>JALIRH010000009.1:2670000-3270000 GCA_023055505.1 Callipepla californica brunnescens
GCACTGTACAGTGTTAATGCAATCTGTTTTCTTGTAGTGATGAAAATGCTGGCAACTGGATTTGAAACCTGCATTTTAATACGAACTACCTTGAAAAAAAGATTGTATTAATATGCAGAGGACTTGTCCTAAATATTCACAGAAGTAATTTGAGAATTAATCTAATTAAAAAAAACCCTCTTGAATAACCATGATTATCTTAAAGACTCTAATTTCAAACAGATAAAAGAACACTGGAGTTTTTATTTCCATGTATTTTTCATTTTCCTAAGCATTAGACATCAAGTCAATGTTATTTCTTCAATTAGGCAAGCAACACGCTAAATTCTTTCCCCAGAGTAAGTTACTGAACAGATAAGTCCACTATAAATGAATTACTGTAGTTTTAACTACCACAATTGAAAATTTAAAGACGATTAATCTCTTACCTCAATGGTAGGTGGATCATTTCTTTTTTTTCTTATCCAAGCTGCAAAAGAAATAAAAATCAAATGGATTATTTCAAAGATAACAAAGAATATTACAACTCAAAATGATTTTGACTTCATAACAGAAAGTAAACATTTATATAAAAATTTGCCACAACATAGCAAACTGAAATAGTATTTCCTAAAGTATGTTCCATGTCAGTACTCTTAGCCATCACAAAAGAAAGAAAAAAATACATTCCTGTTACCAGAGCTTGAGCACAGCTTACACACTACCCAGAATGCCAGAACAGGGCTCAAGGCCCAGCCTTTTGTTGAGCTTACTATACAAAAAATAGCAGAGTTTCACCCTGATAAAACAACTAGATGACTGCTGAAAAGCATGAAAAGCTTTAGATTGCTCTGGAGGAAAAAGATCCCTGTGTATGCCTCAGGTGTTGTTAAGGCTTTAAAACTTCCTAAGGACTCCAGTGCCGACTAGAGTTCTCTTACAGGGATGCAAGATACAGCCCTACACCTGCATAAGCTCTGTCTGCATAGTTTCAGATATGCTGCATGGTTTTACCTGCTGCATCGAAGGGAAGATTGCATAACAGAGGGAAGGAATGCTTCCTCCATCTCAGCAAATTCATGATACAAAGGACAGCAGCAGAATTATAGCAGTGGCAATGTTGGTTGTCCTGTGATTGCAGTCTCCTGTTATGAACTACAAACAGTAGATGTATGTCTACTCCCACTGCAAGCTGCCTGCCAGAATGGAGCTGATTGGAAGCAGCAATCCAAGGAGATTCCATTGCAGACAGAGAAGTGGTACCACGTCTAATCTTGCTTTATTCAGCCAATGAATTATTGCAGAGAGCTCCAACCCCATTACAGAAGTTATTAGACAAACAAATTCCATGATTATGAACAAGTCAATACGCATCTCTCTTCAGAAGTACCACTACTGAGCTACAACATTTTCTCAAAAATGTTGAATCCACAGAACTGCAGGGTACCAGTCAGCGTAGTTTGTAGACACTTTGCTTTTTCTTCCCCCCATTTCTATTTTTTTTTAGATGAATGAGTAGAAGAATGCAAATAGCAGAGAGCAGAAGGACAAACATAAGGGAAGCAGTTAAAAGGCAAAATGTTCATTTATATTTTTGGATAATTCTTTGTTAGCAAGCTTGAAAGTTAGACCAAAAATGTTATTTTCACTATCGCACAGTCATATTCCTGGTTATTTCTTTCAGAAATGCTTTAAGAAGGGATTATTTCAAATTTTCATCTTCCAGTTCCACTGGACTTTTAGGGAAACTGCAAATAAGTCAAGCAGCAAGTTTAAAGTACTAGCAGCTGCATGGAACCATGATTTCACCTGACTACTGAAAATGCAGCCACCCATACAATGAACCACCAACAACATTCTGCTTCAGCAACATGATCAAAATGATTTTAGGAGGAATAGCTTAAAATTAATGTAAGAATGGAATTAGATGAGGTAAAATGCCATTACACACACAGCTTAGAAATCAGCCACCACAGCAAAGCCAACAGGCTTAATTCAAAGTTAATGATAAAAATCTTCAATTACATAAAACAAGGTCTGTTGTTTGTTTCTTATCTATCAGATGACAATTTCTAAAACATCTCTTCTTAAAATTGCATGCATATGCTTATGAATATCAATATCTGTCAACTCTTGTCAGTAGTTTTTAGTCCTAACAAACATGAGATCCAAATATGCAACGGGGGGGAAGTATCTAAGTACTGAATAGTGAACAAACTTTCTACAAAAGATTTATGTTGCTAGAAAGCAAAACATGCCATTATAATAATCCAAATACAGTAAGATGATTCTCAAGTTCGGTAGAGTTGGAATACACTTTGCAGTACTTGCAGTACTTTCAAGCACTTTAACATTATGAAAATTTCCAAATACAAAATCTGAAAAGACCAGAATCTAAGCGGGTACACTGACAGCTTTGCAGGCACACTTTAAAAAAGGTTCAATAGTGTTATTAGAGAAAATCACAGCACAAAGCCTTTCCTCCTGACAAAAAATCACCACTGTTCACACTTAACAACAGCTCTAAACACATAATCAAGTACCAAGAAGTATGTTTAAAAGATGCAGTTAGAGAAAAATTGGAAAAGAATTAGTTTAAAGTGTTTGGTGAAAACTGAAGTGTTAGGACTACTTTCCGAAGCACCATCTTCTTTGTATGCCTCATTTATCTGTTACATGGAGGTAATTTGTCACAGTACCACTGGCCTCAATTTCACTGCTCTCAGCACCTAAAAATGACTTCATTTTGTTGAAATTGCCATTATTTACTTGAAGTGCAAATATTTTCACATTGGCATCCTAATTTCAACTGGTTACAGTCAACTGGTGATTCTTAGAAAAATCTTAAACTTTGAAATAGTACACAAAATAAGCTGCAGCTATGAACTATTGCTGAAACAGTCATTACAATAGATTTTCTTTCACTGACAGAAAGGACTTAGAGTCAGTTATTTCAGTAATGATTTTCAGATGAACAGAATACTTCTGTTCAGAGATTTTATCATTTAATTATCTGCCTGAGTGTAAGCATCCACAAACATACAGTGAAGGGTAAAAGGATAAAAGGGATAAAACTATCCTCAGTTGATTTCTCATACCATTATACAAACATACCCTTATCAACATGTATCCATTTAAATTCACAAATAACATACACAGTTATCATGCTATTTTTCTTTCCATCTATAAAAAGCATTTGAATACATGCTATATAGGACCACTCAGGTTTTATTCTTTTAATACATGTCGGGATTATAAACTTTGTTGGTTTAAGTATAAATAAAATTTGCTAACAGAAATATTGGAAACCATTTTCCAACTTACTGCAGGTAACTTCACTTTACCGCTCATGTTGCCATTCACTCTAATGAACTGCATCAGAAAATCATTATTTAATGAAAAATGAAGTCACTGCTGTGTAACTGAGAGAAGTACGACAGAAGTCTCTTTACAGCCATAAGATCAATTTAGCTTTAATATACAATATTCCCCCTATGAAAATCCATTTCAGAAGCATTTTTACATAAAACACAGTGCATTTTACTACATTTTACTGCAATCTCTATTAGCTTTGTCAATTATTTCAAAAGCAACACATTTTTCTAATTCTAATTCTCTTTTTTTTTTCCCAATTGCTCACATGACCATTCATCAAGGGGAAGAATAGGAGGAATTTAATATACTTAATCCCCAACAGCTTTCAGGTGGAAATATTTCGTAATCATAGATTGGTTGCTCAAAATACCAAATCCAAATACTAACCCCTTACAACTTACGCATGAGAAATTCATGGCAAGAAAGAAAGAACAAATGCTTACAAACACACCATCAGTGATATCTTACTGATTTAGTATCAGTTTTAAATCCAATAAAATATCCTGAAATTAATATATTTACCATCTTTTAAAAATGTTCAGTGTATACAATTCACTGACAAAAATCGTCATTCTTTATGGTCTCTTATTACTGTTCTCATCAATTGAAGCTTAAGTACTGAACAGATTTATAAGACAGTTAAGTATTTGTTGCTGGAAATAAGGCAGGTGTTACATAGTATTTGACCACACACACACCCTTAAAGAAGCCAGTGACAGTTTCAGTTGAAGAGATTTCCATATGAACACTCATCTTCTACATTAACAAAACAATGTGCTTTCACACATTGTCATCTAAAATGCTTCAAAATGGGTATAAGAACAAAGTTTACAGGTATGTACTGACTGCAACCAAAACATGCTTGCTTGTCATCCAAACCCTCCAAAGCTTTAGGAAAATGAACTGATTGCCTCAATTTCAAAGTAATTACGGTGGTGCTTTTAATTTATCTGAATGGCACTTTCTGCCCTCTGTATGCACTGCAGTGCCACTTTCGCCTAAAAGGAAATTTGCAAGATAGCTGGACCTTCACTACCTTAAGACTCTTGCATTCTTTCACCAGCACTCATTTGCATTCTCATTAGTATGCATGAGATTTTCATTGAACTTTAAGACTCCTACTGGCACATAACACACTGTAATGAATTCAAAAGTGAGCATGCAAATTAAGACTACCATTAATCACTCAATGTTATGAGAAAAAAAACAGAAGAGAAGGAGTAGACGAGCTTTATTGCTGGATGAAGCATGCGATCTCAGGAATCAGTGCAGGTATGTAAAATTGCTGCCCCCTCTTGGGAGCACTACTGACATGTCCTGAGGAAGTAAATTACATGTTCCTCGGTAGGTCAATATTCAGAATTAACATTACAGAAAGGTTATCCATTGGCTGCATCAGTTTGCCTAGGGAAAAGAAAAGCATGCTTTCTTACCTAGTACGAAAATATAAGAGCCTTAATCTGAACAAATATGTAATCTTCAAACTGTGTGCAGGGATTAGAATCATTAGAACAACTTAGGGTGGAAGAAATCTTGATGATTATTCAGTTCCAACCCCCTCAGTCATGGGCAGGGCTGCACCTCACCAAAACAGGCTGCTCAGAGCCCCATATACCTGGCCTTGAACACTTCCAGGGATGGGGCATCCAGAGCTTCTCTGGGCAGCCAGTGACTCAACAACTTCTGAGTAAAAACATTCTAATATCTATCCTAAATCTCCCCTCTTTTAGTTTAAAGCCATTCCCCCTCTTGCCCTATCCATATAAAACTATGTATAAAGTTAGTCCATCAATCCTCCTTGTACACTTCAAGTATTGGAAGGGTGTACTGAGGTTCTCACTGGAGTCTTTTCCAAAGTGAACAAGCCCAACCACCTCAGACCTTCCTCTTAAGAGAGATGATCCAGCCTTCTGATCACTTTTGCTGCCTTCCTCACGATCACTCCAACAACTCCATGTCTTTCACATGCAGCGGGCCCCAGGCCTGGATGCCACACTGTAGATGAGGCCTCGTGAGGGCCTTTTCTCATCCTGCTGGACACCAATCTTTTAATATAGCCCACAGTGCAGGTGGGATGTAGGCACACAATGCTGGCTCATGTCCACCTTCTCTTTCAGCAGGACCACCAAGACCTTCTCTGCAGAATTACTTTCTAAATTCAAAAGTACAATATAAAGCGTACAGCTAATGCTGAAGAGAACATGAAGAGAACACAAGCAATTACAACTCTATTTTTACAATACTGAGCATGCTTCAATTCAACAAAAGCCTAAATGGTCATTCAAGCCTTTTGTAATACCCACGGGTCTGATTAACTTCAGAAATTGAATCCTGCAGACCACTTAAAACCAGCATCTTTGAAACTCCAGGGAAACCTTTCAGCTGTATGTTTGGTTAACTTTCAGGACTAACATTCAAACATCACCTCCCAGGACTGAGAAAGAGCATGCACGGACTGACCCTGTAATCTAGACGTTTTGTACGCCTACTTGCTTTATAGTTTCCTACTCAGCCTCAGCCTTTTAAGTGTTTATAACTTGATAAACACAGTTCAAAAATTACCTCCTTGGTTTACTAGCTGTACAGGGAGCATACCTTAGCAATATAATGAGACCTATCCTGGACTCCATTCAAATTTCACTTCAGTCTCTTGCACTCGCTAAGCAATCTCATGACAGATTCCACACAAGGTTTTGGCCCATAAATATTTCCAGGCACAGTACTTTTGTTCATACAGGTTACAAGACTTTTTTTCTAGACATAAAGTGTGATGTAAAGAAATTGAGAGAAGTGCCAGGATGAGTGACTTTACATCATGTGATCACTATGGATTAGCTACAAGTGAAAAAGCTGAGCCTGGCAGATCTAAGCACAGGTGAAGGCAGCTCTCTAGAAAAAAAAAAAAGGAGAGGAAACAAGGCAGCATAGATTTCAGCACAGTTTTTCACATGGAAAGAGTGAGAAGGATGGAAAAGAGAATGCATATGCTGAAAGTGCAGGCAAAACTAAAGCAGAGACATTGTAAATGCCACAGCACTTATGTGCTATTTGGAGAGAAGGCTCCTGGAGATCTAAGAATGTGCCTGGCAGAGTGGATTTAGAATAGAATAACCATCCCCCCAAAAGATCAAAGAATAAAGAAAGAACAACAGTAAGAAATATTATACAGCGTTTCTAATCTTATACTAATCTTTTAGTATTCAGAGGAAACAGCAAGTGTTTCAGAGATCCTCCTGCAAAGCTCAGACTGTTTGCTGGAATGATCAGTGTACGCAATAGCATGAACTATCAAGTGAACACCCACAAGAAGAATGCACTGGGAATTTCTCAAAAGTCTGGACAGAAGATAGCAGACAAAGTTAAAAACAGATCTTGAGAGCTTAGGAAGTATCAGATTTTCCCTTTCCACTTAAAAAGGAAACTACAAGGACAGTAAAAAGCCTTTAGAAAATCATGTCTAAAAACCCTGTGTTAGTCAAGATTTACCTTCCCATTCTGCTGGAAAGTCACCCATCTCATACTGGTATGCTTGCTGATTTACTGCTTCTACAAATCTTCTTTCAGGTTTAATTTGCCCTAAAGCAAAAGAGAGGAAAAAAAATAAACAATCAGTTTTATAAATATATACACACACACACACTTACATACAGTAAGTAATTTGCTGATTTTGTTATTGTTTTGAAAGAACTTTCATTCACAGAAGAGTAATGGTATCTGGAGAAAAAAAAACATTAGGATTTAAATAGTCAGAAAATGATTATCACCAAGATTTCTACTTGGGATGCTACTTATTTCAGTAACTTCATCAAAACTTTGTATGTTCTACTGCTCATCTGGATTAATAATGGCCCAAATGGTTTACTTCATTCTACCTCAAGTCTAGCACTTCCTTTCAGGATGCTTCTCTGAGAACCTGTCAATCAAACCTGCTTTTCCCTTCATTCGGTTATCTTCCACACACACCTTTGCTGGTATGTGACCAGAAACTTGAAAATGCTATAAGAGGCAAAAAAATTAGCACGGAGTTCACTCATGAGCCCTGCCAAGTGTTCTGGCAACATCAGCCCCATTGATGGCAATAGCTCTGAGCACATGAACCTTCCCATATGCTTAACAACTGTTTACTGCATTAGAAAATGAAAAACATGAAGATCACTCTGACAGGAAATATTCAAAACATTAAAAGAGGAACCACTGTGGAGAACCTAGATCTGCTACCCACTCACAGATTCTACAACAGGTCCTGTTTAAAAAACTTCATTTCTTTCTGCTACAAGGTCATCTATCAAGTTGACCATGGCATGCCAACTGACACTATCTTTTTGGATTTCAGTAAAGCTTTTGTTCTTCTAGACAATAACCAGCACGCAACTAGACAAAAACATAATGCAATCTGTGAGCAATTGGCTCATGGGTTGGGTTCAAAGGTTTACTGCAAATGGGGTTATATGAGGGTAGCATCCAGTCACTATCAGGGTCTCTCAGGGCTTCATTTTAGGGGTAGCTCTCTTCAATGCTTACATATACTACTTGGGTGTAGGACTACAATGGTTTTGAGCAAGTTTGACAATGATGTAAAATTAGGAGGAGATGCTGACTCCATCAAGGGTGAAGAAGTTTTGCACAGAGATCTAAACAAATGAAACATCTGGGCAATCACCAGCTGCATGAAGTTTAACAAGAGCAAGTGCTGGATTCTGCAGCAGGGAAGAGGCAACCCTGACTACATGAAGAGCCTGGGAGAGGAGACTGCAGAGCAGCCTCACTATAAGAGATTTGGGGGTCCTGAATGACAGCAAGTTGAACATGAGCCAACAGTGTGCCCAGACAGCCAGGAAGGTCAACAGTTCATGTCTGATTTCAGGAAAAGGCTCTTAACCAGAGTGGTACAGGGCTCAGGAACAGGCTCCACAGAGCACAGATCACAGCACCAAGCTGTCAAGAGTCAATAAGCAGACAAATCAGACATACTGTCTGATTTTTTAGCAGTGCTCTGTGGAGCCAGAAGCTGGATTCAATGATTCTTATGGGTTCCTTCTCACTCAGGAAGATTCTGTGATTACACATACTATATCAATACTAGGTCATATATTAATATCTAGATCAGAGAAAAGGTTGAAACCATATTGCTTGTTATCTTTGATTCTGGTTCTACTGAAGCAAAAAAACCTCAAAGCGGTATTCTGAAAAAAAGGCAGTCGATGAGCAGTGAGAAAGAAACACCATCTGCCTCTGGTAAACAGAGTATTTTGTCAGAGTATTTAGGGTTAAATGGATTATAAACCAAATGAGGACACTTGTTCTGAGACATAAATTCCATCTAAGCAAAAGAATTAAAACCATCCCTAAATAAAATGTGAGACAAGGAAAACAGTTTTCTGGATCCAAATGTTCTATAGCATCTTCTTTACAGTCAAAAACGTGAAGAAATACGAAACAAGACAAGAAATAAATAAAACACCACCCCAAACACCACAGCCCTAGCCAAAGTCAGAAACGAAGCCCAAATTGTGTGTTTTCAGTGTTGCAATCTTACACTTGAGTAAGCAGAGAAATGTTTACAGACTTGAGTACGTCTACAATATCTAAACAGAATGTATCACTACGCAAGCACAACTTAAGTAAGAATCCAGACCAGTACCAGAATTGACAATATGTATTGTAAAATCAGTAGGAACAGAATTAGAGGGCATAATATGAAGTGTGAATACCCATATTAAACATTCAGTGTAATAACTTCATGTTAATTCTCTTAGGATAAAGAATCAGCAGACAATCAATTGTGGTACTGATGATTCCTCATTCTTAAATAAATGATAGAGGTATAGATAGCACAATATTTGCTCTAGCAGAAGTGTCAGAACATCAAAATTTGTCCAGAAATATCTCATCATTTTATTCACCTGACTGTCAAACAGCTTATGGTGAGGGAGAATATTCATTGTTTCTATGTATGCTTATCTCTGAAAAGCTTAACAAACAGTAAATGTCACTGCAGCTGCAGAGAAGCTATACTTGGGACTCCAGATTGAAAACTCTCTAGGAAAGAAATCTGCTCATTTCAGATCTTATGTAAGCATATGTGGGCCACTCTCGTCTTTCGGTCACCGTAAGACATTCAGACAGGTCAATGGGGATACAAGAACTCTGCTCCTCTCCGTACCATCAAATTTTAATAAAATTACAATGCTCTGAACAATTATGAGCTGCTGAGTAGCCAACTTGTTCACCTACTTCTATGTCAAATATGTGAATAAATGCATCCTGTGTTAGATTTTCTTTTCAAGAATAACAAATCTAATACTCTGAAATGGATGTACCTGTAGCTAGAGATAAAAGCCCATGGCTTTTATATGTATCTATGCAAATTTTATGTTTTGAAAGTTTGCTGTACAGTTCAGACAGTGTCAGTTTAAAAATACCTTTTATTGTAGTTTGACTGAGAAGCAAGTTCTTTCATCGGCCACTGAGTTTCACAAACCGCAGCTAAATGCTCAGGGGCTGAGTAACACAGCAAGATGGAATAAACACAGTCCCTATTCCTAGCTCATTGAAAAGCCTTGCAAACAGTAATCTCATCAAAGCAGCACAAAGTCCCAGAAAGATAATACACCTTTACAAAGAACCCGTTTTGTAAATGAAGCTACAATAAGCTTACTGGAAACATGCCTTTTTCACAATCCTTTTTCCAACAAAGGTACAAATAAGCTAGTACAAACACCATCTCTTGAATACCTGGTAGATGTCTGATGCTCTGGCATGTCGAAATGTACACCCAACTGCTCTTTCAGTTTGTTGTGGTCTACTGACTCAGAATGTTTTCTACCAATTACTGCCAAATCATGAAAAAATCCAGGAATGAAGTACCAAATATTTTCTGTAAATGTATGGAAACCTATTTAAAATGGGGATTTAGCATGTATAAAAGGGAATTCAGAAAGCATGTATAAAGGATACAAGAACTTGTATTCTATAAATAAAAACAATGCATGAAGATAAACAAAAGGGCAGTCATGCAGGAAAGAGAAATGGGCAAATGACAGCAACGGTATGAACTGTAAATGAAATGAAAGTTAAAGCTGTAGAGAACATCAGTTAAGTAACATGACCCAACATAGCAGTGTTACAGTCTGGTTTGAATGATTAATTATGTTTCAATTACACATCATTCACAAACTGTCATTTGCCATCTCATTTTTTTTACAGTATAAATGGAATTATTACAGCTAGCTGCACCTGAAGAGCTAATGCTATTATTTTTTTTTTAAGAAGTTTTAACAAATTTTACAAAAGGATTACAGGTTTGAAATTCAGCAAGAACATTCAGTCATACACAATGTCTGAACACAATTACAGTAATCCTATGCATTATCCTTGAAGGATTAGAGAATACTAGTACACTATTTTCTTCGCTTTCCACTGCAGAGTGTAGAGAAGTAAAAACAAGAGCACAAGTTCTGAAATAAAGGGCTTGGGTTCTAAGTTATTCATTCTATCATGAAAGTTGTGAAATTACGCTTCACAGCTGTGCTTGCTCTCTTTGGTATAGCCCACGACAAAATGTTTGAGAGCACACAAAAGGCATCAATGAAGTCCACTGTACACAGACAGGAAAACAAAACAAAGATGCAGATACAACAGCATAAAAAAGTAAACTCCTAGTGTAGGTAAATTGCTCATTCTCACCTGCAAAAAAATTACACAACTCTTAAAAGTCTGTGTCTCGGCTAAATTTGAGCAGAGTTCCTAACATTTAAGACACAGGAGACACGGATTCCATCTAAGCATGCTAGTGTCGCTCTGAAGTTGGTGTTGTGGTCTGTAATAGGTTTTAACAGTCTGAGTGGCCCTATCTGCAAACCCTGATGTCAACCCGAGACATGCTAAACATGAATATTCTGTTCATAAAAAAACAACAACAAAAAAAAAACACCAAACAAACCACTCTCCAGCAGATGAAGATACATTCTTTGTGTATTGCTGCATGCTTCAAAACAACAAAACAAATGCTTACAGGAGCTTAATTATCGTTGTTCAGGTTAGGATACATTTCCATAGTTTTTAATATTAAAAGTAAATAGTTTGCAAAGCACTGGATTTATTTATCAACATAAATCAAAAATTTTACTTGGCTAGAGATGTAAGAAAAGTGTTTCCAAGCACCATTTTGGTACTTTTTTTCTTTTCCTTTTTTTTTTTTTTTAAATGTGACCAAATAATACTTCCTAAAAAGTGCAGTCACTTAGACTGGAGAAAACCAATAACACAGCATTCTTCAAAAGCTTAAAATTGCCTGAATTAACTCTTACTTTATAATGTTAACTACCTTTTAACCTCTGCTTCAGAAGTTTGTATCTTTATGCTGACTGGCCTGTGAGCACCCATTATTGAATGTGTTTTCCAATAATGCTCATGCAGACTGGGAAAAAAACCACAACACAACAGATTAGCTGATTTTGTTCAGCTCAAAGTGGCGTAGGCAGTGAAGAAGGAACGCAACTTTCTCAAAAACAAGGTATTGCAACATCTCATTTCAGAAGTATTTAGAACACTGAGAGAATGGAGTGGAATAGGGAAGAACTAACTGAAATCCAAAAAACGTTTTCAACCCAGGAATTCTTCTCCTCAAATTTTGGAGTTTCCATGGTCATTCAAAACAGAGATGTGCACAGAAAAGCTCCATGCAGTCCTTTCTGGACACTTTCTACTTACCCAGTTCGACTCATTAAATTTTGGGCTAACCAGCAAATATGGAGGTCCATGAGCTTTCAAGGTACGTAAATACCTAATCAAGTACCTACTCAAATGTGTGCCTGATGATTTTGGAATATTTTGCTATTATTAAATACCTAAATACTAATTAGAACAAACGAAGCCACAAAGTATATATAAAAGCTCCTACTTGAGAGCATTTACTCTGACACCAGTGAAAGAAGAGACTGAATACTGAACTTCATATGCACATAGCTTCCAAAAACATTAACAGAAATGTTAGACAGTTTAGGAGCTTTTCAGGTACTTTTCAAAGACTTGTATGTTCTTAAACTGTATCTTAATTTTCATAAATAAGACTGAAAAAAACCAGCTGTGTTACTGTAATTTCCTAACAATCTCTAAAATAGCAAACTCATAGAAATAATGATGTTCACAGAGATTCTTATTACTGCAAAGTTACTGAACTAATCTCATTAGAATTCCAACACTCTCTTCCCAGATTTGAAAAGCTAAGATATTCAAACCTCATGTATTATATCTGCAATGAAAAAAGAGAAATCACACAGCTCTTTATGAAAGCAAGTGAAAAGGCGCTTATTCAACATGTTTAAGTGAGACTCGGCATGCAAGAAGTAAGCACTGAATATAATCTGGAGATACTTTAAAATGGCTAATATAAAAAACCTTCTTATAATAAGTCATGCAGGAGCATAAGACTCTCCTGGCTACATCCTGACTTGCCTTTGTTCTTGGTACTACGGAAATATCAGCTACAAAATGCTCCCTTATCAGTTTCTGGAACACTGACATGTCCACTGACCTCAGAATTATTTTTGTTGCCATTGCTTAGCTTGCAAGACATGACGAAACTACAGCATAGTATGATGCAGATACAGATTGTTAAGTCAGAGGACAAGGGTTCTGAATGCAGTGTGGTTTGTATAGCTGCCCTGCTGTGCACTGGAAGTAACGTGTTGCACTTGATGCACTGACATGAAAAATGAATACTTAAACATTCGACTTTCCTGTAATCCTAAAATGCACAGGTATTTTGAAACATGGATATTAAGGAGGTTGTAATTATCAAAATCTGTGAGAGATTATGATAGTATTTGTGCTAAAAAGCAGGTACTCCAACATTTAAAAAATTTCTTTCAGTGAAAACACAAAGGGAAAGCAAGACACAAATTCATATGCAGAAGATTTTATTATCACATTTGTCTCAACATCATTTCTTACTAATTGTTTTGACAACCTCAACTTGTTTTTGTGAATGCATATCTCCTTTTTAAGTGATCAGCGTAACAAGATATGTTACTCAAAAGCAAATTCAGGTCTTGCACAGCCTCTCGGATGTCTGTATGCGTGTCTATGAATGCAGTGAAGCCAACCTAAAAGAGATGATCTACTTTTGCACATCTTGTTATCATTCATTCTCCATCCTGGGAGTTTATTATAAAATCAAACATAATACCTTCTGTAATTAAGCAGTAAGAGTCTTATTTTTAAGCTTAGGGACACTCTGGTTTGTAGCAGAAATGTATATACCATACAGATTAGTAAGCGTACATATAAGTATCAAATACAGACATTTCTAGTTCAAATCAATTAAACTAAGATATCATTTCCTTCTGGCTGCCTATATTTTTCTTTAATTCTGGTCAGTGTAAGACCTTATTACAAGTAATTTGCCACCATAAGGCTGAGGAAAAAAATGCTATACTCATGATTTTTGTCATTTTTCCCTCACTTCCCCTGCAGGCTGCTACTGTTGATGGCCTTTATGGAAATATAAATTCAATCAGCAGCTGCAAGTTTCATGAGACGTCCATCTTCATGCTGAATTTCCAACTGAGTGTCAAAACAATCTGTGGATTTCTTCCTGATGAAACATACTTTGAATTGTAAATTTCTTCAATTTCCTCGTTAGAATTTGAGCTGCACTAAAATAGAGCTGCTGCTAGCACAGATGCGGAGCCCACCAGCTTGAGACAAGTCATTTTTCTCTTCGTTCTTACTGTCATCGAAAGGGTTAAATAATAACCCATGGAAAGTGGCTTGTTTAAAAAACTTTTTATATAAGAAAATTAAATAACTTTTTCGTTTAGTTACAGCATAAAATGGAAAGACCTTCAGTATACTCCAAAGCCTTCTCAAGTCAGCTATGTGAACTGCATTCATTTTAGAGTATTTTGCATTGATTAAAAAAAGACAAGAAATTGGCTGCAGTAAAACCTAAAAGAATTTCCCATAGTGTCAGAATTGTCAAATATCCAAGGAAGCAAAACTAACTTTGCAATGACAGATTGCTTCTTCTAAATCTTCACATTAACTGCTGAAGGAAAAAGGAAAATATATAAGTAAATATCTAAGATTGAAGCTCTTAGTACAGTTTTGAACAGTTTACTTATCTTTTAATACACTAAAGCAAAATAAAGCTTCTCATTTTGTAGTTTAAAAAGCACACACAGCCTACCCATTGTAAAACAGCAGCCTGAGTATTCTGCTTTAGAAGAATATTTGTTTCTCTCTTCCACAGACATAACCATGAAACACGTAAAACAATACTACTTCCCAATTTGCAAGCAGACTAAATAATCCAGTTATTACATACCCTTCCCATCTCCTTTCCATATTAAGGAATACATTCCCAATGAGTAATTCACTAATAAAAAGAATGTATACATTTATATGCTAAGGACTAGCTATCTTCTATTCATATTCTCTTCTCCTGGGATGAATACACGCACTGAGGCCAGGGGCTGGGAGGAAATATAAAACTGTGTATCACCAACACTGGAAATTATTATTCTGTTTAAGACGTTTCAATAAAAATACTATCTCCCAAAACACTGGCCTGCTACTCAGTTCACACAAGAATTCGATAGGGCACTTGCTTTTGCATACACAACATACAGTTAATTTTCAGAATGAGGAAAACAAGCTAAAAATTCTCAGCTACACAGATTACCTTGCAGAAGACTTTTAGTCAGGTTTTAGCACATTTTTTTCCCCACACTGAAGTCTTAACTTGGTGAAGCCTCCCTTGCATGTGCCAGGTGGCCTACACTACGTTCTCTTACATGAATCAGACTGATCTATGAATTGATCCTATTTCCGAACTCTGGAAACTAGCTGATCCTTACAGTATCTGTAAATTTCTTAAGCTTAACTATGATGTGTTTATTGTTTTGAATAAACAACAACAGCAACAAACCAAACAGTGAGAGAATTGTTCTGCGTCAAACAGAAGGTTCATTTCAACAACTCGTTCAAGCTAAGAAAGCCAGCTTGCAGCTGCTAAGAGGCCATGCACTATTCAGGCAAAATCTTTTCCTGTGCAAAATAAACAAACCAGCAGGGCAACATGCTCAGAGAAGACTACCTGGGCTTTCTTTTAGATCATACTCATTAAACTGGTCCTTACAAACTTGTTATTAGAATGCAAATTCCAAACTCAGCTTGACAAAAAGAAGAAAAAAAGAATAAAAACAACTCTAAATGTTATTGTAATAGATCGCTCCTTTTGCTTCATGGAATCACAACATTCAATACCAAATAATGCTCAGACTTCATTTTACCACCAAGACAAAAAAGCACACTCTAATCTCCCTTTAATGCCAGTCGTTTGGCATAGTGAAGCAGATGTTCTGTAACACATAGAGTTTCCAGTCAGAAGTTTTGGCACCTGAGCTACAGATTCTGTCTGGTAGGATAAGATAGTAAAAATGGCAATTATTGAATGTATTACAATAGCTTTCATTCTAGCAGTTTCTTGAATATTTCATTCATTTATCTATGGAGGTTGCCAGAAAGGATGAGAGGTATAACAAAACAAAACAAAAAAAAAAAACAAAAAAAAAACTATGCCTATATGTCAAGCTATCTAGGGAAACACCACCAATAGTGCTTGCTACAGTATTTACTAAGCACAGGCACCAGGAATCCATTCTAAGTGTATAAATCCACAGTAATTTGCCATTTTTGATCACCCAATTTAGATTTAATCTTACATAATTCAGAATGTAGCACACAGATATATTTCATAAATGCAATTCTGCAATTTCATACAACATTTCTAAAATCAAGACCATCACGGGCTAAATAAAATGCTTCCATACACAGAGGGTTGAAACCAGACGATTACTAAGGTCCATTCCAACCCAAGACATTATTTGATTAAAAATTAAATGAGTTAAATAACCAAGTAATCGGCATATATGCAAATACACAGCTTAAGTGCTTAACCTATAGAACCAATTTTTAAATTTAGCCACATTTTCTGTAATGGTGCAAATATTAAGCCACCAATCTATGACTGCGTCACTGTCAGAAACAAGAATAAACAACAACTCAGTGTATCTAAGTAGAATCCTCTCCTTCTCTCACTGCTTTTGGGGTAACTGAATCACAGAATCACCAAGTTTAGAAAAGATCTCTAAGATCACCCATACAAGTCCAGCTTCCCACTCACCATCAATGTTTCCCTACATAGATTCATAGATTCATTAGGTTGGAAAGAACCTACAAGATCATCTAGTCCAACCATCCTCACACCACCATCCCTACCCACCAAGCTACTAAATCAAATCCCTACGTCTACATGTCTGTCAGGGAAGGTGACTCAACCATCTCCTTGGGCAGCCCATTCCAGCACCTGACCACTCTTGGGACAAAATTTTTCCTAATATCCAATTTGAACCTCTGTGCTGCAACTTCAGACCATTCCCTCTCATTGCTAGTTACGTGGGAGAAGAGGCAGACCTCCACCTTACAACAACCTCCTTTCAGGTAGTAAACTGCTAGTAAATGCTAATACTTGCGATAGTATATCTGAACCGTATCCTAGTTGTCTCCACTCAGACACTGCTACCTAATCTATAAGTCATTTTGGATGCCCACCTTCACTCTCTTTTCCAAAGTATATATATTTTTTCTAAATTCTAAAACAGTACCTGAATGTTTCTAAAGCGTTAGGCACTATCTACCTACAGATCTCTACTTTTCACTTGGGCTACAAGGAGTTTTCGAACTCCTCTGCAAACTATCTTTTCCATACAAGAAAACGGAGTAGCAATTGGTCTCGATTAATTTATTTTTATTTATATCAAAAATGAAGAAAAAATGAATAATGTTTAGAGATAAAAGATAAAAAAATAAATGAGTGGACAGGACTATAAAACCTGGAAATACTAGTTGTGTTCTCTTATTCCAAGCTAGTACATTTGATCACCTTAATTTGAGACTCCTTGGTGGGAAAGAAACAATTATTCCATGGTACCAAAAAATAACCCTCTATTTATGCCTTGAACCTTACCCCCCCATCCTACCTGAGGCTTAATACCCCTTTTACAGATGCAAAACGCCAGTAAATCCATGTGCTTCATGAGTTTCAAAGCTTGTGACAACTTCTAATAGCCTTGACCACCATCTGCAGAAGCCTGCCAGAATTCATTCTCTCTTCAACTTCTCCTGTCCAGAAGCAAATTTCATACTGTCTACAATTCTTCTTGATGGTGCTTCCAGATCATCTAGACTGAAGAGGTTAGTCACATCAGTGCCTTCAGTTCAAAAGGATGAAATGATAACACCTCATGTTTCATATGCACATGGCCATAAATAAAGGACACCTGGAAATTAATATCTGATCTCCTTATTTCATTGTTTCCATTTCTTCAGCCTGTCATGGTCATCTTTAAGCCTTCCATCTTTCTGTACAACACCTGTACCCAGAGGTGGAGCATGACACTGACTCTTCCCACCCTCAAGTATAGTAGTTTTTGCCTCTGTAAATCTAACCTTAAAGCTACCAAATCTCTCATGGTAGAAACTTTACTGGGTACTTTAGAGATCTATAAAAAACATGAAAAGCTTACTGTACAAAGCAGAAATCAAACCTAACTCCTTACCACCTTCTTCATTCTTCAGAAGAAACTGAGAAGGCTGCAGTGGCCCACACAGTAGTATGCCAGCCTCCCTCAGCTCCTTTTATTTCACTTCTTTTTTACTGAAGCTCTCCAACTGCACTCTAGTTCTAGCCTTTCATCTTTTTATTACGTCTACTGCTTTTAAAAATAATATTGTAGCCTATTCACTTTTTAAGTGTTAATTTACCTCCTAGTCTTACTTCACAGAAATAAACTACATCCTAAAAAAAATATATACCAAAAGAGGTACCAGCAAGAGAGGGCATCAAAAATTTTCACGGGACAATCAAAATTAACAAAGCATTTGGGCAATAATTATAAACTTGATCACTCAAATTCACACAACATTGTAGAAATGTGTTCAACAGAGAAGTTAGTAAAACATTTCCTACAGTAGCTAGACACGCTTCAAGTCTCTGCTGTTCATTAAATTAGTTCTATAGCTTACTAATACAATTTCAAACCCCAGAACTCCACACAGATTAAGTGATTTCTTCTTCTTACATAATATTACTTACTTTTTATCTCCTTTGTAACCAGAAGAGTAAGTTGAATTCTCTTTGTTTTTCATGAAGCTAGACGTGATAGAACTTAGCCATAATGCAGGTATGATAATACGATGACCATCCTGATTTGCTACGATGTGTTTACAACACATTTGTATCCCTGCAGCAACCAAGTTTCAAAGAGGAAATGTGGGCAAGGCTTCTAATGGTTTCAAAGGAAAGCAACAAAAGCCATCTGACACATGCTTTTTCCTGCCACTCTGTACTCCCAACAGGATCACTTGTGGTACCTTACAATGGAATAATGTATTGGTGAGTCATACAGCTTTTAATCATATGGTTAGGAAAAGAAAGCACAAGCAAGTCAGTACAAGTACCCTATAGTTATTTTAACACTTAGAAAAGATACATGTAGGCAAACACTTTACAAGAAGCATCAAAATGATGTACTTTAACATGCTTTTAGCAGCTACCAAAAAGGGCTATTATTTACAATCCTGCAGGCAGACGCTGTTGAAGTCAACATGATTCAGAATATCACCTAAGATTGTTCTAGTTACTGAAAACATTTTTATATACACAAGAACAGAGAAGGCTAGTAAAAATATTAACACGAGGAATGTTAAAATATCTCATTTTTGGACACCAAAGAAACCTCAGACAAAATAAAACAACAACAACAACAAACAAGACAAAACAAAAATAACAACACACACACATTATGAGCGGATACAGGCTCTCAAACCAAAACCAGAATAATTAGAACAAATATACAGCATATAAAAACTGATGCTGGCAGGCAAAATCAGCATGGCCAGTATCTTAGTATAGTGTCAGTATACATACCAAATACATAGCCAGACAAGGCAACAGACAACAAACTAGTTCCTGCTTGTACATATGACTGCTTATTGCTGTTTGTCGTTTTAAAGTTGGTGAGCTTAACATACCATGCCTGTTGCCAGTTCGCTTCTGATAGCTGAATGGAAAAAACATATCACTGCACCCAAACACTGTTTTTCAAATATTAATGCTTTTATAATCCACAGTAAGCACTTTGCAGTGTAATTGCTTTGCTAAATAACATATCAGACATACTGAAAAACTATTTTGTCATTCCAGAATTTCTACCCTCAAAGCTGATTGTCTGCAATGCAGGTTTAATTTCTGAACAAATACACATGAAATTATTTTAGAGCTAGGCTTCCGTTAGGTAGCCTCAAAGGGAAGCTCAATTTCTTAAGTTCTGATTACTTGTTGTTTATGAAACTATTATGCCACCATCTGGACAAACCCAAAATTGTCAGCAGGTATTCCATATGAAAAGGTATCCCACAGAAACTTTGCCACTTTGGCTTCACAGTGTTGACAGGAATACTGAGAAACATGTCTTACATACCAGCTTCAGTCTTAAAGCTCACATCACATCATAGGCTCAGGCAACGTATGCCCCTAAATGCATAGTTTATGCAGCTCACAAATACTTAGATACAGAATGTTTCATGGCTTTTTTTTCAGCTACTCCTGGTAGACTGCAACTCCCAGCCAAGTCTAACCTTGGTCTGTTGTTTCACACATGGAAGTGCTTTAAGTATTTAAAATTAAATGTTAATTGTTGCTGACTGACTTTTCTAACTACTACATGTCAGTATTTTATGGACTGCATATTATTACGAGTCTTTTTGATAAATGACAGAACAAATTAAGATAATGTAGAGCTTAAATTTAAGTCGTCCTTAATCAGTCTTTAGAAAAGACAGAAAGTACATACCTGATCTAAAATGTTCAGACTCTCAGCCTCAGTTATTCATGACAATGCAAAAAGAGTCTTTAAAAACTTCCTCAACAGAAAATTCAATCATTCATTTCCTATAAGATACAGATTCTACTAATAAATGTATAGATTGAGGAATTCATTCTGTATGTAAGAAATATAAACATTTTAATAATCATTTGATGTTCTATGGAATAAACCATTTAAAATGTAACAATGGTACGGAAATGCCATTATAGCAAGATAAACAAGAAGAAAAATAAATGCATTACATTGATAAATCTAGTCTGTTTAGAAAATTGTTTCTCTACAGCACTGAAATGAGCCATTAATCTCCACTACCCAGCTGTCCACTCCCATTCTCTGTCACATTCAACTGAAGACTTGCAACTGAAGAGTTACCTCAGATTTAACAAGTTATGCTGAATGTTTGTCACATGACAAGAAAAATCAGTTGTAATATTTCACCATTTTCATTGCTTAAAAGTAATCTTGTAGAAAAAACAAACAAACAAACAAACAAAACCTTGCATCTTTTATTCAAAATGACGCTATCTGATTAAAGTTGATTCAAGTCTTGAATTTTCTTACTTTTCTCTGAGGATGATCTTCCTCCCTGGTAAGTACCACAGAACGTACCTTCAGTTCTGCTGCTTCTTAAATTCCATACTTTGAGAAAACTAACTACTCTAACTCTTGCTAATTATTTTGTACTTCTTTTGGGCAGTACCATTCCATATTCAGAGTCTTTCCCCCCTGTACTGAAGCTCAGTTTTTTTCTCTATTTCTTTTCTATTTCAAGCATTCCCTTTTTCTACTGAATTTACTGTAAACTTCTCATTCTTCCAGTCTAGGGATTTGCAACACTTGTCCCTTCCACAGGAATTAACACAACCAGCCTCTAAACTGCTCAGTCTTAGTTTTTCTACTTTGCATTCTAAGTTGTCAAGTGCTTCTCTGTTCACTCAGGATAACTAAGGTACCCTCCTCATGCACATTTTTACCATTACTTTCAGACCTTTATAAAATAATGTAAATTGCTGCTAAAATTTGTGCCTTTGCATGCCACTAAAAGCTGTATCACAAATACATTCAAATCACTAAAACTAATGTAATAATCTTAGCACTCAAATACTGTCAAAGCTAGGAATGCAAGACACCCGACTGGAAACCAACTCCAAGATATCTGGCTACATCTTGATTCTGACTGAGACATCGCAGAATTTAGGATACTTGTGAAACTACACTAACAGCAATGATTTGATTCAAAGCAGTTGCCTCTATTTGTCACATGCTGATTCGGATCTCAGAGTGGGTTGGGCACACAAACAGTTGCTGTTGTTTTGCTGTTAATTTGCTTGTTTTAAAGATGGAATCCTTACTTACAAAACATTTCAAAGCCTAACAAGATGCTGGGTGCCAAGACACTATGGTGGCCAAATGTGCATCATTTGTACTGCTCTCCCCCATCCCCTCGCAAACTTCAAATTACACATATCGCAGACATTTTGTTCTGGGAAGCAGACTGAATTTAATATGAAGTAAACTCTCTGAATCATGTTGAAAAACTTGAAGAAAACTCAAAATCAACCTCATACATCTACTGATCTGTCTGTCTTGCTCCTTACTAATGTAGACAAGGCTCCAGCATTCAGAGGAGCTGTGGAACCAGGACTGAGTGTAGGAGAGAACAACTGAGACACACACGACATCAACTCTTTACATCACAGACTACATGCTCTTCTATTGTAACCTCCATAACAGATCAGCACAGATCAAAAGAAAGCTGGCAGACAGCTTTTGCTTAAAGCACACAAAGATACAGGTACTCTATTCTTGACTCCAGCTAAAGGTAGAATCTCTGCCAATCTGACATAAAGACAAGCCCTAGGTCTGGGTCTTAAGAAAAGAACTTATTTGGTCACAGCAGTACAAATACAGAGGAAAATCCAGAAATAGCAACAATAATTCAACAAACCCACACTGTAACACCTGTATCACCAATATAAACTTAATTTATGAAAGTCTGTAAAAGATATATAAAACGCTGATTTCACCAGCATCAGCCAGACTTGGAACCGCAAAGTTTATAAGAGCCAGCCCCCACTGCTCATTTTAATCTCTGAAGTATTATGCTCATTATTTCTACAGTGTATTAGAAAAAAAAAGTCAGAAGCTCAAAGGATACCATGCATGCAATATTCCTAGAACCACTGCACTTCTTGAGTACATTGAAAAACTTCTCATACTGCACTCCTGCAAAGTTCAGGAACTACATCCTATCTTCCTACACTCTTCCTGGTACTGCAATTACTGTGAAGTTCTAAATACAGAGATTAATCTTAAAGAAGAGGGCTTACGTGGTGAAGCACCTACTTGCAAAAGTTAAACATATACAAAAGACTGACAGTATTTCTGGCAAAGCATGTCACCCTAAACGGCAAATAAGGACTGACAGTGAAATAATTTCAGGATCAGAAACAAAGAATCTGACAGTAGGCTTTACTCCTTCCTGTAAGTCAGAAGGTATTGCCATACTATGGAGCTATTGAGCTGTGTTTCAAACCACTCATCTCTTTGGGGATATTTGTTCATTACTTGGCACTTTCACTGCCCTAAATATTTCTTCCCCTCATCTTATTAAATCTGAAATTCACTAGTTTTCAGTTGCTGTTATATTTGGATGCAAGGTACCTATGCTTTGATTTATAAGCAAGCACAGACACAGACTATCTCAGTGTACCTACTCCTCTGACTCTTCTAACTATCCTTCCACCCAGCCTAACGAATGAAGACTTTCTGAGTATGGAAAGTTCTCAGTTTGCGAGCCCTGGATCTCTGAAGCCCTCTAAACCAGAATAGAGTCACGCAGAACGCAAATGAACGCAAATCCTTTCCTTATTATGCTTTTGTACACCTCTCAAAGTCATCATAAGCTGCAACAGCAGGAAGACCGAAAGCTGAAGGAAAAACACAGCCCACTGCCGTAGTAACCCAAGGAAATACATGCAGCTGACAAAAAGCCACTCGTATCGCCTTCCCGGGCGCTAGACGAGATGCGTTCCGTATCACCCCCGCCCCGGGCAGCGCACCACGCACCACGTTCAGTCCGGGCCTCAGCGGAGCAACCCGAGGGAAGGCCCCGTGCCTACCTGGGCCGGTCTGGTGCTTAGGCACGCGGTAATACTTGTTGCCGAACTGGTCGGTGCCCACCAGCTCCTTCTCGGGCCCGAGCAGCCGCAGGCGCAGCGCCCGCAGCACCTGCCACGCGCGGCCCATCCGGGCCGGGCACGGACCCCACCACCACCACCACCGCCCCGGAGGGGTTGCCCTCCGGGAGCCCCGCCGCACGATCACGTGATCCTACTCCGCCGGCTCTTCCCGAGCGGTGGTCGAACGTTCCAGCAACACGGCTCGCGATTGGCGGAAGCCTTCCTACCTCCAGCCAATCCCGGGCAGCGCAGGCCCAAGATGTCGGAGCGGTGTGTAGTGGCGGTGTGGTAGCGGCATGTTGGGGTTTATTTCGGCCCGTCAGGCCGGGCTCGACGATCCCTTGCGGCTGCGCCGGGCCGAGTCCACCCGCAGGTAGCGGGGTCTGGGGGGAAAAAGAGCGGGGTGGGGCCGCGCAGGGCGGACTGCCTCACGCTTCGGGGCCGCCTCACGCTTCTGTTCTGCCTTACCGGACTCAGAGGCTGTTTCCGTTCACGTGTGACTACGCTGTGTTTCATGACGAGGCGAGACCTAGCTGATGCTTGGGCTCATGCATCAGCTCGACCTCGATCTTCCCGAAACCTCACCTGTTGGCTGCTGACAAAAGAATTGGAGAAGGGATTATTATTCTGTTTCTAAAAGCTTTTCTGGAAAGTGGTGACTGAAAAGAGGGAGTTATTGGTGCAATTGACAAAGACAGTGATGTGATAATATTTGGTGATTATTAAGTCATCTGTTTTGCTGCTGTATCTCGAGGCAAATGAGGTGAAGGTGGTCTCTGTGCAGTTGCACACATCAGAGCTGCATCCATCAGCTGGAAGGGTTTGCCTTGGGTCCTCACACTGAGGTGGCCATGAGTTTACCTGTGTATTTGCCTTCAGTTGAGCTTTTGTGGGTATTCACAAAAGAATCTGCAATATAAATAGATTGTAAATAAATAATACAATAAGCAAGTTATAATTGCAATTGGCGGAATTGTCCTACTTCAGGAAGCTCGCTTCAGTTTAGCATTTTGTCAGAATAGGTACGTTCTGCCTCTCCAGTATCAGTGTAGCATTCAATGTTGAGAAAGAAGCAAAGTGAGCACACTTTATATTGCTCAAATAACAATGTACCTAACATTATTCCCTCTTTTGCATTTTCATTTCAAATAGGCATCATCCATCACCTTCAATAGACTGGCACTACATTTTCAAGTGATGTGCCTTAAAATGTATATTTAAGGCAAGTTACTGCTTCCCCAAAGTTCAGTCCTGAGCTTAAATATTTTAAGTATCTTCTGAATATCAAAATTCTCACATAATTCTATTTTCTTCTACATATTTTAAATTAGCTTAATGACTTACATGCTTTTGAAGCATGTCTGAGTGCATACTGTTGGGCATTCTGCCTCTTCACTCTTTAAGCTTCTCACAGAAAGTATCACAAGATATTAGGATCTTTGCTGATCACAACATAAGAAAACTGTTGGTAGTTGCACTGTGTGGTCAGTGTAGTTTTTCCTTAATATTGCAGAAAACATAACACACAAAGTAGTAAACATAGAAAGAAATAAAACAAAGTACTGCTATTTATTAAACTAAATAAATTTGTCCACTAGGTGTCCATAGTTCCAAGTAGGAGTGATGGTACATAATGAAGCTTGCAAGTAACTAATATTTGTCACAAGTATGACAAATGCCTCTTACTGTTTATTTTGTCTGTATTTTATTCAAAATACTGTCTTGTTTTTATGCTTCGTGTATTGACTTCAAATGCAGCTTTGATGTTCCTTTGAGTCTGTCTTACATATATTCTTGTTTCTTAACTTGCATCAATACGGATGATAACATACACTTTCTATCAAATTTTTAATCTTATTTTGTGTCTCTGTAAGTTTACTTTGCAAGAATAAATAGTTGGGTGTTAGGTGCGCTGAGGGAGGATAAAACCACGCTTTGTGCTGTATAGAGTTACATAGTGGTATCTTAAAAAATCTGTTATTCATCTTTTTCATCTCATTTTTCTGTTCATTTTTATTCTTTTTTTTTTTTTTTTTCCAGGGTTCTGAGTTTAGAATTAAATAAAGATAGAGATGTGGAAAGAATACATGGCAGTGGTATTAACACCCTTGATATTGAGCCTGTTGAGGGAAGATAGTAAGTATAAACTTTAGTCTGGCAAAAATCACTATGTCTTTGCCATTTTTTTATTGCCAAGTCCTTATTTATATTTAGCAGGTTGAGGTCTTACCTTTTGTAACCTGTGTGTTTTATTTATACCTTCAGCATGTTATCAGGTGGTTCAGATGGTGTTATTGTTCTTTATGACCTTGAAAACTTCAGCAGAAAACCAAATTACACATGTAAAGCACTTTGTTCTGTGGGAAGGTAAGTACTCAAAGAAAAACTTTGTTGTAGTTAAGAGTGAGTGTTAAGACTGGCGCTAAATTAATGGATTAATATGCATGCTTATGTAGGATAAACTGACTTGTAAACAGTGCCAGAAATATTTGATGTCAGCTAGCATTACAGATTGTGTTTTTGGCATAAAGAGAAAAACTCAAGAAACTTTACAAAGATATATCATTTGCTACATAGCAGAAGTTACTTGTTATCAGTGCAGTGAATACTTAATATTGTTTGAGCAGACTTCTGTGAGTTTGAAAGCTCAAATGATGAGTACTGAAGGTGTTTGTGTAGAAATTAAAGTAGGAAGCTTTGTCTGTCTGTAGACTGTGTAAGAAAGTCAGAGTTAGGACTCCAATCTCATATTTTAACATTAGGAAAAAAAGAAAAAAAACAACTCTTCTATGTCACAGTTCTTCCCCCCTGATACAGTCGTTTGTGACTGTCGTGGAAATAGTCCTCACATTCCAAAAAGTATATATAATTTTATCTATCTTGGAGTAATTATGCTCTGAAGCAAAAGAAAAATGGTTTTGCATGATGGTTCAGCAGATTGGAAAAAAAAATCTTAGGATTTGTAGTTGTTTTTATTTCCATTCTCTCTTCTACTGGCTTTACAATTGCTTATTTTAAATTCACCAAGTTAACAACACATTGTCTAGTTGCTGTACTAATCAACATAGAACATTTTAAGAACTTTTGAATGAGGATAGTTGTGTTGCTTACAAAAATGGGACATGTTTTTCTGAAGACCTAAGGTACTAGTCCACTAGATGCTAGTTGAATAATCAGTATTAAGACTCAGAAGCTTTCTTGCTGTGTGATACCTTCCCTTCAAATAGTATGTATTTGTCCATTATAGGCATTAAGTCTTCGAGCAAAATCTGTTTTTAATTTGTGCTTAGATTTTCTATTCGGTTGGGATGTTATCTAAGGGTAACAGTGGCATATATCCAACTTTGTAAGGATTAGTACCTACATATTCTCATTGTTTTTTCCTAGCCTTCAAGTTATTTGACGTTTATGAGCTCTATGAGTGATACCAACAAGCACAGAAATATCTGTTAACAGTAAAAGCCTCAGACTGGTAGGCTGGGCCATAAGAAGAGTAACAGAACACGAATGAAAACAAATGAGGAACATAGTCTGCTGCAGTTGCTAACTTTTGTGTCTAGGACTACTTGAACAAAAAAAACTGTAGCTAAGAACTAGTAACAAATGTATACCCCTGAACCTAAAACCAAAAGTGAATTCTGGAACAGACAGGGAAAGCTGTAGAAACAGGTGCTGCTAACATACAGTATAAAAAAAGGGATAAATCTGTGCTAAAGTCGAGGTGTTAGTTCCTTATCAGTCTAGTCACTTGAAGCATATCGTACTTGAAAATTCTATTTGAGTATGGCTACTTGGCAGTCTGTTTCTTGAGTAGATGTTTATTTATATAGATCCATCTTTTATTTCCCATTACTTGTACCAAAGATTAATTTATACTAGTAGAATCTTATTTTCTGTAGAACGGTGTTCTGAATGGTGTTGCTATTGTTGCTTAGAGTATCTGTAGTAAGGTTCATGCCTTAAATTGTTATTATACTTTATTCCAAATATTTGTCTAGTTTCCTAGTAGGTTTTAATTATTTACTGTAGCTAATTAGCTACATAGATGGCTTCATATATTGGAATACTAGTTGTGCTGGCTTCCTGACATTATAAATGATTTTCTAATTACCAGTGAGAAATGCTTTCAATCTGATTGTCTCTTATCTTTAAAACACATGATAATGACATGTTATAAGGATTTGTCTGTCATCCTAGTTTGCAGGGCTCAAGGCAACTCCGCTCTGAAAGTTGCTTTAAGAAAAAGTTCTTGTTACGTGTTCTTTGAGAATATTTCTGAGTAGATTTTGACCTGGTACAGGTGAGGGTCCAATAGTTTATACCATTAGGGAAGGTGATTCATAACAGTAGGTTGCAATATATACCTCAGTGGTTCTTACGTAGATTTGGAGACACCACTGGAATAGAAGTTTTCTGACTCTTTCCTTCCTTGTTTCACTGTGAGTCAGCATGCCAACCTTCACATGGTTTCATATGATTCATGCTGTCATTTGGCAAAAATTGACATTTAAGAGTAAGAAAACTTTAACAGCTTCTAGATAACATAGCTGATACTTCTGTCACTGAGGTCTCTTCTCTATTCAAAAACTGTCCAGGATGAGTGAATATCAGTGGTTTCACTGTCCACATAAGTCATTCTTAATTTTTCATTTAAAAAGGCTGAGAATTCCTCGCTAATGGGGAAAAACATGTATAAAATGAGCTAGAAAGAGCATACAGCCATGCCTGGCTAGACCAAAGGTGATTCCTGCAGAGCTGCTCAAGAGAGAATGTAGGATAACTGATGATTTTGGTAAAGTGCTGAACACAGTTCAGTGTTGTACTCTTGTATTTACTATACGAGGATAGTTAGTTCAATTAATTTAGTTTTTACTAGGCAGTGAATTGGGATATTTCTGCATGAATTTGTACAAATGACTCTACAGGAGTTAAGTTCACACCAAGTTGGGCTTTATTTTTGGCATTAGAGGTACTGAAGACTTTTAGCTTGTCCCCCTGTAGAATAGGTACCCAAAATCAGGGGATGCTAAAGGCTGCGGTAAAGTAACAAGCTGTTACAAGGTAATCACTTAGAGTCACAGAATTGTAGGGGTTGGAAGGGACCTCCAGAGATCATCTCATCCAACCCCCTTCCAAAGCAGCTCCCTAGCCCAGGTTGCACAGGTAGGCGTCCAGGTGGGTCTGGAACATCTCCAGAGAAGGAGACTCCACCACCTCTCTGTGCAGCCTGTGCCAGTGCTCCATCACTGCACTGTGAAGAAGTTCCCATGCACATTTGTACAGAACTTCCTATGCTTCAGTTTGTGGCCATTTCCCCTCGTCCTATTGCCACACACTGCTGAGAAGAGTCCAGCCTTGTCACTTTGCCTGGTGCTCCTTAGATACTTATAGACATGGGTCAGATCTCCAAGTCTTCTTTTTTTCAAAGCCCAGGTCTTTCAGCATTTCCTCATAAGAGAGGTGTTACATGCCCTTAATCGTCTTTGTAGCCCTCTACTGGACTATTTCCAGGAAATCGCTGTCTTTTTTGTAGCTGGGAGCCCAGAACTAGAAATAACCAATGAGAAGTTATTAAACTCAATTCAGTAGTTGCTCAATAGTAATTAGTATTGTCAGTGTTGGCATCAGGCTCACTTTTAAAGACATAAGATATCTTCTGTGCTTTCTAGCAACTTAAGTAAACAGGAAGCTTTATTAGCTGAGGTGCCGTGCCAAATCTGTACAGAAGATCTGGATCAGTATTTACACAACGATTCCCTTGCAATAGTTGTCACTTTGGAGGCCAGGAGACTTGAAAGAACAATGAAAAGATAAGAGCTGTAGTGAAGAAATCCTGTGAGCTCTTCACTGGCTCAAGATAGAGCCAGTTGGTCTGCTTTAACATGTATGCTGGGTCTGGCTGGGGTGGAGTTATTTGTGGTAGCTTGTGTGGTGCTATGTTTTGTATTTGTGGCCTAAAGAGCGTTGATAATACGCCAGTATCTTAGCTGTTTTTGAAAAGTACTGAGGGTCGTTAAGGTTTTCACCGTTTTTCACTCTGCCCCCTCAGCGAATAGGTTGGAGGTGGACAAGAAGCTGGGAGGGAACACAGCCCAAATGCGTGGTCTGAATTAACCAAGGAGATACTCCATACTGTTCAGTGTCTTGTGAATGCGAGATTGCAAGGGGAAGGTGGTAGGTGGAGTACGGGAAAAATAAGTTTTCAGGGGCTTGCTAGTGCTTTGGGACTGGCTGGAGTTCAGTCACCTGGTGATGAGCAGTTGCTTTTGTATCACTTCACACTGTTTGTTTGTTTTTGACGTTGTTTGTTCTTTTTAGTTGGTTTTGACTTATTTAACTATCTTTATTGCATCCAATGGGTTTTCTCAGTTCCGTGTTTACAGTTCTCATGCCCATCCCACATGGGGAGAGTGAGTGATTGAGCAAGCAGCTCTGGTGGTGCTTTTCTACTTACCAGGGAGAGTGGTACTTGGCCCTCAAGCTGAATCCATGTGGATCCATCTCAGATACGTGTGGCCTAGCAGATATACAGATCTGCCTGTAGCATTTAGAGACTGGTTGAATCATATCCTGGAGCTATAAGGATTGGCTCTGGAGTTCATTCTTCCATGTAGTTTTATTATATTATTACTTATGTTACATTTTGTTACTGTATGCAGTTGAGTGTAATGTTTGATTTGTGAATGCAAAAAAACAAACAAAAAAACCCTCTCTACTCAATCTACTGATATCTGGTAGCTTCAGTATACTTGAAATTCCAATAATTCTGTAGCCGTAATTGTTAGCTAATCATGGTTTTTTTGAACTGTTTATGTGATTGTATATTTTAGTGGATCTGGTACTGAGGCAGTGGCATTCCATAAATGTGAATGGTTTGTAGAGTTTGGCCTCACCTTATAATATTATAACTTTAAGCAAAAGAATGGAAAAATATCAAAAGATGCAGCTGTCTTTTGTGTCCCAGATTCAGAGTCTTAACTTGTGACATGCTATAAATACTGTATTTTTAAGGGATAAATGATTCATGCTCTCCCGAAATAAGGGCTCTGTGAAGTAATTTACATTGGTTGTTTGGAAATTGAGGGGCAAAAATGATTAGTTCATCTTGAAAACTTCGTATACTTATATTAAAAAAAAAAAGAAAAGAAAAGAAAAAAACCTAAAATAAACCAACCCGTTACTTTTTCAAGTTATCATTGAATATCAAGGCAATTATAAGACAGTTATCAAGGCAATAACCAGCTGAAACCCTTTGATTTTAGGAGCCATCCTGATGCACATAAATTCAGTGTGGAGACAGTCCAGTGGTATCCTCATGATACTGGCATGTTTACATCAAGCTCATTTGATAAAACCTTGAAGATATGGGATACTAATACCTTACAAGTAAGAGAATTTCTTTGTTTTCATCAATTTCACATCTGCAGTTCACCCTGAGTCTGACAGAACTGAGCATTTAGAAGGACAAAAGCCAGTGAGAACAGCAGCAGTGTGTCACTGTATATTGGTGTGCACCTGTCAGTTTCAGGAGACCAGGCTGACTAAACTGCATGGGAGCTTAGAGCTCTTGGGACAGTTCCTGTCTGTTTTTGCTGTGAGCAGGAATGTAGCTAGTTTATTACGTACTACTAAGTTATTTATTTGACCATCGAGAACTGTCTCATTCATTCTTAGGAATTATGTTTCTCTCTCAGTAAATATTGAGTTTTGTTTGTTGAGTTGAGATATGTAGCAACAGTACTATACAGCAGAGCTAATTGATTTTTAGTAACTAAGATCTAAATAGTGCTTTAGAAGGACCAATATTTTTGACATTTGAAATTAAAGAGGACAGTGTTTTTTATGCAGAACAATAATCAAATGAGTTTGGAAAGGATGTACTGAGTCACTAAATGCAAAATTCTGTTCTGTTGACCATTGTAGACATTCCTTCTCACAGTGAATTGCTGGAGAATGAGAGAAACCAGTAAGAAAATGCTAACCAATGTAACCGATATAATTAAAATAAACTGACTTTGCGGGCTTTTAGGTTTTTCAGACTCATTAATCTTAATACCTGATTGTTGAGTTATGCATTTATTTTTTCCACTATGCATGTATATTAATGGCTTTACATGATGGTATTTGAATGTTGTTTAAATACATGGTGAAAGAATTAAAAAACCAATCTGTCATTCTAGAAACATGATGAAGCATAATTTTTTACCTTGTTTTACAAGATGTGAGGCTATGTTTGCAATCATTAGATCTTCTCTTAAATTGGAAGTTCTGTTCATATTTCAGGTGTCTCTGTGAGCATACCTTACTTAAAAAAAGTGTTTGTGTAAAGGTTACTGATTGACTTGTTCTTCCACAAAATTGGAGTGAAGTTATTTTTGTTTTTTTTTTTCCTAAAGAGTATTTTAGACTGAGATGACAAAGCAATTGTACCAAGAAATCATACTGATCATTAAAGCCAGTATTATATTTCAGTATTTTCTACACTGATAATAAAGCAGCTCATCACTGTGCATGGGCTTTTTTTGTTTTCTGTGTTGTTGTTATTGTTTGTTTGATAAATAAGTAAAAATCTATGTAGATACATAGGTTACTTTCCAAAATGAAAATGTCAGGTTTGTGAGCTGATAGTGCTCTTCTAGATTTAGGCTAAGTATCTCTTTCTCACTGACTTTTGTCTTTGTGCTTATTATGCTGTAACACAGTGGAAGACAGAGCAGTGATAGTGGGGGTAGCAGAGTCCCAGACTGCAGCAAGTGAATGTAAGCTGAAGTACAGCAGCCATGGATACAGAAACATAGGGAAAAAGCTGCTTACCCTTGGAAGGCCTCTGGTAGGCAGGGATCTGCAGCAGGATACCTTTGCCTCTACTGCCAACCCAACTTCCAGTCACTCAGGTGCATTGCTTGCACCTGAGCTCCCCTGGGTTGGCCCTGCCTTCCCACCAGATACTCAATCATTCTTTCAGGCTGTGACTTAGCGTTTCTGCTACAGTGCTGCAACTTTCTTGTTTGCTTTCTTTTAGTCTTTGATAATCCTTACGTCTTTACCGTTGATGCTTCTGATGAGCTTCCTTTGAGTTTCTTCTGGGTCACCTCTCAGCGCTGGCATAATTGTCTAGTGTTGAAAGCAGACTTACTTTGCAGTGTTTGTGTGATCAGATTTCTAACCAGGCAATTTATTGTTAGTGCACAAATAGTAGTATTTGTGTGTTTTATTTGTAGCCATCGCTTGAAAAAATAATAATAAAGATGTACATTTGGATAACGTATGTGTGCTCTGATTAATTTGGTCTTTTTATCGTTAGCCTGCAGATGTATTTCAATTTGAAGGAACAGTCTATAGCCATCACATGTCTCCAGTTGCTACAAAGCATTGCTTAATAGCAGGTATGTGGGTGTTGTAAGAATTTCATTATGTATTTAGGGGGTTGTGCCAAAAAACAAGTAATATTCAGATTTCTTTTTTCTTCTCCTGCTCTTCTTGCATTATTTCAGCCTTCATAAAAAAGACATTATTAAAATATTTTCAGTTGTTTGGATGATACTCATGAGAATATCACATTTAGTCTTCTGAAATAATGCATCATTCCATTAAACTTCTAGATGAAAATTCCCAGCTGGAGTATTTTTATGCACTTAAGTAACATCTAAGGATCATTATATCACAGAATTGTAGGAGTTCAAAGGGACCTCTGGAGATAATCTAATCTAACCCCCTTTCTAAAGCAGGTTCCTTAGAGTAGAATATACAGGAAGGCATCCATAGAATTGTAGAATCACCAGGCTTGGAAAAGGCCCCCAAGTTCCGGCTGTCCACCCACCACTGATTTTTTCCTCTCTCTGCCTTCATGCGGCTCCCCACTAAACCATGTTCCTTAGTACCTCATCTGCATGTTAAAAACCTGGAGATTTTGAAAGAATAAATACATTACATTTTCTTACTGTTTTTATTTCATATTCCAGTATAACAAAATCTCTACCTTGCTACCACCTCTCTGGGCTGTGTTCCAGCACTTGGCCACACTTTTGGTGAAGTTTTTCCTAATATCCAATCTGAACTTTCCCTGGTGCAACTTGAGGCCCTTCCCTCTAGTCCTGAGGCTAGTTACACAGGAGAAGAGGCTGGCAATAACCTCCTTTCAACTTCCAGCCTGTCCAGGTCCCTCTGAAGGGCCTTCCTTCCTTTGGGCAGGTTGACACTTTCTCCCATCTTGGTGTCACCTGCAAACTTAAGTGAGAGTACACTCAATCCCATTGCCCAGGTCAGTAGTTTAAGTGGTGATGTGTGTATGTATTGCTCATGATTGCAGGATGTTACTATGATTAGCCAAAAATATTTAAAGAAAATATCATATTTTTAATTCTTGAGATACTAAATTGCTGTGTTATTGCCCCCAGTTCCTACATTTTGTTTGTTATAGGGTAAATTTACTTGGCCTGAAAATGTAATTCTGTTGCAGAGTTCGTTGCTTTCACTAAATGAACAGTTATGCAGCTAATGTTTTTCTTCTGTTTCTTTGTCATTGCTAAGATTGGATTGTTGTTCTTTCAAATGATGGTTGTGTTAATTTTTTTTTAAGCTGTCTTTGTTTCTCTTGTTTACAGTTGGTACCAAAAGCCCCAAAGTACAGCTTTGTGACTTGAAGTCTGGATCCTGTTCTCACATTCTGCAGGGTACTTTTTAGTCTGAAACATAAATGCTAAACAATAACTACTTTGAGTAAACCAAGCCCTATAAAGAAACACTATATACAATGTATTCTTTGTAAGTAACATGACTAATGTATTTAGCGTCAGTAGTGAAAGTTACACAGTGTGAAAGATTCTTCTGGGTGTTAGTCCTGTTCCTAATGAATTGGAGAACACAAATGTTAATGAGCAGTTATTACAGATGCTGGGACAGTGTCATGATCTAATCAATAGTAATTACTGTGTAAGTCCTGGTTAAGTATTGATCTGGTTTTTGTGTGCGTGCAAATTCAATACAGGAGGTGGGTGTTTGAATTCATTTATTTTTAATAACAAAAATCTTCTGTTTTTAACAAAATAACCTGTGGATGTTCTTGCACGGAATTATTATTATTATCATTATTATTATTTAGAGGTTTCTCTGTGAAAAGCAAGATACTACTATCTGTAGGATAATCATATCCTAATTTTTTGCGTGGGCTGAGTTCAGTAAGCAGTAGGATTTTGTTGTTCTGTAGTCCATTAGTTTGTGCACTTAGTGAGAATTTGCCCTTAATGTGTTTTTCCTAATATTTACTGTTTGGAAATGAATAAGACAGACATATGACCAAGTAATGGAAAAGCAACTGATGTGTAAGAGACAAAGTGATTCATCTAACTCTGAGCTGCATAACAAGAATGTAGTTACATGACTTAGTCTGGTTTGCATCAGTGTGTTTCTGTTGTTACATGAAGCACGGTTACTGTCCTTGCATTTGTTTCCACATACTTTCTATTGTCTAAATGTAATATTTTTTATAAACACACATGTATACATGTACATATATGTATGTTGCTTCAGAAGTAATGTTTCCTGTGTATTTATTTGGAAAGCACAACAGATACCAAGAACACAGTAACACTGTTTAATAGAGCAAATTCTCAGCTACAAAATGCTGTTCTTCAGCATAGTTAACACCTTTGGCTTTACGTTTCTGCCAGTGATAAAAAGAGCCTGCATGCCATGCATATAAAAATGTGCATGGTTGTTTGGAACATGGCCTGTCTTTAGTGTTCCTGTCATCACAACTGAAATGCACCATCCACTGCCTCATTTTGTTCACATCCGCTATTTGGTCTCCATAAATATTCAGCAAGTGTCGATGAATATCAGTAGGTGCCACGTTTTCCACACAGAGGAACTCAGTGTGGAACTTTTGCTTCATATGCTCTTCTGTGTCAGATACCATTTTGTCAGACTGCCTTTCTGCTGCCATGTGTCACACAGCAACAAAATGTAGTGGGATGCTGGTGGTAAGGTTCAGCCTCTACTGCCATACCACCATCTGCCTCTGACATGTGGGCCAATGTCATAAAATAGGAGGCATTGCTTTTGGAGCAGCCCTTTTATATACATACTTCTGTGTGCATGTATGAATGTTTATATTAATGTTACTCACTGCTAACCTACACTGGGTATATCACTGCTAAGATTATTTTTATTTTATTATCTTAGTGCATTGGATATTTATCTAAATATTAGATAGATATTTAGAATTTATCTAAAATTTGGGATCTGAGTATTTGAGAATAAACTGAATAGAAGTCTGCTCTTAAGTAATTAGGATAAACTTTTTTTTTTTTACGTTTTTAAAAAGACTTGCTGAAGAACTGGTGTAGATTTTCTCTGCATTTGAGAACATCACTGTTAATACAGAATTTAGTAATAGTTTTTAGAATTGTTGCAGTAACTGTGACTATTCTGTACTGTGTCTCACACAGAAAAAGACATAGTTTTTGTTAGATATATAATACTCTTTCTATCACATGGGCCTATTGCAGTTCCACATGAGCAAGAGGAAGAAAGGGAAATAACTTCTGTCTCAAAACAATTTGTTTTCACAATATCCAAATACGTATTAAATTTAGAAAATTTCTAGTACTGTTCTGGATTGATGTATTCTGCAGAATTAACTATTTGCATTATTTTTATTTGTGTACAGATATTTTCCTAGAATATGATGTAAGCTTTCTCATGCTGTTTCTAGGTCACAGACAAGAAGTACTGGCAGTATCTTGGTCCCCACGCCATGAATATATTTTGGCAACAGCAAGGTAGAGATGTTATTATATTGAAATATGAAATAGAAACAGTGAGAAAATGTTACATATTTATTGTACCTGTTTTTTACTTCGGAAGCTAATATTTATTGTATGCTTCAGGTTGTTTTCATTTTTGTAGCTTTTCAGACTGCTTTTTTTAGGGCAAGTGCTATTCAAATGATGCTTATTTTATAGGATAGATTATACAAACTTTTGGAAATGCTAATGGCATTTAAAATTACAGTCAAATTATAGAGGTGCTTGCTTCTTTCTGTTCATTAGTGTATATATTACTAATCTGTTTTATAACCAAGTCAAATACGTTTAACTCAAAGTACCATCCTTGTTAATCATACTCAATTATGTCAGAAAGCACCATTAGCTTAGCTGACATAATTCACAGCAGTAATTCAGTCAGTATGAATTCTATGTTGATATTTTTTAGCCTTTTTTTTTTTTTCATTCCGATCATTTGCAATGTAAAAGTTATTCTTGGTTTTCCCTGTAGCTTCTGCTGTTTTTAGCTTTTGATTATAATACGACATTTCTCAATTTCTTGAGTGGCAAGCTTTTTGGGAAAATTTCTGAAAGTGTGACTTTGTTTCAGCAGATGAAAAATCTTTGTCTTTCACAGGAAGAGTAGCAAACTGATATTAACTAACTACTGGTTTATTTTTTTGTTGAAGTCTCTTGAAACAGTTTACCTCACAGTCATATAATTGTCAACTGCATCTACCTGTGTTACTGTTTTGCTTTTCAATAATTGCATGTTTAACATGTTTCTCATGGCTTTATTTCCATTTCATGACTTGGTACTATAGCTGGACCACTATTTCCTGGTAGCATAATGTAGTCTCTGTCTAACAAGACAGGTATCAGTAAAAATTGTGGTAAAGAAATGGTAGGGTGGGAAAACTGACTAGAACTGCAAAAAGAAGAAATCTAGACTGATCTTATTATCTTATTTAATCAGGTGAGACTGCTTTCCAAGGCAGTTGTATATTTGCTTGTGATCGCATCAGGGAGGGGAAATAGGTGTTTGATTTTAATGTGGTTTGCAGGTGAAACGTTACATTTCTCTGTATGATGATAAGCACTTTCCGTAACTCTAGCAGGAGACTGGAACAGTCAGGGGAGAGATGTTTTCTCGATATTTTCTATTATCTTCAATGCCGGGCATTATAGAAGATGATGATGAATGGAAATATTAACCAGTAGAAGCTGCGTTACCAAAGATTGTGATAGTAGGCTTTTATAATAAGGAAGCTCTGAGTAAGCTCTTGTCAAGAGCATTTCAGTGAACTACTTGCATTTCGTTACTCACTTTATGACAAGCACAAAACTCAGAGATATCTGTATTTATGGTCTCATCTGTTTGCAGCAAAGTGTCAGCATATTCAGTTGAGATTCCAATTGGAAGTAAACAGAATCAGTAGCAGTAGTAACAGTGAGCACAAAAGAACAAACTAGTAGTTAGCTTTGTCAGATGCAGAACAGGTGTGGAATAATCTTACTTGTGGCTATTTTTGTTTTGGTCACTCAGTACATTTATAGTATACACTGTTGGTATATTGATCTAACATGAGAATGCATAAGAAAAAGCATGTTGTATTTCAGTTAGAAGACTGTTAATCTAAGGAGATATATGACTGTACTGTTCAGCTGGGGATCAAAGAGATGAAGATGTCTCTGGGGTAAAAAATAACTGGGGGGGTTGTTTGTTTTAGTCCTGCAACACTGTTACTTTGCTGAGAAATATCTAAATCATTTTGTAAATGTGTTTACGTGAGTGACAGTGCATGTGAAATGGCCTTTTATATGAATCTACTTCATATTTATACTTGGGAGTCTTGTAGTAGACATGAAGTGCTCAAATTAAGGTGCCATTCAAAGTGCACTGCCTGCAGTGTTCCTTTTTAAATGCAGGCTCCTTGAATCAAATATCAACAACTAGTGTAGATTTTGCGGCTGGTGAAGATGCAACAAGAGTGTGTGGTATGGGAACCAGAATGAACCACAGCAGCCTGTGCCTTGGTCTTTCCCTACTTACGCCACCAGTAATGTAGACAAACAGTTCTGACAGAAGCCAGCTGTTCCCAAACAACCATCATAGATAATGCTAAAACCTGTAACTACAACTTAATCAGTAGAAGTATTAGCAAAATTATTCCTAGTTTGTATGCATATTTAGAATGTTGTGTTGTAGACAAAGACAATTGTATTGTAGGCAAGGATTCACTTTTCACCTAGATGCCTTGAGCGTACCAGATGTAATTATTAATTCATATAAGCAAAAATCTGAAGTCCCATCTTTTCACAAAGTTGACTGTGACTGCATGATGAGTAGCTCAGAGTAGTCATTGGACCAGCATAACTGCCACGTGGGTTGGCTAAAGACAGTTATTGACTTGAGTGGAAGTAATTTTCCTAATGTATACATTAGTGCACGTTTGTTTTTCTTAGTGCTGACAGTAAAGTAAAATTATGGGATGTGAGGAGAGCATCTGGATGTCTGACTACACTTGATCAACACAATGGAGAAAAGTCAAAAGCATCTTCTGAGGCTGGTAATACAGAATATAATTGATTATAATCCATGTCTAACTAGAAGTTTTCTTATATTTCATAAATGTGTTGAATACCAAGGCCAACAAGGACAGTTGTGATAACTCGTTTGTTACCTACTGTATAACACAGGCTGTTGAATTTTTTTCTGATACTTCTCTTGTGTAGAGAAATTTCTTTGACAACAGTATTATGCCTATTCTAAATGTGTGAGCCAAAAATTTACTTCGTTCACTGCTTTGAGAAAACCATAGTATCTGGAATTAAATCACAAAGTATAAGTTTTGTATACTGTGGTTCTGAATGAAGTGACTAAATTGTTGGAAAGCAGGTAGCTACATATTTTTTTTCTAATCCTAAATAAAGGTGCATCTGAATTGTGTACTGCTATGTAGTACAGAAATGCCTTATCTCAGTGAATTGATTTGTGAGTACTGTAGTCAGGTGTGCCACGGTAGAATGGAGCTGGATTTTATCTCTCTATCCTTCTTTAAAATGTATGATTTTATTAGGTGAAATCAATGGAATTTGTTTCTATTAAGCTATATGCGATATGTACAGTGAACTGTTGTATATGCCAGGTTATTATGATTTTCTTTTAAATTAAGTAATGTGAGGAGAGTCACGCTTCCATAATTGAAGAGTTAAATTATTCATTTATTAGTATGTTACTGATTAAACTGTTTCCTTCAGTACTGTACATTTAAATAAAAATGTGTATTCAAGATATGAACAACCTTTTTTTCCTTGCAGTAAACACAGCTCACAATGGGAGAGTTAATGGTTTATGCTATACAAGTGATGGCCTTCATCTGTTGACTGTTGGTACAGATGATCGGATGAGACTCTGGAACAGCTCCACTGGAGAAAATACGTTGGTAAGTTATCAAGAATCTTCAGTTAGGTTTTGCTTTGATTTAGGAGATTACTCATAACTTTTTTAGTTGTCATTGCTACTACTTCAGCTGTTTGTTGTCACAAGAGAAATAACAGATTAATCCTATTAAGTACTTTCTGAGCGTTTTTATTTTATAGATTTCTTACTTTTGTATTCATTAAAAAAAAATAACATGAAGAAACCTGGATCTATTTAAAGATTAGTTATTCTTACTGTACATTCAATACCTGCAAGGATAGATGAGAATGCTTCAAAAAATAAAGAAAATAGTAATATGTACTGTAGGTGTAGATTTCTTTAAACTTTTAGTCATCATTGTACTATTTAGAGGACAGATGTCCATACCTTAGTGTTTCACTGATTGACTGCCTGGATTTCTTGCAACGCATATTTTTGGGGAGTCTGTCTTGTGGAGTTCTTCATCAGTGTTGAAATTTTCAGTCTCTTTATGTATGCACTGTGACCAAACAGGAAAAAAACATCTTTGTTCCACTGATCCTTCCTATGGCCCGTTTTGTTTTGTTTAGTTTTTGATTAATTTTTTAATGGACAACAGAGAATTATTAAAACTGGAAAGAAAACTGTGTCCTCTATTTATTCTGAAAGAAGGAAATAGTACATGGGTCAATTTTAGATTTTAGCTAGTCATGTTTGTGTGGTCAGTCATTGCTATTAGGAATTTTATCTCTGCCTTAAAAATCTTTTACTTCTGCTGCTTAGTTTCTGAACATGACAAAAAGTATTCCTAAAGACATTTATATGAACACAGTTATCCATCCATCTCCATGCTCCCCATTTTTGCCAGCTTGTTCTCAGTGCTTAATGTACAAACATCTTTCTGTCTTCAAATTACCATCACCGAAGAGGATGATACAGTTTGTTCATGCTACATCCACCAGCTGGATCACTGTTTTTTGTTTTTCTGTGCCTGTTAGTACATTGACTTGTTTCATAGGCTATTCTACTTCTTTTTTTTTTTTTTTGACACCGAGTAGCATGAGCTTGCTATTTAAGTCCAAATTTGATTCCATGATCCTGTTATTTATATTGTGTAGATTACTGTGTTTTTGTACAACACCCATAGGTGTTCTTGAAATTATTTTAAGGCACAAGCAAACAAAGGTGAATTATAAAATGACATGGATTGGAAAGGACCTTAAAAGCCAGTCCCAACCATCCTGCCATTCGCAGAGTTGCCATTTACTAGAGCAGGCTACCCAGGTTCCCATGCAGCCTGGCCTTGGACATCTCCAAGGTTGAGATGTCTGCAGCTTCTTTGGGCAGCCTGTTCCAGTGCCTCTTCACTCTCAGTGTAAAGAAATTTCCCCTAATACCTCATCTGAATCTCCTTTCTTTTAGTTAAAAGCCATTTCTGCTTATCTGATCACTATCAGACCACATAAAGTGCAAGTCTCCATTTTTTTTCTAGAAGCTCCCTATAAATACTGAAAGGCTTTCTCTTCTTCAGGCTGAACAAGCCCAGCTCACTTTGTCTTCTTCATAGGAGAGGTGATCCAGCCCTTTGATCATATTCATGGCTTTCCTCTGGACTCACTCCAACAGTTCCACTGAGATGCAGCACCTTGCAATTGTTGAATTTACATTAAGTTCACATGGGCCCATTTTTAAGCTTGTCTAGGTCCCTTTGGATGGCATACCTTCAATTTTATCGACTGCATCACTCAATTGAGTGTCTTCTGCAAACTTGCTGAGGGTGCACTCAATCCTACTGTTTATGTCATTGATGAAGATGTTAAAAAGCACTAGTCCCAAGACAGACCTCTGAGAAGAAACGCCGCTCATGACCAGCTTCCACCTGGACATATATCCGTTGACCACAGCCCTCTGCCTTTAACCATCCAGCAAATTATTTATCAACCAAATAATCCAGCCTTTAAGTCTTTATCTCTGTGGTGAAGGACCATGTCAAAGGCCTTAGGAAAGTCCAGGAAGATGGTATTAGTCAGTTTCTCCTTGTCCCTGAATACTGTTGCCTGCTGTATAAGTGACTATATTGGTTAGACAGGATATGCCCTTGATGAAGCTGTACTGGCTTTCTCAAATTACCTCTGTGTCTTGTACGTGCCTTAACATAGCTTCAAGGAAGATCTACTTGATAATCTTTCAGAGGTGAGACTCCCTGGTCTTTGGTATGCAGGTAACACAAGCTCATAACAGAGTCCTGTTATTTCTTCTCCTCGTCCATTTGATACCCATTTTTTTTTTCCTTTTTTTTCCCCCCCGTTTTTGTTAATTTTTGCCTTTCCTCTTCTGTTTGGCTGTCCAAAGAATCACGTAAAGAAGCCTGCTCTAAAAGTTGATGACTACATTGGGACTGCAGCCAGCCTGGGGAAAAATGTACGGAAACAAACAAAATAAAATAGCAACAACAAAAAATCTCTATTTCCTTGCCTTTACCACTTTTTTCTGCCATTAATTACCTCTTCCAATTGATTTCCTACATCTGTTTCCTCTCCCAACAACTGACTAGTTTTATTCCTGGTTGTATAGTGGGAATTTTTACCAAGCAGTAGAGACCTTAGTGGATACTTAACTTACCTTCTATTGAGGAAAAAGAAGAACTACAACAGCAGATGTGAAATGTCTGAGTACTGTTCTGCAGACTAGCTTTAAATACTTGATAACTGTTTGTGGTTTGGCTTCTTTCCTGGTGGGTGGAATATATAAGGAGAATGAAGTATAAGTGCTTGAAACAAATACAGATAAGTTTCATCCGCCTTCTTGAATTTCTCAAAACATTGATTTAGCTTTGGAACTCTTTTCTGTAGCTATGGAAGTTGGCTGCTTTGTTTTGTTGTAATGGGAAGAGTTGTTTCTATAGCTGGAATGCTTAATCTAGAAAATTCTGACTCCAGGGCAGATCTGCTCTTCCTTGGTTGAATCTGTCCAGTTACTGATTTTCCCCTACTGAGTTATTAAATTATTTTGTTTTAGTGGAATGCAGATTGATTTTTTTGTCTGATAAACTCTTCTGTCTAAAATCTCAGAAGATTTTTGTGTGGGTAGTCTACAAAAATACAAACAATTGTAATATAAACTTGAACATGGAAAGAAAGAGCTTTGGCTTTAATATTTAAGTATGAGCAATAAAAAGATATTGTACATGTTATCTTTGTTCCTTTTTGCAATTTTTTTTTTTTTTGAAAGTTGGAGCATATTTTCTTTTCCTTCACTGAGAAATAACTATAACTAAGGTAGCAGATATGTTGCAGGTGTAATTTCATTGTAACTAAACTGATCAAATTCTTCTTTCCTGTCCCCAGGAAGGATTCTGCTCTTCTCCTTTACTGTTCACCCATATAACTCTTTAGACTTACTCAGTGAGTTCTTTAGAAACAACTGATGATTCATTCATAGTTTTAGCTGTTTGGTCAAGTTTCTGATGAAGTTGGTGAAATGCCAGCCCTGGTACAAGGTGACACTGCATCTTCAATATGAAGCCCGTATTTTGTCTGTGATTAAGGTTTTTTGTTGTTGTCGTTTATTTTGTTGTTGTTGTTGTTTTGGTTTTTTTTAATGACTGACTATTCTTAATACACTTTGCAGTTGGTTTAACAGGAAGCATTTGGAGAAGTGTTCATGAGGAGCAAGCTGCCAGATCCACAGTAAGATGCTTGATGTTCACATATTTGTCCACTGACTGCACCATTCTACAGAGTCTCTAAAATATTTTCACCAACTGCAGTCATTCCACAGTTTTGACAACACAGAATTTTGAAAAAAAGACCTGAGTAAGGTCAAAATTAAACTGTGATGATCAAGGCAAATATGCTCCACCGATTGATTTTAATCAAGTGCTGTATTTATTTTTGCAGCAGAAGTTAGAACAGATGTTCTGAACTGCCTGATGTGTAGTTACAGCAGTGATACTACAATTATTTTTAACAGTGATTTGAGAACAGTGACTGTTTTGCATGACATTTTTTCAGTACTCATGATAACCAGCAGACTTCACAACCTGCTCATAAAATACACAAGCCATAAAATATTCCTAGTGAAATACATGAGTAGATTATGAACTTTTTGAGCAGGTGGCCACGTTGTGTGTGAGATCAGTAGGCTGAGAAACATCTGGCAGTCAGAGAGAGAGGTTGTTGTATGATGATGTGTAGTTATACAAGCACAACAGCACTCCTATCTTAAGTCCCTGCAAGGGAAAAACCTAGCAAGCTTCCAACTCTGAGGAGACAATGGCAAAAAAGATGAAAGGTGAGAGAGACTGGACTGTCTTCTCTGCTCAAAGCATAAGGAGGAGCCTTCCTCTTACTCCTGTAGTCCCCTTAACCAACAGATATGAAGTTCTGTGGATGGAAAGCGAAGAGAGTGTGGATGTTGGTTCAGAACAAGAAAGGAACAGTCATGTTAAGATGGTCTAAACAAGGATCTGAGTCAGAGCTGATGCTACTAAAGTAAGATGAGAGGTCTTTGTAACATGGGAATCTGTACTGAGGGGCACTGAGGCACCCATTTCCCACCCCAATAATCTTTCTAGGGAGGAATACTGGCTGCTAGGCACCTGCATTTAGGGCATGAGGAAGAGGCAGCTTAGTAATCCTCTGGCTTTATCATGCAATCTCATCCTGCTTGGTCAAGCTGGGGCACAGGAAGCTACAGATAGGAGATTATAAAACAGCACAAGGACTTTATGTCCCCTAGGAAGATGATGAAAGGATCTGGAATGCAAATAGTGTTCTCCCAGTTGGAGTCTGGGACCCCAGCAGGTGCAGTAGAATGTTGAATGAATGGTTGCACAGCTGGTGTCGTGCTCAGGATTTTGGGTACTATTATCTTGGATGCACCTTTGAGAGACTAGGCTTACTGACTAGGAGAAGCAAGAATATTCTAGGAAACAAGCTGGCTGGGTTTATCACCAGAGTTTTAAACTAGATTTGACTGGGAAAGGAGATACGCTTATCAGTGATAGGGAAGGGCTGAATGCTGTCACATTAGAAAGCAGCAGGAGAAGACCTCAGATTTCATAGAATCTTTTAAATTGGTAGGGACCCTTAAAAGTTATCTAGTCCAACTCTCCTGCAGTTAACAGAGTCATCTACAGCTAGATCAGGCTGTGCAGAGCCTGATCCAGTGTAACCTTGAATGTCTTCAGGGACAGGACTTCCACCACCTCTCTGGGCAACCTGTTCCAGTGTCCTTATTGTGAAAAAAGACTTTTCCTTACATAGAGTTTTCATTTCCCTTCTTTCAATTTGAAACTGTTTCCTGAAGAAGCTGGCAGATGTAGTTGCCAAGCTATTCTCCATCATGCTTGAAAAGTCGTAGTTGTCAGAAAAAGTTCCCTGTGACTCAAGAGAGAAAAAAAGAAAAAGAAAAAAAAACAGAAAAAAAAAGGAAATGTCACTTCCATTTTCAAGAAAGCGAGAGAAGAAGACCAAGAAACTACAAGGTTAGTGAGTCTTGCATCTGTGCTGTGGAAGATAATGGAGAAGATCCTTCTATAAGATGTGTTAAGGCACATGCAACACAAGGAGGTGATCCAGGACAGCCAGGATGACTTCAGCAAGGGCAGCTTGTGTCTGACCAATGTGGTGGCCTTCTACCATGGAGTGATGATGTTGGTGGTAAAAAAAAAAAAAAAAAGGTCAACTTAAATTGCCTGCCTGGACTTACGCAATGCCTTTGGAGAGAGGTGGACTTGGAGGCAAGACTATTCAGTGATATGGTCACACACACACAGGGTTGTGTTTGATGGATCTATATCCAGGTGGAGGCCAGTATACCCTAGGACTCTGTCCTGGGGCTGGTGCTCTTCATCTTTATCAGTGACATAGACAGTGATCATCAATGGATGACACCAAGCTGAGTGGTGAAGTTCATACAACAGAAAGAAGGAGTGCCATTCAGGGAGACCAGAACATACTTGAAAAGTGGGCCCAGGATAACCTAATGAGGTGCAAGGTGTCGCACTGCAGTTGGAGCAGTCTCAGATATACATAAAGATCTGGAGAAGAACTCATTGAGAGCAGCCCTGCAGTGAAGGACTTGGAGATCCTGTTGGACACAAAGCTAGACATGAGCCAGCAATGTGTGCTTGCAGCCTGGAAGGCCAACTGCATCCTGGGCTGCATCAACAGAGAGCTGGCCAGCAGGGAGAGTGAGGTGATTGTCCCCATCTGTGTTATTATGTCTAGACCTTGGGCCCTCAACATAAGAAAGATGCGGAGCTGCTGAAGTGGGTTCAGAGGAGGTCCACAAAGTTGACCTAGATGGGTGTAGCACCTCTCCTGCAAAGAAAAGTTGATAGAGTTAGGCGTATTTAGCTTGAGGAGGACTCCAGGGATACCTCATTGCAGCCTTCCAGTACTGGAGCAGAACAGGAGGAAGACTGACTTTTTGAATGGTCTGGTAAGAGCTTAATTGCTTAAACCAAAAGAGGGGAGATTTATGTTAGATGTTAAGTGGAAATTCTTTGCTCAGAGAGTGCTGAGCACTGGCTCAGGCTGCCCAGAGAAATTGTGGTTGCCCCATCCCTGGTGGAAGTCAAGGTAAGGTTGAAAGGGGCCCTGAGCAGTGTGATCTAGAAGTTGGCAACCTTGCCCATGGCAGGGGCTGTTGGAACTAGATGATCTTTAGGGTCCCTTCCACCTAAGCCACTCTGCAATGATTCTGTGATAATTGAAGTGTAACTGGAGAGAGAAATGTGGTTTGAACCTATGAAAGATAATGAGCAACGTGTAGATGTTGGGGAATTTTTTTTATTGAGAGAGTGGTTAGGTGCTGGAACAGCTTGTCCGAAGAGATTGTGGGTGGCCCATTTCTGGAGGTGTTTAAGGCCAGGTTGGATGGGGCCCTGGGCAACCTGCTCTAGTATTTTATCTATTGACTGGCAACCATGCCTGTGGCCAGGGGTTTGGAAGATACAGAAATTAGTCTGCACAAGAATTTACTGAGCAATACTACAAATTTATGACTTGGTGGATTTGTCTAGCAAAATAAGTTAATTCTGGAACTGTGCATTGCTTGTCTGCATCCTGTGTCACAAAAGGGAATACAGAGCTCTGATTCATTGAAGATAGGAAGAATCTAAATGAAGGTTGCAAGCTTTTGCATCTTTCTTTCTAACAAATGTAACATTCTTAATTCAATTCTTGTTTTAGTAGCATACTTTCTTTTCCATTGTAGTTCTACAAGGCAGAAGCATTTTGAGAGGGCTTTAAACTAGGTGGGAAGGTTGGATGGGGGTGCAGTGAGGCTTGCTAGGGCAGATCAGGTAGTCTGGGATTTTATACTAGATCGAGTGAAGGAAGAGAGTCAAGTGCTGTGGGACAGAGAAAGGCTTGGCTTTGCTGTCTTGCAGGGAGATTGTGAAGAAAAACCTCCAGACTGTCCTTGGAGGATCTTCTGGAAACTCATCAGAGGAGGTAATGTTGCCAACCCCCCATATGAAACTTCCATGTGTCTCTCTAGGAAGCAGTGGGGGAAAACTTAAGATGCGTTTCAGAGGTTTGAGGGAGGGCCCCTCTGGAATGGTAGTGTGAGAAATAAGCAGGAGTTGGAAAGCATGATGAGCTTGGAAAATTATTGGAAATGTGGTAGGACAAATCTCACGACTGGCATACTGCGATTGAGGGCTACAAGCTCTTAAGAAGAGTTGGACGGGATAGGAGGGGAATGGAGAGTTAGGAAGTAGGTAGATTGCAGAGAGCTGTTATCTAAGTAACAGCCATTACCAGGCTGAGAGCTTATGGTTTATAACTGGAGATTGGTCCCATAAACGACATCTTGTGGTTGGGATCTGCTGCAGGCCACCTGATCAGGGGAGACTGTTGATGAGGCCTTCTTGCTTCAACTGCGGGAGGTGTTGGGGATTTCAACCACTTGGATATCTGCTGGAGTAGCTGCAGGGAAGGTGGCAGACAATCCATGAGGTTCCTGAAGTCTGTTGAGGATAACTTCCTGGTCCAGGTACCGACCCAAGGTGAAGCTGTACTGGACCTGGTGCTTACCAGTGCAGAGGAGATCATTAGAGAGGTTAAGATTGGAAGCAGCCTGGGCTGTAGTGACCATGTCCTGAAGGAATGCTGACCTGGCAAAAAGTAGAGTCAGGACCCCAGACCTCAGGAGAGCAAGCTTCCGGCTGCTCAAGGAACTGCTGGATGGGATCTCCTGAGAAACTGTCCTTAAGGGCATAGGAACAGAACAGAACTGGTAGCTCTTTAAGGACACACTCCTGTGAGCGTGAGAGCTCTCCATCCCCCAGCAGAAGAAATCAAGCAGAGGATGCTGGCAACCAGCATGACTGAGCAAGCATGTGCAGCTTAAACTTATGGAAGAGAGAGATGTATAGGAAGTGGAAGCAGGGTTGTGTAGCCTGGGAAGAATAGAGGGATATTGTCCACTTGTGTAGAGATAAGATCCGGAAAGCCAAGGCACATGTGGTGCTGAACATGGGAAGGGATGTGAAAAATAACAAGAGGTTCTACAAGTATGTAGGCAGGAGGAGACAGACCAAAAAGAGTGTTCCCCCTCTGATTTATGAGGATGGAGGACTGGCTTCCTCAGAGATGGAAAAAGCTGAGGTGCTCAGTAAGTGATTTGCCTCCATCTTCACTGGTGATCAAGCTTCCAGTGTATGCCAGGACTCACCAAATGTGAGTGAGAGGAGTAGATTCTGTCCCACTGTGACAGTGGAATAAGTCAATGAGCCAGATGATATGCATTCCAGGGTTCTGGGAGAGATGCTCCTGTAGTTGCCAAGCTGTTCTCCATCATATCTGAGAAACCATGGCTGTCAGATGAAATCCACGGTGACTGGAGAAAAGGAAACATCGCTCCCATTTTTAAGAAAGGGAGGAAGCATGACCTAGAGAACTACAAGCCTCACCTCTGTGCCTGGGAAGATCATGGAGCAGATCCTCCTGGTTACCACGTTAAAGCACATAAAAGATGAAGAGGTGATCTGAAACAGCCAGCATGGCTTCATCAAGGGCAGATCTTGCTTGACCAATCTGGTGGCCTTCTGTGATGGAATGATGGCATTGGTGGACAGGGGAAGGGTGACGGATGTCATCTACCTGGAATTCTGCAAAACCCTTGACATGTCCCTCACCACATCCTTCTTATCTCTAAATTGGAGAAGTATGGATTTAAAAGATGGACTGTTCAGTGCAGTAAGAACTGGTTTGCCAAGGGGTTGTGATCAATGGTTCTATGTCTAGGTGGAAGCTGGTCACAAGTGATGTTCCCCAAGGTCGGTCTTGGGATAGGTGCTCTTCAGCATCTTTATCAGTGACAAAGCAAGCTTAGAGATGATGCCAAGCTGAGTGGTGCAGTCGATGCACTGGAGGGAAGGGAAGCCATCCAGAGGGGCCTGGACAGGCTAGAAAAGTGGGCCCATGTGAACCTAATGAGGGCAATCCCAGGTATTTATGCAGTCTGGGAGAACTCCTGGAGGGCAGCCCTAGGGAGAAGAACTTGGGGGTCCTGATGGACAAGAAGCTGGACATGAGCCAGCAGTGTGTGTTTTCAGCCCAGAGGGCTAACTACATCCTGGGCTGCATTAAAAAAGGGATGGCCAGCAGAGAGAGGGAGGTGATTGTCCCCCTCTACTCAGTTCTTATGAGGCCCCATCTGGAACACTGCATCCAGGCCTGGGGCCCCCAGCACAAGAAACACACAGAGCTCTTAGAACACGTCCAGAGGAGGGCCACTAAGATTATGAGAGTGCTGGAGCACCTGTCCTGTAAAGAAAGGTTGAGGAAACTGGGCTTGTTTAGCTTGGAGAAGAGAAGGATCCTGGGAGAACTCATTGTGTCCTTCCAGTACTTGAAGGAAGCATATAAACAGGACAGGGAATGACTGTTTACGTGGGTTGATAGTGATAGGACAAGGGGGAATGGTTTTAAACTAAAACTGGAGATGTAGGTTAGATGTTACGAGGAACTTTTTCACTCAGAGGGTGATGATGCACTGGAACAGGTTGCCCAGAGAGGTTGTGGATGCCCCATCCCTGAGGATATTCAAGGCAAGGCTGGATGTGGCTCTGGGCATCCTGGTCTAGTGGTTGTCGACCCTGCCCTCTATGAGGTCCTTTTCAACTCATGATTCTTCAACTGATTCTGTCATTTACATGGTATATAGCCAGACTTTTTTTCCCCCCAACCTTTACTCTTCCTTTTTATATTATGTGCCTTTGATATGAGCAGTGATGTGGCTTGGGAATTGTTACAGCTGACATGCTGTGAAAAGGGCTTTAATTATTCTTCATCAGCAAAGTAATATATTTACAGACAATATCTTTACAAAATGAGCAATAGTATCCACAAAGGACATACTGTAAGCCCCACACCTTATTCAAATATTCTCTCAATATAAAAAGAAAATCAGCCTACTTGTATGCTAATAAAACTGTCTTTTTGTACATTTTTATGATCACAGAGATTTTTTCTAGACTCATTCATTTTATTTTTTTTATGTAGGCGCTATTAGCTATAAACATACTGTAGCCATAGCATGAACACTCCCTTGTTGCCTGGTTCATCCTGAATGAGCCTTGTATTTGCCTCAGACTTTGATGGAAAGCAGTCAGTGTAGCCTGACATGGAGGAAATACTTATGCTTTAGAATATTTGTAGTTTTTCAGATATATGTATTACCATATTGTCAGAATATTTCACACTAAGGAAAATGTGATGGACACAAGAAAATGTGATGGAGAGCTTTGTGAAAACGTAGAGATCCTTACTAATGTACATACAAGCAGGTCTTTGCCTTTTAGAAGAAATTAAGATGATAGATTATAGGATGGTATTTTTAAAAAACAAAATGCTTTCAAGTACAATTTATATAGTATCTTGAAAATACTGGTACTTTTATTTGTCTGCTTTTAAATAATGAAAAATTGTGAATTCCAAGGATTCGTAGCTGCCTTCTTCCTCTTCATGAAAACTGTGTGTATATATATGCGTGTGTGTGTGTGTGTGTGTATATATTTGTATATATGCATGTTATGTCACAAATAAAATACTCAAAGAAGTGTATTCAGATCTAAGTTAAGGTGGCTTCACACTGATGGTTAGCTGAACTCCTCCAGACAACTTTTTCAGTCATCAGAAGAACATTGGGGAGAAAATACAGTGAGAAAAATCTCTTGTGGTAAGGACAGGGACATCACTCACCAATTGCCACCGTGGGTACAACTCACTGAGAACAGGGAGATAGCTGTAACTTATTGCTGTTGCTAATAATAGAACAGAACAGTGAGAACTAAAAGCAAACTAAGCATACCTTCTTCCCATCTGCTGCCTTCTTCCTCCTTTCTGAGCAGTGCAGTCAGCCCATAATGCTTCATCTCTGTACTCCCTTGTGGCCACTTTCTGCCCATGCTTCCATTGGGATTCCTCCCATGGGCTGCAGCTCTCCAAGCAATTCTCTAGTATGGCTCCATTCCACAGGGCCTACACTTCAGGAACTGCTCCAATATGGGCCCTGAGGGCAGCAGCTTCCATGGCTGGTCCCTACAGACTGCTCTGGCCCAGGGCTTTTCCTAGAGGAGCTGTCTGTGGGCTCCAGCCTCCTTTTGGACACATCCACTGCTGCACCTTGGGCTCCTCCACAGCTGCATGTGGAGATCTGCTCTGTACAGCACACATGAGCCTGCTCCTCCATGGGCCTCTTCTGGGCTGCAGAGAACTTTTGCTTTGCAGTTGGAGAGCCTGCTACTCTGACCTTGGGAGCTGCAGGGCTATTTCTCACCCATTTTCTCACTCCTCTTTCCCAGCTGCTCCTGTAAAGTGTTTTGCCTTTTTGTAGCCATACTCTCCCAAAGCACAACAAACATCACTTATGGCTCAGCTCTGGCAGCAGTGGAGCTTTCGGAGCAGCTGGAGCTGGCTCTGATCTGCCATGGGGCAGCTGCTGGGCTCTGCTAACAGGGACCACGTCTGTAGCCTCTCACTACCTAAAGCTTAGCACATGCTGTTCAGCACAACTGTTCAAATGAATAGAGTTGTATTTGTTGTCATAAATCTATTTTTTATGTATTACAGAGTACCTACTTAGATTGATAGGTCCAACTAGATTATTATCTTGTTTGGAAAACAAACACTTTTATCAAACTTTTCAACTGTATAAAACTTAAGAAGTGCTGAAATGTACAAATACTAATCATAGAATGATGGAGTGGTTTGGCTTGGAAGGGACTTTTAAGATCATCTAGTTCCAACGCCCCTACTGTAGGCAGGGACACCTCCCTGTAGACCAGGTTTCTCAAAGTCTCATGCAGCCTCGTGGGGTAACCTGTTCCAGTGTCCCACCACTCTCAAAATAAAGAATTTCTTCCTGATATCTAGTCTGAATCTACCCTCTTCCAGTCTAAAACTATTTCCCATCATCTCAACACTGCCTGCCCTGTTAAAAAGTTCCTCCTGAGCTTTTCTGTAGGCTCCCCTTCAGGTACTGGAAGGCCACTATAGGGTTTCCTTAGAGCCTTCTCTCCTCAAGGAAGACCCCAGTTCTCTCAGCTTGCCCTTGTAGGAGAGGTTTTCCAGTTCTTCGTTCATCTTCATGGCCTTCCTCTGGGCCTGCTCCAAAAGCTCCATATCTTTCTTATGTAGAGGGCTCCAAACTTGAACACAGTCCTCCAGATGAGGCCTCCTAAGTGCAGAATAGAAGGTACTTAAGTGTGAAGAGGTAGTGGTAGATCAGTTTTTGTTCAATACATGGACTAAAGTCTTGTAGAGAACGTGATGGATTTTAAGTATACTTCTGATATGAATACACCACCAATTCTCTTTACCCTACCTCCTAAAATTGTTAATGAAATGCCCTCTAAGCCTACACTCACTGTGGTCTACAAGAAACATTGTTACCTCTTCTTTCTGTTCCTATTTGAAAACTAGTATTTAGAAGTGATGTATTGACTTTTTTTTTTCCTGTATATGGCATAGTTTAAGTAAAACTCAGTTGGAAAATTTAATTGCCGTGTCTTAAAGTGGGTTCTTAAAGCTTTAAATGCTAAAGTTACACTTGATGAAACCAAAGAAAACATAATGTATGTTATTTATAATTGTATGCCATTAGGTATAAGTTTAATAGTTTGTGTATATGAGAGAGAATAGCTGTGCTGTATCATCTAGGAATACGTTTAAGGAGGTAATTCCAGAACCAATTCTCATTTTGGCAATAGTTTGGCTACTCAGTGTAAATCTGGCATATAACCTTTGCATATTCTGCCTCCCAGAGCTAAATTTCTGATTTATAGTTCTTATTAAAGGGAGTGTGAATTTAATGAACAGGAAAAAGTGGTTCTCTTGATGCATACCAGTAACTGCAAATCTCAAAGAGTTGTGTAAGCATTGTGAAGCTTACTTCATGAATTTTACCAGGTTAATGAAGAAATAAAATTGACTTGTTTATGTAAATATATTTCCTTTGTTTTTAGTTAAGAACTAACTACATGAACTTTTATTTTACAGGTGAACTATGGCAAAGTCAGTAATGAAAGTAGAAAAGGAGTCAAATTCACCATCTCCTGTGGCTGTAGTCCAGAGTTTGCCTTTGTACCACATAAAAATACCATTGCTGTTTATACAATTTTCTCGGGAGAATTGATAACTATGCTTCGAGGTCATTATAATTCTGTTGACTGCTGTGTATTTCAACCTAACTTTCAGGTAAGTAAAGTATTGATGACAACTCTGAAGTATTTAAGCAGGAGAAGGTGCTGAGGCACTGGCACAGGCTGCCCAGAGAACCCCCATCCTTGGAGGTGTTAAAAGACCAGGTTGGTGTGGCCCTGGGCAGCCTGAGTTGGAACTCAGGGATCTTTAAGGTACCTTCCAACCAAGTCCATTCTATGATTGCCAAACCATGTGCACAAAAAGAGAGATTTTCAGGGAATTACTTTAATCAAAAAGCTTGACAAAACAGATAGTTCTGTAAAAAATGTTTGGTGAAATTCTTCTGGTGGCACTTCGTATGTTGGGTTCCTTCAGCTACTCGTTTCCTTTCACACAGGTAACTTTTCAGTATACACAGAATAATTTTTGTCACTGTATTGTCATAAATAAATGATTTGCATTAAGGCTTTTTCCTGTTTTCTCTGAGTGAAGATGAGGTATTTGCCTTTCTTTGAAACAACTGGGATTAATCACAGCAAGAAAGAATACACGTTCTTGTAGCAGTTTGAAGTGAAGTGTGTAAGCATTGCTTGTAGCAACGTCTCAAACCTAGAATAATCTTGCTCAACCTTTTGTTATACCCATCACTGGATCTATAAACAGTTTAGATAAACTTGCTGAGAACATGTTGAGCTTATTAAATTAATCCAAATACATTTCACCTAAGAAATTGCATAGCATTGCAAGGATTTGTGGTGTCAGCAGACCTTTTTCCTTGCACTCTTTTCCGTTCCTGCTATGGTATATTATTCCTTCCTCATTAAAGACTTAAGTATCAAAAAACCTAATTTGTCATATGATATTTTACAGCAAATTGTCCGTGTGGCTAATGCCAGTGAGGCATGACCAGTGTAGAGATAGTGTGGATTTTAAGTCTGTTATGTACTTGCCTTCAGGTGTTGAGTACAGCACCTTATGTTTCAGCTCCTCCTCTCTAGACTAATGTTTCTGAAATATCTGACAGAAAGGACAATTATTATATTTTTGTGACTCATATTACTCATTTACAGGTGAAAAGCGTAGCTGACGGCCAGCATCTTTCTTACTTTGTAGCACATCTGACACTGGTGTGCGCTGTACATGTGAAACATGGTATACATCCATTCTGTATAGTATCCACTATTTCCACGTAGTACTGGATAGACATAGACATCTCTGTCTTTGTTATGGTTTATTTCATATTAATAATCTTTTAAGCTTTGTTGCTCTCTTTAAACTTTTCAGATGATTTTTCATACTCACCGCTAAGTCTGATCTTCAGTTTTTTTCTTAATATTTTTTTCTGTTTTAAACTTCTCTTTGATATTAATAGTTGTCAATCCTTTAATTTCTTCCTGTTTATTGGCTGTATTTTAAACACTATCCTTGTTGCAACTCGTAACTGACATAGTCACTAAAAGGAACTTCAACTTTACGCCAGTTCTGTTTTTGAGGTGATAAGTGACTTCTGTTTGTTCAGATCCATGTAAAAAAATATGATCTCAGCTATCCATGCAGCTGGCTGTTTGGAATCCAGTGGTGTTACTCTTTGTCTGATCTTATTAGGTCCAAATTAATTAGTAGGTTTGTATTTGAGATACCACGGGAAGCTGTCTCCAGAGGGTGGTACGAGATTTAGTTAATGTATGTATATATCCCTTTGGAGATCTTGGGAATAGAGCCATAAAATCCATATTATTGTTGCCCTAGATTTTTCTTACGTAAATCTCTCCATGAAGTTAATAAGATGTTAGTCTGCTTGAGTAATAAGAACTGTAGAATTTGGCTTATTAATAAGAGCCATTAATCTTATAAGAGGTAGGTAATTTTAAGGGTGGTGTGGAAGAGGAAATACTCATTGTGAAATCTTTAAGATGATGTTTACTGTTGAATTGAATATGCTGGATATCATTGTGTGACGTTAACTCCTTGAAATAATCTAAGTAAACAAACAAGACCCACGTTTTCCTCTCAGAAAAAGAAATGAAATTAAGCCCCACACAAATAACATGTCATAAAATAATAGCCACACCTCAGGAGCCAGTGTTGTTTGAAATTAGAGCTACTTTTATTTTTTCAGGAAATGCCAATGACACCAGCAAAGGAATTGGGCAAATACAGTTGTAGGACAACACATAAAGATAACTAAAATTTAGATTAGGTCTTATCTACAATCTTTCCTCAGAGTTTGAAAGCATAATATAGAAAGATGATACTATACTGTATCATAAACAATGCAGGAGCTTTACCCGTTGTCTCATCTTTTGACTGACTTTACATGTGAGTCACCATTTCAGGTTGTAATAATTAATTGTAAAAGTTAGTCCAGTGCAGTGTATAAACTGAAGATCTTGTGATCTCAGGATAAAAAAAAAAAAAGGAACAAATGAATATTAATAAAGATTGTGTGTAAGTATTCTGATGTCCCCATTATGTTCCTTACAAGGAAGAATTTGGAGTTGTGAGGTGTTTCTTGTTTTAAAGTTGAGTTGATGACTGCTGACAGGATGAAGTGAGATTTGACCTATACCTTGGTGTAACTTAGATCTGTCATCTTCTTTTAAGCAAGATAATTAGAATGTTTACCTATCAAAAAGCTATAAACTCTGCTCTTGCATGCCTTTCATGCATGAGTAACTTTATTAATGGGAGCAGTTTTACAGAAGCTTATTAAAAAAAGTGGACCGACTATTTACGTAGATAGGACAAGGATAAATGGCTTTAGACGGAAAGAGTGGAGATGTAGGTTAGGTTTGGAGGTATTTCTTTACTCAGAGGGTAGTGAGCCACAGCTGCCCAGAGAAGCTGTGGGTGCCCCATCCCTGGAGCTACTCAAGGCCAGGTTGGATGGAGTCCTCGGCAGCCTGAGCTGGTGAGGGGCAACCATTGCAGGGGCGGTTGGAATTGGATGAACTTTTAAGATCCCTTCCAACCCAAGTCTGTAAGAAGTATGTCACTTCACTTGAAGATTACCAACCTAAGTGGGTATCTGTTCCTTTAACTGTCTATTAAAGTATTCAGTTTTTGCACTATCAGTGTATTTCACATGGTTCTAGAATTAAATATACATAGTTCAGGAGACTTTCTGCAAAGGTGCGTCTGTAATAATTTATTGAACTTACATTGAATCAGTTTATCATAATTTTGCACACATGCATAGTTACCAGTTTAAGCCAGCACATTTAAAGTCTTTTATACTGTCAGCTTGAATACAGAAAAATTACTTTGTATGTCTCACTTTTGCAGTTTAAACATGACAATATTCAAGTGTTGGCAGATATTTTCAATAAGAATCAGGAGATTGAAGGCATATGAGAGTATCTTCATATTTGTTCACTTGGAAAAGAGAAGTAGTATTATTGGAAAATTTACTGTGAAGTTGGCGCATTATTTTTCATTAACAAAACATCCTCAGTTTAAAATGGTGGAAGAGTCTATATTTCCTTAATAACTAATTATGAAAATGAAGCTGTATTTGACTGTTCAGTGTTCAGTGCAGAGGCTGCTTGCTTCCGTGTGTTTGCAGGATGCCTTGCACAATGGAATCTCAGTTCTTAGTCATTACCATAATAAATAAGGCTATTTATATTAAAAATAATAAATTAGTCTTTCTGATCTCTGCCTTCCCAGCAGGATGCAGGTTTCAAATACTTCTTTATTTGTTCTTTTCCTTTACCCTAGGCGTACTAAAACTATGTTTACTTAGTATTTCTTTACTCCATACTTGGCCTTTCATTTGACATGTGTCTGAATAGATGATTATAGCTTGATTTGTATTTTTTAATTTTTTTTTCCTTCTTGCATCTCAATTGACAGTCTTTTAAGCTTTCTGACTTTTAAAATACATTTCTCCTCAGGACACACAAATGAGGGAAGATGAAAATTGCTTTTAAGCAATAAAGTTCATTTAAATATGAATAGTGGTATTTTGGTGAGGAGTCTGGGGAAAATATATCAACATTCTTTTTCTTTGGCATATTTTTTAAAAATACTATTTATTGAGATTACATTATAAAGAACAAATGGTGTATTTGTCTGTATTTACAAATAAATATTTTGTGCACTTTTTTCCCCAACATCATTCACTATTCAGTATATTTGTACACGAGTAATTTTTACTTGCTTTCTTACAGGAGCTTTATAGTGGTGGCAGAGATTGCAATATCCTCGCGTGGATACCAGCTCTTCGAGAGCCAGTTCCTGATGATGTTTCAGAGAAGGTGATTAATATTTTATCAGTTTGAACTGTGCTTTTTATGGTTGTTATACTTGGGGGGAGGAGGGGAAATAGTTACATATGAAGTAATTGTTTCATTATTAGAATTTTTACCAGCTGCTGATTTAGAGGAGAATCACTTATTGTTTCTGTACAGTCTTCTAGTTGATGTGAGGTTTTGAGAGGGCTTTTTCTTTCATAGTCGTGTATAATCATTTTGTAGACTTCTAGCTTCGCATTTCGTTAAAAGTAGTACTTATCAATTGGCTCAGTCTTTCAGTTTCCACTTCAGATTCCTTACTTTCACACCAAGTATTTTTGATGCAGAAATATTTAAAAAAAAAAGAAAAATAAAGATTCAAAACAACCTAACTTTAATAACTGGAGGAAGACATTTGGGCTGTTCCAGGGAAGATTCATAGATAACAATGTTTTCCAAGAAAGTATGTTTTCCCTTTTACTATTGTAGTGAACAGTTTGAGGTGGGGAGAAAATTCCAGATTGGTAGGAACTGAAACAGAATCAGAGTCTGGCAAACTGTACGTGTGTTAAAGAAATACAGACATCTTTGCTCACAGTATACAAAATTCCAGTTTTAAAATTTCTGATCTGTTTCATTTTGTTCTGGGGAATTATCAGAGTTGAAACAGTTTTGTAATGTTTGCTTTATGTAGAAGCACAGCTTATTTCGATTTCAGCTTATTTTCTTGACAACCTGAAGCCAAAATACGCTCAACTGGTCTGATGTGAAAATTTTTGCTTTAGCACATGTTATTTTTTCTGTGTGAAAAGCAAAAAACAACAATGACAATAACAAAACATTGCTTGCCCAGCTGTGGCTGTAACTGCTGTTTGAAGCTTGACATTATAGAGGTATGTTGTTAAACTGCAGCTGCTGTTTGCAAAGTTTGTAAATCAGCACTGCCTCTGAAAGAAGCAGTTCTGTTCCCTGCCTTTCTGACATATCTCATGTTCTAGAGCAGACACTGAATTTCCTCTATGGCCAAATTGAGAACCCAGGATGGAAATAAACAAGGAAAGCTGTTTTACCCAGTCAGAACTATGATTCAGTGCAGTGCATGGCTGCACAAACCCTCAAGCTGAAGTGGGAGCTAGCTATTAGATGTAAATAGAGGCCAAAACTACCTGAGACAGTACTGATAGGTTATGCTAGGTCAGTGAAATTCTGTCTTAAAACAAGTGACACAAAATAAACACAGTAATATCTCATCTGTCATAATTTAAATTCAGACATATGTTAATTTTCCAAGCAGTGCTCCAGATCTTTTGGCTGAAGTGGAAATCAGAGTACTGTTTCTTCTTGTAGTTTGTCTTGTTTCCATTGTCTTGTCTCTAATCAGCAGAATGGCCAAAGAAGTGTTTAACAAAATCCATTACCCATGAGGAAGACAAGATAGTGTACAGATAGTAATTTAAGAAATGCCTTTAGCACTGCACTTACATGATTTGATTTTTAATTAAGACAACCACTGAGAGAATTTTTATTTTCTTTAGCCTCTGCGTCGGCAGCACTTAATTCCAGTGTATGAAGATGCGTGGAGCAGCAGTGGTGACGAAGACTGAATTTCAATTAGGTGCTGATATAAAATTGACATTCAGATGCTGCATTAAAGGACTTTATCTGGAGAAGTGGATATTGGTAGATTTATTGTGGCTGGATGCCTGGTACTGTTCTGTTAAAGTAGAGTAGAAACAAGTTTCTACTTCTCTGTTGTCTTCTTTCTTTGCTGTTACTGTTATGTCTGAATATTTACTTTTCATACTTTTTTTTTAAAATCCTGCCTTTATTCATTGGTCTTCTTTATTCAGCACTGAACAACTTATAAAGGAAAATTAAGATCCCTTGGGACCAGTTAGCATTGCATTGTTTGTAGCAGCACTAATACATAGAGAAGTAATCCCTTTGTTTTGGAAAGGTGGTACAGAGGATTTTGCCTTAAGAAGGCCTAGCTCAGGGGTACTTTTTTACAGTGTCTGGATGGAAAAGATAGGGTCCATTTTCAACAGTTCATGCACTTAGGGAGCTAACAGAATTTTGTGCTGTTCTTTCAAATTTTATCAGTTTTGCGAAGGATTATAAATGTAGTATTCAATTCAGAAAGAAGCATAGCTGAGATCATTAATTTAAGTATTTGTGTGGTGACCCCATCAACTACTATCTTAATCTGTAGTATGAAGTTAAGAATAGAGGCTAAGATTTCGTTAGTGTTCTTATTGCTGCTGTTAGAAGGTTTTTAAGATCAGCCTTCTACAAATAACTGTTGTGTCTCCAGCCAACATGGAGAGTTCCTGGACAGAAACAGACATTATGTACAGTGCAAGGTGAAGAAGGATTGCATTTTGAGATACATAGGAAACTTAGTCCTTCAGAACTGCTTTCTTCTGAATTTATAGTCCTAAAGCTGGTCTCTTTTGGAAAAGAGTTTTATGGAATCACTCTCTAATCTCAGTCACTAGCTTTTGCCTGAGACATAGCACAATCACCAGTCAGGGACTTGAGTTAGAGGTCTCCATCAGACAGAAATGCAGTTTTATCAGGAAGAAAAAAACCTCTTCCAAAGCAGAGGTAATGCCAGGACAACAAACTCAGACTGAAGGAAAAAATATTGTATAAAATGAAAGAAAATAAGTTAATCTTTTTATAATGTGTGTTGTTAGTATGATTGTTAATTCACTGTCCTTATGTGTATATTATTTATACAAGATAACGACTGTCAATTTCTGTATCAGTCTAGAAGGCAGTACTGTAGAATAATACAAAGTGAAGAGTACTCGTACCAGGGAAATGCTATAACTAAATGAGTTTTGTATGTAATATAAATTTGCTGGTGGAGACACAAGATTTATCTTGCCCTATTAAATTGATAGGTGTAAAGTGGAAGACTTCCCCAAGTTTCAGATGAGGTTAGTTTAAGGACCATGCCATTGCTTTCTGGGACTAGATAATGAATCTTCCACTTAAGAAATATATGTATATGGTTTTCATTATGATGGTGGTGGGTGTTCTAAGAGGAGAAAACTTAGGGAACAAATTGGAAGCAAAATTACACGTGAATTTCTTTCAAAAAACATGTGCCATTAAAGTGACCTTTGTGTGTTGCAATTGTGCTTATAATTTGTATATGCCAACTCCATGTATTTGGTATCTGTATTTCTGAAATGTTGTGCAGTACATCATAGCAGAGCTAGTTAGTAAAGAATAAATTCGTTATTTTTTCAATCAGTTTTCAGTTGTCTGTAACATGACCATAGATTATGTTGAATTACAAAAAGAAATAACCCACTAAAATGCATACTCTATCAAACAAGCAAGAAGAAAGGCCCCTGGTGATCTTCAATGGTGTATAGAATGGGGGAGTAAAGAAATCTGAATTTCTGTAAGAAGGTAAACTGTAATGCAAAGCCCCTGAGTGTTTTATTATATTTTGTTGTTTGGTTTTTGTTTCTGAATGGCCTTCCTCTCTCAAAGTTCCCTTTCGTACATTTGCAAGTTTCTTCAGGTTTGTTTTTTTTCCCACAAAGTGCTCAGATGCAAAGATGACAAGTCTGGTAACATTTCCTGTTCTAGGCGTGTTGTGCTGTTGATGCAGCAGGAAAGGATAGAATGTTCCCCAGTGTCCCACCAACTACAGCCAGCAACGGGTTAGTGAGTGAAGCTGCTTTACATTAGCATCACTTGAGACAACTCTCTTCAACTCACAATTAAACAATTCTATTAGAAGATGAAGAACAATCAGAAATCTAACCATCCTTTTTGGACCAGTAGCCCTGCTTACCAGAGCCAAAATACATTTCTTGGGCTTAATACAGTATAATACAGTTGTCTTGCTTTGAACAACTTTCTGTTTTTCCAATCCAGATGCTTTCTGGGGCTTTATCCCTTTGACTATGGTCTGAAAAACATATCCGTTTAATTTTTTTTCTGCTTCCTAATCCTCACTTTACTGTACTTTGAATTCACAAATGTTGAGATGGGAAGGGTTTCTGATGATCTCCTGTATCACTACTTATAATCCTCCAACTGGCCTTTTAGCCACTAAATAGCAAGCCTCTGGGCATGGCATTTTACCTCACATCCCTCTTACCTCATCTGTACTTTGTCAGCTTACTTGTGTTTTGAAAGACAGTGTCAAAAGCCTTACTGAAGTCCAGGTAAATGTAACTAGCTGCTCACCCTTATCTGCTCAGTTAGATGTCATCAGAGCAGACTGGAAGGCTGGTCACGATTTCCCCATCATATACCCATACCGACTGCTCCCAAACACCTTCTTGTGTTTCACGTGTCTGGCAATGGCTTCCAGGGCTATTTGAATTACATGAACAGGAATGGAGCTGAGATTGACTGGCCTGTATTATCTTTGCCCTTCCTGAGGACAGGGGTGAACTTTGAGTTCTCAGAAACCTCTCTAGCTTCTCGTGACCTTTTCAAGATAACTGGGGTACTGGGATTGTCTTTGCAACAACATCAGCCAGCTCTTTCAGCAGCGGTGGGTGCATCCAGTCAACCACCATGTTCATTGTGGAAGTATTCCCTAACTAATTCCTCTTTTTATTTTTTTTTTTTGAGGACTTTTGATTCATCAGACAGACTTGGGATTGCTAAAGGCAAGTTTAACCAGTAAAGACAGTGCCAAAGAAGTACTTTTACCACTTTACCACGTCCTTTGCCTCCATTTCACCTGCCCACATTTTCAAGGGCTCACACTCTCCCTAATCTCCCTTTTGCTGCTAATGTACCTGTAAAATATTTTCTTTTTTGCATTCTTGTTCATCACCAGATTTGATTTCTTAAACCCCTCCATGCATGCTTGGACTGATTTTTTTTCCTTACTTTTTTTAAATACTATTCCATGCTTTCACTTCTTGCATGCTTCCTTTTTGCATTTTGAGTTTTGTCAGGTTCTTGTTTTTCAGCTATGCAGGTATCCTTCCAACTTTGATTGATTTTCTACAAGACGGAATGAACAGTGTTTGAACTTTGAGGTGATCCTTGAAAACAAACCAGCTCTGCTGCATTCTTCTTTGCTCCAAGGCCAAATCCCAAGAGATTATTCCTAATAAAATCTTGAGTAGATACCTATTTGAAAATGTGCAATTTTTTCATACAAAAGAGGTGCTTCTCCCACAGTGTTTAGTATCGGTGCAGCCTCACCTCGAATATTGCACTCAGTTTTGGGCTTCACAATGTAAAAAGGACGTTATGGTCCTTGAATGCATCTAGAGAGGGATGACAAGCTGGTGACAAAGCACAAAGGCATGTCCTGAGAGGAGAGGCTGAGGGCACTCAGGTGGCCCAATCTGGAGAAGAGGATGCTGAGAGATGACTTCACTGCTCACTGCAGCTCCTTGAGGAGGGGACACAGAGGCAGGTGCTGGACTCTGCTGCTGAGAGCTGAGGGCTGGACAGGAATGGCTCAAAGCTGCCAGGAAAGGGTCAGGCAAGGCACTAGGAAACATCTCTGTGCTGTGAGATGTCAGATCCTGACACAGGCTGCACAGAGAAGTGGCTAAGCCCTGTGCTGTCAGTGCTCAAGAGGCATTGGGTGTTGCCCTCAGAAACGTGCTGTCAATTCTGTTTAGCCCTGAGGTGGTAATCTCTGTATGTCCCTCTCAACTGTTCTGTTATATCCCATTCTATTCCCCCGTGCTCTTAAAGGGCTGATGTTCATACTGTTGCAGTGTAACTTTTTGCATCATACCAGTTTTGCATAAGCTGTGCCATGAATGCAATGTGGGATTCAGCTCAGGAAGAGGTGGGCTGGAGATTATCTGCCCAAGTATTTCTCTGCTGACATTCCTGTCAGGCTAGTGTTTGAAGGTGTCCCAGACAGCTAAAAATAGGAATTTTGTTTTGCCTCAGGGCTTTATTACTCATTAAGAGTTATTATCTTCTGCATAGGAATCTTCCCAAATTATCTGCAATCAATTGATGGTATTCTCACCCTTAGCTGTTGTCCTCTGGTAGAAGGAGAGGTGTTTCTGGTGAAGGAAATCAAAAGCATCTCTATCTCATCTGGGCAAGAATCCAGGCCCATTCTGCAATCAAGTAGCTACAAATCTTCCATGTAATGACAGTAGCTGATAGGTGATAGTAGTTTCCAAGTTTTTAAACTGCTTGACACCATGCAGCATCTCAAACACCGGTTTCTGTGAGTGTTTTGCTGGAACTTCTATAAAAAGATTCTAGATGTAGCGAATTTGTTTTCCAGATTTTTTTAAAATATGTGCTGACTAAATCTGAATTTCCCCCTTTTTAATAAAAATTTTGTTTCTATGTTACTATATTTTTATGTTATTTGAGATCTTTCAGAATCAGAAATGCAGGAAGTGGTATAGGATAGACTTGATTGTACTTCTTTTTTCAATCAGACACCAAACACCTAAAGATCCAGTTGGTTGTTAGAAGTAGCACTGTTTTCATGTTGAAATTAAGTCATGCACTTGAGAGGCAGCTAGCTGATAGCTGAATGCTAAGTTCCTGTTAAAAACAGTAAGCAAGTTTAGAGTTTGAAGAGAGTTTGAGCTGAGCTGGGCGGCACTCGGTCACAGTAGTGGGTGCTGGGACCAAGCAGTCATGCTGTGCTAGAACACATACAAAAGTGTTCTTTAAAGCCATTCCAGGAATTCACTACTGCTTCGAAAACTGGCTCTGCCTGCCAAGGAAGTTGAGAAGAGTTTTATTTCAGTTTGATATAGAAGGTACAGAAGAGGGAAAAAAAATATTTTTTCTCACAGGAGATCAAAGAACTTAGTTTCCCTTTTAGCCTAGGGAAACAATGGAGGTGGGAGCCAGTCGGAGCCGGCTCAGCCTAAGAATAGGCTCCTTCAGCCTGAGTGAAAGCTGAGCTCTGCAGAGGCAGTCAGGTAAGGCTCCTTGATTATTCATGTCTAGATTATGATGCTTGCAGAGTCAGGCATCAAGACAAAGATGGTTAACTCTCAAATACAGGGGGGGGGGAAACAAACAACAACCAAAAAAAAAAAAAACAGTAGGTAAACACTGCTGCCTTTCCCCCCTTTCTTTGTGCCCATTATATACACACTTCTATACATGTGTTCACAAGAAAAAGTGTAGGGATTTTGCTGTTTGGATTTACAATCAAGCCAGGCTTCTACTGCACAAGACACCTATTTTAGTAACAAGTAAGTTCCTCACATACTCAGTCAGCTAATTCTGTCCCATAAGATCCCTGACATTGCAAAGCTGAAAAAATCACTAAATCTGGGGACATCAACACAACTGTCTTTTTCCCCTTTTGTTTAACTTTGTGTCAAAGTCCTTATCCTACCTTATAGGGATATATATACATTATATATATAATATGAATGCCACTGGTTTGGCACTATGGGAGAAAAGTTCTTGCTTCTTACCAGTTTTTTAACATGGGTAAATAGTGCATACGGATGGGAACTGTAAGCTCTTCTCTGAATACCGAGTTAGGTTTTGTCATAATGAATCACAGAACTGTCAGGGTTGGAAGGGATCTCTGTTGATCACCAAACCCAACCTCCTGCTGAAGCAGGTTCACTACAGCAGGTTGTACAGGAAAGTACCCAGACAGGTTTTGAGTATCTGCAGAGAAGTACACTCCAAACCCTCTCCTGGCAGCTTCTTCCAGCGCTGTCACCCTCAAAATAAAAAGCTTTATCTCATGTTATGATGGAATTTTATACGTTCCAGTTTGTGCTCATTGCCCCTCGTCCTGTTACTGTGCAGCACTGAAAAGAGCCTGGCCCCATTCACCTGACTCCTGCCTTTTAGATACTTGTGTGGGCTGCTAAGAGCTCTCCTCAGACTTCTCTTCCCCAGACTGAACAGTTTTGGGTCCCTCAGCCTTTCTTCACATGGGAGATGGCTCCAGACCCCTCATCATCTTTATGGCCCTCTGCTGAATTCTCTCCAGAAATTGCCTGTCTGCCTTGTACTGGGGAGTCCAGAACAATGAACATATAAACTGAGCATTAGTACCAATAAAGTTTGAGATCTATGGTCAAGCAATGGGCTTATTGGTTAAGACATGGAAGATGTCCCACTATGTACTTTTAACATGTAACACATAGGAACTGACATGGTTATGGTAGTCCATGAAGAGAGTGAGCCTGTGTATTTGCTGTGTTCATGGCCACTTAAGTGTACACTGAGGTTTTGACACTTAAGAGACATTCTTCAAGGGAGTGTGTTGGTTTCAGTGGAGAGCAGTAAAATGCTTGTTACACCCAACTAATCAAAAACATGTAAAACATATCATTGAAGTCCTTTGGTGTGGTCGAAGATGAGTTATTTAATGGACATGCCTTCTTCCCTCCTCCTCTTGTTTTTGTTTTCTTTTAGTCTATTTTATGAAGATAATGGGAATGGAGCATAAATAGGCATGACTGTGTGGCCAGGAATTCGGGCAGATGCATAAGTGCTGCCTGCAGCTTTATCCCTTCAAACCATACCCACGTGCCATATGGTCAGCCATACCTGTCAGCCCACATGCCTGTCCAGATGACAGCTGGCCAATGCCATCTGTAATGCTGGCAGTGCACAGACACCCTCAGCTCAGCCAAATTCTGCCAAGCTTATGAGATTAGAATAAATATTTGAGATTATAAAAGAAGAGCTTTACATAAGAAATATCCTTTTAATTGCATAGGCATACAGAGCCGTTCCTAATTTTCATTTTGTTGCCAAAAGATTTGGAGAAGAAAAAGTGGAACATTTTTGAGTTATCTTTCTGCTAAGTGGATATTTTCAGAATTCCAGAAGAGCTGAGGCTGACAAGGCATTCCAGATCCAGCTGGCCCAATGCCTGCTACAGCCAAAACAGAGCAGGGTGCCCAGGCCTGTTTCCACGTGGCTTCTGGAGATCTCCAAGGAGGAGAGATCTACAAATCTGCCCTTTTCTCTGTGGGACTGAGCAGCATAGGTGATCCCAGAGAGGTTTTATAGTAAATTTCCTCACGCCAAATTGGAGATTAACATCAGCAGTTTAAATCAGTCCAACCAGTTGTTTTTACAGCCACGTATTTGTAATCTACAATAACATGTTTGAGCATGAACAGGGTAATCAACTCTGCAACAAAAATAATATGCCTTTCTTACATGCAGAATAGAGAAATGCAGAAAGAAGGGGGACTATTAAGGTGTTTTACCTGTTTTCAGTGGCTGTCTGAAAGATACTAAGCATTTTCTACTGACTGCAAAGCATTTATTTGACAAGATATTTGTGTCGTATCAGTTACAGGTCTCAGCATCCTTGTTTTGCGTGAGTTGTAATACGACTTCTGAGGCAATCGTCTCAGCCTCCAATGGGATCGCCAAAATATTCTAAAATAATCTGTAATCATACATTTAGAAAAGTTAGATCCTGAAAGTGAAATCATAGCAGATGAAGGAAGATGTTATGTTATTGCTGGAAAACACTGGGAAGAACAGACTCACGCTGGTAGCCAGCCAGTTCCATTTGTATTTAAAATTTGAAGTTGACTCATAATCTGCTCTCAGCTCAGGGTGGCCTCTGAAGGAACTGTAGCTATTATTGCTTGCCCACAGAGTGTAACATTCATCCACAAAAATGTATCTCAGTCTGCATGGCGAAACTTTAATCTGTGGCTGCTATTTTAAGAAAGAGGAGAGGAAAAAAAATAGATAAAAGGGAATCCTTCCTTCCAGCAGGGAGTATGTCTTTTCTGCTGGCAGCAGTGTTACCTAGACGTGTTAACTCTGCCTCTCGCGAGCAGCCCAGCTCATGTACACCGCATGGTGCTACATAGTTCACCTCTGTGGAGCTCCATGCCGCAGGGCTGGGCTGCCTGCTCTGCTACTGTGTTAGCATGCTTCTTTCCTGCTCTCTACCAAAACTGCACAATGAGCAGCACAGCTGTGGGGGGCCATGTTTGTTGTAATTAAGGATACACTGAAGAGGAGGTGTAGGGTAAGAATCCTGAGTTCCCATGGTTTTTGGCAGTCAGTAGGGAGTGTCTCACATTGCTCAACAGTTAATTACTGTTGCTATCACCTCCTACACTGTGCTGTAACTCCTAAGGAAATCAACTGGTTGTGATTCTCATGCTAGCAAACATGAAAAAAATGACTCCACAAAACAGATGTGAACAAAGCTCTTTTGCCCATCACTAGTGCTTCTGGGTGGACTATATGGCCCAGAGAGCACATCTTTCTACCCGGAGCATGCATTATTGCCCTCTGAATTTAAGCAAACCTTCTCAAGAACGCTTGCAGACTGTGGTTTGGCAGTGTGACTGTGCACAGGAATACCCCACAATACAGAACTTTCCCCCTTGTGGGAAGTGGTCCCACCTGGCGCACACTCACAGTGTGTTGCACATTCTCATAGTGCACAAATTGTTTCCCAGTGAAGAAAAGAAAAAGAAACAACAAAAAAAAACTCTGCATCTCTGAAGTTGCACAGAGCTTTGCCATCTGAATGCTATTCATCATTGTTTATGAAGAAAGTTTCCAGAAAGTTTAATTGTTTTGAACATAGCTACTATACCTGAGGGCCTTAGTGAATGTGTGAGACAGCTGCTTCATCCCGTTCTGCCACTGCAGATACCTATTAAAGTTCAGGTTGACTAATGAACTATATCAAAGCAATTTAAATAACACTCCACGATGGGCTGCTCTGTAAAATGCAGATAGCTGTGATACATGCAGGCCTCTGGGATACAGGAGCTGTGCTGCTGCGCACCAGAACTGCCTGTCCCAGATTATAGGTTTCATAGGCTTGCTCTGCATACCCTAAATACATGTCAGGTGATCCTGATGGCATGTCTCTTATCATTGGGAAGATTTATATGTTCCAGTAATCTTGAGAACTGTGACAGTGGTTTCTTGTCCTGCCAGGGAGAGGGAAATCTGGGCAAGTCAAAGGATGGAAAAGTGGTACGGTATCCCACCAGGGAGCTCAAGAACTGAGTTTGACAGCCACAAGAAAGATGGAGTGAGAGGAGACAAAGGAGCTGTGCCAGCTTGCAGGAGGGAAGGCAAAGCCCCAGAGGACGGGGGGTGAGCACACCCAGAGACCCTGAGCATCTGCAGGGCTGGGTCTGCTGCTGGACTCTGCCCCCAGGCCTCAGCGGGGTGAGGGTCCAGCTTGGGGCAGCCCACCTGCGTGGGTCTGCACAGCTCCATCATCATCCCTCCATCTCCTCCGCCTCCCTGTAGGAGCTCAACTCAGGCCTTTCCTGCTCTCCATCTCTTGCCTCCTCTCATCACTGCCTTTAATTTGCAACTCCTTTCTGCTGCACCCACACAGCTCCCTGAGTCAGGCTCAGTCCTGGCCTGTCTGTACAATCAAACCCTCAGCCTTCCACTCACTGGGTATTATTCACCAAGTTTTTTAGCTTAGAGCTGGTGGTTCTCTGCTTTGCAGACATCCACCTTTCCAGCCAGCTCCGTGCCATCCCTTCCTTCTCTGAGTGCTCAGGCCATGTTTGGGGCAGCAGAAGACACGTGCTCAGCTCTGACAGCCATTTGGTCATGTTAGAGCTGAACTGCACCCACAGGATGAGGCAGATGGGAGGAGAATTCATCAGCTTTTCGTAACCTTGCATTAACATATGCAAGCAGTTTCCAGAATAACATTAGCTGCTTTTTAACTCACTTGGATTCAGTGCAATACTCTTCAGTGAAGAAATAGATCATTAGTTCCCACACCTGCAGTTTTGTATGTTAAGTCATAAGAAAATAGTTGTCCTGAAAACCTGACATTTACATATTATTTTTGCTTTATAATCATCCCATTTTCATTATTTTTTTCCCAGCCACCTACAGCTTCTTAAAATCTTACTCTCATTGAGAAAAATTATCATGCAAATGCTCTAAGCCTAGTTTATCTAAAAGAGGCTTAGTTAAACAGAAGTGTGATTGAAGTATTGTAGATAATCAGGAGCATTACTCACTGCCATAATAATGTATTTCCCAATTCTATAACTTCACGCAACATAGAACTGTTGTCACCTCTGTTCTTTATCCTGGTTGGTAGATGTCCAAATTCATATTTCTGTCTTTTCTCCCATCATCTTCTAAATGCCATTTCACCTTAAGCTTAGGCCACTCTGATTGGAGTTAGGTAATTTCTTTTAACATGCTCTCCACTGCCTTGTCCTCCCTTCACACTGAAGACCAGCAGCCTCCATTGCACAGAGATGTAAGTTCTGCTTCATCCAGCGTCAACTTCATTTCACCTCTTTTTCCTCTGTTACAATTCATAAAATCTGGCCTAACCTTTATTTATTTATTTATTTTGAGCACGCTCAGAGTTGATTAACTTTCATTCCCTAATCACCCTTCCAGCTGACTTCCTCCTCACTTACTCCCATGTCTGTCAACTATTTAAATAAAGGTCACAAATTTTAAGATAGTTCATATGCTGAGATCTAGCTAACTGCTATTTATTTCAGTTTTTGAGCTCCTTTTTAACCTTTGTTTCTGTTCTGTCACCATGTCACTTCCCCTTTGAATCACTTTTCTCTTGCTTCAGCTTAATTCACAAATCTGACCTAGCCTCTGTAAGTAATCTTTGTTCACTTGCTCTTTCAGCAAATATCTCCACCCTTTTTATGACCTTAAACCAAGCAGATCTACCCAGGTTATAACTTCTCATTCTTATCAGATTTCAAGACCCACTTGTGTTGTTAGGTCCTTAAAAAAATGAGTCAGACATTTGTTTTTGGTTACCTCTTAAATATTCATGAGACATTTCTGTACTGTGCTCTCTGCTGCATCACATGCTCTCATACCATCCTGTGTGTCCAAAACCCTCATTAACCTAGAAAATGGGGAACTGGTTGCAGCTGACAAGCATCAAACCTTGTTTCTCCTGCGTGACCATGTCATCCACACTCCTGTCCTGTCTGAAGGTTTTCACCTATTCTTTATATCAAGACTTGTATCTTCTCAGCTCCAGAGTGCAGGTAAATATAATAGTGATTTAATATAGTGGGTAAACTGTAACATCAGCAGTAAAACTAAGCAGAAATTGATCCCGTCCACAGATGTATTAATAGTTCAACAGTGAGGAAGCAGAGAGGATATCTACAGAGCTTGCACACAGTTCCTCGACAGAGATACTTGATGTTGTTAAAAGCTATTTGAAGAAAATGATAGCTGTTGCAGATCTGATAAAATCTGAGCACATGGTGCACAAAGCAGCTGAGAAGATGTCTCTGAATGGGACTCTGTAGAAATCTGTGGATACATAGATGTTCCCTGGCAGCCTTATCTGGTGTTTGGCAACTGTGCCCATGGCAGGAGTTTGAGGCTCAGTGGTCTTCAGTGTAGCTTCCAATTAAGCCATTCTATTCCATTATTCCAGATCCAACCAATATTGTCCCACTCTGAGCTACTGCCAGAGTGGGCAAGGCTGGGCAGAACCAGCAGGAGCCCAACTCCACCACCTCCATTAGCCACTGGAGTCAGCTGCACTTGGACTCCTTGAGGGTGCGCAGCTCAGAGCAGGCCAAGCAGGCAAAGGAATGTCCTGGCAGCCTGGGTGAGGGAGTTCAAAGCGGTTCAAATTAGCCTTACTCCACCTCGGGTGGTAAGGAGGAAAGCTTTTGTGCAGTGCTGCATTGCTTCCTTAGTTTCCACACTCAAAAATTCTTCCATGTCTTGGCAGAGTCTTTAAAAGAAACCCAGTATAAAGGAAAGAATTTGTAAGGCGACTATCCTGCTTTGTTTGCTTGTTTTGTTTTGTTTTGTTTTGTTTTGTTTTGTTTTGTTTTTATTTCTCTGTCTAATCCATCATGCTTTGAAATTTTCAGCCCATACTCAGCCTCACCACCTTTGCAACCTGTTGGGGCTGGCAGGGAAATAAGGTGTTTCCTTAGGACCTCTAATCTAAAAGCCTTTTAACTGTTAAAGATTAACCATTAAATCATCTATGGAAAAGCACACATTTTCCTGACACTTGACTCTTGCCTGCCTCAGTCTGTAACTCGGCTATTGGTAATGCTTCAGTAGCCCACTCATACATAACAGGCTGACAGGGAGATGAGATCTAATCTTACGTAGAAAATACACGAATGCAGGGTAAAGTGATTTTCCTGGATGGAGAGGCACAAAGCCTGTGACCACTAGCAAACCTATGAGCAATTCTGTTTTCACAGTGGTGCAATCTGTTGGAGAGCTGGACTTCAGTGATGCTTTTTGGTGAGCTTCCTGAGGGTGGCCTGGTGCTGCAGAGTGGAAAAGAAGGGCAGCAAGTGTGTTCATACATGAAAGCAAATGGATCAACACATGGATGAATGAGGACCAAGTGAGGAGGTTCAAGCCAAACAGTAGCTTTTTGTAAGGAGAATAAAGGACATATCTGGCTGGAAAAGTAATGCTCTGAAATGATCATTTTATACATAACATGCCTCAGATAAGAAAACCCAATGCTGAGGCACTGGGAGCAGCTAGAATCATAGAATAATTTAAGTTGTAACAGACATTCAAGATCTCCAAGTCCAGGAACAATCCTGACTTACTGTGTTCCATCACTAAACCATGTCCCTCTGTGCCACATCCTTATGCCTCTTCAATACCTCAAGGAATGGAGATTCCAACTCTTCTCTGGGAACCTTGTTCCAATACTTGGCCACCCTTGAGCATTTGAATCTTTCCTAACATCCAGTCTACAGCTCCACTGATTCAGCTTGAGATTGTGAGACAGGTGTCAGTATTCATATTGAATAAGAAGGGACAAATCAGATCTAGATGCTAAAACTTCACAAATTAACCAGATTCTCTTGTAAAATTAACAGATAGTTGGACCTTTCCTTTATACTTACTGGTCTGAGATCAGCAAAATTTTCCTGCACAGCATTTTGCACGTTTCTTCTTTAGTGCTACTAAGGTATTTGCTTCTGTCTCCATAAAATCACAGCAGAAACCATTTCTCTTGGAATATCCAGACTCCTTCTAAAGAAAGAACATGAGACAGGCTGGACTGTGAGATCACTTTGCTTTCAGGAATTTCAGTGACATTTCAAATGGCCCTTCCATTTCTGCCTTAGAAAGAAAGGTAATTATTTCTGTAACACACTCTTCTGTCAGATCACCTGGATCTTCTAGCAGAATCGAAGAGCTGGGACAAGAACTAACCAAACCGAGAACCAGACAGTGTTGGGAAGGGAGCAATGTTTTTTCTTAATTATCTATTTCTAATCATTATTGTTTACTAATTGGTGGTATGCAAGATGGTTTACTTCAGTATTCTCTGCTACTATCAAGATCTTAGAGGGATTAGGGAGCATGTCCTAACGAAGAGACCATTTAATGTGTGCAAAAGCAGATACCAGAAGTAGCAAAGGTGCATGGGGTGCTTGGGGGTAACCACTTTGTGCTTATCTAAAGTACTTGTCAAAGACACAAGCTGCCTTAAAAATGGTGAGGGAGAATAGTAAACACAGTAATTTAGAACTTCCTCTGTGTCACAGTGACATTGCATCTGCAAGGAGAGATTTCAGCTGCATTCATATGCATGAGCTTGTGCAGCTTTTGAAACTTTTTATATAAGTCGGACTCATTATAAGCTGTAAAGTCTGAGATCAAACTGAGGGCAGCTTAGAAGCCTGAGATGTCTCTGAAAACATTGTTGTAAATTCAGATTTTCTGTTCCGTCAACTGTCTCAGCAAAATGGACATAATAAATACAATAACAACTTTCTTCATCCACAGCAAAACCTCTGGATACTAAGATTGTCAGGAAGGAAAAAGTGTGCGGAGAGGGCTTCAGTGTATTCTCTAGAAATACGGATAAGCCACATTAGAATGACAGAGGGCTTTATTTAAAGGTTATCTGCTATCCAGTAGCTAAACCTTGAAGAGAAACTATCACATCACAGAACTTGTCCAAAATTCCCTGCCTCTAAAAGTCACCTCTGTATGTGTGTGTGTGAAAACAGAACCTCAGCTACAAAACTGAGCTGAGAGTGTGGGTCTTGAGAACTTCCCTGAAAATCTAAAAATCTGAATTTATCCAGCTGAAGAACATCGTCCTATGTATTACTCCAAAGTAGCATGATGTTGACTAATGCAGGAGTACACATTCCCCGAACCATAAAAAATAAAAACTGAGAAGTACAAGCTTTTTAAAACTTTCAGGTTGTTTTGTTTTGGTGGCTTTTTTTGTTTGTTTTGTGTGTGTGTGTGCGTGTGTGTGTGTGTGTGTGTGTGTGCTTTTCATAAGACGCAACATGCTGTGAAGAGTTGCATTAATCTCTGTTCAAGCAGTTCTTGTAACTCATTATTTTGCCTGTGGCTGCACTACAGTGAGCGTTAAGGCATGTCAAAATGGGTGGAGATTTGAAAACAAGTCCTCTTAAAAGGATTTTTTTTCACAGCTTCTACCTACACATAAGAGTTAGATAATGCTCTGCCATCTGATAAGAAGCCACATTCCCACTTCCACCTGTTATTCTTGACCTATTTTAATTCTTGCCCCAGTACTAAAGAAACTGCAGGAGAATATCACCTCCTTCTATGAGGTGATAGCTGTTGTCCAACATGTCCCCAGACGGAATTGTTGAGGGTGACAGGACATTAGTCTCCTTGGGAGAGTGATTCCAGAGTCAGCTGAGCCCCAGCAGTCCCAATCTCAACAGCAATCCACACTGCACTTCAGGTCTCACTGATACAACTAGTTTCTGAGACAAAATAGGAAGAACAGGGGTGAATTTTTTTTTTTTTTTTTTAAGAAGAAACCATTTGAATCACTCAGTTCAGACTACAAGTTTAACTTCTTTCTCCTACCTTCCTTCCACACTGGCCTCAGACTCCTCTGCAGAACATTCTAGGTTTCAGGGCAGATATTCCAAGGCAGGATGAGTTTCTCAAATCACATTTCTATTCCTATCTTTAAGCTTGGCCTTGAGCCCTGCTGTTTGATATCTCTGCTGATCCTCTATAAACATGTGAAAGAGGCAGTTTTATCTCAAAAAAAACCTCTTTGCTGTGAACTGTTGGAAGAAATATTTTTGCAGAATATTAATGTAGGAAATTGGAGCACTTTGGGAAAAGAGCTCTAGTCTGTCCCTGTAAGCACACCCCACCTGATAAGCTGTGGTGCCTTCTAGCAGTGATTGCCCAAAAGACCACTCTATGGAAGAAGTTGCCTTGAAGATCAATGACAGTATGGGAATAGAAACACATCTGTGTTGGGCTGTTAATTTTGAATCATGTACTTGCATGTCATGTGGTTCACCACATTTTCTTCCATGAGGCACTAATAAAGCCAGGCCAGTAAAATCCCCAGAAGGAGGTGGTACTCAGTCGAGCAACAGCCCAGGCAGTTGCTTTATTAGCTAGGGAGGTTAGCTCTTCTCCTCTCTCCTCCACTTCTGCCATGATGCCAAACAAGCACAGCCAGCATTGTCAGCCTCTGCCATCTGAATTGTGCTTGCTGAACCCTCGAAGAAACTTCAGTTACTTGCTCTGCATTTGCTGTTGCTGTGGTTTCATACGGCAGACATATGAGTTGAGTAAGGAGTTCAGGAATGCACAGTCCTTTAGAAGGAGACAAGGGGAAGGCATGTGCTGTCTCGTTGGTGTGTAGTGGTGGTTGTCATGGTTCTGGGTGGGATAGAGTTAATTTTCTTTGCAGAAGCTTGTGTGATGCTTTGTTTCAGATCGAGGATGAAAATAATGGTTACAATACATCTGATATAGATTGACCGAAGAGATAACCCATACTGCATGGCATTGTGCTCAACAATAAAAGCTGATGAAAAGAGGAAGGGGGATGTTCAGAGCGATAGTGTTTGTCTTCACAAGAAAGTGTGGTGAGCCCTGCTTTACTGGGAGTGGCTGAACACCTGCCTGCCGATGGAAAGTAGCTTTGCTTTGCTTGTGCAAGCAGCTTTTGTTTTGCCTAGTAAGCTGTCATTATCCCAACCCACGAGTTCTTGCACTTTTACCTTTCTGATTCTCTCCCATATTACACCTGGGAAGAATAAGTGAGCAGCTGAGGGATGCTGAACTGAAGCGGGTTTAAAGCACAGCAGCAGTCCAGGCACTACCTGTAATAATCTCATATTTGACTGTAAAGGCTGGAGAAATCCATACAAGGAGTAATTATTTGAATAAAAGTCTGTTATAATCCAAGATTTTCTGCCTTTCTCATAGAGGAAATGATGATGACGTGTCCATCAGAAGTGTGTACAAAGGATCTGACTTGTTTGGAGAGCACAAAGAATAGACTTCTGTGAGTGAATGAGAACTAGTGAATGCAGCCTATCAATCTGCACATGCAATTTTATTTTTAATCTGTTTTGTTACGGTCTTATAACTCATACTGTAGGCTATCTAGTTGGGTCAGAGATGTTTAGATCAGACATCAGGACGAATTTCCTCATGGTGAAGCTGGAAGTATTGGAATAGGCTGCCCAGTGAAGTGGTGCAGTCCCCATCCCTGGAGATGTTTAAGAGGCATGTAGGCACAATACGGTGAGACATGGTTTAGCGGTGGGACTCAATAGGTCAGGCTGATGGTTGAACTTAGTGGTCTTTTCCAACCTAGATGATTCTGTGAATCTTTCTACTACCTCTTGGAGGAAGTATAAAAGGTACAAAAGAGGGGAGTTGGAAGAAAGGAGCACAGTACATCCTTTCATAAAAGAAAGTGTCCACAATCCTGCATGTAGGAGCACAATCATGAAGAATGTCCTCAATACCTTTTGCAAATATTTCTAGAAAAAATGAATGTATTAGTGAAGACTGTTTTTTTTTTTTTTTTTTCTGTTTGGCTGGTGTTTGAAAAAATCGTTCTTTTGTCTTAATTTCAGTAGCTTAATTAATAATAGTAAAGATGTGAGAGACCACAGAAGAGGTGTAATTACATTTGTAATATAATACAGATCTCTATTTATTGTCTCCTGTTACCTGACCAGAATCAGCAGTTGAAGAGACCCATGCAGTATAATCGACAGCAACATGATGGTATCAGATGCAAGAGTCACACAAGGAAAACACTACTTGCTAACCAGGTTATGAGATTTAATTTTGGGGAATTATTGTCTCACAGGCGTTACATTGCCAATGAAAGCTCCATTTCAAAAGCAACTTGTATATTTGTGTAACCTAGCTATGACAATATCACAGAAACAATGAAGGCTCCTCTACTGTGCAGCAAGATCAGACATTGACATTCTCAACATTTGTTCCTTCCGAATTTATTGGAGATTTCCTTCCTTTATTAGGAAATTGGTGGTACTGGTTTTAACGCATTTCAAATGTATCTTGCCTATGGCAAGAATGTATTGGAAAACATGAAAGCCATTTTTCCATGGCTTACATTCCTACTAGGAGTGAATGAGTATCTTCAGCTTCAGAATAACTCAGTGAACTGTGGCCTGCGTGCCCAGCACAGGTGACAATACTGTGGTGAGGAGAACAGGGACGGGGACAGCCTTTGTCTGAAATCAACAGGAGCACCAGCCAGGGGAAGGTGCAATGTGTTCACAGAATTGGTGTTGTTTTGTTGTTTTTTTTTTAATTTCTTATCTGTTCTCTGATTTTAATTTCTTGTTCTTCCTTCCAACCCTCTGCAAAAATTTTTATCAAAAAAGGGGGAAAAGCCACTTTCCATAATACATTTCTAATGACATTACTCTAAACAAGCCTTAGTTTTGGAGAATAATTTCTTGGTGTGATTTTACTGTAGTTTTGCATCCTGTTAGTATTAGCATACTTGTCAAGGCCAGCAGACTGGATTGTTTTAATAGAATGCTAAAGCTCCCTTCCCCTGTCCTTCACTTTTGTTCTTATCTGAGACCAGCAGCAAAACAAAAGGGAAGCTGCTCTGCCGCTAGTGAGGCTCTGCCACTAAGCAGTGGTTACGAGTATTTACGTGAACACTGCAAGAGAAATATGAGGACAGAAAAAATAAATGGTTTGTCTTTGAAGAGAAGGCACGTGAACTTTTACTGGCTCTCCCAAAAGCATTGTGGATGTCCACTGCTCACAGTGCTCCTCAGTCTCCTGATAAGATGTCTTCTGAGCCTTGAGTGTCAGAGCCTGGCACAAATGGAACAACCCAGGGGCTCTGACCCAAAGGTCGCTCTCCTTGTTGCTGGACTCAGTAATGCACATGTGACTCAGCACAATGTCTGGAAACAGGCAAAATCAGTTGGAGCTTCTGCAAGAATACTGAAAGACAAAGGGAATGTTCATCAGCAACATACCTGCCTCTCCCGTTCAGAGGTCAGAGCAGACCACCAGCTCCCATAGCACTTTCTTTTGGCCAAAATATCCATGGAGGTGTAGCTCCTTGTACATTCCCATGTCATCATGTGGTGCTTGGACATGGGTGAAGAAGCTATGCCTTTCACCTTCAGATAAAATACAAACGAGCAATTACCCAAATCCACTCCTGTCAATGATTTTGCTCTTGTTCTTGCAGACAGGAGTTGTGTACAACACGGCATGCCACAGTCATGTGCACAGCTAGATCCTCACCAGCACCAAGAGCTTCTGTAGGCTGGCCTGTTTTATCTTTGGGTTGCCTAACTAACTCACTTTTTTTTAACAGCATAAGATAAACTTTAAATCAGGTAAAGTCCTCACTGATTGCTCTCATTCTGGGGAGAGACTTCCCAGTCTCTCAGCACTTTGTTGTTGATCTTCCTAGCACTCTTCTGGAGTATTTCTAAGATTAGAGGCTTAAGTTGTTCTAGGGGAGGTTCAGGTTGGATATCGATTTCTTCTCAGAATTAGTGGTGAGCTATCAGAACAGGCTGCAGTAGGAAATGGCAGAGTCACTGCCTCTTGAGGTGTTCAAGAAATATGTAGATGTAGCACTGAGGGACATGGTAGTGGGCATACTGGTGTTGGGAGGATGGTTGGACTTGACGATCTTAGTGGTCTTTTCCAAATTTAAGGATTCTATTATTTTGTGCCTACAAAGTGATGTTCCTGCACATGCAAGTTTTGGCCAGCCAAAAGCTATCAAGCACAGGGCAGGTTAGCATTCCCCAATTTATTGAGGGGTTTTTGTTTGTTTATTGTTTTTATAGTATGTGTTAGATACTGTCAGTAGCCCTGGAGCACTGCTCTCCAAAATGAAGTTATTTTTACTGATGTGTTTACGCTCCCAGTGCAGGGCTGGGGCTGTAGTTATGGTACAATATTGTGGCCAAATTCAGACACCCTCCATGTTACCCAGATGTTCCTTTAATTTAATGTATGTTAGCTCTCATGGAATAAAATATTTGCTGCCATCACTGTCAATAATAACATATGAGTAAGATTTGACTTACAGAAGACGTAGCTACTAATTTTGTATAGAAAACAGTTGATAGACAGCTACCAGTCAAATTCTCAGTTGTGAAAAGCTGTAAGATGCCATAGGCTGCAGCACGATGGCACATGCTTACAGCCTTCACGCAGTGTATGCCCATTCTAGGCCATGGTCATTTAAACTTCCATGTTTGCGTATTTTTAAACTGAAGGTTTTATTCATAATGTTAGTGAGGCTGGTTCTATTTTTACGTATTGTTTTCAGCAATTTCAGACGGAATGAAAAAATCAGGTAATGTAACATTATGACATTTGGGAATAGGTTGGCTAAGTGTGTTGGCTCTGTTTTTCTCACTGTGTTCATTATGGGTTTATTTTCATTTTTTTAAATTTTTATTTTAGTTAATGACTATAATGGTATAATACACTTTTCTACAGGTACCTGAATTCTCTGAATTATCCTTCCTAGTATGGATTGAGTGAAGATCAACCTGCATGTAAGTGATACCCTCTGGAAAGGCGTGTCACTACAAGTTTTCATTTAAGAAGCACAGAAGAACTTGATTTCGTATAATGTAGGTATATCTGTATTTGTGTGCTTTTAAATATACAGTCTATTATATACATATGTATATATCTATATATTATATAGATATATATAGTGGTATATACATATTATGGGCACATATATGCACATTAGACATTCATACATTGTATGTATATATAAGTGTATATATACTATATCTACTTTATATATATTTCAAGTGTATACTTATAATGCACATATATATTAACATATGCATATTTTTAATGTGTATAAACACACATATATATATACACATATATACTACCTTTAGTAAATGTAATATAGGTCATTTTTTATAGACACAATCACAGCCTCTGCTTTTGCCCCGGCCGTTTCTTGCCATATTTTTGGAGCAATTTCCTTCAGTCTTGCTTGGCACCAGTGTCAGCCGTACAGAGCATCCTTCCATGGCAATGACCTGATGATTTTAATGCTGTTACTTAATATGGGGAACTTATAAACTCACCTATCTGAATAGTTTTGGTAAGAGTTTATAAAAGAGATAAATCCCTGTTGCAGCACCTGAGCAGCTTTGCAGTGGGCACAAATTTCTGTACTCTGTGCAGCTCCCCAGCAGATGTCCATAGGAGAGGGACATCTCCATGCCCATGCATATGCAGGACAGCACCTTCCTCTCATCCACACACTGCTGTATATGTGAAAGTACCCCACAGAAGATCAGCTGCTCCTGCAGGGTTACAACCAGCATCATACACTTCTGCTGTAAACAGTAAGCAGAACCTCAAAGTGTAAACCAAGGTACTTTTGTACTTCTGTAGCAGCTGCACGACACTGGTCATGGCAACAGAGCCTCACAAGCAGCACTGGCGACATTAAGGGAAGCAGTGCTTGAGAAGAGGTCTGGGTAGCGTCTGCTCTGTGAGATAGGTATGCAGATAGCTGCTGGTGCTCACAGGGAGACTCTGGGCCTGCCTACAATGTGCAACCTCAGCAGGATCTGTGCTGAGGGTGCCCTGGAGAGCAGCTCCTGCCTGCATCCTCCTGCTGCCTTCTTACTCAGCATGGCCTGGGACAGTGTCCACCTCTGAAGGCTTTCGAGGCACGGCCTCACCCAAGGGCAGGACACAAGACCTTTTGGTGAGGCAGCAAAGCAAGGAAAGCATGGGCTAGCTGTATGGTGGCAAGCACGGTTTGCTACATGGTGCAGAGCAGAGGGCACCTGGTGATGCCCAATGCTGCTCCAGTGCCACCCACATCCTCACTCCTGGGCGGTGAATGCAGGGGGGGCTCAAAGGGCTGCTTGACCTGACCGCTGAGAAAGCTGAGCTGCTACAAGCTGCCTCTCCTACAGTTTCAGTGCCCCTGACCTCCTGCATGCCTGGGCTTCCTCCTGTGCAGGGCATAGCTGCCTCCTCCCCTTGCCTGCCTGCGCAGTATGCAGCTGGGTGTTAATCATTTACCTGCTGCCGGCATGCTGGCCATTACTGTTGTCCCATCCACCCGATGCTTGGCTTTACCTTTGCTCCTCAAGCACGCTGAAGGCTAGGCTGTGTTGTTCTCCCTTAGTGGGACTCTGAAGGGAGAAGCAGTGGCAGCTGTTGCTGACACTGTTGGCATCAGATGTGCTGGAACTGCCAGCTTGCATCTGGCAATTGTCGCCAGTACTTTTTTCCCCACTAATGACTTGAAAGTCTCCAGGTGACCTACTTACTTTTATTGTTATGTACCACAGTGCCCCATTTTGTCTCAGCCAGGGCAGCCCTATCAGGCATGGGAAAACACAACACATGGGTATTACAACATACGCACAATATTAGTGGCTTGCTGAGCTGCATGGCTGCATCCCTTGGACAAGTCAGGACTTAGGAGGTGTGAGGCTCCCCAGGCTCTGCCTGAGCAGGGACATGCTGATTCCTACAGTCTGTTGTCATTCCTCTTGGTAAGGTCTTAGAAAAAAGGTTTTGAACAAAGAAATTAAATAAATTTTCCATCTACTGAACATTAAAGGGTGGAGGGGGAACGGGATTGTTTGATTCTGTTTTGTGATTTTCCCGTCCTAAGTGAGACAAGTGGTATTGCTCAATGGACTGCCAGATTTCTACATAACCCTTTTGGCCAAACCCAATAATCTCATTACGGTGCCTTCCCAGAAGTGCCAGGATTTCCTCACTCAGCATAATCGCGAAAGCAGCGTGAAGCACACCCCAGTCTCATGGCCTCCTCCCTGCTGATCTCCATCCTGATCGGCTGCTCAGCGATCTGAGTTTCTACAGGATCAGTTACGAGCCGTGTTTCTCCATCCCCAAGTCCCTGTCTGCTTTCCAGCTCCTCTGACATCTCCGCACCCACAGTGCACATCTTCCTGTGCTGCCTTCTGCCACTTCTGTCTCCGGGTTTGAGCTGCTTGGAGCCACCAGGCCAGAGGCCCCTCTGCACTTACAGGTTGCTTAGTTCACGGCACACGCTTTCACATTTCACACTTTTCTGCATATCATAAAATGAGTTTGGCCATTTTCTTCAATTTTGCCCTCGTGCCTTCTCACTGCTCCTTGGTTTCAGCCTCTGGGTATTGCCTCCTAGCTGATAGCCTCAGAAGCATTGTTTGCAGCTCCCTGCGGGATGAAGCGGCAGAAAGACCAAAGGAGCACACACTTACACCCTGGGAATCGCCCTCATTTTGCCCTTTACATCTATAGACCGGGTCACTGGGAGCTCCATCTCCATTCAAAACGACTTTTGCAACAGATCTGTGGTACCCACTAATCCTAAGGCAATGAAAGTGTGACCTGAAGTACCGAACTAAAGCCGATCGCTTTAGCTTTGTTTCATTTTATTCTGTTTTCTGTCCTGCGAGAAACGACTCCATCCACCAAGCCTAACCTTCCGCGACCCTCGTCTCGGCGCTCCCTGCACACAAAGCCCTGGCGCAGCCACCGGGTCACTCGCAGGCAGCATGTCGGCGGAGAAGGCTCTCACCCGGCCGTTTATCCGCCCCGTCCCGCACGACCCGCCCTCCCCACCGCCAGGGGCGGCGGGCGCTGACTCAGTGCCGCGCCGCGGGAGGGAGCGCGGGGCGTGGCCGGTGGGCGTGGCCTGGCGCTGGGCGTGGCCAGCCTCGCGCTCTGTCGGGGGCGGCTGCGCGCGCCCCGCAGTTATTGCCCGGCGCGGCGGGGACAGGTGCGGCCGTGCCGCTGCTGCGTGAGTGCCGTCGGGGCGCGGGGAGGTGCGTGTGTGACTCCTGCGTTCCGAGCTAGGGACGGGACGGGACTGGACGGGACGGGCCCCCCGCCTCCCCCCGCGCGGCTCCCCAGCCCCTGCCCTGAGGTCGCGGCTGTGGGGCTCCTCCGCCTCTCTCCTACCTCCGTCGCTGCTCCTCGGTTGTTTCCGCTCCTCGCTTCGTCTCAGCACGCCGCCGCCCCTCGCGGGGTCCATCCCCTGGCCGCGCTTCGCTGCCTGCGGAGCGGAAGAGCCGTTCCTCCGGCGAGGAGGCGCGGGATGGCGGGGCGCTGCCGGCGGTGGCATCAGAAACATCGCTCCCCGCTCCCCCGAGCGAGGAGTGGTAGGGGGCGCGGGGATGCGGAGGGCTGCGGGGGCTGGTGGCGGCGCGGAGAGGCGTGGCACACGTGTTCGGAGATCTTCGAAGGCAGCGCCGCAGGGTGCTGTCTCGCCAGGGGCCGTCGGGCGGGTCGGGCGCTCTTCGGGCGCTGCCGCCTCCCTGCCCTCCTGCCCGGCCCCAGGCAGGGGCTGGGGGATGCTCTGGGAGCGGGGAGCTGCCGGTCGGCTCCGAGCGGCGGCTTTGAGTTCGTGCCAGATGGAGAGAAGCTGTCTCACGGGGACGGGAAACTTTTTTTCCCTTTCCCGTTGCTCTTCCAAGACGTAGCGCGGCTCTGCCTGCGGGCTGCCCCGTGCTGAAGTTTGCGTGGTTTCTGTGCCGCAGCCCGACCGTGGGGGGCCGTGTGCGAACGGAGGCAGCGCGGGGCTGGGGAAGGCTGTCCCGGCTCGGGCCGAGATTCTTCCTCGGCAGCTGCTCAGCGTGGGAAGCAGCGCAGCTCTCACCGCAGCGCGTCGGTCAACTTTCTGCTAAGCGTAGTATCTAGGAGTGGCGGCGGGCAGGTTGTGCTGCAGGAAGCGATATTCATGGAATGTGCTGGAGGAGACGCCGCGGCGTTCGTTAGGCAAGGAAAATGCATGCCGTGTGGGATTTGACTAGTTACAGACCTCTCTGAATATCATGAAATATCTGTCCGCTCAATTACACGCTGCCGAAAGAACTAATCAGGTACGTTTCTGTATCCTGACGTGACTCGGCTGCCTTTGCTGACTGTGCCGTGCCCTTCCTGGCATTGTTTCTCCCTGCCGCAATAAACCGGAAAACTGTGAAACTTTTTTTTTCTTCCTACCTTGTACGTTTGCTCTTAGTCCCGGTTTAAAGCTTCTCTTATCTCCGCTGGCTGCTGAGCCTGTGCGCGGCTCCCACGGCTGATGCAGGGTGGGAAGAAGGGATTTCCGAAGTGTTAAGCTGCTTCCCAGACCGTGTACATCCAAAAAGAGCTCCGTCCCTCTCAGCTGCTTTTGTCCCGTCTTTGTTTCCTGGGTGGTGCACACAGGTGCCCTTCAGCCTCTGTCCCCGCTGCCCAGCTCCATGCGGAGTTTGAGAACTGGCAGATCTGCTTGCCTTCTCCTCCACTGCTGTTTCTTTGTTGGTGCTTCCAAAGGTGGCTCTGAGTGCTAGGGAGGGAGCTGATCTGGGAACCTAGCACTGGGACACTCAGAGAAGCTATGACATTAAAAAAAAAAAAAAAAAAAGTAAAAATAAAACAAACAAAAAAAACCTAAAGCCTATCAAGAAGAAAAGCATTGTAGTTTGTTTGCAGATACATTTTAAGAGTTTTTCTGCTTGGTTACAGTTACCTTAAATACAATTTACAACTTGTTTGGTAGCTCCACATGGTTTTGCTGCACTGGTGGCTTCCCTCAGTATGTGGGCCAAGTGCTGCAGGCGAGGGAAGCAAGTGCAGCCTAAAGGGTGAAAAGTAAAACTTCTCCTATTTGAAAATACTGAAATATTTGAACAAAACACATTTGGTGTATCTGTTTTTTACTTTTCTTTCATTGTAGCTCTTTTTAAAGGGAAGAAAATGAAAGTCAAAGGGACGTGCAGTGCAGTCTGATTTTCTAGGGGCTGTTTTCACGTGTTTGATTTGCCAGAAGTTTGTGCAGTTGTAGGTGATGGGGCAGATAAGAATTTTTCTGTCCTTCTGATACTCAAGTGAAATCCTGGAAGTAGTATTAGTTGTTTCAGCTGATACTAAGTGTGAGTTCAGGCTGATGATGGAAACCAGAGGAGCTAGGATTTTTTTTTTTTTTAATGTCTTTTGGTTTCTATGTCTAATGCTCAGTATTGAGCAGGAAGTGCTGAATGGTGTTTTTCTTTTCGTCCCTTAATGTAGTAAAATGCTCTCTGTGTACTTGTTGTGATTTCATTGTTTTTTTTTTTCCCCTTGGTCTCTCTCTCTACTTATGCTCTGTTTGCTTATGATGGTTACACAGAATATTTCTTTATTTAAGATGTTGAGTAAAGAAGACCTAAACACAGGTAATGAATAGAGGAATGGGAGAGGAACACTAAACTTGAAGCAGCACAGGTGCATGCAGAGGCTGGGTTGTTACCTTGGTGCTGTATGAGGATGGCAGGATCTGAGTCTTCACTCTGACATCAGGTGGCATGCAGCTGACCTCTGTGACTGCCCCTGGTGCAGCCTGCCAGCTCTGAGGCTCTGAGCAGGTGCTGGGTGCCGTCGCAGAGTAGCACGGATGTCACAAGGAGACTGAATTCAGGTGGCAGCAAATAAGCGCAGTGAGTCACTGTATTTGCCAGGAGCGATGGTGTTTGGATTGCCCCTGCCCGTGTCAGGCCGTGTCGGTTCTGTCAGATAGGTGGCTGCTGACTCCCCTCACCTGATCCCACCTCCACCTGCTGTTGCAGTTTCACAGCGTTTCTCCTGTCCTCTGTTAGTGCTGCTCCTATTGCTCTGGTTGGGCACTAGGTGTGACCCACTGCCCTCCTGGATAAAGATGATAAAGATGCTTTTTTTTTTTTTTCCCTTTTCCTGTGGGTTGTCACCCCCGCCCTTGTGTTTCCCAATCTGTTTCTGTGAGGCCAGAAAATGGCTGCATGAGTAAGGGGGCATGCTGGAGTAGGAGTGAGTAATACGGCTTAATGTTGATTAAGAAGACACTGGTCTCATTAAAAGGGTTCTTCTAATTGTCAACTTAATCTATAAACAACTTGCTGGCCTTCTTCTTGTGTCTTTGTGGTTCCTGCGTGTTCCCACTGTGTTTAGCTGTATCGTGAAGCCTTTGCATTATGTTTTATATCAATCTCATGCCTTGCCCATTGGGCCCCATCTCTGGAGCTTTTACTCAAACTACATTTTTTCCTGTCTAAAGCACTGCATCACCAAATGTGCTTGAATATGAATATTGGTTTGTATTGTGCACTTCAAAAATGCATGCAAACACTTTCTAATAAGTGCAAAAAGTTAATAATTTCCTATAGGCATCTCATGAGAGCTCTGGTGTTCCAGGCGCTGTATTTTGGATTTATAAATACGTCTGAGTTAAAAACAAAGCTTGTTAAGAATAACTCCATTCCTTCTATTACTTGTCTCGTAACAAAAGAAGGGGACAATTCCTGCTGGAGTCTGAAACACAAAGATTGGCTTGTTGATTTGGAAATAATTTGCATTCTAACATCAGTCCTGAAATGATTTAAAACAAAGTCACAGTGACCTGATTCAGTGCCTCTCTGTGTGCTAGTAGAGTATTGGAACATTTCATATTAGTGTTTTAATGTTTTCTATTTTATGTGTTTTCCCTGAGTAGTTGAAAAGTGAAGTGAAAAGTGTTAGCAGTGGTTGTAGCTGGTGTTTTGTGATACGTGCTGAGCAGAGGGCAAGGTGAGTGGAAAGGAGGAGCTTTGTGGTCTATACCTGTTGTTGCTGATGGAGGAGAAAGTATCTTTTACAGGGGAAAAAAAATGTTCAGGTAAATGCATCATGCTTTAATGTATGAGGCTTCCTTTTTTTTTTTTTTTCTTTTTTTTTTTTTTCCGGTAAGGATTTAATAGAAAATATTTTCATTTTCTTTCGATAAGCTGTTTCTGGTTTTCTTCTTAATTAAAGTTATTGGCTGAAGCTTTGAGAGTATCAGGGTTTATAGGTCAGGTGTGACTGTTCCTTCTGTTAAACAAATAATGTGGTATTTGCCATATGGTGTTATGAACAGATAGGGATGGACTACACAGAAAAGTCTATACTCTGTTCAGACTGTAGTTGGTAATGTTGCCTTTCTCTGTAAAAGTGAAAATCACTTAATTTCAGGTATATATTTAAGTTAAATAGTGTGCTTTCTAATGTTTACATTTATGTCGTCACTCCTCAATCCCCTTTTTTTTTTTTTTTTTGCTTAGATGTACAGTTGGAAATCTTTGAATTGAATTATATTCTTTAATCGTTTTTGTTGTCAGAGTTCTGTGGCTTGCCTTCTCTGAAATAAAAGGTTCACTTTTGAGACTTCTAGCTGTACAGAATGGGTCTGACAAGCTTAATTAAATTACTGTAATGCACTTAGGAAGTGCCCTGTCCACCTTCATCTGTTGTGACCAAGACGTATGGAAGAAGCTGTGTACAAAAGCCAGAAGGCTAATAAGTAAGGGAGGTGTTCAGTGTCAGCTTTGAAATTAAAGCTTTTGAAAAATATTTTTAAGCCATGTTTCATGGGACTTCATTGCAGATACTTTCTCCTGCTGTTAGTATTACTTCTGCTACACCAACATCATTGTTTCATTAACACTTCTGTACTTAAGATTATAAGAGTCTACTCGAGGTTTTTTTTGTTGTTGTTGTTGTTTTTTGTGGTTTTTTTTTTTCCTATGAGAAACTGTGAAGGAAGGCTGAAAATCACTTTATGGATAACTATGGTATTCAAGACATCTCATTTCATTTCAAAGCATGACCCTTGTAGCTTGGCGAGAGAGAAAGTCGGGGAGTACAGAAGCTGTAAGCTGTAGGAGCTCTTGTTGCCTGCCTTCAGTGTGTCCTTTGATGAATGTTTGAAACGTTACAGAATAGGAAATCCGCCAGCTGAGTTTCACATTATCTTGAAACAGCTTCCCAAAAAACTGAATGCTCTGAGAGGGGCTTATCTGAAAGCTGCAGAAGAAAGTTTCCTGAATGCGGGTTGGAAAATGCAGAGTTCTGGTTTGTTCTGGACAGATCTGTTGGAATGAGGCTGCTACTGTATTTTAGACCTAAACAGCTAAGATGCACCATTTGACTTGTGTTTCAAGTTACTGAATAGAAAACTACCTCTGGATCTGTGGAAATTATGCAGTTTGGTGTGCTTGCTTTTGTCCTCATGGAATGTACTTGCATGTCATCAGTTGCCTTCATCCAAAATTGCCAGAGCATTGGGCAAAACTTAATTGAATCTAGACAGTCTAATGTGGTAGGAAAGGAAGCTGCTCTAATGGATAGTGGAATTATGTGACTTTGACACCTGTTGAGACAAGTGCAGAGAGAAGAGGACCAGTCCATGGGCAAGCTTCTCACTGTGTGGGTGTTGTCATCTGAGTGAACCTGAAGCTGGATCACGTATCAGAGACAGTGAGTGTGGGTGAAAGCAGATTCCTCAGTTTGATTGTGAGCAGTGAAATCCTGTGGAGGGAAGGTAGGAGAGAGGTGGAAACGTGACTGCTTAGAAACCTTCTGGGAAGATGAGAGTTGTGGTGTTGCTCTTGGTTCAGATAGCAATGTGTGGCCTGGTAGTTTTGGATAGTAACTGGAATATGGAGCTTGCGCAACGCTTTAGTTTTCATGGCTTTGCTGTGCCAACAAGTGGGGAAGGAGGCACTTTTTCTCTAGAGTCTGAGCACTCCACGCGGATGACAAACTAAACATACTGACCTGTTCAACAGTGCCTTGAAACCTTCATGCAAAGAAGGCCATCTCAGACTTTTGGTAACTGAAATGCACAGTTGGATATAAGCTTAATCTTTCTTTAATCTGGAGACATTCCAGTTTTCTTCTCCTTTCCTGATGTTGCGTGCTGAGTGCTTCTTGTGTGCTGTTATATGGGAACATCAGCATTAGGCTGAGTGCTCTGCTTCTTGCCAACCTTCTGCACTGGAAGTATTATTGTCTCCTGCACTGTTCTAATGTGGCACACTCACTGCCTAATGTACTTTCTTGACTGGATTATTTATTTATTTATTTAGCTATTTGTATTTGGCAATCTTTCAGGAACAGAAATGCGAAAAATAAGTGCAGTTGATGTGAACTGCTTGATCTCTCCATGCTGCCCAGCTCAGCGTATCTATTTGTTGTGGTTTTGTGGTTTTGATGCCGGTATTCCACATCAGAACATCATGCAGGCCGTTAAGGAGTTAATGCTGTGGGAGCAGGGGAGGGGCGGAGCTCCGCACCAGACGCGGGGCCCGCGCTTTTTGTGGCGCGCGCTCTGGGCTGCCGTGAGGAGTTCAGCACGTGTAACGTAAGCTCCCAGTTTTCTGGTTTGGAAATTTTGTCTCTCTCTCTCTCAATTGTTCAATTTTATTAGATTTAGTAAAGTTACCGTTCCTTCTCAGATCGTGCCCCGCGCGGCCACTGACGGGACAGGTTTTTTTTTTTTTCCCTTCTCTTTCTTTTTCCCTTCTCGGTTCCCCCTTGGGTTACTGTCACGGATAACACCGTGACACTATTTTAAACTGCAGCCCTGTCTTGTGGTCCTGGGTGGTCTCCGGGTGCCTGGGAACTGCTTTGGTTGTACAAAATACTGATAGAAGATGGAAAATATTCAGTAGTTCTCCCAGGTGGAGTTGTGCTTCATAATGTACCTGTGATAAGCCTGTCTGCTAATGTGCTGCGTTTTGTCCTGTTCCTCTGTGAAGGTATTATTCAGTATCAAACTGGTTTTAAGAAGCTCTAACCTGCACACAGTACAGCTTTATATGTTCTTCCTGAGCTTCATGAAAGTGCAAAATACTGACAATGTCTTAATGTTCTGGTTAGTGCAGGAATTGAGATCTCAAGTAACAAGATCTGGGGCAAACGTCAACCTTAACAGCTGTGTCATGTCATTAATATGTTTTGCCCATAACACTGGCCTCCATTTGGCACTTGGTGTTATGCAGACTGCTGCACGTTTTTTGATTGGAAGTGGAACAAAGTGCTGATAGCCTTTCAAACATCAATTTTTATTAAAAAAAAAAAAAAAAAACTGATTTAAAAATGGCTTGACGTTTCTTTGCCAGAAAGGTCATATTTTTAGAATACATGGAATTTTTTTCCATGTAAGTTTTTGAGGGTAGGTTGTCATCTGGCTGCTGTCCCACACAACATTGCTTTGCCCTTGGAGTAACCTTTTTCTTTTGTTTCCATAGGCCTTTCATTGCCCTGAGTCACCTGGATCAGATGTTTCCTCTCAGTAATGCTTGTAGGTAGCTGTGAGTGTCCCTGTGCTCCTAACACCTCTATAGGCCTCTGGGGGGTATCTGCAGAGCAAATGGAAAAGGGTGTTTCTGGAATTCCTGTTAATGACAAATTAAAGCAAAGGTGAATCTTTCTTTGTGGTCATGATTTGTCCAACCTCTGGAAAACTGATGATCCTGAAAAGGGTGCAGTCATTCCAAAAGTGAAGGGCACCATGGAAAGCTATTCACCAAGTTGTAGTGTAAGCAGTACCCAAGGCTTCTTGGGTGGAACCCAAATACTTAACCAAATTTCAGACATTATCAAGTCTGTAATGTATAAGCTCTCATCTTTTCATGCCCAGACAAAGTGTATGCACAGTGATGTCTTTTTTTTGACTGTGGATGAACCTACAGGGTCACTTATTCTATCTGTCCTTGATGTTTGGGCATCTCTTTGCCTTTTCCTCTCCCATCCTTCTTTGGTTCCTCCCTTGAGGACAGACTGACCTATCAGACACCAATAATGGCTGGGAAATATCTGACTTTTTCTTAAGGTATTTCCATGTCATGTCAATTTCTCAAAGTATTTCTCTTCTGCAGTAATTCTGATCAAGTGCAAAACAATTTTTTTTTTCTTAGTGGGGATGTTCTTTGGGATGCAGGAGAAAAGCTGGACTGTTAGGAGAAATTAGAAATCTACTCTTGTTTTCATAGCTCTTATTTAGTTGTTCTGGCCAAGAGACCTGAATCTCAAAATGATGGTATAGTATACATTCATGGGTTGGCTGATGCTAATACTTCCAAGTGTGTTTTGTACAGACTAATGTGACTTTTTGCCATGCTGATGAATGTTGATTTTAAAATACAAACAAAGCAGAACACCTGTAGTTGCGTGTTCCTCGATGGTTTGGGACCTCCAACTGCATTTCTATAAATCTTCAGCACTGGAAAGGTTTAGGATGTGGCCATTAAGTTGCTTGCTGGAGCACTTCAGGGCACGTATCACATCAGCTGATGCACCAAGATTGAACTTGTGAGCAGCAGCTTCTTTTAATGACAGTGGACTTCCTCATTCTGATAGTTTAGTTTCAAAATGTGCTGAACGTGGATTTCCTTTAAAACTGCTCATCTCACTGCTGCCCTTGCTGTCTCCCCTCAAAGTTCAGCAGCCTCTGTTGCTCTCCCCAGAGCTGACCACTGCACAGCATGCATCACAGCAGAAGGTTGTGGACACAGCTGGTCCCAGTTTTCTTTTGGAAGAGCCTCCTGGGGAGGATGCAGTTGCCAGTGTTTACAGTGTGCAACAGCGTGTCCGTTATGCTGGATGGTGGGTGGATGGGGAGGGTGTCAGTTCTGGGTCAGCTGCCTTTAAAATTTATGGCTGCCTAATGCAATGCAAGCAATGTTGGAGAAGAAGGAATGTATTATTTTGCTGCTGAGGATATCAGCTCAGGACCTGAAGCTGGGGAGGCTGAGCAAGTGTAAGACAGAGGAACAATGGTGAAGGAAATTAGCCCATGTCAGCGTGAACAAGTGGTGTAGGAGCAGCTCGGCTCTTGTAAATTGCTGCATTAAACAGGGAACAAAATGAGATGTCACAACTCCACTCCAGTGTTATCAGTGTTCCTGCTTACTCACATTCTGAACCCAGCAATATTGCAGCTGTTGTAATAAAAGTTCCGTAAAATGACAGTGACCTTGCATCATGGTTTCTGGGGTGACAATACCTGAGTTGTCAGTTGCTGTAATCTTGCTGTAGGCAAGAAATGATTGTAGGAAAATATTTCTTCCTTCAGTATTGATGAGTATTCCACACTTCATTTGTTCACCTTTTTAGAAGTTTTTTTTTTTTTTTTTTTAAGGCGAATGTTACATACTTAAGGGGACTTGGGGACTTTATACTAATGTATGTTTACACATTTGTCTCCCCTTCCCACTAAATTCTGTTCTCTGGCGTGAGTTTTCATGTTACAAAAGACAGTGCAGTCTTCCTTTCCAACGCAGGAGGAAATCTGGGATCTGATTTTTTTCCATTTATATTTGTCCATAGCTACAGGTACGTTATAATCGATTCTTTGGTTAAAAAATGTCATTGAAACTTGTCTGTTTTTATTTTCTGTTGTTATTACCTAGATTAGCAAGATGCTATCTGTTTAACAAATCTTGTTCCTATTGTTTTAAGGGTCCTTCTCTGGAAACTGTAGTCTAGCTCTTAGTCTCTTTAATTCCTTTTGTTTGAGTTTCATGGATTGCCCCCACAGTGGCAATTTAATGACTACTTACTGATGTGACTTTTCTTACAAATGATGAGTGGACAAAAACTAAGTTGGCTACCAGTTCCTGGTAGCAAACTGTTTATATTTTAAATAATTAGACATATGAGATCCTCATATACAGTTCTCCTTTTGACTGTTAATGAGGAAATGATGTGTTGGAGGTACAGGTTACAAATGAATAAAAGAGGGTGGTCTCACTCGTATCCCACTCCATATTTTCATGAATAATCAGGCATGTACAAGGCCTGCTCTGAAAGTAATGCCTCCTATTTCATTATGTTGGTCCACTGTGTCAGAGGTGGATATTGGTGGTATGGCAGTAGGGGTTGAACCCTCACGACAATATTCCATTACATTGTGTTGCTGTGTGATTGATGGCAGCAGAGTGACAGTCTGACAAAGTGTTGTCTGTCATGGAAGCACTTATGAAGCAAAGTTGTTTAATTGAGTTCCTCCATTTGGAGAAATTAGCATCCACTGTCATTAAGCGGCACACGCTGAACATTGATGGAGACCATAGAGTGGGTGTGAACACAGTGAGGGGTAGCTGGTGTGTTTCAGCAGTGGCAGCAGTGGTTCTCCTCAGATGGTGCTGATTGTTACAAGCAGGCTCTTGTTCGTCCCTGGTGAAAAAGAACAACTAACGGTGGTGACTGTTGATAAAGAGTGTTTTGTAGCTAAGAACTTACTGTATCAGACAGTGTAATTGTGCTCTTTGTTTCTGTTGTAGTTTCCATCAAAGCAAATAGGTGGAAGCTATGTAGTTAAGAGCAGTGGAGGTCATAATGGGAGTCAATTTTAAGCCAGCCATCCTACCTGCAGGTTCAAGAATGAGGAAGACTTTGAGTACTGGTATCACAGAGGAGAATTTGGGAGAATGTTAGATGGAACGCAAATCTGATGTTAGCTGAATGTGTTCTACTTGTGTCCTGCCTGTTCTTGGAACTGTTATGGGCGTGCTCTACCTGCATTCTCTGTCCTTTGCCATAAGAGGCCTGCCTGGTAGAAAGATAAAAATGTCTTACCAAAGTATTCAAAAACCCTCTGATTTGTACTCAAAATGAGCTACTTCTGTCAGGGGAAATTAAATAGCTTTAATCCTGTGTTATGGGCACATTCATAAATTCTATAAATTTTGTCTTCTAAAATACGACCTTTTGATGTCTCCAGATGTCTTTGGTCCCTTTCATTCATTTTATTTAGTTAACACTTCCTCTCCTCCCTACCTTCTTAGAGCTCATCTATTTCTTAAAAGTAAATTACTTATTATACAGGAAAAAAAAAAAAACACAAACCTATTAAAAAAAAAAAAAAAAGCAGACTTTGCAGCTTAAATATCGCTCTTTACCCCTCTAGATCAAATAGAGTTTACTGTAGAGGGAACAAGTCCAGATGGGTATAAACTCTGTGTTGTGATGTTCACTTGTAGAGGAAATAGTGTGTGGCACAGGGTGCATGCGACTGTGCTGCTGAACATACTAGATTGCATCACTACTGTCTAGCCTGTGGCTCTTGTTCAGTGAAAGCCTGTTGAAGGTGACTTAAGCCAACTGATCTGTTCTTGAAATAAAAATGAAAACACTGCTGAAGGTTTTCTGGTTACATAATTAAGAAGGAGGAAAAAGAAGGTGCTGTTAAGTCCATTGGATAAAGAGGAGATTAACTGGAATCAGATCTGCTCCAAATACTAACTGAACACTTTGCCAGGGGTTTTTATAGGGGTAATTGTGTATCAGTAGCTAATGGAAATAAGGTTGCATTACTGCAAATGTTACATTCAGAGTGAATCTTACTTTGACTTCCAGGTGAGAGTTGTCACATAGTGTGTCACAAAGCTTGCTGTGCTGGCAGCAATGGGTGGCTCTGGGAGCTGGTATCACCTAGCTGGAATGAGACCTTCAGGAGCTGAGTGCAGGCCATGTACTGGGGATGAGGGAAGGGAACTCTTGTAGGCTTGATGCAGAGTGGCCTACACCAGCAGGCGAGGGGACAAGTGAGAATAGCTGACAGCAGGGTGTCTGACACGCAAGGGCTCAAGTAAAGGGAGGGAGCATGGAATCTTACATCTTTAGGAGCTTTTCTCCCTATGTTTTTGCCTTTCTCTAAAACGCTAGAAGTATAATGAAGGGGGAAAAAAAAAGGCATGGCTGTTTGTGGTGGTTGTTTCCCAGGTGGCACTAAAAATCCTCCTGGGGATCAACCCAGTGTCTCTCTCATCTTTGAGATGAAATGATGATTGGATTCAGACTTGCACCAAACCTTTCTAGCAGTTTGCAGGGTCTATTTGCCCTTGATGGGTGTTTCTATAAAGTTAGTTCCTGGGGTTGCTTACAATTGCATTGCTGTGGTCCCTAGTCTTTCGCTGCCTATCATAGCACAAAGCAATTTGTGTGGCTTTGGTTCTTGTATTGTGAAGTGTCTATCATACATGTGATAGACAGGTGGGGGGCTTGCTGGAGTGATGTTTCTCTTAGCTGAATTTATAACACATGATTGCTTATGGTTCTGCGGGTCCAGGCATGATGATCTTGTGCCCTCCCTATGTGATTTCACCATCAACTTAAACATCTATGACAGTGCTGCTGATTCCACTTTTCCGTCTTCCTGTGACATCCATATTCACGTGTCTTGCTGTTTTCCTTGCATGAACTTCCTCTGGTGCAGCCACTGCTTTTCCCAAAAGATGAAAATTCCAGTTGGGTTGCTGAGCTGCAGTGGTTTATCCTGCAGCTGCCTAAGGACCAGATCCATCATTAGGGATGCTATGGGATTACACGATGGAGGTTCTTAATACAGCAGCTGCTGGTGGTTGGATGGGAGTGCATGGAGCAGAAGGGTGCCTGTTTGATAGCAGCTGAAAGCTGGGCATGAAATGGAGTTTACTGTGTCCATTACCTTCATTGTCTTCCATTGTCTTCAGCCTTGACAGAAGTCTGCAGTATCGGTTAACAAGTTATAAATGGATGTGGGAGGGAGTACAAATTGTCTTTATTTTATTGGAATGGGAAATCCACTTGGCTGGCAGAAAACCAATGTGTAGTGTGATTGAAATGAAGTGTTTTCACTAGTTTTGCTGCTTACAGGCTACTTTACTTGTGTAGGTAAATGACAGATTTGATGGTAGTTTAAAAGGAAACCTTTAAGTACAGAGATACCATATAAATAATTCAATAAAGGTGACAATAGAGGTTAAGTATTAGATCTCTTACTGACTACTGCCATTGTGGGATTTTGCAAGTAGGTGTTCTGATATGGTTTCTGAACCTTTTTCTTTGCCTTTTTAGATGTCCCAATTCTTTGTGGAGGAATTTACACTTATTCTGAAATCTGGTATTCCATCCCTGATGCTAAATATACTCAAGGAGGTGACTGATGTAGTTTAGATTTTTTTTTTTTAATTTTTTTTTTAATGAAGTGGTTTCAGAGACAGAGCTTGAAATTCAATCAAGGCAACTAATAAATCTCAATATTAAAAAATAAAATAAAATTCCACACAATGCTAAGCAGGGCATAGCCAGCCTACCTGTGAGATGAGCCTTTCAAAAAGTGAGAAGCGTAGTTGAGAGAAGGCATAAAGGACCGGGAAGGTCACAGAAACTCTTCTTAGGGAAATTGTAACGCTAGGAGATATACAACTTCATTGCAGAATGTAGGTGAGTAATCAATCTAACGTAATAGTTACTCTGTATTTGTTTGCAGTGTGGCATAAGGGAGTAATATAGTTAAAATAACTGCATTTACGTAACCATGCGCCCTTGGGAAATAGGAAGGGCAGAGCTGATATTCTCCAGGTAATGCAGAAGATAACAATCTGTGAAATGTTCTGATTTAATTACCATGTGAACTTCAGGAGCAGAATTAACAATTGTATATTAAATGATTCTGAAACATTGAAGTTTCATAATTGTGCTGGGATATGTCAGCTAGTATTACTGCCATTTCTTAAGACATTGTGAAATCAGACCTGTGCGGATCTGTGCTCTCCCATGTTCCAACAGGGTTGGTGGGGTGAGGGGGGTGCTGCCATCATTACCTGTTGAACGTGTCAGATGGGTAATCCAGAAAATTTGCTTCTAGTGCCTGGTTTGGGTGGGAGTTACTCCACTGAAGCTTGTACTTTGTTGTCTTATTTCCTCTTTTGCTGAGAGGTACCTGTAAAAGCAGGGGCCTCTGCCGGGGTCTGTAAAGATATGACAAAGAGGAACGATTTTAAACTAAAAGAGAGGAGATTTAAGTTAGATGGTAGAATACAATCTTTTACTTGGGGTGGTGTTATCAAGATTTGCTTTTAAATAGTAATCGGATATTTTAATATTAAAAACTATGTAGGGGGAATAAGGAAGTGCAGGGAATGGCAAATATCTCTCATGTGGGTTAAGCCGAAGAATGCTAGAAGCTTGTTGTTCTCATTTAAAATTAAAGAATGCTTGTGGTGTACCAGTAATTACCCTCAGAGGAAACAGTTTTTGTGGACTAACGGAACAGAAGCGCTTACAGCAACTTAATGCCTACCACTTGTCATCATGAGGTGTTCTGTAATGGTTTGCTGTGGAAAATGCACATTCTTGGCTGGCTCAAATTACCTTATCATATACCCCTCTCCAGTGAAGTTAATGTTCAGATTTGAAATCAGTTCTGCAAAACTGTATGCTTTAATTCAGCTGCAGCTATTTCAGCTGTCTGCTGAGCCATGGGGATCTGGAGGCCAGCAAGTGCCATTGCGTTTTTGATGCAGCCTGTTCCATCATTTGGTTCACTTATGCTGCCCTATCTTTATAATGATGAGGCATATTTGTTTAAAGGTCTTTTTAAAAATGATATTAGTGTGGCAGGCTTGAACCGCAGTGCACGGGATGAATTCCATTGCTGTTTTAAAATACATGTATATAAAAGCACTCATTTATTTATAAGAGCTGAGCACCTTCACAAAGTTTTTCACAGATTACTTCCTTTGCTTCATAGAAGTTATTTCCGTACTTGTTTTCCAGAGCTTCAGAACTTCTTAGTCAGCAAACTGAACTTGAATTGCTGGATTTTTGAAAAAAATTGCATAAATATATGTAATACGTATATATTTATAATACATTATATAAAATAACTGAACTCTGTAAAATAGTGTGTTAGGATCAATAATTTTGAGCAAATTCAGTACAGCCTAGACTGCTCTAAAAAGAAAATCCCCTGTTGCTAATATGTTGTAGTTGCCTTTTTTAATGTTATTGTAAGCAGGAACACGGGAAGTAAAAGTGCTGATGCTCTGATTCTGATGGTATGTTAACAGGTGTATGAGCTAAACGTATGTCAAACTGACTGAACTGTGACTACACAAATGCTCTATGTGTGGATACGAAGAGCTAAATCTGTGTATTTAAGAAAAGGTTTTCCTTGCCTCCAGGTCTTCATCCATTCAGGCCAAATACTTCCAGTTTATTTCTTGTTTAGAGGATAAGTTCTGTAGTCTTCAAAAGTGGCAAACACTGTGGAATCAGACCTGTGCCAGAGCTTCAGTGGGTTTCACAGTATCACAGAATTGTAGGGGTTGGAAAGGACCTCTAGAGAGGGTCCAGCCCTCCTGCCAAAGCAGCTCCCTAGCCCAGGTTGCACAGGTAGGTGTCCAGGCGGGTCTGGAACGTCTCCAGAGAAGGAGACTCCACCACCTCTCTGTGCAGCCTGTGCCAGTGCTCCATCACTGCACTGTGAAGAAGTTCCCACGCACACTTGTGCAGAACTTTCTATGCCTCATTTTGTGGCCATTTCCCCTTGTCCTATTGCCACACACTGCTGAGAAGAGTCCAGACTTGTCCGTTTGCCTCCTGCTCCTTAGATACTTATAGATGTGGATCAGATTCCCTCTGAGTCTTCTTCTTTCAATGCTGAACAGACCCAGGTCTCTCAGTCTTTTCTCATAAGAGAGGTGTTCCATGCCCTTTATCATCTTTGAAGCCCTCTGCTGGACTCTTTCAAAGAGATCCCTGTCTTTTTTTTTTTTTTTTTTTTGGTACTGTGGAGCCCAGAACTGTACACAGTACTCCAGGTGAGGCTTCACCGGGATAGAGTAGAGGGTGAGGATCACCTCCCTTGACCTGCTGGCCATGCTTTTGTTAATGCACCCTGGGATCCCATTGGCCATCTTGGCCACCAGGGCACACTACTGGCTCACGGCCAGCCTGTCATCCACTAGGACACCCAGGTCCCTCTCCTCTCCAGCAGGTCATCCCCCAGCCTGTACTGGTGCATGCGGTTATTCCTCCCTAGGTGCAAGACTCTACACGTGCTCTTGTTAAAGCTCATCCGGTTCCTCTCTGCCCAACTCTCCAGCCTGTCCAGGTCTTAACAAATGGCAGCACAGCCTTCTGGTGTGTCAGCCATTCCTCCCAGCTTTGTATCATATGCAAACTTGCTGAGGGTGGACTCTATCCCCTTATCAAGGTCGTTGATGAGGATGTTGAACAGGACCAGACCCAGTACTGTTCCCTGAGGAATGCTGCTAAGTACAGGCCTTCAAATGGACTCTGCACTGTTGTTTCTTCCCATTGACGTGATTGTACTGTGAAAAAATCAGCCTTTCAAAATTGTTTTTTTTTTTTTTACTGAAGTACAGTCTAATTGTTTCTCTTGTGCAGTTATTTACAAGCTAGAAAAATTACAACAAAGCCTTGATAATGATGGTATTTCCAGAACATATGTGTTTGAGAAACAAGTGTAAGGTGACGAGACAAAATACCCCACCTGCAAGCAAATAATTCGGACCTCCTAATGTAAATGTATTTACTTATAGAAGCAGACTTGCATAGGAAAAGTAGGTGGCTAGTTGAGAAAACAAGTAGAATTGTAAAGTGCTTTCAATATAAAGTAGTAGTGTTGCATGCAAAAATTGATTTTTAAATCTTCTAGCTGTAGGGAAGTTATGAGCAGCTTTGCCTTCCTTACAAACATTATTCCTGCTCGTGGAGTAGCTAGTTGAGTCCTTTAGTTCTTTGCTTACTTCATGGTGTGGAGTAATTTTTTAGTATCTGTGATGCAAAGCTGAGTAAGGAGGGCTGCTCTGGCTGGTGCACCCTTCTCTTCTGTATGGCAACTAAGCTGAAAAGCTTCCAGAGTAAGTTCAGCAGCTGCTGTGAAGTTGTCTTGTTTGGTTGTGAACAAAAGGAAACTTTGAAGGCTGAGGACCTTTGTATCAGTTCTTGTGAAATGTTTTTAAAGGAGATGAGCTGTGAGTGCTGGGGTCGTGAGAGGTAGGGCAAGTGTTTATGTGGCAGTATGGAAAGAGAGCATTGTTGTCTCTTGTGTTTCTACTACGAGCAGAAGTAGGGGATTAAAAGTAGTCCAGTTCCAGATAAGAAAGCTTGCATTTGGTCTCAGTGGCCAGTTGGCATTTGAGTTGCTGTTTAAACGCTGACAGCATGATTCTTAATACAAAACTGAAGGGGTGTTGACATGTCAAATAGATAACTGCAAAGAGTTGTGCATTGGTGGGCTTGCACTTCTCAGGCTTAGAGATTTCAGCCATGAGCAGCAGGAAAAGTCTTATCAACACCCCAAAGTGTAGTAAGTGGCAGTCTGTTCTAAGCCAGCGTCCACAGAGTTTCTGGACTTTTGAGAGCATATTTGGAGGTAGCGGATTCCTTATTTAGCATAGGCCTTGAGCTTTGTTTAGATTATCACCAGGTTGAGAGAAGGAAAACTGAATGTCAGTGAATTCAATAAACTACTGTTCTTCATTGAAGTATTGATTAAATATTGTGTGGTTGTTGGTATTCAGGGAACATAAATTTTTTCAGTGAATACTGAGCTGTTCTGTGAGCAAGGTGTTTCATATGTTTTGGTAGAATATGTTGAACAAGGCATCTTGTTTGATATGCCTTGATATATATTGTTAGGTGACTGAAATAGGAAAAATTCTGTATTGTAATGTTAACTTACTGTAGTCTATTTCATAATTATTAGTAAAGTACAGATTTTCAACACCTTCCCCCCTGCACAAGTTGACCTTGAGCCAAGTTGATTGGTTATCACTATTGTACAATCTGAAATAGCTTATGTTCAAGACTGGATTGAGTTTACATAGTTTTGATATCATCCATACTTTGGTTTATGGAACAAGATGACAGGGTTATTTATAATTTGACAAAAAGAAGAAGGTCATTGAAATTTACAATAGAAAAGGAAGGGGATGTTTCCTGCTTTTGCTAATTTTGCCAGCACCTTTATAAACATAGAATTTTATAACACTGTGGTTTGCTACCCTTTGTAGCAAACATTACAATACTTGTGTGAGAGTGGACATCATCTTCTTTCATGCTGAGCTTTGTTAGACGTGTGTATGGGCCTGTGTGTGCTCCTTGAACTCCAGTGTGACTGTACACGTGTAGTGGAATAAAAACCACTGCTGTGGATTTATAGGCACAGCTATTCCTGAAGAATGTATGGATACTGGTTTATTGGTTATGCTAAGTACCCAATAAATTGCTAGAGCAAGACACCACTGGATTTAAAATTAATTATAAATAAAAAAAGACTATAAAACTGGTCTCTACAGAAATCTAGCTCCTTGTGTCTTTATCTTAGCTGCATAGATTGCTCGGTATTTGCTTGCTTAAGTGGAAAAGGGGGCAAAAAAAAAGGGAATTTCATGATTAATTTTAAACTAAAAAAAAATATATATATATATATATATATATATTTGATCCACTAGGAACTGAAGGATTTAGTGCAAACTTCAATGTCCGTGCGTGTGAGCCACACTTAGGATGTTAGAATTGCCCTGTCAGTAATTTAGGGCAGTCAAATTAATCTTTGTAGGTAGAAATTGGCTGTTATGTGCTTGCATACTAAAAGCCATCAGGCTATTTCTGATTTTAGTAAAGTTTTAATTTCAGTGATTGTTTAGAGTTGTCCCAGAGCTTTCTTAGCAGCACACAATGCCACTGGGCTTGTGGTGGAGAGACTTAATGTAAAGAGTTTAGTACAGCATAATAGCAAAATAAAAGTTTGTGAAGTGAGCATTGCAACTGTGTGGGGGATTATGGGATTGTTCTCTCCTTTTAGTAGTTGTGTATATGCCTGTTTTTGTTTTGCATTAGGGAGTAATTCTGCATTCATGTAGATGGTTATGTTGTGTAATGACTGCCTAGAAATAAGAAACTTGTCTTCATTTTAACTTGTTCAATGAAAGATGATAGGCTTGCTGGATCAATGTTGACTTTTCTCATACCCACAAAAAATAGTTTTGCAGCATCTGTAAAGCAGAAGGAGTAATTGTCATTATCCTAATCATGATATCTACGAAGAAGCAAGGAGTTCACCCCCTTAGTTATACTGAAGATGCTTCATTTAACAATTTGAATTTCTTTGGTAGTCTAAATCAAGGTAGTGTAGGGCATGTGAAAATGGTCAGCATAAAGGCAGTGATGTTTTGATGAGAAATTATGATGATGATGGAAGTCAGTGTTTCTGGAAGATGTGAGCAGAGGGAACAGTTTCCGAGCAAGAAATGGTAGACTCAGATGTATAGTCGCAGGGCAGAAGTGCAAGCAGGAAAACATGGGTAGCAAAAATGAGAGCTGGGAAGGGATGGATCAGATCAAACCTAATGAAAGCAGGCTAGTCAGCTGTGTTTTGTGATGAGGGGTGGGTGTAACATGCTTTCAATATTATGAAATTCCAGCGAACAGGAAATGCTTTTGGAACTAGAGATAATGAGGATATTATTTTATAGGCTTGCTATGGTGAGGGCAAATGAGAAGACAATAGGGAGATCTGAGGAGTGAGCAGGGAGGTGTTACGCTATCATGGAGGTAGAACTAACTCTCAAAAGCTGTAGCTGGCCTCGACTGGAGGAGGCCAGAACAAAGGTGTGTTACAGCCTGGACTAAGAGGTGAATGTTGTGTGAAGATTATGCTGAGGTACTGAGAGCAGTGCTGAGTGGGAGTAGGAGTGGTACCATTCAAACATGTTGGAATTGAAAAAAAAATACATTTTCTGAGGGAAATGAGCTAAGGTAAGGACTGAGTACTTGATTTTTTTTTTTTTAAGTGAAAATCAGTATTCGAACAAATGGTGTCCTTTGTGGATGGTGCTGCATGCAAGCTGGATGTGCTGGAAATTTCTTTGAGTTAATGCTATTGCCAGTGGTACTATAATGCTTCATAATGCTGTTGTAGAAAGAGTTGATTCATAAGAGTGTGATTTGCATGCTAATTATAACGTAGCTAATTACTGTATTTAAAACCAGTGTGCAGACACTAGCGTCTCTTCTCCCTCCCACCTGTCTTAGAAACCCTCCTTAGTTAGAAAATTGAACTTTTCAATAGTAAATGTTGCAAAGAGGAGCTTCATCACATTACCAGTGAGTTGGACTTCTGAAGGAGATGGCAATGAAAGCAAACTAAGCAACTGCTCTTTATTTATATTTTCCCTTTCACTCTAATGGTTAACCACAGTGTGGTTGCATGAGAGAACGCTTTATGGCATGGAAGCTCCTTGTTCAGTCTGTAGAGATTAGGAAATCATATCTTTGTGCATAACAGCTCTGCAATATGTTGGCACCAAGCATAGTGAGATTTCGCCAGCACATAATACTCCCTGATCTGTATTTCACGTGGTGCTCAGTTAGTCTTTTTTTTTCCTTTCCATTCTGTTTGCTGAAAATACTTCCCAAAATGCTTTGAGGTTTGTTTTATTAATTACAGAAATCCATATTTGTGTTTTTTTTCTTTTTTTCTGCAGGCAACATCATAAAATCTTAATTGAGTGAAAATGGCTCTTAGCAATCTGACCTCAAAGGCTGTGCTGCTCTATGATGAATGGATCAAAGATGCCGGTGAGTCATTAAAATCTAAAACTTACTAACTTCTGATATTTCAGTTTAGTCCGTAGATATTGTAGTTGTTCTGGTACCAGCTTAAAGTAGCTTTGTCTTCCTGAACGTGTTTCATAGACTTGTCAAGATAGCTACTAACCTTTTTAACTACAAAGGATAAATTAGTTTCTGAATTAAAAAAAAAAAAAAAGGAAGAAGCAAAACTTGGCTAACTTACAGCTATAACCCCAGCCTAATGAAGTACCAGTGGTGATTACTCTGTAGGAGTTTCTGGCTTGCTTAACTATAGTTTTTTTTCTGTGCTACTGAGTGTAAAGCTCTAACTTTTTCATTACCAAACAGTGGTAGGTTACTGATAGTGGTAGGTGTGTGGTGTTACTGTATTTTGTCTTTGCAAAATAAAAACCCTGATGAGGTACAGTATATTGAAATTAACCCTCAGAGTAATTCATCCTCAGCTCTGTTTCAAAGATTAGTCTCTTGGTGCATCCAATGTGAGGATATTAAACATGCTTTGCTTTAACATAATGTTAGTGTTCCTCATTGTGGTAGCCACACAGTAATGGCATTAGCTGATTCTCAAGGAGACTTGTGAAGCAGTGAAGGGCGGGTAAATACTTACATTTTCCAGTCTAGCTTCTGGTATAGCTAAGAATCATCTATCTTGTTTGGTAGCACTGCACTTTGCCTATGATCAGAGAGTTTTATCACTATGATGCATGTGGGTGTAAGTGAATTGATATGGGTGATGGAGCATTTCTGCTGCACTGTCCATGAGGTCATAATTGGGCCTCAGTTGGAAACAGTTGGAGTTTCTTATCTCTCTGCCTACTAGTGCTTGTATTTGGAGTCTCATAGTGCACTGTGGTCTCTTCAGAACCCAACTGGGAATATTTTGGTAGTACCAGTGCGAGGGGTAGATGCAGAAAAGCAGTCAGTTGTGAAGTGTAAGTGATTCTCTTGCAATGCTGTGCATACAGATGTAATTTTTTTTTTTATAATCTGCTGTGCAGTGGTTCACAGTCCCTGTTGGCTGGTGATAGGCAGCAGCACTGGGCACATAACAGGCTGTTAGCGGCACTGTAATTTGCTTTCTTCAGTTTTTTTTTTAGTACTTCAAGCCCTGAATTTACTAACAGGTATCATGTACATGACTGTAAACAACATCAGAGTGCCCCATGAATAACACGTCATTTGAGTGCTGTAGGTTGAACATAAATTAAACATTTAACAAGAACTGCAGTAGTGTAACTTCACTGTCAGCACACAACAGCAGGCCATGAAAGCAGCAGTTTATGGAGTCAGTGGATATCTCAGGGTCTCTTTTTGCAGGGACTTAGTGATGATTCACAAATAGGTGTAGGATAAAGATGGAAGTTTAAAAAGGATGGGAGTCTGTGTGGAGGAGACTGCAGTAGTTGAAGTAGTCTGGTGTAGCTAGAGAGGAACTTGGAGCATTTTTACTGTTTGGAGGCTTATAATATGAAATTCTGTGCTGTGAAAGCGGTGACGTGTCAGGACTTGTTAGGGACAAGTTATGAATACCAACTGATGGGATGGAATGTTTTCTAACTTTGAAATCCCCATGCTTATTACCTCTAACAACGTACTGTTTATAAGACTTGATCTTGAAAAGTGGAGCTACTCCCTGTCTGTACCTTGAACCTGTGAGACAAGGTTCATGCTTTTCCAGAGGAATGCAGACTCATTTGCAGATGCAGTCTCTGTAATCTGCTTGTGCATTGCCTTCCTGTGCTGCCTTCTGAGCCACGTTAATGTATGAAAATGCTGACTTCTCATCGGGGAGAGCTGTAGACTGAAAATAACATGGATCGTGATTCCATGTGTCTTACTCACTGTGTGGTGTGAAGAACTGATGACTTAGGAGGAGCTGCTAAGAGAAGTTTAGTCAGAAGCGGAAGCTAAGGGAAGGCTTTATTGTTCTCTTCAACTGCCTGAAAGGAGCCTGCAGTGAGGAAGGTGTTGGTCTCTGTCCTCACGCGGCAAGTGATAGGACAGAAGGCAATGGCCTGAAGTTCCATACGGGGAGGTTTGGGTTGGATGTCAGGAAGCATTTATTCATGGAGAGGGTAGTCAAACACTGGCATGGCCTGCCCAGGGAAGTGGTGGAGTCTGTATCAATGGAGGCATTTAAGAGCACTACCGGACATAATTTAGCAGTGGGACTTAGTGGGTCAGGGTGCTGGTGGGACTTGGTGATTTTGATTCTGTGAAGCAGGAAGAAGCATAGAATCTGGCAGGTGCTAACTCTTGTTATCCATCTGGAATAGATTTGAGGTTAATGGTCTCTGAATCTTGATCAGTGAAAGCAAAACCTGAGCCATTAGGAATTAAATACTTTTCAGTAGCCTTTTTAGGATTTAATGAGTACAAGAAAGATCTGATTTCTTTCTTTTTTTTTTTTTTCTAGATCCAAGATTGGAAGGCTGGCCACTCATGTCTTCACCTTTTCCAACAACCTTTATCGTTGGAACCTACATCTATTTTGTCACTTCACTGGGACCCAAACTCATGGAAAATAAAAAACCTTTTGAACTCAGGCAGATAATGGCATTTTATAACTTTAGTGTGGTAATACTTTCTTTGTATATGACGTATGAAGTAAGTATTACTTTTATTTGCAACATATTTATGCATTTCATGTCTTTAAAAGCCCTAATAAATTTTAATAAACTTATTGACTAATTAATAAAACTGTTCAGTTCTCAAAACTATTATTCTGATTGTTTTAATTATATTTTTCCAAGCAGTATGCTAAATGAATTGAGCTGTTACTTGATAAGAGAGTAACTCATTCCTAGAAAGAAAGACAGAAAAAAATTGTATATGTCACTATATATAACATACAGATTTAAAAATCCTTGCAGCTTCTTTGATTTCCATGGGCTGTTGTAGCAGGTAGAGTCCAGTCTGTTTTTCTTAGTCTGTAGTAATTCATAATTGTTTCTGTCCTATGCTACAGTCAGCAACAGTGTTTCATTGCTATATAGAATACATTTACTAAATAATAATCTTCTGTTAAGTCTGTCTTTTAAATTACAAATGCTAACAATATCTAATATTGTGTTCCTCATACTAAAATAATTCTTAAAAAAGTGTCTTTGAACAAGATGGATGACTTTTCAAAGAAGGATCATTGAGATTTTGCTGTAGTTCATAGCGCAGGCAAGATTTAAGACAGTAAAGCCTGGTGTTCTACAGAGCAAGGTGTTGACTGACCAAAAGGTATAGACTATGTAGAAAGTTAATTTAGAACCAGTTTTTTAAACCTTAAGATAGATATCTGCTTAAGGTCTTTTTTTAGTTTAAAATGGAAAAAATTATGAAACACCATTATGCTAGTAACTAATACTGATTCTTTTCATAGAAAATCTGGTTATGTGCTTCTGTTTGTCAAGCTAGTTATGAAAAGGTGCCAGATAATCCTGCCAAACTGGAAATAATTCTGTTAGATTGATCGCAGAAATTTCATTATGAGTTACTGTGAACTGCCTGACCTTTTTTTACCAGCACTATAACAACAGTGCAGCAATGGTTATTTGGTATAATGGCTGTTCTTTTGAATGCTCAAAGTGTTGGGGCAAGGTGCTTGTGTTTTCTGTTTACTTCTTGTTTTGAAAAATCACCGAATGTTTATTTGGTGATGTTGATTATAAGCCTTCAAATAAAATAAAGGTAGTAGCAGCCACTAACAGAACTTGAACATGACATTCAATTTATCTGCTGTCAAGGTTTGTGTTTTTAAATTTTGTGAAAGATGTATAGATGCAGTATGAGAGATTGAATCTGTGCTGTTGTCTGACTCTCAGCAAAAAGCTGATTCTTTCTCTCTTTGGATCCAAGCCATTTTGTGGGTGTTAAAGTATTGTGCTGTGTTGGTGTTCTAAGTCGTTTTATTTAAACAACTGATTCTTTAGGAAATTAACATGTCTATTGAAGTCATAGACTAAATCATTTCATTGGTTACAGAGCTGAATTTCATATCGTGCATAAGAGGATTATGATGAGAAGTACTTTTTCAAACTGATATAAGATACACTAGTCTCTGTGGCTGGCAGGAGAACAAGTCAAGTGCAGTATAAATAATGTGACTCTTGTTTTGAGTTCTAACACAGTCCAAGAGAAATGATCAAATGATTGAGAGAAATTATTGGTGATACATCAGGCCTGCCCTGTACACCTCCTCTAGACTGTAATGAATAAGAAGCTGAAGTTTTTACATTAGTGAAAGCTAACTGAATCATGCAGTTAACTAAGGAGGATTTTAGGAACTAGAGTACTAAAACTGTAGTGTATATTGATTTGTTCCTTGTCTTTAAAAGGTAATAAGCTATACTTTTCTGTTGTACTGATTTTTTTGAGTAGTAAGATTTTTGGCTGTGGTAATGTCCAAAAGCTTATTTTTGTGGTCCGATTTATACAGTCAGTTGCTTAGCTAGCATGTGTTTTGAGTTTGTTTCTTCTCCTGTTAAAGCTGTAAGATAATGAGTGTAGAAAGAAGGTTCTTGTCTGTAGGTGTGGTCTTGAAATTATAAATTTGTTAATCTGCAGCAGCAAATGGTAGCTAGCCCACACAGAGGTTGGTTTCTGACAAGGTCACTGATAAGGCAAGTTTTTAATGTTGTTTTGACTTCCTGCTTAGTTATTGCAAAAGCAATCTAAAATTATTTTTTTCACAAGACACAAAGTAAACCTAAGCTCTTATTTTTTCCAGTTTCTTATGTCAGGTTGGGCAACTGGCTACTCATTCCGGTGTGATGTTGTTGACTACTCAAGGTCACCGACAGCCCTAAGAGTAAGTTGGCAAATGCAAGGCCAAATTGTTATGCTACTGTGGCTTTATTTTTGGAAATGCTTTCAAACAACCGAATGTGCTGCTTTAGAGTGGAGGGATCTAAAGGAAAATGCCTTCTTGAGTATTGTGAAACATGTAAGTTAACTGCAGGGGTTGGTTGTTTGGGAAACGGGCAGTATATTTGTTGGCCTGTTCCTTTTGGTTTTAAAATTCTCTGAAGGATTAAGTTTCAAGAAAAAAAGGTGATGTATTGTTTTTGTGGCTTTGTTTCACTAGGACACCACTTTCTTCTTCTGTTTTCCTTTTATAAACTTGCTGCAATTTCTTGATTTTTATTTATGACTATAAGAATTTAACAGTGTTTTTCACTCTTGCAGATGGTACGAACTTGTTGGCTATACTACTTTTCCAAGTTCATTGAATTATTAGACACTGTAAGTATTCATAGCCTAATAAATGATGTATTGATGCTTCCTTTTCCCAGTAAAAGAACTGCTGCTGTTGAGCTGAAGGCATAAATTGCTTTTTCATTAAATCTACAACCTTAGCGACTGGAATGCCATGGAAGTTTACCCATACTCTTTCATTATGCTCTCCTGTTACAATGTCCTTCCTTGAGTATCAGGGAAAATGCTAGTTAGAAAACATCTCAAAAATTAGGAAGCCCTGAGAGTTGGCTGTTTATCAGCTGATTGCACTAACCCATGGTGCTGCAGCAACGATTGTCTCAACACAGTGAATAAAACATGGTGTTGATGTTGAGATTTTCTGCATGTTATCTTTGGATTTTCTTCTGGAATATTTAAATCAACAGAACTGAATACAGCATAAGTTGTCATACCTACCTGCTCTAAATTCCTGTGTGTGCTTGTGTGGCTGTGGCCAGAGTAGAAAGTCTAAGCTGCAGTGTGTTAAAGCAGAATGCAGACCTTGGGCACCACCACCAGCCTTACCTTCTTTCTGAAGGGCTGGTGAAATTGTTCTCAAAACAGCTTCTGGATGCTGGAGTCAGCTGTGATTTCATTTATCATATGGTGCTGGGTGCAACAGTGATGATTCAGGGGCTGACTCATAAGCAGCTTGGATGTTCTATACCCTGCATCAAATTTAGCCATCTGACTTTCATCTGCCATCATTGTAGAACACCTGAAAACCATGCTGACTGGGACAAGTGGAATGATAATGGAAGTGACAGGAATGCTGAAACTGGAAAAGCCTGAATGGCTTAATTTTCTATTTTAATTATCTTGTTAAGATTGCTACTTTTTAATTAGCTCTGGATTTTGGGGAAAAAAGTTATTTGTTTTATTTGAACCTACCCAGTAAGGTACCTGTTTCTCAGCAGCTTTTTTTGCTGCTGTAAAAATGCTTTCTTAGCTGTATATAGGTCAGCTGCTTCCAGATATTTTTTTTCTGGCATGCCAGACTAATCTTTTTCTTCTTTTCTTGCAATCTCATACCACCTTTCTCATGACCTGTCTTCTTAGAGTTTTCTTGCTGTTGTCCCTTAACACTTATCTCAGTGTTTGTCCTTTTAAATGTGGCCCATCAGTATCAATTAAAAATGCTTGCATGTATTCTTTCCCATGTTGCCTTTTTCCAACAGTCGCTGAGTTATTGTTCAAAATCAAGTGCTCTTTCTCTAACTCAGTATTTTCTCTTGTCTCTATTTATTGCTAGTCCTTTGGTTCATTTTCTCAAGTATCTTTTCTTTCATACTTGTAGTTCAGTGTATTTAAAACATCTGATGCTTCTAGATAATTTCTCAGTCCAGGCAAATCTATCTTCCACTGTCTGCTGCACTTAAAAGGTAGTGCAGCCTTGGACACTTGCTTTCACTTGCTCTGGCTACTGAGACTCCCTAGGTGAATTTTAATACTGGTTCAGTTTCTTAGAGAATTAGTAAGACATGCCTAAGAGCATCAGTTTCCCACCTTCTCCTGCAACTGCAACAGTGAAGCATTTTCAAATGTATAGTAGAGAACAATTAGCACTGACAGAAACAGTTTTTTGTAAGCATGTTGGGCTTGAATATCTTCCATAACATTCTGCTTGTTAATATCTGTTTCAGATATTTTTTGTGCTGCGTAAGAAAAACAACCAAGTTACATTCCTGCATGTCTTTCATCATTCCATCATGCCATGGACCTGGTGGTTTGGAGTCAAATTTGCTGCAGGTAGCAGAGAGACAGTTTAACTTCTACATATCTTCCTGTATTGGAATTTAAACAGGCTAGACAAATATTTGAAGAACAGATTAAAAAAATCTTGCTATCATCAGTCCTTTTAAAATTCGTACATCGTCAGGATTTTTGATCTGAGTTCACTATACATGACAACTATGTAAATAGGACAGCACTCATTTTTATTTGACATCATTTTGTTCATTTTGAGGGGAAAAAAGGCAGAGAAGAGAACTAAGCAGAGAGCACTATTAGGTAAAAAAGATGTGTGACTGTGACATTAAAAGTGGTAGGGAAGAAGGATAAGGCAGAGAACCCTGAAACTACTTTGAAGACATTTGTCCCTTGGCACATAAGAGCTGAATTGGAGGGGAATTGTGTTCTTGTATTTCTTAGCATTTTTATTTTTACTGTTGTTAGGTAGCATAATAGGCTTATTTGCAATTGAATATTTCAGCTTTCAGAAAATGTGGACCTTAATTATTTCAATAACTTAGCCCATACCTGTATTCAAAGCAAGCTGTTTTTTTTTTTGTCTCCTCAGATTACTTTTTCTCCTTCCCTGCTCTGTGTTTTTGTGCATGCTACAAAATTAGTGTGCAACACTAATAAATAGAGCATACCATCAGAATAGCTAGGTAGTTGCGTGATGGAGGAATACATACTCTTTTAGCAGTACATTTGTAGGAGGGTGTGGGGTTGTTTTTCTTTTAGGTGTTTTTACCAAAAACATTGGGGTTTTTTGTATGTTTTCTTACTTGTGTTTTCTGATGTGATCCTTTTTTCTCCCAGAAAACACAGTGGCAAACTGATGAATAGAACTATGCTGATAACATCTGATCTGCTAGTTCTTGTTTTGTTGTGGAAACAAGCCCCAAAGGCAGTCCAGAAGATTTACATAGGGGTCTTTTGAACAAGCCCAGTGCACAGATTTTCCTTGTATATAGAAGGATCTAATTCTACTGCATTTGTTGAATTTCTGTTATTATAGGAAGCTTGATTAAATCTTTCTCAAATGCTGATGAACAACTGGAATTTAACTTAATGAGGAAATTGTGAATGATTTTTTCAGCATGTGGCTTAGTATGTCTATAGAATTGCAAAGAATCCTAGCAACTAACAGCCTCTTCTCTTCTACTTTGAAAAGTTCCCTTTTATAAGTGAATAACTTTCTGCCTTTTATCTGGATATTGAATCATTATACAAGATACAGGCTTCTGATGTTTGCATCAGATTCAAGTTTCCCATGTGATAATCTGACCAACACTTTCAGCAAATTTTGCAAAGTCTGTTCTCTCCTCCTTAGTCTTGAGGAGATGTGTTTATTTCTACTCTATTGCTAATCTTTATATTAATCTTTTAAAATATTGCTGTTTGTTTGACAATTTAATTTTTTCCAAGAATTTCAGTCTGGCAGATGATTATCTTGTATTCAGTTTTGTCACAGTTTGTCCTTGCTTCTAAGTAATGTGGTTGTGGTCTCTACTGACCAAACCTTGGAAACCAAGTTAAAAATTCAACACATTTGTGAAAGGATATGCTGGTTTTATTCCTCTGATCTCTGATCTCATAAAAACAGGAAACATTTAAACTATTGCATATATATATATATGGTGCTGTTTTCTGGACCGTATTTTTGTACTGTTGTTTTTTCCCTCTCTGCTTTAACTATTTATTTTTTCTTTTGCATATTCACTGTGCAGGCCAAAAAAAGTATGTACTTTTGGACTGTGAGAACACTCAAATTATTTTTGAAAAATACAAATAACTTAGTTTCAAAGACAGTTTGCAGTCACAGCTGGAGCAGCTTGATCTATCAAGCTGGAGGTAATGCAAGCCACTAAAATCACAAAATAAAACTTATTTTTAACTTAAGTGACTTTTAAGGGCAAATTGGCTTTTGGAAACAAATGTTTCTCACACCAAGTGTGTGCTCTTCATGATGTTAAGCATCAAGAAAGCGAAACATTTTGATGTTTATGATTCTCTTAAATACCTTCCCAATTCTTGGATAATCTGTATTATAGGGTTTATTTAATTATTTAAAATAAGATTACCTTCAGCTAGATCATCTAACTCCTTTGTTGATCCAGTGGAAAAAGAAACATTTTCTCACATGCCTTCTGAAGTGTTTTTGTCTTCCCAGTTTCAGTCATGAGCTTGCCCCAGAGAGCGTTGTTACTTGGCCTTCACCTCACTGTACACATGCTTTTGAGATGAAACAGATTTGTGAGGCCTTCATTTACATCATAATTCCAGAAATTTCCTGTCTGAAACTGATTCCTTCCCTGGAAATGTCTTTTGAGGATTTATTACTCATCTTCCAGAGCTCCGTGAAGTTCATTGTGATAACTATAGGTGTAAAGCAGGTGGAACACTACTTACACCAAATTCTCCTAACATATGTTTTACTCCAAGATGTGATTTTTTTTTTTTTTTTTTTATGATAATCAGTTCAACACAGCTTTACTGCTGCTTTGGAACAACTCAGATAAACCTTCATGATGAGATCCTTCAGAATTGGTGTCAACCCTATTCAGGTCTAATACTTGGAAGGTTAATTAAACTCAGAAGGCTTATACAGGCTTTGTGTTGGTTTTTTTTTTTTTTTTTCTTTTCTTCTTCTTCTTTTGACTACTGAGACCTGAGGTGTCCTTTTTAGCACACAATGCAGTAATACTACCTTATTTTGTTTCTCTACAGGTGGCTTAGGAACATTTCACGCTCTGTTGAATTGCATTGTACATGTTATCATGTACACTTACTATGGAATCTGTTCTCTGGGACCGGCCTATCATAAATACTTGTGGTGGAAGAAGTACATGACAACTATACAACTTGTGAGTGGTTTTCCATTTAACTTGAACATCTCTCAGAAAGCTGACTGTGGCTGGTGCAGACAATGCAGTATATTTATGCCTCTTATATTCATGTTAATTACATACAGTTGGTGTAGTGGCTGAATTTTCAAAATTCTGAGTTAATTCAATATTAATTTAGCTTCTGGTGCAGCTTTTTCATCTTACAATGGAGAAGAGCAGCCTGTAGCTGCTTTCAAACACTTTTCTGTGTAACTGGGAATGATTTCACTTGAATATTTATAAGCTATTTACAGGCCTTTTGTCTTCGTACTATTACCTGTGGATTATTAACTTGGAGGTCATGTGGAATTTTCTTGTAGTCCTCCATTAAATTCCTTTTTGGGATCTGCAGCCCTTTGTGTCACATGACAGTATGTGATTGGAGGAAAACTAATGTTCACAAATTCTAATGTGTTTTTTGTTCTGCTGCTAGTTTTTCCAGAGGAATGTTCCATTTGTCACTGGTCAATGTCAAATTATTTCTTCTGAGTTGACCGGTGTGGTCTCCTTTTCCCGTAGTATGGGTTTCTCAGTGCTGAGTATAATTCATACTCTCCTGAGACTTCTGTCTTTACTCTCAATGCAATAACAATTGGGAAACATCTAATTCTGCATCTCAATATCTGAAAAAGGCTCCACAGTGTTTTGAGAATGTAAATTACCCTAAATGTTTTTAAATGTCAGTAGAAAGTTTGTCTTTTACATTAAATTATTGATTTTCTTTTCTTTTTTTTTCTTTTTCCAGGTTCAGTTTATTATGATTACAGCCCATATAGGACAAATTTACATCATGGATGATTGTCCATACCAGTATCCAATTTTCATGTTTATTATTTGGCTATATGGCTCCATGTTTTTAGTCTTGTTTCTCCACTTCTGGTACCATGCCTACACGAAGGGACAGAGACTACCAAAGATGACAAGGAATGGCATCAGCAAAGATCAGTGAAAAAAAACAAACTCTTGCTCACAAAAATAAGAAAAAAAAAAAAGTGTATGTCAAAGTTAAAACTTGCACTACTTGACAATCAAGGCAGTTGGGTGCACACACTACACTGTGTATATTTTGTATGTTTTCTTCCAAAGCAGAACTTGTATTTTTTGCTGTAAGTTATTTGGGTTTCAGAATCTGGGAGGTAGAAGAGAACAGTGTAGACCTGATTTAAAAAGCGGGGGGAGGAGAAAGGCTTTTTTTCTCAACAACTTGCTCATGTCTTCCCTGCAAGAAATGAATAGATAGATGATATCTGTCTAGAAGATGCAGGAAAATAAATGTATTTGAGAAAATTAAAATGTGTATGACAAGTACAAAGTACTTTGAACATTAAGGGAAAAATTACTTCACCTTAGTGGTTGCAAGTTGTTGAGACAGTTAGCTGCATTTTATTAAAAGAAATCAGTAAAGATTATCCTTGAACATAAATCGTACTATGAATATAGCTAATACATAAAAATGTGCTTACAAACTACATTACTTTAAAGAAAGGAGTGTATGTTAATCTGTTAAAATATGGCACTTAATTTGAAAAGAGATTTTTTTGGATATACATTCTTTTACTGAAAATTCATTTCACGTAGGAAACTTAACTCATTTAAACATTATTTAAGATGTAGGAAAACTACTAATACGGGGATTATCTAAACTGTCTTGCAGTGTAATGATCAAAACAAACTACTGATTTATTCACCATAGTATTATCATATTCTTATTAGTCATTGTGTCTAGGAATATATTTTGATATAGGTAGGCTACACTGTGTAGGGAGGAGTACATCTTGTAATCCAGTACTAAAAATTTTACATCTTCAAATAAGTTTCCAAGAAAGAGATTTTTGATTGAAAACTGAATGTTAGCTACCATGATTGCAATGTGCTGTATTTTCTTCCATTTTCATTATCTATAGAAATACCTCCCTTGGAAGGCTTTCTGGAGTTTTATTACTATTTTTTTGTTACTACTGTTTGTGCTTACATCTCAAGGTTAAAGTATAGCACCAGTTACTTTGTCTTTCTTCCCCCAGACTAGGAAAACAGATATGAGCCATTTTCTGAATTCCTGAGGGTGGGGCAGGCAGAGCTGGTAGGACATGCCTCCAGTTCATATCTAGGGTTTGACTGGTATGGTGTTTTCCATGGCTAGGCAGGTTGTTAAGGCCATGCATACATAGAAATTAAAGGACATCACTATTTGTATTCAAGTTGCATTTGTAGTGTACTGAGTTCATTAAGGAAATGGCTCATGCAACAGACCCGTAAATGAGGAGATAGAGGTGTTCAAATTAATGTTACCCTTAAATGTTCTGTTTTCTATTACGATCACTGCTAACAGAAAATAAGCTTGTGATTTTTTTATTTTTTTTCCTATGGGCTTTATCTGTTCTGTGGAATTTTCAAATACACAAAACATTGGTGCAGGTTTTAATTGCCTCCCTGTTGTACAAGTCCAAGAAAATAAGTTTTGTAACCTAGATACTTTTATGGGGATAGCAACGTTGATGTACTGTTAATGCAAAAAGAGTTTAAACTGTATCTTGGACATATGTTGCAAATAATTTCTTACAGAATTGCGTATGAGTCTTCTTTATAAAACAAATAAAAATAATTTATATTTTACCTTTCCATGACAACTATCAACTCTTTTGGCAGATTACAATTAGACTGGGATTTGGTTGGTGTGTGATGTATATCGAGACCTTCCTCATTTAGGAGCTTAATCCTGGAAATCTGAGTGCTGAGTTTCATCTCCCTGGCAGAGCATGGGAAGAGGTTCTGCACAGAACTCATGCCAGACAGGGTGCTGAGTGGGGAAGTGCCATCACTGTCATTAAGTCTCAAACCATTCCAGACTGCCTGTGTGCGTCTGGCTTCTAAAGCAGGGAGTTATCTCCTCAGGATTGGGTATAACAATGTATTAAATAAGTACTGATAAAGAAAGTTCTTTGTAGTCTTGTAGGTAACTCCAGTGCTGGAGGTAAGTCCTAGTTTTGACTGCCCATTTTGCTATTATTGCTCCCACTCCAGCAACACAAATGCATGAGCATGCAGAGATCAGAACAAGGTGGAAGCTTTATCAGAAGCAAGAGGAAGTTGCAGTTTAAGTGGAATGTGGCCCACAGCTGGACATGAGGGGCTGCACACTGTTTTGTTGGTCTGCAGCCTAGACCTGTATCCGATCTTTTCAACACACTGAAGCTTAAGGAGGGTCTGTGACTATGCGTGTCAGAACTGAGGTAAAAACTGAGCTCTAGACTCCTGTAAGGAGCCAGGAAAATCTCTGAAGTCTAGCACTTGTGCAAAAGCCAATTGCCTCTGCACCCAGTCACTGGGGATTAAAATTTAATCAAGCAGGAGATGCTGATCAGTCTGTGAGCTGTCAGCAAGGACTACTTTGGAGTCTGGCTGGGTAGTTCCTTGCAGGCTGTTGTGGCTCCTGCGTGCTGTATGGGTATTCTATCAGAGGCTGCGTATAGAACAATTACCTTATGTGTTTGGTTCCAGAGTATTATCAGCCCCATTCTGGGTTGTTGCCTGTGAGAATCAGCCGGTCTGCACACGGAGTTACATTTTTTCCTGCCTAAAAATTATGTATCGTTGTATGGATGACCTGTGTGATACTGGAACCATGTGACAGTAACAAGGGGAAGAGGTTTTGAGACTGTGTCCCCCTTAGGCTTACAGCAGGAGAGACATGAATACTGCTAATACTCTCCCTCTGCACAACCACTTAACTGCTCCGGCCCAGGAGGAAGCACGGACAACGAGTGCTTAACGCTCGTTTTAACAATTGAGCAATCTCATCTTCTGGGAAGCCCAAGCGCCCCGCTGCAGTGCGCAATGGGAAGCAGGTGTTGGGCCGCATTGCCCAACCACTGCCATTTCTTGCTCCCTCTGGGCCAGCTCAGCCGTTAGGGCCGAGGGAGGACCCTCCGGCCGGGCGTGACCCAGACGGCGCTTTCTGCTCTCTCCTCACCGGGAAAAGGGCGCGCTGGCAGCGAGCCGAGCAGGGCGCTACCGGCGCAACCCCACCCACCCCTGCCCGCCCCTCCGCCCGGACTGCTGGAAGGGGTGGGCTGCTGTACGTTCCAAGAGGGCGGGGGCGGGACGGGTGTTCCTTCCACCAATCAAAAACGGCGGCGTGACCGTCACGTGCTGCGGCTGGCGCCCAATGAACGAAGGCGACGCCTCGCGGGCTCCGATTCAAACGGTCGGCGGGCGCGGCGCGTGCGGTTGCTGGTTTCCGTGGAGACGGGGAGGCCTGGCCGCCGCCATGGAGCCGGGGCTCGTCGGGCCCGGGCCCTACCGCGCCACACGGCTGGTGAGTGAGTGAGTCCGCGCTGTGCAGGGCCGGGCTGGGGTGCCCCTCTCCCGCTCGGCACCCTTACCGAGTCCTGTGTGGAGCTTTCTCCTACGGCGGTTCTATAGAGCTGGGGCTTGCAGGGCTGAGCGCTGCGGGCCTGGGCCTGTACAGAGAGCCGCTCCCGGGCGGCCGGGTCCTGAGGCGCCTGCAGGTATGCACCGTCCAGGTGCTGGTTACCTGAGGTGAGTGTGCGGGGCCATCGGCCTCGCGGAAAGGAGCCGTGGTCCGGGTCTCCGCCTCCGCGGCAGCCGAGGGGAGGCCGGACAGGAGCAGAGGGATGTGGGCGTCTTGGCTGCCGTACTCGCGTCTTGAGCGTTTAAATGGCAGCTCCGGGTTTCAGCGTGCTCGTTGTTCGGGTGTACGGAATCAAACCAAACGCGTGTTCGGTTCTGAGTGAATTCCGATTTGATTCTGTGTAACTAAAGCGTTCCCCGTGGAAGAAGTCCCGTAACGGTTCGCTTTGTGTCTCCTTCCTAGTGGAACGAGATAATAGAACTCTTCCGTGCTGGGATGCCTCTGCGGAAGCATCGATGCCGCTTCAAGAGCTATGAGCGCTGCTTCAAAGCCTCGGAGGCAGTGGACTGTTTGCACGAACTACTTGGCTCAAACCAAAACTTTGGCCCGGAAGTGACTCGCAGTCAAACGGTTAAGCTGCTTAAAAAATTCCTGAAAAATCACGTTATTGAAGATATTAAAGGAAGATGGGGCAAAGAGGACTTTCAAGATGATGGCCATTTGTATAGGTAAAGCTATGTATCACAAATGTATCACTTACGTTTCATGAAAACATCAGTAGCGTTTATGTATTGTTCTGACAGACCCTTCTGAAAAATGCTGTTGCAGAGCTATCAGAGTGTCTCTTTTCCTTTCCTTCAAGTAAAAACATTTTTTCTTCCACTGGTGTTAAGTGGTAGGATTTAATGCTTGATTTCTATTTGTATTTTACATATATTCTTAGAAGAACTTTGTACTTGATTTCATGCTATGGATACTAACACAATCTTTTGTAGATTTTACAAGGTAGCAGGGTCTTTATGCTGTTGATAGACTTCAGGCTTGTCACTAGCTGAAAGTGCATTGAAAAGTGCTGATGAAAGTGAGTATGATGCTTAGCATCCAGCTCCAGTTCTCCTTCCCCACCCCAGCTGCCTTGAATGATGTTTCCACTCCTTCTGAGAGAAGATTGGCCATTTGAATTTAAGAACCATCTGTAACAATGCTTTTCTTTTCACCTTGGATCGTCAATATAACCTGTAAATATTCTGGAAATTCTGATAGAAGTGCTTATTTACTTGTCATCAAATTGTTAGTTTATTCTTGTTTAACATCTTATACTTGTTTAACAGAGGAAAACAATTCTGTTTGAGTGAAAAGCATCGTTGGAGGGGGTTCTTTCACCTCTTGTGGCATCAGTTAAGTGTTGGGTATCAAGAAGTTGCAGATTCTGAATTCTCAGTTTCTTATATTGTCCTGTTTAGTAATGTGCAAGTAAACATTATCTTGAGTACGGATTTGTAACGTACATTGTGATGAATCTTCTTTTGAAGGAATGGAAGCAGTAATGCTGTATTTCTGCTTGTGAGTCTTTCTCATGAAGCTTTTTTTTTTTTTCCATGGAAAACATTAAAAAATCATTACAAGTGTAATGTTGACTTTCCTCTTAAAGTGAAGTTAGTTTTTTCATTTTGCTTTATAATCTTAAATAGTCTGTTAACAGTTTTAGCTTTTTTTTCCCATCTAAACTGTATATCAATGCTTTAAGTGCTGCTTTTCACTACTCCCCATTTTATTTATTAACTTGGAATTCTTTAACAGTGAAAGGTAGGTATGATGTAACTTTCTCTGGTGTCATAGACAGAATATGGCTGAGAAATTTTTGTTAACATTTTTTTGGTTAACAAACTTATGCAGATGATTTAGAATCAGTTGGATTTGTAATCAATTCAATTAACAGATTAATCCATCAAATTTCTTTAATCGTGCGTGACATCTTTCAGCTAGAGGCTGCACCTTTCTGACTTAATATTCTGAAGAAAAAAAAAAAGAAATACCTGAGTGTTGTGACTTCTTAGCCAAATAAGTTAAATATTTGAACAAATTTTAATCAACCTTTGTGGAAGAAATTTTAAATAAATTTGGGGGAATTAAAAATGAATTTGCTCTCCAAATTTAGCCCCATAGGAAGAATTTCATGTAATCATTAAGGAAATGTTAAATTCTGAATCTTAAGACTCAAATTCTAAGGACCTAATGTATTCTAGAAGGAAGATATTTTGATGGTTTCACCCAAGAAAGTCTCTTGCTAAGTGTCTGCATACAAAATGTGGCTCATGCAGTCTATAAATTGGGTTGATAGTGATAGACAAGGGAGAATGCTTTTGAACTAACAGACGTTAGGAGGAAGTTTTTCACTCAGAGAGAGGTGATGCATTGGAATAGGCTGCCCCGGGAGGTTGTGGATGCCCCATCCCTGGAAGCATTCAAGGCAAGGCTGGATGTGGTTCTGGGCAGCCTGCTTTAGTGGTTGCTAGCCCTGTCCATGGCAGGGAGGCTGAAACTAGATGATCTTTGAGGTCCTTTTCAACCCAGGCCATTCTATCTTGAAGATGATAAGCTGGGAACGACTGAAGTCTGGGTAAGAGTTCAAGAAGTTTAATGTGTTGTCCTGTTCTTAAACTCTTTTCTGGCCATCTGCTTATGGCTGCTCTGTGGGGTGGGAGGAGGGAGCAGATACTGAGTTAGCTTGCTGAATCATTGGTAAGTTCGTAGTGGAAGATGAGGGACTCTTGCGTCTTGACTTTAAACTGGAGTAGAAGGTTAAGTATAAAGGAATGATGTGGTATGAGCTTGTTTATACAACTATAAATCACCTTCTGCTGGGAGGACTGTCATATTTTTATGCCAGCATCCTCTGCTGAGAACGGTGGAAGACAAAATAATTAACAGTCATCTATGTACTGCTAGTCTGATGTTTCTAGACGTTATGTTTAGAATAGAAAGGCTATGTACTTGGTTTTAAGGTTAATTTCACATAGGTATTTCAGCATCAGTGGGGAGGAAAAGAGGATTTTGAAGAAACATGGGAAAAGATGAGAATTAGAGGACGGTGCAAGGTACTGGTTTTACAAAATACTTTTGAAGAACTGTGGAATCCTTGCATTAAAGCAACTTTTGCTGTAGAAATGGTAGCACAGAATTGTAATATTTATTATTCCCTATTTTCCCCATATATACTTTAGTCAGAACATTTGTTTTCTGGGCTGCCTTTGCTCACATATTTAATGTCCTGGCAGCTCCCTCTGGTGGACTTCATTAATTTTAATTTTTTAGTCTTACAATGCTAATATAAATTGAAAGCCAAGTAGTTTTTACTTCCAATTATAATACTTACCCTGGAAATATTGACTTGCTTTGTATCTCATCTATAAATTTTCATGTTAATTGACTGTAACTGCAACTATATACTACGATGTGGAGTTGTAACTGGAAACTAAGGTAGTTAGATGTTTCCTTAATTTCTTGTGTAACTGTAGTTGTCCTATTAATTCCATAGAGTATATGAAACACATAGTGTCAAATGCTTTTTTTCCTGAAATAGTTAGGGAAATTATTAAATGTGAATGTGAAAAATAGTATACTTTCTGAAAAGGAGTGAAGACTTTGTCTGTGAGTCCTGACCTAATGGCTCAGTGTAGTCTAAAACAATAAATGACGTGTTCCAGTTTTGAAAGCTTTCAGGCTTTACACTTCTTAGAATCTGAATAATTGTATTAAAAGGGCACATATGCTACTGGTATAGAATCACAGAATCTTTGAATTGGAAGGGACCATTAAAGGGTGATCTAGTCCAGCTCCCTGCAATGAAGCTTTAGCTAGATCAGATTGCTGAGATCCTGGTCCAGCCTGACCTTAATCCTCTCCAGGGATGATGCTCCACCATCATTCTGAGCAACTTGTTCCAATGCCTTACCACTCCTATTAAAAAAAAAAAAAAACACAAAAAACAACAACAGCAAAAAACCTTTCTTCCTTACATTCAGTCTAAATGTTCCTTTTACAGTGTGAGACTTTCCCCATGTCCTTTCACAACAGAACCTGCTAAAGAGTCTCCTTCTTCAAGCCCCACTCTTGATACTGAAAGTCCACTGTCAGGTGGGCTTTTCTTCTCCAGGCTGAGCAGCTCCAGCTCACTTAGTCTGTCCTTGAAGGAGAGGTGTTTCATCTTTTGGATTATTTTTGTGGCTCTCCTCTGAATGTGCTCCATCAGGTCCTTGTCTCTCCTGTACTGAAGACCCCACATCTGGACAGAGTGCTCCAGGTGAGGTCTCACCAGTGCAGAGCAGAAGGGCAGGATCACCCACCTTGACCTGCTAGCCACGCTTCTTTTAAACAGCCCAGGATACAATTTGCTTTCTTGGCTGTGAGAGCACACTGCTGGCTCATGTCCATCTTAACATCCACCAGTACCTCCATGAACTCTTTGACAGGGCTGTGCTGCACTTCAGTTTGTACTGACAGTGGGACTTGCCATGACCCAGGTGCAAGACAGTGTTCTTGGCTTTGTTGAACATTGTGAAGTTCACCTCGATCCACTGCGTTAGTCTATCTAGGTCTCTGAATAGTACTCCATCCCTCAGACATGTCAACTACACCACATAGATTGGGGTTGCCTCTAAACTTGCAGAGGTTGCACTCAGTCTGGCTGTTGATGTAATTGATGAAGATGTTAGAGTGCTGTGGTCCCAGTACAGGTGCCTAAGAGTCACTGCTTATCACTGATTTCCACCTGGACATTGAGCCATTGAAAGATATTATGGGGTACTGTATTGAAGGCCTTAATGAAGTCCAGATATATGACATCAGTGGCTCTTCCCTTGTCTGCTGATGAAGTTGTACCATCTTAAAAAGTGGCAAGCTTGTTAAGGCAGGACCTGTGCTTGGTGAAGATATTATGGTTTCTATCTTGTATCACCTTCCTCTCTTCTGTATGTCTTAGCGTAGCTACAGGAGGAGCTGCTCCATGATCTTCCCCAGCACTGAGGTGTGGAAACAGCTCAGTCGCTCTCTGGATCACCCTTTCTACTCTTAAAAATAGGCGTGACACTGCCTTTTCTCCAGTCACCAGGGACTTCACCTGTCTACCATGACTTTTCGAATATCATTGAGAGCAGTTTGGTGACTACATCAAACGGTTCCCTCAGGACTCTGGAATACATCTCATTGGAACCCATAGATTTACAGATGTTCAGGTACCTCAGATGATGGCAAACTTGATCTCTGCTTACAGCAGAATGAGTGTTACTCAGCCAATTTCCACCTTCCGAACAGTCTGCTTGAGGGCTGTGTGTAGAGCAGTTGGCTGAGGCAAGAATGTTGAGCACCTCAGTCTTTTCCTTGTCTGTTTTTAACCAGCCTGTCTTTGTTGCTCACTGTACTTTTCTGGTTGAGGTACCTGTAGAATCTTTTATTATTCTTTTCCCCTTTTGCCAAGTCCAGTTCTGGTTGGGCTTTGGCCTTCCTGATGCCACCCCTACTCAGCCTAGCAGTATTCCTGGGTTACCTGTCCCTTCTTCCACTGCCTGTGCATTTTCTTCTTACTCTCCAGTTTGATGAGCAGGATCGCTGGTTCAGCCATGCCTGTCTCATGTTTTTCTTTTCCGTAATTTCCTCCATTTGGGGATGAAGAGCTCTTGTGCACTAAGGAAAGGTTCCTTAAATATCTGTCAGCTCTGCTCCACTCTGTTGTCCTTAAGGGCTGTTTCCATTGTGGTTTTGTTACTGAACTCTCTGAAGAGCTGGAATTTGGTTTTCTTAATATTAAGTTTCCCGATTTTACTCTCTGCCTGTCCAGTATCCCTCAACAGTGTGAACTCCACCATTGCATTATCACTGCAGCCCTGTCAATCTCTAGTTCTGTTATCAATCTTTTCAGTCTTGGTGGTGAACAACAGATCCAGTATTGCATTCCTTTGGTGGGGATGTCTATTACTTTGCTCAGGATGCACTTTTACCCTCGATGCACTTCAGGAGCCTTGTGGACCTCCTGCAGCTCACTGTGCTCTTTTTCCAGCAGATGTCAGGGTAGTTGAAGTCTCTCAGCTGGATGACAGCTTGTGATTGTGATATCTTCTATAGCTGGAGAAAGAAGGCTTCAACAACAGGCTCTGCTTGATCAGGTGTTCTGCAGCAGACACGAACCACAAGGCTCCTTTTCGTGCCTCTGACTCTTGTCTATGGGCTTTTAACTTGCTCATGGCCATTCTTCAGGGATAGCTCTTCACACTCTATTCCTTCCTTAATGTAGAGGGAAATGTCTCCTCCTCTCTTTCCTCACTGTCCTTCCTAAACAGCTTGTAGCTGTCAGTATCCACACTCTGGTCATGGGAATCATCCCACCAGGTTTCAGTGATGGCAACTACGTAGTGGTATTTCAGTAGCATGGTGGCTTCCAACTGTTTGGCTAGGCAGCTGGCCTTGCCATTAAGGAGCATAACTCCTTAATTCCTTAAAAGCGTTTGCCTTCAGTCTCTGAGTTGCCTTCAGATCTCTGTAATGTCTGGATATTCATCTGTGAAATTTGTTACACCATTGATTCAAGGTTACTTGATGCAAAAAGTTATCTTTACTACCTGCTTGTCTAAACCGATAAAACTAATGCTGTTGGTAGAAAACTATGTGAATCTTGTCATATCATCTTTGGAAGCTGGAAGTAAGTCAGTAGCGTGTGCTTACAGCCCAGAAGGCCTATTATATCCTGGGCTGCATTAAAAAAGGGGTGGCCAGCAGGGAGAGGGAGGTGATTGTCCCCCTCTACTCAGCTCATGTGAGGCCCCATCTGGAGTACTGCATCCAGGCCTGGGGCCCCCAGCGAAAGAAAAACACAGAGCTCTTTGAATGGGTGCAGAGGAGGGCCACTGAGGTGATCAGAAGGCTGGTACACCTCTCCTGTAAGGAAAGGTTGAGGAAACTGGGCTTGTTTAGCTTGGAGAAGAGAAGGATCCTGGGAGAACTCATTGTGTCCTTTCAGTACTTGAAGGGGTGTATGAACAGGAGGGGGAATGACTGTTCACACGAGTTGGTAGTGATAGGACAAGGGGGAATGGTTTTAAACTAAGACTGGAGCTTAAGGTTGGATGTTAAGGGGAACTTTTTCACTCAGAGGGTGGTGATGCACTGGAACAAGTTGCCAAGAGAGGTTGTGGATGCCCCATCCCTGGCGATGTTCAAGGCAAGGCTGGATGTGGCTCTGGGCATCCTGGTCTAGTGATGTCGACCCTGCCCACACTAGGGGATTTGAAACTAGATGATCTTTGAGGTCCTTTTCAACCCAAGCCACTCTATGAATGCTCCTCAGTTTCAGTCTAACTCTTGGGTTATTTTCGTGTATAAATCAGAGGCTTTTCACCGTACATCCAACGACTTGACTATCTGAATCTTGCTGTAATGCTATGTCATGGAGTTATCTCTAGATCTATCTGATATACCAGTAAGAAAAAATCATAAAACTATGACGTGTTATTTGAAAAGAGGGGAATGCGCCTATTTTCTCTGGTTTCAAGAACTCCTTTACTGGTTGGGTTGATGCTGCATTGATACATTTTGATGTTACGATGAACTGAAGGGGAAATGCGAAACTACTGAGTGTACTGTAAAGCAAAAGAAAGATAAGATGTTTAATCCATGCAGTACTCTGAACTGTGGAGTGCAGTACACTGACTAATAAAACTAGAAAATAAAATAAATGTGAAAACCAAGTAGATGTTAGAATTGAAATAATGGGCTAAAATTTTAGAGAACTTGAGAAATTCCTGAGCACGAGTAGCTTTCTGTCAGGGTATGAATGTATGAAAACTAGGGATGCACAGGGTCTTATTGCTTATGTATAGCTATAACTGCCCTTTACATGCAGATTAAGGGGATGGGGGTGGCAGAAGCAATTTTTTGAAGTATCGGGAATCTTAGCGCCCAAAACTTGGGAGTGCAGGAAAATGAGATTTAACCTGAACCATACTGATGGAAGATCATCGTCAAACAGATTTTTTTCTAATGTGCTGTCATTAATTTCTTTACACATGCTCCCAGCTAGGTGAGGATTGCTTGTTTTCCAGTTCCTATAAGGTCTAGCTTAGGGTTTATTTCTGCCAGTTTCTTCAAGGCACTTCTTGAAATGCCTTAAAAAGCTGAAAGAGTTTTCTTCACAACCAGCTGGAAAAAAGACTTCAAAACTGCAGGATATGGTCTTCGCATAGAAAGCATGTAGACACAGAAGAATACGGTAATGTGGACAGAACTTTATGCAGACACTGACTTGAATGCATGCTAATTAAATGCAAGTGGAAGTCATGTGGCTTAATTATATATCTTTGCTTGAGGAGATGCATGCTAGCAGTTGCTCACATGGGGGAAAATGTACATACAGCTTTTTCAGCAGAAACAACACCTTCTCAAGAATAAGATTCAGGTGTTTAGATATAGGCAGGCGGCGCTATCTGAGATGCATCAGAGTATCAAGGGCATCCACCCAAGACTTTCAGATACATCATAGGATACACAAAGGACTTAAAGTGTTCCCGAACAGCAGATGAAGGCCAAATGACACATCTTAGGGTGTCTAACCTTTAATTTGTCACCTATCTTCAGGCAACTAAGGTACTCTGTAAATGTCCAAGGCTTCTGCTATACTTATGCATGTGAAGGCTTACTTGCATAGTTTTCCTTTTGGTAAACGTGGAACAGAAGTTCAGAAGCTTTAAAAGTGTTCTCCAATTATAGATTTCCTCCTTCCTCACCACTGAAGCCATATCCAAAGAAACCTTCATTTGGAAAGGAAGTCATTAAATTTCCAGATTGGAATGATCCAAAGGCTGGCACTTCCCAAGAACACATCCCCGTGAAATCAGTCATGATGGTAAGATGTCCAGTTAATTTCTCCAGACCTATATGTTTGGAAAGCAAAATTCAATTAGGAATTCTTTGTGCCACAAATTACTTGGTTAGAGAATTAAAAGCAAAATACTTTCATTTGAAGTGCGTAGAGCAAAGCTGTTTTTAATGATTTGCTGAAAATTTTGGCTTTGAATATTCTTTCTGTTGCGGGTTGTAATGTACTTAGCATCCTATGTTTGGCATGGAATCATTTGCCAATATATTTGCATCTTAGTGTGCTCTAATTCCAGTGACATGTTTCTTATGCTATAAAACTTAGTAGTTCCTTTACTGTTGCTTACAACGTAATTTCTATCCAGGCTCTTGATGTAGCAGAATATGCACAGTGTACTCCGTTTCTAGATACCGTGAAGTTGGTGATTCAATTTCCTTTTCAACAAGGAGTACATTGCAGTGAAGGGAAAGTTGTGCTCCTTTTGTTGCTACCCTTGGTGAATATAAGAGAGTCATCTTGCTCTGTGCTCACTTGGATTGATCCAGCTTTTGCAAAGTTGGGAAAAAAATATTGCTTCTATTAATACAACAAAATTTTGTCACTTATCTCCAGTTTTATATCACACAGGGTTTTATATCAATACAGCCTTTTGAATTTCCTTTGTTCTGAGCCTTTCCTTCCATATAAATTGTGTTCTCATCCTTTTTATAAACTGTTGGGACTTCTTTTAGAATGTTAGCCTTTTTTCTTAATGCTGTTCAGTGGCGGGACTTTAGCCTTGGATTTCTTGAAGAGTCGTAGTCTATCTGGAAAAGCAGTTCCTACTGTTCTGCTAAACATCAATTGGTTCTGAATAAATTGCTATTCCACATCTGTGATGCAATTATTTACGTGTAAATCAAATATTCTTTTCATGTGCAGCAGGTTCCAGGGGGAGGCATGGTCCTTAGAACTGCAATAGTTAAAGATTTATAAGGAGGAAAGAAAAGCATGCAAAAACAGAAAGAAAAAAAGTTCATTACTGAATAAGTTCTTGCTGCAGTTTTAACACATTATGGCCTCCAACTGTGTGCTCTAATGTCCATCCAAGCATCCTGTCCTGGAAAATGTTATCGAATGTCTGCCTATGCACAACTGTCTCATATGTGACAATATGCAGTCTGGCATAGCTGAAGAACACTGTCATTGACAGCTTTGGTTAATAACTTGAAGCAAATGAGGCAAAGGAAGAAAGTGGTTGTTTGTTTTATGGCTAGCTGCCTTCTGTTGGAAAGGTGAAGGTAACTGAAAGTGGTTTAACCAAATCTTAAATTGCTGTAGCATTAAATAGAGCACTTATTGCTGTGTGTGGATTGACAGTGATTTTTTTGAGCTGTGGTTTTTTTTCTGATTTTAGAACTCTGAAATGTGGTACAAGCGTCACAGTATAGCTATAGGGGAATTACCAGCATGCAAGCTTGTTTTCCGCAGAGAGTTAACACAAGAAAATATAGAAGATATATGGAAATCAATGACTTTGTCAAGGTGAGTATATATATTAGTAATCTGCTGATAGAGTGAAACTGTATAGTAGTTAACAATTTTGTCTGTTTTCCCTGGCAGTGCTCCTCGTTTCATCCACTCACTTTTCATTGTTGCCGTAGTGGTGATAACAACTATTCAGCGAAATAAGCACATCAAGTTCACAGGAAAACTTTAGTTTTCCTCAATCTTTCTCTTTTCCTGTTATGAAATTGAAGAACTCATGTAGAAAGATGATACCATTAAGTATCATTAAGAAAGATAATTAAGTATCATTAAGAAATAGTAATGTCCAGAAGGCTTTGAGACATTCCTTTTATTTTTCATAAGGAATATGCTATGCAAAGCTAAATATCTTATTTTAGAACATTTTTTTCCTCCTGCAAAAATATGCTTTAGATAATTGTACGTGATTATTTCTTTTCATCTAAACCTGGCATGCTACCTCTATGTAATAAACTTGATACAGTGCAGTGTAGCATAGGAATCTGTATGATCATAGAACAGTGTCAGTCTACCTACTTTGTATGCTTGTGAGTAAAACAATAGATGTAAAGGGCCTCTTTCAGAACTGTATGTGAGGTATGTGAACCAGTGCTAGATATTTGTTTTGCAAATTAGATGATGTATTTATTGTGTGTTTATGTATTTTTGCAGACTACAGAAAGTCTTGGGTTTGGATTCCCTGGATGAAGTGATAGATGCAAAGCTTGTAATTTCAAAGCATATCGTCCAAAATGCATACAATGTCAATAAGCAAGGCATTGTCACTTTAGAAGACAAATCCAGTGAGTATTCTAGAAGTTCTTGTTTCATTTTTTATATTGTAGTTTGTTATAACATTAACTCTGATTTATACAAACACGTAGCAACTTCATGCTTGTATAACCACATTACGCTGGAGTTTTTATGGGATATACTATTGTTGTGCATCCCAGTAGCAGGAATCAGTGTGGTCTTTTTTTCCTAACTTACACTTTAGTATCCCTGCCTTAGGACATGTATTAGGTTTACATGGCAAAGCTTTGGCAGCAAGAATAATGCTGGGGAGTCCTCTGTCAGATGAGCCCAGCAGCTGCCCCTTGTTAGATCAGACCCAATGCCAGCTAGCTCCAAAAAAGACCCAAGTGATAGCCAAAGCTGATCCATATTCTGTGAGACCGTATTTAAGAAAGGGGAAAAGATACTGCACAGCAGTGGATTGGAGAGAGGCATGGGGAATGGGAGAAACAATTCTACAGACACCAAGCTCAGGGTAAGAGGAGGGTGGAGGCCAGGAGGCACTCCAGGCACACAGCATATCTCTGCTTGCATTCTGTGGGGAGGGTCCATGGTGCAGCAGTGGATGTGGCCTGAAGGATGCTGCAGTTCATGGAGAGCTTTGCTGGAGCCAGGCCCTGTGCTGGCCCCCGTGGAGGACCCATACTTGAACTCTTGAGGGGTGGATCCTGTGGTATTGACTCGTGCTGGAGCAGTTCTTGTGGGAAGCCCACACAAAACCACAACTAGGTATTCCATTCTGGGTGGTGAGGGTAGGGAGTTATAGTTTGTTTTTAGTTTTAATGTTTTAGTTTTTCGTTGTCAATAGGCAATACATGATACTAATTTCTCTTATGTGGAGTCTGTTTTGCCTGTGGCAGTGACTGTTGAGTGATCTGTCCCATTTCTTCAACTTGCAAATTTTTTTAAATCATATTTTCTCCCCCTATGAGACTGAGAAGGAATGAGAACTGTGTGGTGAAGCTTTCTCTTCTTACTAGTGTGAAACCATCACGGCAGTATTGAATGAAGGTGAAAGAACAGAAAATTTTCTGTTAAAATCGTAGGGATATATATTTATTTTGAAGCTGCCTTTGTCAGCCTATCTGTGGCTGAACTGGAGCATCTACATGAGAGCAACATGTAGTAAAAAAAACAAAACTAGAAAGGATCAGAATATTCAGAGAGTCTTAGAACTTTTCATTTTTCCATTTTCAATCAATATATTTTGGAACAAGCACTTATGTAACGCTGCTTATCTCAGTAGGGAAACATTAAATATGATATTTGAGAGTACTTAATAGTGTAGCCATGTTTTCCACAAGATCTGTAGAGAAGTGAAACATCAGGTAGGAGCCTGATTTGGTTTATGAAAGTAACCACCTCTAGAGCATATGCATGTTCATTCTCCAAGACAGGTGAAACACTTCTGAATATTACTTTATTTTCAGAAATGACATAACTGAATGTATGAATGCTTTTCATCAACTTCAGTACAAAATAACCACTTTACACACTCACTAGTCCTTTATATTGAATTTGAAATTGAAATTGAATATAATTGAATAAGTTGAATAATTCTATGAGGCAGATTAAGGATTTACTGTATGATCTAATTTTCCTCATAAGTGTAAGAGTTGTAGGTGTCTTTTTGTTTGTTTGTTTTTTGTTTTTATAAGAGGAATTTAAAGAATTTTTAGTTTACTATAATCTTAGAATTTGTTCTTCTCAGGTGTTTGGTTTTTTAAATTTTTTTTACTTATCTTTTTTTTTAATTTCCCTTGTGCAGAAGACTTACCTCACTGGATATTATCAGCAATGAAATGCCTAGCAAATTGTAAGTAAACTTGGAATAAAATCTGAAACCTTACTTAAAAAAAAAAAATCATTGAAATTAACTATGCCTTTAACAACTTTATTAGAATTTCATCAAATACCACTTATATTCACAGTCAATATTTTTTCTGATTATGACCTTGAAAACAATGCTGAAAAAAATCAGTCAGTCAGCATATGTTCTCCTGCCAGTGCAGTTTGCTTAACTGAAATATCTTAAGGTTAAACTATTTCTATTTTTCCCTCAATTATATTTGTTTTCACTGTATCTGTTAAAAACATAAATAAAATGTTCTTAAGAGGGTATTAAAGCTTCTTTCCTGCATGAATTTGCACTTATATTAGCTGGAATAGCAAACAGTGATCAAGTCGATAGCTGCAAATTAACTTTTTCTTTTTTTTTTTTTTTTTTTTAAATAGGGCCCATCTGCTCAGATTTGAAGCAGCCTTCATATTCAGGGTTTGAAAGAGATGTTTTCAAAACAATAGTGGACTACTTTGGCCAGATGAAAGAACCACTTCTTACATTTAATTTTTTTGATGTTTTTGTTAGTGTGCTAGGTAAGTGGTTGGGGTTATTACAAAATAAGTATTCCTTGTGCTTTAAAGAAAGAACTGGTTAATTTTTAGCCATAGCTTTTTAAATATTGACAGAAAGAAATTAACTTACCGTGTGGATATAGATGACATATAGAGAAAGATGGAAAATATGAAAACTTAGGGACAGAAAAAATTCTGAGTTTAAAAGTAAACATGCTTTGTGGCAGGCTTTCTTTTTAACCCTCTCTGCAAAGAGGCACACTGCATTTTATCAACTTTGGAACTGAAAAAAGAATAATTCAATAATTGCTAAGGTTATATAACAATTCTTCAGTTAGCAAAGGGACCTATTAGTTACTGACATTTTTTTGGAATGTAGTATTTTTTCTACTTTGTTAGTTTGCAAACTTACTTCAAATTAATTATAGTTCCATTTTTTAATTTTCCTTCTGAGACAACAAATGTTCTTGACAATATCTTCAAAATCCTTTCTATTCTTTTATGCTTTTTTGTTTTTCCTTGTATTAGTGTCTTTCAGGACTGAGTTTTATTTCACAGTATTTCAGATGTAAAATTGAGGACATGGAATTCATATCAACACTTATGTGGAAGTGAAAAGGAATTGCGCACTGTTTCAAATAAGTGTGAAAAAGAGTCATTTACTTCACAAAATATTGTGTATTCCATATAGAATTTTTCCTTAACAAAAGTAGATAAATTCAAAAAGTCATGAGAGTATAGGCTTTTAAGAACTACTTTGTTTTCAGTCTTCATACTTCAACAATGTACTTAAAAGTACTGGCATTATATGCTTATAAATGTCAGATCTTTCTTGCTTTGCCTAGACTGCCTGCTCTGGACACCAATTTACTGGCATTTAACTGTCCAAAATGTTGCACTTGACTGAAATGGGATGACTTGGGATACCCAATTTAGGTACCTTCAATTACTTAAGCAAGAATGAGTGTGGTTGGACTACAGTATTCCCAGAATGTTTCTCCACTCCAGTTTATTATCTTATGATTCAAGATTAGATTCCCTATTTTAGCTAATAAAGGAAGTTCAAGAAGACAAGGAAGACTTTTCGTCCTTTTGTGATGCCTGACTTTCATTTTTGTACACAAAAATTGGTTCTAGCTAATAGTAGGAAAGCAAATAAGGGGCCTAACTCTATGCAAATGCAAATAACAGGGGAATAAATGAGGAATTAATTGTGAATGTCCTTAGGTCTGTGATCTTACCGGCAACACAGAGGCATGATGGTATAGACATAGGCTCTTTAAGAATGACGTATAGCTGAGGTAAAGTCACTCTAGTCAGTGACCAGCTGGAGCTGCATGGAGCTCTGCTTGGGAGTGTATCAGGGACAGGTGGAATTTATGGATTAAAGGAAAGCAAGAACAGGTGACGTAATGATGGTTATCTGCTGTAGGTTGCCTGAATTAGAAGAACTTGTGGATGAGGCCTTCTACTCAAAAAGGAGAAGCTTCACTTTCACAAGGCCTGGTTTTGGGGGTACATTAAACACCATGATATCTATTGTAGAGATAACACAGAAGGACATAAATAATCACGAATATTCCTGAAACTACTGAATCATGACTTCCTTCTCCAAAGGAAAGAAGAACCAATGAGAAGACATAATATGTATGTCACCAACAAGAACAGGCCTGTGGGGAATGTAAAGATACAAGGAAGTCTTGGCTGCAGTGACATCAAAATAGTTGAGTTCATGATCCTTAGGGGAATCAGAAAGGTTCACAACAAGCTTTCAACCTCAGACTTCAGGAGAGCAGACTTTACCATCTACAGGAATCTTCTTGGCAGAGTGAGATTAAGTCCTAAAGGGAAGAGAGGCTCAAGAATGCTCATTCAAAGGTCACCTCCAAGCTCATTAGCAACATATCGCGGCACAGAGAAAGTGACAAAAATATCAGGATGCCTGTATGAATGAACAAGAAACTCCTGGCAAAACTAAAAGACAGAAAGAAAACCTACAGAGGGTGGAAATCAGGATATGTAACCTAGGACAAATACAGTTCCGTCCCTGAAAAGGAATCTGGGGAGATGGATTCTTAAACTATTTAGAAGATATTTGTGGAAATATAGAAACATTTTTCAATGATATGTATATATATATATATATTTTTTTTTTAATTTTTATTTTTTAATAAACCAGGTCTGCTACAAAAACACAGTGAGGCTGTGGAAGCTCTTCAAATATCTTGCCTCCTGCTGCCTCCAGAAAATCGGAGAAAACTACAGCTGTTGGTGAGAATGATGGCAAGAATTAGCAGTAACAAAGATTTGCCACCTCTTTCTGAATCAGCGAGGACCAGAGTCTTGGTATGTATAGTAATAAGGTAGAAGATCTCACAAAGCTTTAAGCTCAGTCTTAAATAGACTACTCATTGGGAGGAGAAAAAAGCAAAATAATAGATGAGGTCTCTGTTCTTTGTCATTGTAACAAGTGTGAGAGAAATAATTCAATTTCTTTTAGTGTTAAAAATACGTATTGAATTTTTTCTTTACCTGTTTTTAGCAATGAGAAAAGCAAATCCTCCCAGGCTGTTTCAGTACTCATTTTTGTTCATCACTTCACTACAGAAACATTCTTCTCTATATGTCATTTTTAATCAGGTTTTGACAAACCCCTAGTTTATGCCAATGTTCTTTTTGTAGGGCTTTTTTTATATATTTATCACTGTTCTCATTGACGTGTTGTCACAATTATATTTGTACTGGTTACACTATGCAAAATTTACAGTGATTCCAACTGACAGATTATTTCCTTTTGTTAACAGTCAAATCTTTCACAAGGACTAGAGAAATGGAAAACTCAGCTATAGGGCTGTTCCACAAAAATCATAGAATGTGTATGTAATTAACTATTAGAATAAAATAAATTATTGACTGCTACTTATAATCTAACTATAAATGATTCTTAATTACAATAATAACAAAATAATTATAAGCTAAATGCTACTTTTTGGATGCGAATCCAGTGCAAGTATTTTGTATTATGTTTTATTTCAGTGGTGTAATCTATGATACAAAGCAGAAAACCTCATTTACTCACTGTGCTAAAAATGTAAAAAGTGACTGGTGCACAGCTAGAAAACTCTTTTAGTCCTCTATTCAAGTATTCAGTTACACGTAGTGAGCTGGACCTGAAATTTTATTTGAAGGATTAAAATGTAATGGCATTAAATTTTCCTCCCGCTGCTCAACTTCTATTCAATTGCTGTGTTGTTTTTAAAATCTTTGAAATATTTTTGCCCTATTTGACTGGAAAAAAATAAGTGGAAGTGGTTTGTGGAAGTCTTGAGAGTAAAATGAAGTTCATCCATTCTATGCCTTAGGACAGAATTAGATTGTTTGAGGCAACAGCCGTCTTCAGTCCATTCAGTGTCACAGTACACAGTGCTCTTCCTTCTTTTTTTATTTTTTTTTTTATGATGCTTTGGAAGTATGGTAAATAATTTCTTGTTAAGAGGTCTTTTTGGAAAGATTATAAAATAGTCTTTTCTCTCTATAAATAAAAAAATAAACTTTCTTTTTTCTTCTCAGATGGTTCAGTCATTTTCCCGTTGTATTCTCTGCTCTAAGGATGAAATGGACTTGGATGAACTGCTTGCTGCTAAACTAGTATCCTTTCTCATGGATAATTATCAGGAGATATTAAGTGTTCCTTCCTCCTTAAAATCTTCCATAGAGGAACATGTTGCACATGTCCAAAGAGTTCAAGTAGGTATCAAGTGGGAAAAAATATCTTTTGTCCCTCTGCTACAATAGCAAACTCATGCTTTCTGTTTCTGAGTTTGATGTTATCTTAGACTTCAGTCTGTCTCTGCTAGCATATGAAGAGCTAATTTATTTTGGCTACTGATACTCCATCATAACTATATAGTTAAATGAAACTAAATGGATCTTGAATGGCTTAGAGGCAAATGTTCCCATCTTGGTCAACTCCATCTTCTCCAGGAATGGGGTCACAATATTTTGGAGGCATCCATGCGTGCTTAACATTTTCATAACTGTTTCCTTTTTGCAATATGATATTTTTCTTTTTTAGTTCAACATTTCTAAATTTCTGCTGAAGTATTTAGTCATTTCTTTTTCCAAGAATTACACAAGCTTCCTTTTTTCCATGCTACTTGACCTACTAGAACTCTCTCTATTTGTGCAAGAGGCAGTAGGTAGAATTTGGGGTCCTCTCTCTTTCTGTTGAACGACTTTGAGTAATATTTAATAATTTGACATGGCAGTCAACTTAGTGAAGTGTGGTTTCTTCTTTTTTTTTTTTTTTTTTTTTTTTTGCTATTTGTTGCAGAGAACAACTTTTTAAATATTTTTTCCAGATAAAATATGCTGGAGCTGATACTGATGCTACTCTTCCTGCTCCATCGTTTTGTCACCAAATCAGCACAGATGAATTTGAATACCAAAGGGCAACTGGCTCTCAGGAACCACTGGCAGCTTTATTGGAAGAAATTGCAATGAATAAAGAAATATCTGTGAAAGACAAGAAGAAGAAGCTCAAACAAGTAAATATTTCTCCAGTATTTATTTAATTTTTAAAAGCTCTATGAATTTTTACATATATGGTCCTTTAAGAAAATACAGAACATCACTTAATTTTCTATACAGAGGTATTGAGAGTGTGTTGAAGAAATTTTCTTGCTCCATTCTTGGACATTCTTGTGACAGTTAATATTTTTAAATGCCAAATGTGACTGAATTCTTCATTTAAATTGATATTTTTTTCTAGTTTCAGAAATCTTACCCTGAAGTGTACAGAGTACGATTTCCTACCCCTGAAACTGAAGCAGTGCTGTTTCCAGAAAAATCGAAACAGAAGCCACCACTTCTGATGTGGGCTTTAAGAAAACCTTTTCAACCATTTAACAGAACCAGAAGCTTTCGGATGTAAAGAGTTTGTATGTAATACATCAGCAAACTGAATCAAAGCAGATTATCAATGAATAGGAAAAAGGAGACTGAGCAGCATGTAGTTTGCTCAGAATACTGGAGGTACTGCTGAGACTGTAGAGAACTTTAAAGGAGAAGTGTTGAGGAGGTAGAAATGTGAAACAATATCAGTATTTATGTAAAACATGATTTTTTTAGTGTCTGTTTTGTAGCTTTTAAAAACAAGATGATTAACTTGTGTTGGGGATAAGGTACACTTGCTTAAGTTTTGACTTTGAAATGATGGTCAAACTAGTGTGCAATGTACTGTTGTTAGTTAATCAAGAGCATTTTTTTTCCTGTTGTATAAACTAGGCCATTTGTCCATGTGTAGCTTGAGAAATTCATCTGTAAGTACGTAAGTTTGTAACACTGGATTTTGTTTTGCTGTTGTGTGCCTTGTTGTTCTTATATAAAATTTGTTTCATAAAACTGTAAAAACTCATGCTTGATTTTGGTTCTTATGATGCATTACACATGGAGTCAACTCTTGCTGGAGAGCTGTTTCTTTTAGCATAGAACTCAGTCTTTCAAGCAGTCTAGACTTAAAAGCCTTTCCAAAACCTGTTATGAAATAGTGCTGTACAAAATTGGATGCCTGTCCTCTAAAACTCATTTTACTGTAAAAAGTTGAAGCCTTGCATTTCTTCTGGAGATGAAATGCAAATATTGACTTGATATTCAAGTACTGAATACCTTCAGTGATTTTGTTTTTTGCATTATGAAAACTGTTGTACATGCAACATGACTTGATTTTGGCAACTATTTTGAGCTATTAAAAATTGTTTGCAAGAATTTATTGGTATGACGCTGATGGAAGTTTTGGGTTATCCATCGGTATTTTAAATAAAAGTTTTTTCATATCTCTCAAAGTCTATGCAGGAGGGAAGGCAGCAGACATCTCAACCAATTTGTGTGACATTCTAATAAGCAACATGTTGACTAATCTGCAACATCCACTTTGCTAACCCCCCAGCCCGTCAATAAGCTTGAAGATGTATGCTGTGAGGCTGTTGGTTTAATAGACTGGAATATTTCTCAAGTGTGGTGCTTTTGATGACCAGCACATGTTTTCATGGTCTCTCTTCATCCTTGCACTTCTTATCAGAAATCACTTCTTATCCAAATGTGGTGCTAAAGATAGACTTTTCAAATATGAGGAACATATTAAAATTAGTATTAAAGTAGTCTGAGGCCGTTTAACTTTTTTATTAGATCTCTGGTTCTAACGTATCCTCTCATGTTTGTTGTAGTATTGTGTATTCTTATTTACATTCAGGCTGACTATTCGTTATATAAACATTTGTTTATAATCAATTGTAATCAATAAGTGTAAGAGCAAATAAGGCCAGTGTTTTTCATAGAAATGTGGAAATCCACCCGACCTCAGCTTTGATATCAGTTCTTAACTGCAGATGAGAAGTAGAATTCCATCTATTAGGCACTGGAAATAATATCACTACTTATATATGATCCTTCTAGCCTCATACTGAATTGTTCCCCCAGTGATCCATCTCTACTGCTCACGTAGCCTATTTTAAACGGTATTTTGCATTTACTCTTTAGTTTCTAGTAGTAGCAGTTGAAGAAGACATGATGTTTCTGTGGGTCGATTACAGTTGCATTTCAAATAATTCTTTCTTTGTCTGCAATAAAAACAAACCAAGCAAATCCATTTGCTAAAAATTCCCAAGCCTGACAAAAAGATCTGTCACAAAAATCTAAAACCTCAAGGGGACTGGAGGAAGAGAACTGCAGCTGCAATCATAGTTTTGCAAGACTGAATTTTAACTGCTGTCTAATCTTATAGACAGACAAAAACTCATCTTGATAATAGAGGATTTTTGGCTATAGTTGCTATTACAGCTTTTCCTTGTCTCATAACTGAACTAACTGCATATATGCAAAGCAAATACAGTATCCTTTCAGAGTGGAGGCTAGAAAATGAAGACTGTACTCTTGGTAAAAAATGAAAATGTTTCTGTATTCATAGTATGAAATCAATAGAAACCTCAGTTTTCTTACTACCTGTCTCAGGAATTTAACTTCTCTATGAAAGCCCTCTAGTGTCTGTATATTGCTGAACAACCTTGGATCAGTTGGGCTTTATTTCCCTTGAACTGGGGGACCAGACACTCTTCTGCTCATGCAAGTAGTTGGTACTGAAGAGGTCTGCTAAATTAAGACTTAGCTGACATTCTTTTTAAATACAGCAGGTGGGAAACACAGTAAAGGTAGATGAGCAGTATCTTAAATATCTACTTTCAAGCTCATATGGAAGTAGAAGCTATTTCTCAGCCTCATTGTCTAAATTTAACTTCTTAGTACTGAAGTATCTCTTTCAATGCTATTATCTGTAATGTTGCTCTAAGGTTATTTGGAAAAGAATCAGAAACTTTGAGTAGAAGTTTCTGTGAAGTTTTGATTTTTGTGTGCTAACACCAAATAGGTTATGAAATATGAGTCTGATAGAAAACCCTTGCAGAAGTCTGGAAAACCTGATGCAGAATTTTAGCGGGAATTGATTCAGAATAATATAGCTAGTTATTATTCAATATATTGTTTTTAATATTTCATTCGGAGTACACTTGTAACATGGTGAATGTGGATTTGATGGAGATTACAATTCTATTTCAAAGTGCATTTCTGTTTTTAATTCTGAGAATACTGCATGGAATGTTTAGGTAAATTGATAATGTAATTAGCTTATATTTTTATATTTGTTTTATTACAGATTCCTTGAATGTACTGATGGATTCACATATGTGGTTGAAAACTGTGGCCATATTCAGCTTTTTATGGAGTTACTTCTAGTGGCTTCAGATTGAATACCGACATTAGCCAGTAATGGTTAAGTGACAAAGAACGGCATAAGTGTAATCACAAGGGCATTGTAACTGATGGAGATGTGCTTTATGAATTTTTCCAGAAAATCCTACTGCGTTTTCCTGTCAGTGTTTTCACTGAGGATGTGAAAAATAAATATATTTAAAAAAAAAAATCACTGTTGGTATCATTAGGTTGCCATATCAGTGTTTTTAGAATACTCAGTAATAATCAAGGCATCAGAAAGGAAATGTGCATGCTAAAAATGAATTAAAACATGGTAATACCAAAATTTACATCTAAGATCAGGGAATGTAGGTCATTTGAAAAAGAAAAGACAGGAGGAAGGATTGCGCTCTGGAAAACTACAGTTCTAAGAGTTTCCTCCTACAGTGAACTAGGCTTCCCAATATTATGCTGAGGCAGAGGGCTAATTTGATTCTTGAAGGTCTAAATTGGAGGTGGTTACATAAAATCAGCTGACTCATCTCTCGTTTGACCTCTGTGCTCAGTACTGACTGACTGATACTGAAACATTGCAGGATTTGCAGTTTTTATATAAAACTATAGATGATGGAAGATGAGAATTCAAAATTGCTTTCCTTAAACTCCGAGTTTACATTACTTCATTCTTTTCCGTTGATGAGAAACAAGAACAGGAAGTCACTTGATTAGCTCGTGGAAGTACATTTACATAAAGAAGTACACATTTTGGTAAGCAATACCAGCATCAGTTGAGATGGGAGTTGGAAGACAGAGTCAGATACGTTTAAATACAGAGGGTTTTTTTAATATCATTGAGGGTACTGAATGATGGGAATGTAGTAAACTTTATCTTTTCTTGATGTCTTCAGAGGTGGTTTTTATTTTTATTTTTTTTCTGGACTGGACAAAATCTCCTCAGCATGCTCTGGATTTTAACATATGTTATCCATCTGTTCATATTTATTAGCTTCATTCAGTGATCTACTGTTCAGTAGGTGATACAAATTATTTGTCATTCCTCTCTGGACTTATTTATTTTATTTAAAACATCTAAAGAAAACAGTATCTTAATTTTTTTTTTTTTTTTTTTTTTTTTTCCAGACAAAACCCATTAATATAGGCAAAGTGGGATCACCTCCTATGTTGTGATGGCACAGCTGCATCTGGGGATAATGAAAATCAGCCATGTTCTACCCAACAGTCTGTTCAGGGAGGGTGAGGTATGTCTCTATGTGCTGCAGATGTTCTGCCTGGGAATTAGAGAGAGGATAGCATACTTAGAAATACGATCTGATGGCTGGTGTGAATTCTAGCAATTCATTGCTTTATTGTCGTAAGTAAGCATTCTAAAATGGATGCCTTAGTCTTGTGTTTTTCAGCCTGGGATTATCTGGTGCTGAATTGATCAAATGCATATCTAGGAAAGACAGCTTCCAACACCCAAAACTACTGAAAGTGTCTTATCTTAGCACTACCATAAAGCTGTCTATAGCTAGCTCTTGTGAATATTTTACTCTTTTTCTGTATTCATGGTATGAAATCTCTGCAAAGCTGTCTGAAACTTTAACAATGACTGTGTGAGAAGTGTTTTCTGAGCTTGCCTGCTGAAGAGAGGATGGACTGACCTTGGCACTTCTAGACAGACTCTGAAGGTGAATAAAAGGCATAATATGATATATTTATGTTTGCAATTTTTCCCTTTTTTTCCTTGTCTAACTTAAGTGCCTTAAGTGCTTATCTGCATGAGGATCTGTCCTTGTGCATAATTAAGATATGCTATGTAATTTCAAATCTGATGTGCAGCACTAGTTTATAAATTTGATCTCACCAAAAGCAGTTGTTCTATTCTGAATCTAATTTTGCATTCGAACAGTGGTGAGATAATGAGTAGTGGGTATATCTGTTTTTCATCTACTACAATGACATGCAGAATATTAGCTTTATTGTTCCAAGAAACTGTGTGAAGTAAATGGACTTTTGATGCTGGAATCTATGCAATATTTTTTGGTGTCCTGTGAAAAATTCTTTCCTTTTCTCGTGCTTTGTAATAATTTAGAGTTGCTACCCTTTAGGTGCTTGGTAATTTATGACCCAGCAGAGGTCAGCCTTGTGACATTTTTCAAGTCACAAAATCAAAGAAAAGGAGTAAAGTTCATTTTAAAGCCCTTGAAAGGTTTTTTGTTTTTGTTTTTTATAAAATATATTTCTGCTAATCAGAGTTGGATGATATTGTGTCATGGTTAGTGTGACTTCTTAAATACCTCTGTAACTTCTCTCTGTGTATTGGGACTGTCTATTGTATTGTAAAATTTTTGCCTTGTTTGAACACGATTTTCTCTGTAACATGAGCCAGCTCTCTGGTAGCTCTATCCACTTAGACAGTAGATGTGAGTATGCAATAATAACACTGTCAAAGCTTCTGCTTCAATGGGGCTTGCGTTAGTGACTAAAGCATGACATTGGAAACTGAAAAAAATATATTGCCTTTTTCTTTCAGCCAGTTTGTTTTCTAAACTTCACAAAGTTGTTTTGATCCCTTACTGTTGCTTAATTTTTTCATCTGTGAAATGAGAGACTACAGATACTCTGAGGATATTTTTTAAACATTAAAAACACTGAGATGAGAATATTAGTCTGAGATTTTAGAGTAGTTAATTGAAATATATTTCATGTCTCTTTTCATCAGCAAGGCTTCAAGGCAAAAATCCCCCTCAGAAACAGAGACTGCTTTTTAGTGCTTTCTTTTTTTACCCGGTAATGCTATTTATTTATTTATTTATTTGTTTGTTCATATTTGCCTTCAAGGAGGCAAGATCAGCTTGGAGCAACAGCAGCTATTATCTTTTGCAAAAGATGATTACAAACTATCCAAAAAACTGTCAGCCAGAGAACGTAATCTTATAAGAACATAGTTAGACAGATAAAATAATAATTTTGCATAATCTTATAAGAACATAGCTAGAAAGCTAAAATAATAATTCTGTTAAAATGGAAGTTTTCCTGAAATCAAAACATTTTATTAGCATGATGTTACGAGAATGTTGCAGCATGCTCTTTTTGAACATGTGACTGAAGTCAACTTAATGTTTATCATTTGCTCAAGAGTAGGAAAGCCAAGATCTCAATGTGAAGAGCCCTATTTATTGTTTATGAGCAACAATGCATGTTGCTGTTCATGTTCCTGTCCACTCATTCCATGGAAACGAAAATAGTATTGGATGCCTTGGGTAGTATGTGCTTATGTAATTAGGTTCTGACCTAATGGAAATATATTGTTAATGTGCATGAGTAACTACCATTATATGGTGCCTTCCAACTCTTGAGTACTCCTTTACTCTACTGTCTTAAGAATCTTTAGTTTAAAAGCCTATTTTGACCCCAAATGCATCAGCTTTTGCCAGGCACTTTGTAATGTAGAAAATCCAGATTTGTAAACTACTCTTCAATTTTGTATGACTTTCTTAAGCACTGAAAAACAAAAGTAAGCACAAAAACAGGTGCTCTGAATTGAGTCAACTTAGGTCAAGGTGCACTGAAATTAATAAATCCAACATGATGTAGACTATCTTAAATGGAAAATCTCAGAGATGTTTGCACTGTGTCCTGCACCACTCCTGAATTAGAGAGGACAGCACAGAAAGGCCTGGTTTGATTTTGACAAAGAAGCTTGCTTTTCAAGATTTCACAAAGGTACGTAAGCCTCAGCTACCTTCTTCAAACATTAGACATCTGCGCCTGTCAGGGATGCATAAGCTTATCTCACGCATAAACATTTCAGACTAGTAATTTGGTTGATTGGAAGTATACAGCACTGCTCAGATTCTTCTGGGATGTTGTATGCAAAGCTTCACATATGCCTTCAATTGATCGATATGTTTTTACACAGTATGTATTACCCCTGATATTCTAAACATCTGGATTATACAGGAATAAACAGTCCATTTCAAACTAAGGATGGTGGATTATAAAGGAAATAGGAAAAAATGGATGTTAAAAACAAACAAACAAACAAACAAAAAGACCCCAACACAAGGAATTCTGTAAAGATTTACTTTCTGTTTTTCCCAGCTATGGGTGAAGAGAAGCTTACGTAACCTGAGAAAATGCAGAAGTGTATAAATCTGTATGGCTTCCATTAGGATAACGCTTTTGTTTGGACATTTACATCCTGGTTGGAATAAAACATTTTCAGGTATAACATCAATTCTGTAATATTAACACAAAATACTGCATTTTTTTTCTACCTCAAGATTTGGTTGGAATTCAAACTTTCAGTATCAGACCAGATTCAGTAACAATTATTGCAGTCTTATTTTGTATTATTCTCCAAATTTTGTTAATAATATATCAGATTCCTGTTGATGAAAGCAATTGTTCCCCCAGATCCTAAAAGTGGAATTCAAATTCAAAGATAGAGTCACTAAGAAATCTTCACAGGCTTATTGTTCCATAAGATGGGAGTTGTTATATGTAATTTCAGCCAAATAAAGGATAAATCCTAACTTGATCACTTTTATTACCATTTTCAGGGAAGTGCCATCTGAGCTAAAGTAAATTATTTTCAGCAGGTACCTGTCTTGCTCCATCATTGTAACAAAAGTGTAGGTGAACTTTATAATCCAAAAAGCCAGCCAGGTATTTTTTTCTGAGGCTTATGAAGTATATAGGTATAAAATAGGTATAATACAGGTAAGACTACAACATTCTTTGACATGCTAAATTTAATTTGATGTGATAACATGAATGTTACCAGTGAAGAAGGAGCTTTCAGTATATCTTAAAAGCCTGCCAGGAGCCATCATGTACTCTGATTTCTGACTTACTCATAGGTCTTTACTCTTGTGCTCTATCTTAGAATCGTTATTAGGGCCAGCGTAGCTCATTGCTGTGACTGTTTTCATCTTAGATGTTTGGAATAGACATAGATCACTCTGAAATAAATGACTCCTATTTACATCCATGGAAATTACAACAAAGAGGACAATAACAGTGGACATAGGACAACTCCTCTGCTACAAAGCACTATTTTTCAACATAGATTCCTCTAATAGCTACGCATTTTCACTAGCAATGAGCAACAGCCTGCATACTGCACTTGTAAAAAAAATCTAAGTGGCTGACTAGTATATGGTTTGTCTTTCACGTCACTGTCACCACTGGTAAAGTGTACCATCCGCTGCCTCACTGTGCTCACATTCGCTGCTTGGTCTCCATCAGTGTTCAGCAAGCATCAGTGAGTGTCAACTGACACAGTTTTTTCCACATGGAGAAATTCACCTTTGCTTCATTCACACTTCCATGCCAGATGTCATTTTGTCAAACTGCCCTTATGCTGCTGTCAAAATATAATGGAATATTGTTGTAAAGATTCAACCGCCACCTATGATATTGTGGGCCATTATAATAAAATAGGAAGCATTATTTTTGGAACAGCCCTCTTATATTGGGGGAAAAATTAGTTTTTAGGGAACACCTGATCAGAAGTTTCTGAGGAACACATGAGTCTGAATGCAATTTTACAGAGTATTGAAAAGTGCACAATTTTGGTGCATTTACTTGCATACTGAAATTATATAATTGTTCGTAAAACAGCTGTAAACATGCATTTAAATAATAGAAGATAAAAAATGAAGAATTCCAGCTTCTATCAAATAGTATTATTCTGAGTGATAACCTTAAAAATGCACCCAGGGAAAATGAAATGCTTTAAAAGGAATCGTGTAAGCTAGTTTTCCTTTTCTGACTATGAATATATATATGAAAAAAGGGACTATGGCAAATGTATTTTCTTCAGGATAAGTATGGGGAATACAACCTGACACAGAATAATAAGAGAAGTACACGGTCAAGAATTAACAAGCAAGGGAGGTTTTAAAAGTAATTAAAAAAGAAGATAAATATATTCTCTGACTGTTTAAAAGGAAGCATTAAATAGTCCAAAAAACAGAATTCTGAGACATTGGCCTGCAAGTTTTTGAATGATGAATCAAAATGCAGGTCAAAGACAGAGACAAATTACCCCAGGAACACAGGGATAAATTACTCCAAGAAGACACTGACATGATAAGAACTTGAATTTTCATGCCCTGTATGGACATTAAACTGATAAGAAAATGACATATGTATCTCATTAGCATTTGCTCTGGTGTATTATTGAGGAATTTCTGTCACACATCGTTTTTATTTAAAAAGTAAAGTCTGCTGCCATCCAGCCTGGATAAACGAATAGTCTAATGCTTGTGGAGTATCCTATTTTGGAGATGTTACTGCAGCATGTCATGTGCTTAGCAGGAGAGAATGACCTCCACTGTCAGAACAGGAAATGTGTCTGGATTGCTAAGTAGGAGTGTGCTTAAGTTACTCCATTAACACCATTCCAAAGGCTTAGCACAATGTAGTGACTGCCTTGAGATAGGCACTGAGCAAATTAGAGAATGAATGCCATCTACATGCTTCAGATGGAGAAGAAATTATAAACGGAATAATCCTAGATCATGAAAGGTGGTTTATTCATATACTTGTCCTCCAAAGTGTTTGGTTTCAATGGCACAGGATTTTCAATGTATATAACTACCTTTGTTTAAGGAAGAATAGACACTATTAATACAAGATTCTTCCAGTTAATTTTCTTTGTCAGTGAAAATATTAAGCAATATAATGTTACAGTCTTCAGATTCCTGTATGTTTAGTCTTTGTTCTAGCATGCTCAAGGTATCATCTTTTTGAGCTTTTTTCTCTGATACCGATCTATCAAATATCAATTAGATGTGCTTTGTTATCAAAGTAAGGACTGGATTTTCCATGTGAACCCTATGAATCTAGCTCTTGTGAAGCCTGTTCTGCAATAACAGTCTTAATTGCACTTGTAATTACATACAAGAGTAGCATGACTTTATTACTGTACTGAAACACTATATAAGAGCATTATGCAAGTCTGGCAAAATAAGAAAAGTTGAACTGTAGAGTGTAGGACAAATTTAGGATTTAGTAAAAAGTGGGTGAATGAAGAAATGTGAGCCATGATATTAGACATTATTCAGACAAAATCCATGCAGTGATGTTATAGGAATGAGGTGTAAACTTCTCTGTCTATCAAGATGCCTATTTTATCCAAGAATGCATGCATTAATGTGGTGTCATTCAGATTTATGCATGAAAAAATGAACAACATGAATTAAAGTAATGCAGAAATTAAAGTGGTGCAGAAAAGAGTAACCAAAAGGATTCAGTAATGAGACTAGGCTTAGTCTGGTACTCTGTGGGAAATTAAACTAAGGAAAGACTTAGAAGGTAGAAATGGCTGCCTTTTGCTACACAGGGATTTACCAGGGAAAAGGAAAACCCCTCCTTTGTACTTCTTTCCAGAGACCAGTTTGAAGACTTGTAGTTGTCTGAATTGTTTTCCATTGAGAACAAGTTTCTGCCTTCATTAAAATGAAATATAAACCCATGGGAGGAGAAAAGATATTCAACAGTTCTCCAAGAAGAAACATTGAAAGCTAGTCTGAGCTCAGGAGTCAGGAAAGGATCTTTCAGACAGCTTTTTAAAAGGTTGTTAATTTGCAATAAGCAGTAACAAAACCATGGTGTTCTTGTATTCAGAAAACCTCTTTCAAGTTCACTGGAGGAGAGAAATAGAAATAACAATAAGCAGCTTTAGGAGCAGACAAAATGGTTCTGTATTGTCTTTAAAAATGAGAGGTTTATCTCTGCAGCTACAGACTTGCTTTGGTCTCTCCAGTGGCACAGGCATCAGGAATGTTTGTAACCTTGTTAGCTTTTCCTTTGCTGTGCGTTCCAGACAACATTTTTTTTTTTTTTTTTTTTTTGTATAGGTGCTTGCTTCACACCTAATGTGCTGTAGTTTAGATTGTGGTCAACTGCTATGGGTTTCAAGAAAGACTGATGGGTGAAATTCTGCTTACCTCAGTGGGCAAAGATATTATTCTGTTTTGGTACCTGATAAACTGAAGACTCTCTAGTAGTAATGGTCTCTAGTTAGATCGCCTCAAAAACATAACGGCTGTTGATGTAATTTTAGGGTTACTTATCTAGTGAATCTTAATATTTATTAAATTGATTTTTGATTGTATCTTTGATTGACACCAACTAGTAGATTCAATTAGAATCTTCTTCACCATTTACATATCTGTTTGCCTTTTGGTGTCTACGGAGAGCGTGTTGACTGGCTTATTTTGTTGTTATTGCATAGACATTCAAAAATATGGAGACCACATACTCTGCAATGCAGATAAGCACAAAGCACTTTCCTGATATCTAATCAAGTGCATAAACATATATCCCATCTTTAACTGACATCTTTTGCAGAGAACATGAGGATGATATTATGTTAACAGACAGGAGTTCAAACTATATTATACCAGAATTATTATTTTATTTTCATTTTTGTGGAAAAAATATCAGTATCAATCTGCAACGTATAATAAATTGCATGTTCTCTGTACATATCCTTTAGCACTTATGTCATTTTTTCAAACTGAGCTAAATTACTATTTAAGTTAGTGTAATCTGTTAGTGTTGTACATTCTTCTTTTCTTAAATACACCCTCCTGCATTTTCTCTTTCCCTCTCAGACCATGATATTGCTTCTATCAGTGAGTCAGTTTCACTGTCTGTGCTCTGAGGGAGAATCATAGAAGCTTGTGATGTCCAGTGCAGTTCTAGTCTCTTTGATGCAGCTGGAACGGGTTATGTTTGAAATTCCCTTTTGCTATCTCTTCTTCCATTACAGTACCTTTGAAGATACTGTGCTGCTTCTGGGAGCCTGGAGATGGGGAAGGGAAACTACTATTTTGCTGCACTGCAGGCTGTTGTTATGCTATGGGAAGTTCTTCAGAAGCATCGCTCTGGATAGTAAGGAACAATGTTTTAATCTTAAGTATATTACAAGTAAGGCTTGAAGAGCCTCATGTTTAATCATCCTTTAGACTTCCACTGAGATATTAATTTTCCTTTGCTTGCAGCAGTTGCCATGAATCTTACTAAACTGGCATAGTGCTACATGCTGAAATCACCTTTGCAGGGCTGCCAACACTCCAGTATGTGACAAGGTTGCCAAATAGCCACACCTCTTGAAAAGCACAAGAACACGTTTCCAGTTTCTATTTTTCTACTACCTCTTTTTGAGTTAGTAGGTGAGCTTTGCACCTGAGCCTTAAACTAGGAAGGTCTAAACTTATTCCAGACTAATATTCAGGCATCATAACTTGTATCAGCTGCAGCTATTCAGCATCAACTTTTGTGCACCATGTGATTTTCCTCACGAGTCTACCATTCATTTTACAACCCATGAATATTTTTCCTCCCCCATCTTAAAATCTAAGAACATCTTTTCAGACTACAACTCCTGAATTATTTCATCCTTCCTGTTTCTGATGAAGACAGCAACTGTATTTAACGATAGCTGTTTCCTAACTGTTTCCTTGTTTAACTCTTGTCTTGGCAAGCAGTCTTACAGGTACCAACAAACTGTCACAGAAGAAGTCTCTCGTATTTATGGAGTTTCAGATTCTTTGATTTCAACCTAAGTACCTTGTTCAGAATCTCTAGGAGTTCTTTGAATTAATCAAAAATAGCTTTTTTTTTTAATTATTATTATTACTATATAAGTATTGTATTATGTAATTTTCATTTCCTATACCTAGTTCTCTTGGCTTGCTATTGGAAGCATCTTTTAATTTACTGCTAGAGTTAGAACTAGCAAAAGATCTGCATAACATTAAGGGGGATTTAAGAGCTTGCTCCATCAGTATGAAGAGAGAAGTTTTATTAGTAGAAGCCTAGTTAGATAAACCACAGCTAACAAAAGCAACTAGAAAATGAATTCAGACAAAGCTGGAGTAGAAATTAGGAGTCTCTTATTTATTATATTAGTAGAATATTAAAATGACTTACAAAGATGTTGCATTTTTCAATCAGAATCTTAAAATCAGCATACTAGAGAAGTCAGTATACTTGCAGTCTTCAACTCTGGTACTCATCTTACTCAGGAGATGGTTGACAATTCTCTTTATTTAAAACAAGAATTGTTTTATTTTACCCTATATAACGATGTCTATAGAGGACTATCTTGTAGCCTTTTGTGTGGATCAGTAGTACTCCAAGATCCAGTGTGAGAGATATTTCATATTTAGACTCATTAATCTGCAGTAATCAATACAAAGATAAGTGTACTTGATGTAAGCATTTAAATGTTTGTTTAGAAGGTTTATTGGGTAATCACTTTCAGAGAACGTGTTTTTGCTTATAAAATGGAGTAAGTAAGTAGCTCTTTATTTAGACCACCTACAGTATTAATCACCTTGTTACTAATTTCCTGGAATCTCTGTCCAACACATACTCTCACAGTGGCTTTGTAGGGCAAGACAAGTTTGAGCTATTAAATCCATTTGAGGGAAAAAACAGCAGGATCAGAAAGGTGGTACAATCTCATTGTTAGCCTGGGAGAATGAAGGACTCTTTTGTGCTGATGTTTGCTGGCATAAGGTGAGATACAGGAAACTCCGTAACTCAAAGGCTATGGTTCAGTTATTGACAAAAGCTACTTTGTAAGGCTTTTTTTTTCTTTTTTTTTTTTTTTGTTAATTTTTTTTTTCTTCTCCTTAATAGCTCTTTGGACTCCATCATCTGTACTATGAAAACAGGAATTGTGCAAGAACATGAATAGTGCCAGATCCAGACTTATTAAAAACTGCTTGATAGTCAAACAAATACATTTGAAAGGTCAGCTGGCTAAAATACAGACTGCCCAGCTATTTTTTTTTTCTTTTTGTCAAGTAATGTGAACAGTGTCTTTTTTTTTTATTTCTTTAACGAGGAAAAGACTCAGTGCTGTTCCATTGCAACACCTAAAAAGGTCACAGTACTTATTTCATGTAAATACCCAGAAGCAGATTAAATACTGCTGGTCTTGTGTATGCTTTCATTGTTTTTTTGTTTTTTTGTTTTTTTGTTTGTTTGTTTTTTTGTCAAAGAGAATAGGTGATACCACTGAAAATTCTAATACTATGTACCAAAAATGAAAAGTATTTTCAAATAGACAACCAGTTTGTTTCATTATATTAAGGTGTATATATTAAAATGAATTTTTCCTCACCTAGATAATCAATTGAATTGGGGGGCCATCTTACTCAATATGAGCAATGGGAAGCAATTTTTCCATTGGACTTAAAAGATTTCCATTGACATTTATTTGACCTTAAGTACTTACATATATTCAGATATCTAATAATGATAAGTATCAAAACCATTTTAATGCTGCTTAGTTTCAGTGCATGTCCTCAGAGCCTAGGTTTCTGTTTTTGTTCTTATGTTGTTGTTGTTTTGTTTTGTTTTGTTTTCATTTGAGACAGAAAGCATGCCTTTTGTTTTCTAAGGAGAGCTGTTGTGATTTCTCTACGTCATTTTTTATAGACATGTTTTTCAATACTTCTGAATGCTTTAGTAGTCCTCTCCCATTTCCTATCTACGTTGTATCCTCTTGGATATGAGGTGAACAGAATGGAGGAGATGAGCAAACATAATGGCACCAACATTTTCTGTTCTTACTCCATTCTTTTCCAAAAGCAACTTAACATTCTTTCTGACGCTTGACAGCTTGCACAGTTTTTGCCAATTACTTCATTAAGTTCTCGCAATGTTAGCTTTTTACTATACACAGGTGTGACCATGAGCTTTTTTTAGTTCATGACAGTTAGAGCCTGTAGAATGCAGCTGTCATAGTAACATATTGTTCTCCACTGGGATGAGGTGATTTTTCTGACTTTCCATGCAGGGAAAATAAGCTGGGACATCCCTGTGGCTGTTTTGCAGGTCCTCACTTGTGTCTTGTAACACAATGCATGGACAGTGTTCATCTGAGTGATCTGTGAACCATTTTAACTCTTACATGAAATTCATCAGATTACTTGAACATACTCTTTTCTTTTTTTTCCTTTTTCTTCTTTCTTCTTTCTTCTTTCTTCTTTCTTCTTTCTTCTTTCTTCTTTCTTCTTTCTTCTTTCTTCTTTCTTCTTTCTTCTTCTTTCTTCTTTCTTCTTTCTTCTTCTTTCTTTTTTCTTCTTTCTTTTTTCTATTTTCTTAGGTTTTTTTTTCTTTTTTCTTCTTTCTTTTTTTCTTTTGTTTTTCTTTTGTTTTTTTTTTTTTTCTTATTCCCTTCCCTTCCCTTCCCTTTCTACAAACAAGCAATCTGGCTTGCAATGTTTCAGTAGTGTTTATACCACATTGGTGCTGTGGAAATACAGCTTTCTTAGAAAACACAGAGCAGTACTTTAATTTTATTTCATGAGAAAGTGTGTCTATATACCAATCTTAATATATGTATATTAAATATATGCTTTTATTCCTGTTAGCTCAGCAGATAGAAACTAGTTGCTGTTCAAGACTATTTGTCACTTCTTGACTATTCAAACAAATCTATTTAACATGTGGATCTACTTAAAATTCTAGAACGTGCAATTCTTCTTTATGATACTAAACTTCCTTAATCTGTTCCTTCTCTGACATTTTTCCACTCTGACTCTCCCCAGTGACCTTATTCCCCAGAATCTAGAAACTGTTTGCTAGTGGTGTAAGTAAAAGACTACAGACTCCTACTCTGTGTAACCTCTTGCATCTATTCAACCTAAATAATTGTCTAGCTGTTTTCAAGTGGTGTGCTTATATCTCTACTAATGTATGTAGGTTACTGGAAAGAAAGATGAAGAAATAATTACCAGATGACAAAAGTCCAAAGCATTTCTCAGGAGCAATTTGAACCTGTTTGAACTGTAGATCCAAAAATACAAATGCTTGAAAACAGGAAGAAAATAGTGCTTGGGCTTTTGAAATCATGCTCCAAATTTCAGTAACTTTAATCACTGTAGATAATGGAGTAAAAAGAATTATGAATTCTGCGTTTAAGTGTTTATTTTGAGTAGTCAGACTAGGAAATACTCTCACTTTCTAAGTAGTTACAGAGATACTGTAGATATTGTAGCTGAAATGCTGGAGGTATTGCCTAGGGGTAGCTGGATGCCGTTCTGCACACTGTTCTCATTTATTTTTAAGGAAATTGTAGTAATGCTCTTCTGTTTTCTCTTGTTACAATATAAACAAGCCACAGAAAGATGTTTTATCACTTTGGTGATTACTGAAATCAATGTTTTAGTAGAACATGATAACATTAATAAACCAGTATGAATATTTATGCTCATATTAAGGTAGAAATTATAGTGACTTTTAATATCTCTATGTCTGTGTGGTTGTAGCACAACGGTGACTTTCTTTGGAGGAAAGAATAAGAACCAGTCTTTTGTAGCAAGACCCTAAGGCAGTTATTCAGCTCATGTGCATAATCTTTACACTCTGTAGCTTTATATAGTTCTCCAGAAACTTTGCGTCACTTAAAGACCACTTTGGCTTACTTTACAGCTTCATACTGGGTCAGATTTTAGTTGTTCACTTCTCCACATTCACTGACTAAATAGCTATATGTAAATGGCATATGCAGGACTCTGTGGAACTGTTTTTAAATCTTGGATGCTGCATTTGACTCTGAAGTATATTTTCTGCATAGAAATCAGGCCATTTTCCTTTTCCAATACAGTATTTATTGGCTCTGTCTTCCACACTTCTTTATAAATGAATCAGGTTGAGATGACTGTCCCATTCCAAAGTGACTTAAAAAATACATATATTGGTATTATGATAATATATGAATATGTTTATATTTTTAATTTTCTCCATCTGTAGCAATGTGGCAGGCAGACATGACATGATGAAATTCAAATGTCCACTTACTTTTGTCTTGTACTAGTGTTCTAATACTTTTGATCATATAGATCTGCTTTACAGATCTGGCATAGCATAAGGAAAAACAATCTCAAAGTAATTTCTCAAGCGCTTATATTGCGCGAAGCTAAAAGATGTGCATGATGAAATAGTGCCATTTGAAAGAGTGTCATAATTTTCTTGAGGAACAAAAACAATTTACGCATGTTTACCCACAGGAGAGAACTTGTAGTGGAGAGGTGCCATCTAAAAAAATGTCAGCTGGTTTTTCCTTCTTAAAGAACAAATGATTGTTTAAATGACAACTTGTTCTTAAAACTCACCTTAGTTTTTTAAATGAATGTGTGTGGATTTTTGGTATTTTCATAAATTGTGTTAATTATGTGAAATTGAAAGGATTTTCATCGTCTCAAGCTATTTACTTTAGACATTCCAGTAACAGTCTAAACTAGTCCCGCCCTGTAAATATCAAACTGTTACTCACTTAATGCCTGCTGTCAAAGAGCTTATCATGCACATGGATGTGAAATGGGGTTAAATGTTAAGTACTGTACTTGGACAATAGACTGCCTTCCTGCTAATGCTTTAGGTTTTATTAGGGGCCTGATTACACAGGTGTCCTGAAGAATAATTTCTCCCACTCAGCACGTGCTTCAAAGCAAAGGTCAAGTTCTCATTGCATGTGACAATAAAACAAAACTAGTCATTACTCTGTGTCTCAAATGGCATGAACAAATTTCATTTCCAACAATGAGGTAAGTAAATCCCAGGGAATATGACAGTTTTTCAGGAGTTTGGCAAGAGCAGTATCTTTCAAAATGAAGAATACTGAAGCCGGGAGCTAATAACCTTTGATAACTTCAATAACATTTACAAACAGAACTCTGCACATGATTAGTTGAGAAACAGATAGCACAAGGAAGGTAACTAATATGCCCATCACCTCGCCTGCAAGAACAACTTTACTAATAGGAAAAATAATTAAAATATCGGAAATTAGTAGCTACTAGAAGATCAGATTCTGCAACAGTATTAAATACGAGATGTAGTTTTTAAATGACTTAACAGCTGTAAGCTGTAAAAGAACAAAACAGAAAGAAAGAAATTACTGAAAGTGATCATCAGTTGAATGGAAAAGTCCTTCCATCCATGTTTTGTATTTTTGGTGAACTGCAGATAAAAAATTCTTAGTCAGACAATGCCACAACAGGTTTTTCCATTATTACATTGATTTCTAAGGAATTTGAGGTTGCTTGCTTCTACAGTGACATGGAAAAGGAGACTGGTCAGGGCTAGGAACATTTCCAGTTCTGTAGACAGTAAATCCAAGTATAAAAAATGACAGTTATCTGACAGGTAGGATGCCTGCTGTCACTATAGGACATATAGCAACTTATTTTCAAGTTAACATTCTCATGCCAATGCCAAAAATTGGTGCTGTAGCCATACTGAGAATACTGGAAGGGCTTCCACATGAGCAGTGATTAAATAGACTAGGAGTTCAAAGACTAGTGATGGATGGTAAATGTGATGTCTCTAATGTACTGAGAGAAAATAATGGGGAACAAATATCTGTTGTATTTTCTGGTTTAAAAAAATTCCAAATGAACCTAGGGGAGGTTTCAAGTTTGGAACTAAGGATGCATTTTTTAAAGGCTGTATAGCTGATCTGTGGATTTCTTTCCAGTAGGTTTCTATCAGCACTGAAGGTTTATATAGGTTGAAGGAGTGACTGGAGAAATTAATAATACATTGAGGGTTGTTATATAAAAAGGTGCCAACGCTGTCACAGTACATTGCCAATATGCAGACCACTGAAGTTGGCAATTGCATTCTGGAGTGGCATTTTTTATGCATTTGCTCTTTGATTTTCATTCTTTGCTTGCCAGTATGAGAGAGGATCCTAGACTTTGTGATGCTTAGATTTGTGTGTCCATTCTTCACCATGTGGTTGCCTATTGCTGGTGATGTTTCAGTGCAACACAGTGGTATTTATGATTTTTTTCTGACTTCTGAAGACAGAAATGTCCCTGTTTGAAATAGAGGAAAGAATACATGGGATGTTCAAGTGTCCACTTCAGACTGTATTCTATCTAGATTTGAAAATCTTTGAACAGGAAACGCTGTGAACAATATGTGTCTAGGTGGTGCAGTGCCTACTGTACTAGTAGTTGCAATAGGCAGTGACATAAAAAAGGGAGAATTGTACAGAAATGTGAGTCAGACAATAGCTCATCTTCCAGGCTATTGCTAGTATGAGCAAAGAAACAGGGAATGGAGCGTGAGAGGAAGATCCAGCACAGTTTTCCCTGTTTCAGCTTTATAGAAGTTGATTATGGTCTAAAGATGACACTGACAGTGATGACAGTTCTTAAAAAACTATTTCATGTTCATAAGACTATTTCAGTTGGTGTTTTGCAATCAGGAATACGACCAACTCTGGTCTAACTTGGTTGCTTAACATTTCCACTAGAAAGAAGTCTTCCTCTTAAATCTCGTGCCTTTGTTTGCAACAGTTGTTTGTGAAAAAGAATACCAGAGCTGAAAGAACTGTCTTGTTTATGGCTTTTTTTTTTTTTTTTTTTTTGTGTCTACTAAGTGAAATCTTTCTGAGGTCTAGCTGAGCTATCCGAAGTATTAAATTGCAATTTTTTTTTTATTTTTTTTTTCTGAGAAGAAAGAAAATGGCAATGTGCTAAAATAGCTGCACATATGAACTCAGCTGGGCTCACACTGCTGCTGCCAGAGTGACAGCTGCTGCTTTGCTAAGAACATCTGAGACTGCCAGAGGTGGTGAGAGGAAAGATCATGGCAGGAGTCCAGCCCCACACAGATCCATCACTACCATTAAACTTATAGGGCTCCCCAAAAAAGGTAAAGTCTAGACTCTGGTTCCCACCCCCACTCCTTTCCTTCTGTTTTAGCTTTTATTTTCTTCCTAACAGCCTTGTCTTTCTCCCTCTCCCAGTGATTTGGTGGGGGTATCATAAAGTGCTTTTATTTTTTCTGCTGTTAATATCACTCTGTTTGGATCTCTTGACTCACAGAACCTCTGGGAATTGCACTAGGTAGGAAACATGTTTGTTTATTCTTTTCTGCTCTTTGTTGTACCTGATTCTATTTATAGGAGATAACATTCCAATAAATACTTAGAACATTTCTATTTTTCCTAAATGGGAACAATGAAAGAAGGGCCCAGTGTTCCCAAGCTGGGACAGAGAGAGTGGAAATGGGAGGATCCAAGTCTTCAACACTCATCCTCACTCAGTGTGGGCCAGTGCTTGGCTACAGTGATCCACACCAAGATCATGAGCTTGTTGGCAAATGATAACTATGATTTGGTGATTAATCTGTTCCGTAGGTCAGTAAGTTTCCCCCAGTCACATCTAAGATTTAGAGTTGCAGATATCATTCATATTCTTTTTTTTTTTATTATTTTTTCCTCAATATACACCTGCGTCACCATTTTGACCCTTTGGAAAAGATCTCTACAAATTCTCTGTGAAATATTATGATGTTTCTGAAATTTAGCATTCCTAAACTGGAAATACCTTGTATTATAGCTTGTTTCTAATACAGCTGCTATCTATTCTCAAAGAACTCCGAACTTTCTTTCAGCTGTGACTGAATGAATCAATTTTCTGTGTAATATTAGTGCTAGCATTTTAAAAGTCTCCAATGCTTGTGGGATTTTTGCTTTGTTTGTTTGTTTTTATGAATACAATCACGTTTTTCTAGGAAGAAAACTGAAAGCTTTGTGAGATTTACCTAGCTTTAGGGAAAGGTTTATTAACTGGGTGTTGAATGCATTGGGTTTGCTAGCTGCCAAACATCTGAGCTTCTTTTTAGCTTGTCTGGCATGTGTCTAAGCATAAGGTTTGTCAGTGTTTTAAAGATTCAGTGTCTTAAGTCCTCGGTATTATTATTTCTGGCCAGTAGTTCCTATGGAGAAAAGGAGCCCCTTATGAGAACTTCTCCAGATCAAGGAGTCTCTCTTTCTGCTGTTCACCTGTGTGTCTTACTCCTCTGTGAGAGAGAAAATGTAAAGTGAAACCATTTTTGAAAAGTTTGTCACCTGTGATCTTCTCCCTTGGATCAAGCTTCCTGTGTATATATCTTTTGTTATTGAATCTCCCACTATCTTGTGCTGTTTCTGGAATCATTATACTACATTTCTCTTTTCATGGACCAGTTAGTGTGGGTGGACTGATTTCCCCTGGCTTCAGCCATTCCTTAGTCTGAACGTGACTCTTCTTTCTAGAGGACCAGTGAGATTTAACAATTCTCCCTCATTACTAGTTTGGGATCTAGGCAATACAACTTAGCCTTAAGTTGATAGTACTGATGTAGGATGCTCAGTCATACCGTAGCAGTTTAAATAACTTCATGGCCTCACAGGTAGTTCATAAGCTGCAACTCACTGAGGTAATAATGATGAAAATGGACGTTCTGTGGCATTAATCCTGGAGTGAGACATAAAAGAAATGGATTCCATTCCCTTTTCAGTGATCCTGGGAATGCTGCTCAATACTGTGTATCCCTTGGCACATGGGAAACATAGACCAATTCTGTACTTCCATATTCAATAATGAATGCTGTATAGAGTTTTCCTTTCTTTGTATTCAAAATGAATCTCAGATCTGCATCAACATTTGGGGATTATAAGAAGACAAAAGATAGTAATGAGAAAGCCTCTCCCCTCTTTTAATCCCCTTTGTTTTTGTGGTGGTGGTGGTGAGGCTGTCCACTGAGCATCTAGTATAGCTTACCTTCAAATCTAGGATACTGGGCTGAATTAATATTTAGCCTGACCTTGTGCAAGAGTGCCATTAAAAAAATTTGATGCTAGATAGCTATTCTAACATCTGAAATAATAACATTAACTAAATACCAAATTGTTTTAGAAGTTTGTTGATGTCTTGAAGCATCTCCATCCTCAGCACAATAAAAGCAGTTCCATTTGATACAGCATAATGGTGTGCAAGCTTGCGTATGTAGGTTGCTCTGAAAGTAATATCACCTATTTATTTCCATGGAAAATACAATAAATGTCACAATAACACTATTAGATAGAGCAAATTCTCAGCTACAAAACACTATTTTTCAACACAGTCACCAGCACTAGCCGTGCATTTTCACTAGCAATGAACAACAGCCTGCGTGCAACACTTCTAATAATCTGCGACATTGGAGGTGACCTACCCCATGTTTTACATGGCATCATTGCTAGAAAAATGTTGCCCACACAGTCCATCTTTCAACAGCTTGAACAGATGTAAGTTAGAAGACTCTGAATCAGTGGGTATGATTGGTCAGTTCAGCCAAGATTGGTAATGTGCTCTGTGTTTTTCAGCTGGTATGGGACCAGGTGATATCATGTTGCAATAAAAAGGTTGTCTTCTTCTCTGACCTGACTCCAGAGGTTGGAACCTTCAGCTCAGTCAGTGTCACAATGTAGTGGTCAGAATCAATGGTTTGTCCAGACTCCAGGACATCCAGAAGGATCACCAATTTCCCATTCCAAAACAGTGCACATCACTTTACTCACCAAGGACTATACCTTGAGCATTTTCTTCAACAGGAAATTCATGTTGCCACTCCATGAACTGCTGTTTTGACTCTGACTAATAGTGATGACAACATGTCTCATCAACAATACTGATACAATCCAGGAAACTGTCACCTTCAGCCCCGTATTGGCTCAATAGCTTCTGACAAACTTGCCTACAGAGTTCTATCTATTGCAGTGTGACACTGGTGTGACCCATCTGGTGCAAACTGTGATATTGCAATGTTGCATCATTTTTTCAAATGCGTGGAAACCAATATTCAGCTCCATACACAGTACTCTTGTAACATGCCAGTTCGTGGAGGGAGACTTACTTCATTTTGTGGTGTGACAGCTGTGCACAGCCATCCAGAATGTGGCATGTCTTTCACATCACCGTCGCCACTGTTGAAGTGATGCAACTTTCTCCTCATGGAGAAATTTAGTGACATACCTTTCCTTCATATACACTTCCACATCAGATGCCACTCTGTCAGACTGCCTCTCTGCTGCCATCTGACTCATGGCCAAGCCACCACCATCCCCCTCTGACTCTGTGGCCAGTGTAACAAAATAGGAGGCAGTAGTTTCAGAGCAGCCCTCGTAGTAAGGTCTGCAAGCAGTATAGACATACAGCACTATTCTGCTCTCATGGAGAGCTGATTAACTAAGAAAAGTCTGTACTGAAGCTGTCAGTTAAACGTGCATTTAATGGTGAGTTCAGTACTGGCTAAGTTGTTCATGTTTGTCTGAGCTGCTAACACAAATGATTCTTTAGGATGCTAAATGATCATATGTATATAGAAATGTTTTTCAAAAACATCTGCTCTGTGTATTCTCTGTTTCTTCTGCTTGTTTTTGTAGCTACACAATGTAACCTTAACTAGAGGTTACTTTTGTTTACTGTAAGCATGCGTTTCAAATTCTTTTACATAATGTTTTACTAAATCATCATCATTACATGTTGGACGAAGTCCTTCTGCTTCTGACGTAGGAAGTATACTCACGGATCATATGTTCCATTCCTTGCATATTTTCCATGTTTATTGTGTGCTATTCAAAAGATTTCCTCACAAAACTACCGTATAGAGTACAATTATCTTTTATGGTCTAGTATTTGTCGGCATTGCTACTGTATGAAGTAAAATGAGCATTTGGGGACATGAACAACTCTTGTTTATTAAACTATTGTATGTTTGTTTATACCTCAAGTCACTGAAGACCCTCTTTCTCTAATACTGTCACAGAAATAATATTCTTTATGTAACATTCTCTAGTGGATTATACCTGCTGATTAATCAAATGAGTAAACAGAATTTATTTAGTAAAATGGCTGCAATTCTCTGCTTTCATTGTGCAGAACTTCATCTTCCAATCTTGTCCTAGTGTGTAAAATTTCCTTGCTATTTTTAGAACTGGATACAATAGCAACATGTTATTTCTTTTGATGTGTTTTGTAAGTTTGAATGGGAAGGCATGATTTTATGGTTACTCTTAAGTATACTTAATGTTTTTATAGCTACTCCATACAGAGAAATAATAACCATTACTTCCGTATGAACTTCATGGAATCTAAGTAATCCTAGTAAAGCTAAGCATGAATAGTTTCTGCAGGACCAAGTAAATACTGTGGATGTTTCAGCTCGTGTGTATCTGGTCATCAAAAACACACTTGCAACTGCAGGAATAAAGAAATATGAAACCTAAGCAGCACGATCCACACTGGGTTGACAGTGTGCTCAGAAAATTAAAATATTTTAGAATGCAGTTTTGTATTCTGGATAACCCAATTGCCACCAATGTGAGTAGCCTTTTTTTTCCACAGGTTCTGACTTAGCAGAGGAGAGATGCAGACTCTGTAGCACTTATCCATAGAGCCCACTGCTAAGCTGCCTCACACACACCTAGGTGTGCCTGACTCTCCCAGTCAGTTAAATGTTTGAAGTCTACTGTGCCTAGATGACTCCTCATATGAAATAGGATTACCCTTCAGTCTGACAGAAAGAATAACCTCCAGGCAGATAAGTGTGAAAGCTTCTACTTGATATGCTTTCCTTCTAAGCTGTAAGCAGTAGTGCCTATATGGTTTTCAACTAACAGAAGAATTTTGAATTTTGACAAAGATAAGTGGTTTGTGGGTGAACCATTAACAGCCTGCCCCCTCCAAAATAAATAAATAAATAAATAAATAAAAAACCACCACAACAAAAAAAAAAGCAGCACAAAAAACCTCACAAAAACTGGCAGAGAAATGCATTACTGTTAAGGTTGCTGACTTTCTGAGCAGATATGACATTGATATCTGTTTAGCAGGCTCAGAAGCCCAATAAATCAGGGAGTTCTGACAGAGAGAAAGAATTACACACAGAAAGTTCCTATTATGGAGGTGAATAATTTAACGAGATAGGAAAAAATGAAATGCCGTGCATATGATAACTTAAGTACTGAAGGATTAACTTTATTGCCTTAGCTCAGACATTCCAGTTATTCACTGGAAGTTTCTCTTTAACGTGGATTTCATTTCAGTAAATGATTTGGTTATAAATGTAACTCTAATAAACTAGCTATGGTATACTATTCAGAGTTATACAGTAAATAAGGGATCAGTACCAGTTTATTTTAGTACAGCAGTGGATTTTGTTTTCAAAACACTAAGTGTGGATGTCAGGCTGTACATTTCCTGCACTGGTGGAAACGGATGGAATTAATGCCTTTTGTGACCTTCAGAAGGGAAGCCAAAGATGTCACTCTCTGGAGGTATAAGTGAGAACGTGCTTTTGATTTCTTCACTGAGAGAACTAGAGCTAGCACCTTCCATTTTGAAGGGAGAGGCATAAAAAGAATCAAAAGGTTTAAGAGGGATGCTTTTGGCAGAGAGCTGGGGAAAGCATTGCCCTTCCCACCTTCAGAGCCTACCACAGTCTCAGGAGACTGATGTGGGAGGACTGCAGAACCTATACAAGGGTATGTATTGGAAAAGCATAGCTCTATTTGAATCAGAATACAAATACTCAGTATGTGAGTGTGTATATATACATATTTATTTACTTATTCACCTACCCCTTTGGTTAAAAATGCTTTTCTGTGGTGGAAGATGATCCTCAGTCATTGTGGAAAGAAACCAGCCCATAATTGCTTTATTTTATTCATGTTGTAGCACCAGAAAGGTGAAATTGAAATTTATAGGTGGGTTTTTCTTTTTTTTTTTTTTTTTTCTGTTTTGTTTGGTTGGTTGGTTTCTTTTTTTGTGTGTGTGTTTTGTTGTTGCTGTAGGTTTTTGTTATAAACTGGAGACGTATCTTGCAAAAGCAATAATCTCAAGTTCAAAGTCTGAGAAGCCATTGTAAATTTTTCTAGTACTTGCAAATTCAGGCTGGAGACAAGTTTACTAGTGGGTAAAAATGCCTGAAGATTTTCTACATGTCATGCTGGTATATTAGAATATTCTCAGTTTTCTAGGTTCAATTGATTAACATCACCTCTGATTTAAATTCTATTTTTATGTAAACTCTCTTTTTTACTTACTTCATATGCTTTTCTTTGGATGTGGGTGCTCCAGAGTCTCTCTGGAATAGAATCGTTGTATAAAGCTGTTCCTTTCAGCTGTTGCTCAGGAATTTGTGGAATTTCTTTTTGTTGACTTAAACTGGATAACTGAATATCACTTTGAATGTTTACTTCATTAGTTAATTGCTAAATTTCACCTTGTTGGAGTTTGTATTTTGTACAGCAATTTTTCATCAAGAGCCTTTTAAAAGGATACAGTGCTGAAATGCCACATGGTTATTATATGTAGTGGTAGACTGGAGACCTGGGGAGGAGACTGCTCAGTTATGCAAAAAGACCTTATTCATGCGATTAAAGGCTTCAGTTTCTCTAATTCAAGTAATGATGCCCAGCAGGACAAGGTGGTCCAGATGGTCATCTCAGCTACTAACTGTTTTCTGAGTAAATAACTATAGCAGCAAAATATCCATAGAAGCTGTCAAATATGGCTGCAAAGAGTGGAGTGGATTTCATAAAAGATATTTTGGTAAGGAAACTTCTAAAATTGTTGGAAGGCATGGATTCCAAGAGGAAGGAAGGAAGGGGAGAAATATGAAGAATAACTATATGCAAAAATAAATAATAACAAAATAGCAAATCAATAGCAAAAAAATCAAACATACATGGGTTCTACTCTTGCAAAATTCATGCTATCTCACCCCCGTATACTGTTGTTTTCATTCAGAATTCCTAGAATTTCTGTGTAAGCAATCTGCCAGCTCTTTTCAATAATGGCAGATTTTCCTTATGTTAAAATATGTTTCATGTTTTTTTTTTAAGAGTAAATAGAAATTTACCAGCTTGGAGGATTCAGTGGACTCATGTACAGGAAGACTCCTCTGCAAGGCCAAAATCTGATTCTCATCTTGTCCAATCCTGATGTGTTTTTCCTTAGATGAAACTATTTTATTTTATAATTTGCGTGGAATTGGACTGTTTCATGTCAGTTTGAACCTCTCAAAAGAAGTTATCTAGTAGAAAATATTAGTGGTGTGTGTTTGCTTCAAACTGGTCAAACCTACATTTCAAAACCATGGAATTTCCCAAGAAGGACAATTTTGGATCCTTATGTTTCAGTGTGTAAATCCTGTTCTGTCCTAGAATTATTTTTTAATTATTTTCGAAGACAGGTTCTTGCTTCTTTCCTCATCTCTTTGGAAGATAACAGTACTTTAAATCTGAAACCCAGCATTATTTTGAAATAGGACAATACAGATGGCTTTCTGGTAAGGGCTGCTCATTAATGCACTGAGCAGCCACCTGTGGTCAGAAAAAGTCTTACTCTAATCAGATTTTATGGAAGGGCTTTTCACATTAAGCAGTAACATTATATTTAAATTAAGAGCATGAGAGGACCGTAACAATTGCATAGGAAATATAAATCCAGCTTGCATATCTTTCTGCCAACAATGTGTAAAAACTGTTAAAAAAAAAACAAAACAAAAAAAATCAACTCCTGAGGAGGATGATTCTCTTCTGAAATGTTTTATCTAATACCAGAGTATGTGAATATAATGCTTTTTTCCTGTTCATAGAAATTTATCCTATTTGTTTTGACTGTAGAGCTGTGATTTTCCTTTTCCCTCCTTGTTTCATGTTTCCTTCTCTACACAGAAAGCAATCCCAGATAAGCAGATTAATATGGGGGATAGCTCCTCTTCATTGTTCTGTGCCGCACTTCCAGCTTTTCGTAGCCAGTTGGACTTGTTAGGAGGAGCTAACCGATTGGTTGTTTCCTGGGCTCCGTTTCATAAATTATAGCCAGCATGCATGAGCATGATTCCTACAGTTGCAGTAATCCAGAGGCCTGTCAGTTCCTGACTTCATGCATGTTTATTCCTACTTGTTTTATAATATTGCCCTGGAATTTCCTGTCTTAGATAGTTTGCTATTGCATCTTCAGGACTCTGTGAGTAATTTTGACTTTTTCAACTTTGTTAATTACATACTGTAAACAAGAATGCTCGTGTTTAGAAAGTAGTTCATTAGCAACTAGCGTTTGCAATTCTGTGGTGTATCAGCTCATGTACAGTTATCTTTGTAGCTTTTCTCTTGCTAGGGTTAACATTGCTTCACCATGTTGCATGTGGTCAGTGCAGTTGGGGTTCATTCATTTCTGAAACAGGCTGTGTCCGTTCCTCGTAGTATTTGTGCTTCTGTAGTAAAATATAGTGATGCTGCATTACAGCTTATTCATGCCTAATCAAGGCATATGGTGTGTTTTATGCTTTTGTATTGTTTGTACACTGTATACTAGCATTTGTGGTTGAGCTATTGAAGGAATGCACAAAATTCTCGCTGTGCTGTATAATAAAGAACAAACACTTCCCTCTTCTCTCCCCTCCCCCCCACCTCCCCCATTTTCCCAACATAAGAGCAGAGATAAAAAACAAAACAGTGAAATAGAAACAAAACAAACAGTAAAACAGTGGTGTTAACATCTAGTATTCTAAACAACCATATAGCTCAATTAACCCCCCCATTTTTTTTTCTCATGTGGTGCTGTAGTGCTTTTCTTAAGCTGTATGGGTTGTTTTTGTAGCAAGCTGAATGCCAGCTTGTTGGAGTTCACACGTTTAAAAACAATATCTCCTCACAGCGAATTAGAAACCAGTGGGAAACGCTGTTTGGGATCTGCAGTTTAATCTGATGGACTTATCACAGTGACTCCCTGGTTGGTTTCCTGTGCGACTGGGGTTTAAAACAATAGAGCAGTAGATTGAAATCAGAAATTAGAAAGCTACCAATCTAACGCTCTACACCTCTCTTGTAAATGCTGCAAGGTCATATCCATTGCTATAAATGCATTAGTTCATCTAAAGGACTTTCCGTGCTGCTTGTTTTTCCACTGGAAACATCATTTCATAGTGTGGTGTAATAAAGCTAGCATTTGTGGGTAAATAGCTTGGGTTCTGCTAAGAGCTGTGTACTTTCTGCTAGCAGGATAGCCGCCTTTTCTATTTCTTATTAGCTTTCCTTCTTCAAGCTGTAACTTTTCAGACGTATTTCTGTGAGTAAATAATTTTAAAACAGCAAAAGTTCTTCAGAGACCTGACTTGCTCTGCGTAGTGAATGTGATAGCTTCCAGGGGTATAAAATGCTTTTTGTCAAACTTCTGTAAAGTCTTTTCTTGTTAGCAAGCCTTACCCTGCTGTAATAGAAAAGCAAGAGTACAGTACAGGCAATTCAGTTATCTTTTATTGTAAAATTCTTATTTCATGTAGTGTTTGGCCATATTTTCAAATTCTAAAGCAAAAAAGAGGTAACTCTTGAGTTTATGGGTTTCTATTGAAGTAAAACAATTTCTTTTGTTCAGTAAGCATAAAGCTACTAATACTTTTTGTAAGAAAGATACGTGTACTACGTCAAAAGGTCAGTTACACTGTCCTGCAGCAAATGCAATATTGCTGTTTGCACATCATGCACTGCAATGCTTAGAATCAAGCAGACCACAAAATGAAGGTTAATTCTTTAGTGACACTGTTGAAAGTACTTACATTTGATGTGGTTCAGCAAAATAAACTAATTCCTCTGAATCACTTTATCGAGTTGAACAAAAATGTGTTTTGCTGTTAGTATTTGTGATAACTTCTGTCAGCTTTACCTTAGTGGTCTGGTATAGTAAATAGTTACACTATTTATATATGTAACACCAAACACAAATCATACTGAAATTCATTTTTCTGGGAAGGTATGCAATTAGTGAGCTGACAAATGATTTTAAAAACTGCTCTTTCTATGAATATTTCTGAAATAATAAATTGTAAGATGTGAAAAGTTTGTTTTAGCATTGTTTCTCTATGACATATGCAAAACTTGGACAATGTGGTGTTGTGGGCTGAACAGTCAAGTCACACATCACTTCTTAAAGTTAATGTTTTTCTGTTTTCTGTTAATCTAGCCATGTTATTTAAGTCTGAATGTGGCTACATTATATGAAGTCAACAAAAATGAGAAACACTAATTTACAGAAAAAAAAAAATCATTCATTTTTTATGAGAGTTTTTTAAGGCAACACGTGTGCTGCTATGTCAAGAGAAGTGATGTGGAAAATTGAGTACATGAAGCTGAGTACATGCTCAGTTTCAGTAGTAGACCTTTACTGATACAGAATTCTCTAGGTAAGATTTGGAATCTAACATACTGCAAGCAGCGCCTACAGGCTGGATCAAAGCCCTTTTGTGCTGGATGCTGTTCAAACAAGTAGTAAAAGGCAGTCCCTGCCCTTACGAGATTATAAACCAAACAGGATGGTAGGCACAGGATGGAAGTACACACAGTTTAAACATAACCTTGGGCAAGTCATGGCAGGTCAGCAGCTCAAGGAGGAATGAAATCCTGGGATGTATCTGCTCCATGCCATTGTATTTGACATACAAAGAAAAACATAAGGATTTGGGCATTGGAGTTCCACATGAACCTTGAAGCAGCGTGGGTACATTGTCAGAAGGTTAATCAAGGCTTTTTTTTCAGGACTAGGACAGAAATTGCATGCAGCGAATCTTGTACTGCTTCATGTGTATATGTTTTCCTAATTAAGAGTTCAGTGCTTGCTGGACTATACATGCTTTTCTTGAGGGAAACTTTGTTCCCTGCTGTATAAAGTAAGTATTCCAGTATTTTGCGTCCACTTTAGGAAGTCTAGACAGCTGTGTTTTTCAGACCTCTTCAGAAAGTTTTTCCCAGTTGCTTGGTAGAGAGTCTCAGATTTGCATTCTTGTTTAGAACACGTCAGAGATAAATAATAACTGTAATAAACAATAATAACTGTACAAACTCAAGGAAAAAAAGCTCATTTTATTGCTTGTACATAACCGCTACCCTGAGCCGTAGTGACTGGATGCAAGGTATATATGAAAAAATACTTTCATATGTAATTTGGAAGAGTTTATGAAAGGAGCTAAAATCCCCTTTAAATTGATGTTTGTTGTGATGCTTTCCTATTGAATTATCAAAGTATAAGCTCAGGTGTCCGTTCCAGAAAGACAATTTACGCAAAAACTTCAACATGCTTTGGAAAATTCTTCTGTAAACATTTAGCTTATGAATTTTCAGAACTGTCTACTCAGTCCAGCAAAGGAATCCTGCTTTGTGTCTGTGTTAGGGCCTCCTGATGGCAGTTAATTGTAAACCACTTGCAGCCGGTAAAGCATTTTTTCCATTTGTGCTTCAGTGTGCCAGATGTCAGCTCTGGGAAGAAGCCTTCATCCCAAAATTAAAAACAGACAAACAGTGAATAGGCAAAGAAAGCCACCTCCTTCATCTTCTGAAAAATGTGCCCATCTGTGGCACTGCCCTTCATTGCAGACAACTGACAGAAGTGATCCTACAAAACCACAGAATGGAGTGAGCATGCCTGGTGGGGCAGTTAGTACAGGCCCTTACTTCTGCTAGTAACTCAAGGCAGCGCTGGGAATTAAGCACGGGTCAAAATATATAGAGGACCCGCGAGGGTCTTCCTCTACTTCTGCTATGTAATTACTTGAATTATAACAGTAAGCAACTTGGAGAACATCGCTGCTTATCTTGGAAATTTTCTTTGTCTCTTTCGTTTTACAAATTCAAAATGCTTTGGCTTCATAGAAGAAGGTATTGATATGGTTGTGCTGTTGTGGTTTTATGTTACAATCTTTCATACAAAACATAAAGAGCTATTAACAAAAAATTCAGAGTTTTTACACACAAAAAAGAACTTTGCCTAAAGTGAACAATAGTTTTACTTCTCTTTTTTACAGTGATCAGTTTCCATTCCTAAACTAACTCTGTGCAGTGTAAAGATTATTCCAGAGTTTGAAAATCAATAGCTGAAGACAAAAAAATATATATTTTTTTCTTTTAGAATGGGAAAAGAGTTGCTTTCTTCCTTGATGATCATTAGGAGTTAAAGCAGCCAGGGAAAAAGAATGTAACCACATCACAACAATAACACAATATCCTCTTAAGACAGCATAGATATATCTGTGATACATGCGCTCTGGCAGAGCACTCATCAGATTCAAAGCTGTTGTGTTTGTAGAGAGAGGAGAGGAGAAGAGAGAGAGAAAAAGAAAAAAAAAATGTCTACAAGGGAAAAAAAAAGTAGTTCCAATCTTATTTGGCAATAGAAGAAAACTAAAGGAAAGAAATGGAAATGTTAAAGCTAAAATTAACTGTTCAAATGAGAATCTTCAAAGTATCTCAAAAATACTGTTTTATACTTTTAAACAAAGTGTGTGACACAGCTTAGCCCTGAGGGGAGGAAAAAAACCTTCAGGTAACATTATTAATGAGGCAGGTTTGGCTTGCTTGTATAAAGTTGCTACACTGATTTTCTGTAAAAGGTAGTGCGGTGAACGTACACTTCAAAGTTGTAGGTGTTGGCATTCGTATCAAGTGAGCATTTATGTTTGTTTATATTACGGAAAAAACTCCAGCAAAAACAGTGTAGGTTTTTTGAATGTATTCTCAGGGTCAAGGATGGGATTGCCTTGGTTTCCTTTTGTACAACCTAAAAAGTTATAATCTGTTCTTATTTGGCTGAGTGAAAGTGCTACTGCACAAAGGAGAATACAGATGCATTTTGCTTTTCAGGCAGTAACACATACTCTCCCCAAGTAGCAGAGCTCCTGGCTGCTGTGCAGAGAACTCACTGTTCCTTCAGGGTCTCGCTGGAACTTGCTGTTCTCTGTATTAGAAACGATACTGTCTTCTGCATTAAAAAGTCTGCTGAGAGGCTTTACCTGCTGCAGTGAGTCAGAGAGCCAGCAAAGCTCAGGTCTGTATTTATCTGGGATTTGAGTTAAAGCACACACATTGTCCGTTAGTTTTCTTGATGCATCATGTCCTAAGTATGATTTTATCTCTCTCTCCAGTTCTGCTTAGCCTATGCAGACCAAAAATTTTCTTGAATTTTCATGCAAGTGTACTGTGCGGACCCTGCCGAAGTCGAATATAAAATCATTCCAGTTCAGTACTAGGTTTGGAAAGATGACAGAAAGAGAGAAATATCAATGTGTGTATTATCTATATTCTTTGTCCTTGATGTGTGTCTGAAAGATGCCAGAGGGAAGGTTAAAATCTGAAGTGGAGAATGAAAAGTAAGATGGCATCATGGCCTCTGACAGAAAAGGATCCAGATGGAAATGCTGTAGGACCTGCAAGTGATGAACAGTTTGCTGTGTAAACTGAGCTGGAGGAGCCTGAAAGAAACTTTATACCTTTTGCCTTTGCCTGAAGCTTTGTAACTTTTTTTTTTTTTTTTTTTAATTACAATTGACCATTGTATGTAGATACCTTATACAAAAAGAGAGAGAAAAGCAGTTGCTCTTACTATGCAAGATTTTCAGAATGCACCTCAAGAAGTTCATCATGGTAGTTGTACTTCCCCTATTTGCTTATTCTACCCTTAGAATTTTGAAACTACAGGCCTTTACTTAACATCAATCTCCCTAGCTTTGTTATTTCTGCAGAATAAAAATAAGTGGATCTTTTCATGTATAATTTATAATGGTATACCCTCACTGGGTTGGTGTGTGGTGTATATATAAGAATACACATGCACAGCTTAAAATCTTACTTTGTTGCTAATTTTACTTGCTGACTTTAAATTTTGAATGTAAGATTTGTTAAGATTTCGTTCAACCTGCATCAAAATGTTTTTAATATTATTGTTTAAAATGAGTATTTAAACAGAAGTTTAAATGTAGTCTTTCTATTTTTTTATCTTACTGTCTAGAGATTTGATCCTTCTTAAGCTGTTTGAGGTCTGGATATTGGTGGGAGAGGTTGTAGATTAATTAGTTTATGTGCAACGAGTCTGCATTAATTTCTATCCTTCTGCCTCTTCTTACCTGCATCGTAAGTAAAGCAATACAGTAGAGCAAATATATTTGTATGAAAATGCTTTTTCTACTTTCTTTCATCTGTGATACATATGTGGACATAAAACTGCTGCGGTGAGCAGACCCTTACATGTATAAATAATCATCACGCAGAGAAAAGCTATCAAATCCAAATTAGATGTGTAACCACTCTCAAATTAAATCAAGGGCTGGATTTTTCATCTTTCCACTTTTCAGAATCTGTACGCCCTATTCTGCTTCTGGACCCAACTCACATGAAGGCTTGAACATCTGTGGCTCATCCACTTAAACAGATGGCAAGATCTGTGATGTCCCAGGCATTTGCAGCGTCTGGCACAAATGTGTTTTTACATCCACCTATCTCTGACCATTAAAAACCCTGGCCTTGTTCCAGCCTTTTGGTATAGGAAATTTCTATCTGCATGTTATGTTTGAACTTGAGGGACATAAAATCTGTTATTTGCCTCTGTTATCTCCATATTGACATTTTCTATGAAGAAATTTAATTACGAAGAGAGGGGTATTTGTTAATTACTGACCTGTTTCATGATAGATTCCCAAATGATAGATACAGCATAGCATGTGTGAATACAGTAAAACAATTAAGTGAGATGTGAAAAGATCAGCTATTGATAAGCTGTGCATTTAATTAAAATGAAAAGGTATTGGATCATCTACCTGATGTCCTGCTAATCAGCACTGTGGATTTTTTATTTAAATGCAATTCACTGTTGGCAAAACGTGTTGCTCTGAACAGTCTCCTGATTGCAAAACAGAGTTTGAGAACATAAACCTCAGTCATTACAGCCATTTCCTGAAGCCTTCTCAGGGAAATAACACTAAGGCTCTTTATGAAAACATTCAGATTCAATTGCCTGGTCATACACTGAGCTGTGGGAATAATGTTATATAGGATAACCCACAGGAAGAAAATGATAATGTAGGCATTTCCCAGAAAGTGCAATACAGACTGATCAAATGGCAGTCTTCTAGTAATATTTCAGTGCAAGAAGAATAATGGCAGAGAGCATTTAAAATCCACAAAAAGGTAGCACTAGAAAATAGCTTTATCAGTGTAATGGGTCTATTGGGTCTTCTAATCCAGGTTGCAGTGCAATAGAAAAAAAAATAGCAATATCAGAAATTGAGGGGAAAGATATTTTTCTGTAGGACTTTTAGCAACAGTTGTTGGTGTGAGGATAAGAGTCTGGAAAAATGTATGCAGCAACCCTTTCAGAAGCCGTTAATTGAAAAGACGTAAAATGTCTTCCTCACTTAGGAATGCTTTTAGCAATTGTACTGAGATTTAAAGTCAGTGCTTTATGGCTTGGAGTCTTGGTTTTCTGGAGATGTTGCAATTGCTTTCTGAAATGCTACACGTACATGTTGTTTTTAATCGAAAAAAAAAAAAAGTTTATTTTTTGGGTATTATTTTCCTCCAGTTTCAGCTACCAACTTTAATTCTCTCTCTTAGTAAGTTTTATTGGTGCTTAAGAGCAAAGTATCACCTTCCAACTCTATTATTAACGTGTGATAAAATCATTATAAATACTTTCCAGTGCTGGCCAAGATACTTAGTTTTTAATATAATCCCTGGTTTCAGATAGTCTTGATCCATCTCAGCTATGTGGAGCATTACTTTAAAATTCCTCTCTTCATTTGAAGGTTTTCATCCTCAGAAGGTTTTCATGGCTCATCACAGTTGTCACTTTCAGAGATATTAAGCAATTTACCATGTGTGTTGTGAAAGTGTTAAGATGGCCTGTTCTGGAAAAAAATACCCTTATTTCCTTCCAAGTTTATTCTCCCTGAAATCTCCTTCTTCATGACTTTTTATATCAAAATTCACTGCAAGGTGGCAACTAAGAGTTATAAATGTGCTTTTCTGATAGCAAGCAAAGTCTGTGTTACTGGAATTGATTTATTTATTCGTTTATTATTTGAAATGGTGGCTATTTGCAGGGCAGCTGTGTCAGAATTCTTAACAAAGCATGGATGGAGTACACTCTGGACTTGAGGCACCCATCTTGCCCAGCCTTGGGTTCCATAGCCTTAAAATATTATTCAGGCTTCTAGTAGGGGAAAAATACATGTATGAATGCATGTGTTATTAATATATATTATAGTTTATTCATGGAATATATGCGCATTCACACTTCCCCCTCTGCATCTCTTGAAGAGAGCATGTGAGATGATGTTGAAATTATGCTTTCTTGCTTAAAATTTCCTGAAGGTGAAATTTCCATGTGATGTGTCCACTGTTCTCTGTAATCTGGCAGGAGAATATGGCAGTGGTATTTGAGGGTATGAAGCCAAGGTGAAGAGAGACAAACCTGGTGAACCCTTGTTGGATCTTCCTGTTGGGAATGACCCCTGAAGAGTGCCTCCATTTCTGTTGTGCTTGGCCATCGCACTAGCTGTCAGTGCTGTTCCTGCAAATGTATTTGCAGTTTCTGTGGAAGATAAAGGGGTCCAGAGTTTAAGCTTGCATCACAGACATGTTTTGTTTGGCTTTCAGGAGTACAAATCTGTCCCCTGCATCAGCTTTTCACCTCTCACAGCAGTATTTTTTCTGGGTAACTTCTCAGCTTTCTTCCCCACCAGCTGACCAGCTTCCATATCAGCTCTCTGCTCTGTTCAGGGAGGCAGGTTCTCACCAACATGCTGCTCTCTGTTTGCCTAATGAAGGACAGTTCCCCACAGAAAACCCCATGGGTATGAGGAATTCCTCTTCTGGCACAGGGACTGTGTTTTACCCCTCATGGGGTGTGTACTGCCTGCAGCACCTGCTGCAGGCTTTGTACAAGTCTTTGTAGCTTTGGATGTGGTCCATCACTAAGCGACCCTGCGGTGTGGATCTGGACTACCTTCCCTTTCCTGCTTCAGTTCTACTGCTATCTGGGAGTTTTGTACCAAAGGACTTGAGAAAACTTCTAAAAAAACTAAATGAAGGCTTTTCCATGGGAAGCTGTATCTAGGCACACTGAGGTGTTTACATGTGTGGTATATAAAGGCAGCTCAAAGAAAAGGCACAGAATATTTTAAAGTGTACAAGAAATTGAATTAATGAATTTCAGAGGAAGTATGTGCTTAAAAATTAGGCAATAATACAAATAATAAATACAATTTACAAATAAAAAATACAATAATACATACAAAATGCAGTGTTCAATTAAAAATGTGTTTTGGAGATAGTGAAAGGTTTGAAAAATCTAACTTTCCCTCCACTCTGTAGTTTTCATTATTTTCTTATTAAAGCCTACTAGTGTTTATTTTTCATTAGGTTAATTCATTGGCAGCTTAATAGGCAATTATTTTTTTAAGCATTTTATTTGCTTATATTTTTATTGATTTGCTTTACACCTAGAATGTCTGACATCAGTCTATCCAATACTACACGCGTACTTAAATCTGAATCGAGTTTCAGCTTTTCTGGGGGAAATATCTTGTTGCTTCAGGGAAGCAGCTGATATTCATATGAAGTCAGAAGTCCAAAATTCGGATCAATAGTTCCTTAAGAAAATTTGAAGTAATATACTGATGTTGCTTCAGGGAGTAAATCCATAAACAGACATTCTGTGAAACGAAAATTGCTTCTGGTTAATAATATGTACAATACAAGTATATTATATACATTACATATACACTATACTATACATGTCAATAGGTGGAATAATTATGGCCCTGGAAATACCATAAGAACTTAGAGGTGCTGCTTTGAGTGTAAAGTTTTACTGACACATGTACCAAATATTTTAGTGTGCTACATTCTGTGATCATTAGTTATTCATTAATGGCTGAATTAAGATAGTTGAATTGAGAAGCAAATCATAGCATTGTGATAGAATGACAACTTATCATAACATATTGGTTTCATCATTATTCCTTTTTTTCCCCTAGTTGCTACTTAAATTCATTTTCTCATCATTCGAATATGTAAGTCATCAGCTGTCAAATTCTGGAATTCAATTACACTTTTTATTTATAAAAGTCAGTGAAATAGCTTATAGAAGACCATGTAAATCATCAAGTTGCAAATAACCTATTTTAAAAGTACAATGGTAAAAGCAGTTTTAATATTAATCCATTCAAGAAATGGCATTTTAAGCCCGGTTATTCTAAAAGCCCTAGACTTAAAGCCATGGGAAGACTTGACACCATACTCAATTCTAAGAGTAAAGAAACAGTGATGTTTTATAATTGTTGTTCACCTAGTACCTGATTTCAATTTGGATCTCTGAAACCAAAATGCCAATCACCCAAAACATGCAGCTGCGGGAAGATTTTATGGCTACTGCAGTATTCCAATTAACTACACTGCAGATCATTCTGTAAAGGAAAGGAAACAGTCTTAGACAGCAGTTTCAGATGCATTTTCTGCCTGCTCTGCAGAATCATGGGTTAAATTTCATTTTTTTTTTTAAGAGGATTTTAAGCCACTGATTACATCTGCCTCTGCGTGTCCACAAATCTCTCCTCTTCCTGAACTCCAATCTAGTCATCACCTTTGACAATTTCTCCTGTATTTCCTTTTGTCAGACTATCACAGATTTTTCCCTTTTCTCATTAGCCATATTGATTTCAGTTCCTGCTTTCCTCTGTTATCCCATCCTTCCCATCACTTCTCCATGTCAGTCTTTATCTGTTCTTTCCAAGCACTTTGACTCCCTGATAAATTGCCATAGCTCCTTGTGTTTCAGTACTTGCCATGTCTCAAAATCATGATCAGTCTTGAGGGGGAAAGTCTTGTTGGTTATAAATACCAACGCCTGCTCTGAATTTGGGACGTCAATCCACTGTAACTCCTCAGTTGTAGGCATGTTAAAGGCATATTCTTCTCAGCCTTGGTATGCTGCAGCACAACATAGATACGATGTCTGCATGGACTGAAATAAGATTGATCTCTGAAGTCTAAGTCTGAAAACTCAGCTGCAGGATGTGGTACCTATAGTGCAAATGTCAAATAATTCTTTTTTTTTTTTTTTCTTTTCTTTTTTTACTTTCTCCCAGATATTTTCTTATTTGCAAATATTTACAGGGCTAATTGAAAGCATGTATCCACATATCTGGCATTTTTAATTTATCCAAGTCTTCCCTTCGTTGCATTCTTCAGACTCACTGAACTGTGTGGCTAACCTGTGTCCCAAAAATATGGTTTGAAGAGGCAATCTGTTAAGGCATGGTTGTCCAACCTCTTGGCATACCTGGGCAATGCTGAGAGAAGAGGAATAGCCTAGGACCACATAAAAAGTATATACCTTAGTTAACCTATATAAGAAAGAAAACTTCTTTTATATATATATATTTATTAAGGCATAGAAAGGAGAACAACAAAAACATATAAGTAGTGGGATATTTGACTTTGTTTTTGTGAAACTAATGCATCATCCTTGTTTGCTGACAGAAGTTGCAGTTCTCAGTGAGCTCTCAAGGTGTCTGTCAGAAGTTTTTGATGAAATTTTATGCTTAGCTTTGTCCTTGAAACTACTTGTCCACAAATGTATGTACTGTAAAAACATGATGATGTGAGAGAAGCATGACTGTGAAGCGAGGGTTATTTCTTTCTGGTAAGATAAAGCTTATAGAAGTCTGGTAAAGATATGTAATCAGACATATGAGTTGAATGTCTTATTGCCACTTTATGGATTCCATTTGAAAATTCCCGGGCACTGTTTTGAAAATGGAGCTGCAAATATACAAAAACAACAAGAACAACAACAAAAGTGACTTTTTCAGAAATCTTGAAAGCTATTCTCAAATTCCTTTGTCAAAACAGAAAGCACTGCTACATATTTTTCAGTGTTCACACAACTCTGTTTATCCAGTGTATCAAAATGCATGCAACCACTTGCCATAACTTAGAAACAGAAATCAGAATTGCTCAGGTTGGAAACGACCTTCAAGATCATCAAGTCCAGTGTCAACCAAACCACACTACCCTAACTGTAACAACCTACTGCTAAATCATGTCCCCAAGCACCACGTCTGATGGGTTTTTAAACACCTTCAGGGATGGTGACTCAACCACCTCCCTGGGGAGCCTATTCCAGTGCTGAACAACCCATTCAGTAAAGTTTTTCCTGATATCCGACCTAAACCTCCCCTGGCACAACTTGAGGCCATTTCGCCTTGTCCTGTCACCTGTCACCAGTGAGAAAGAAACCAACCCTCTCTTGCTGCAGTCAGCTTTCAGGTATTTGAAGAGAGAAATAAGGTCTTCCTTCAGCCTCTTCTTCCCCAGACTAAACAGCTCCAGCTCCTTCAGTTGCTTCTCATAGAGCATATTCGCCAGGCCCTTCACAAGCCTTGCTGCCCTTGTTTAGGCCTGCTCCAGCACCTTTCTGTATTGAGGTGCCCAAAACTGAACACAGTACTTGAGGTGAGGGCTTCACCAGTGCCAAGTAAAGCGGCAGGATTAACTCCCTAGCCCTGCTCACCACACCATTCCTTCTTGACCACCTGGGCACACTGCTGGCTCATATTCAGCAGAATGTCCATCAGCGCACCAAGTCCCTTTTCATCAGGCAGCTTTTCAGCCACTCCTCCCAAAGCCTGTAGGGTTGCCTGGGGTTGTTGTGACCAAAATGAAGTTCCTGACAGTTGGCCCCATTATAACTCGTACAATTTACCTTGGCCCACAGATCCAATCTATCCAGGTCTCTCCGTTGTGCCTTTCTACGCTCTGGAAGATCTATGCTATGTCCCAACTTGAGCTGGCACTGTCCTGAATTCAGCTCAGGCAGCACTGATCACACACTGATGTTAGGTTGTTGGGGGAGATGTGTGCATGCCACAGGCTGGGTCTGACCTCTCAGCGAGGCAGAGCGACTGCCATGCACTGGGTGGAGGGTGGCCACAGGAGCTGGCATGCACATAGCCCGCAGGTTGGACATGGAAGTGTTAAGGGGAATGGCACTCAAAACAAATTAAGTTTGACAAGATTTATCGACAGCTGAAAATGGATTCATATGGGAAGAGCAGTAAAGGAATTATATCCAAGAGTTGTGTAGCCTGAGGATGGTTAGCAGCCCTTATCCTGTGAGCCTTGTGCTATGTTTCCATAAGGATGATAAAACACATGTTGTGCAACTCAGAGAGCTTTGGGAAAGGAAGCCCCTGGCATCAAAGATGTGACGAGACTAGCCTTTATCACAGCCAGTGTTGTGGTGAATAAAAGATGACCTCTGTGGCAGTATTCACTCCTTTGCTTCCTCTTGTAGATGGGAGATGGTTTACATAGTTGCCCCTAAACAAGCAAAGGTGTTTGCTGTAGTCTGACAAAGCACAGCTGAGTACAGGCATTAGCTTGGCTTGAGCTACAGCTGACCATCTGGACCCTGAATTTCTAAAGGATTCTTTCCAAATCAGGCTTAGCATTCCCTTTTTTGTGGTCATCTGGTTTTAATTGCATTTAATTTCTTGGGAAATATGTTGTTGATATGTACAGGGCAGATTCTGTACAAAGGGCAATATTTAGCCCTTATATAAAGCTATTTTAGTGCACTCTTTTTTTTTTTTTAATCTACTTCAAACAAAAACATGGTTTTTCCAACACCAGTGTGCATTAAAAAGCATTTTTCAAAGCTCTGCAAAAGCTTTTAAGTGGAAATTGAAGTTTTAAATTCAGGCTTAGAGCATTAATTTGTCACACCAAATTTCTTAAGGCAATTGTGTAAATGTTGTAAGTGCCATTAATTTTACATTTGTTAAAGAACCAAAAGAGAAACTCTAGGTAATAGTTGCTATTTCCTGCTTCATTGTACCATGTGGATGGTGAGAAATAACAGAATAGTTCAGTTAAACCAAGACAGACTTACAGAAGTTATATCCTTAGATCCAGTCTCACCCAACCAGAGTGAAGTCGGGAACAATCTTCCTATTAAATATATGTCAGAGCTGTCTAAACTTATTTTGAAGTGCACAGAGCTCTTTCAATTGCTTAAAAGAGTACCTTTTTTGTTGAACATTTGATTAATACTTGTGACATTATAAAGTTGTATGTGCAACATAAAATCAGGAAAAATGTTATATTTTTTACTATCAATCTTCTGTTTCCTTTTAATTATAGTAGATAAAATTACAGGTTGAGTTTGGAAGAGACCCCTGGGGATCAACACCCACATCAAGCAAGATCATCTAGAGCAGATGGCTCACATCCGTGCCCTGACAAATATCTCTAATAATGATTCTTATTTTTAGTTTTTTTCTGTGTTTTTTTTTTTTTTTCTATTATTAGAATATTTTCTCCACTTAAGCATTTGTGAAAGTACTAATTACTTTGTGTGTTTGGTAGTGATAGACTTCCTTTGGTGGGAAGATATTTTTCCTGATGATTTTTCCCTAAAAACAACTTATGGTCCTTAGATGAAATAGGGACAAAAGTTCTAAGGCTGCGAGTTATGATAAAGTTTAAAAATTTTTTTAGAAATAAGTTTGGAAAAAAAATCAGGATTGCCTCTGGGCTCTGGGCTCACTCTGTTATCACAAACACAGAGACCTGAGAACAGCACCATGCCTACAAGATATGATAATTTACAATAAATAACAAGGATGTCTTGACTCCAGCCAGCAAAAACTGGGGCAAGCAGGAAAGAAAAACAACATGTATCTGAGTTTATCCCCAAACAGTTTGCAGAATAAAGGTTATTTTCATTAGTATGCGTGTCTAGAATGAACAGACTCACACTTTGTTGACCAAAAGATAAAAGCTCTGCAAATCTTTGTATGTATTTCTATAGTAAAATACACATTGCCATATTGAGAAGAATGTACTGGTAAATACTTGGATATTTACCTATGGTGGAGTACTGCCTACTCTACTTTGTTCTTTACTTTTGTTGTTCTTCCTTTATTGAATGTTTGTATATTGCACAGCTGTTGGCATTTGTAACTTTCAAATTAATCTCAATATACCCTTTGTCTAGATATTGCACTGCACTAAAGGGAGGAATGTGTAGAATAAATCATTTTAAAAAACAGTAGATAAAGTGCATATATTAAAATATTGTTTATATGATTGCCTTAAAAGTTGCAAGTATTTAGAAACTGCTGTAGACTGAAATAGGAAGCCAAATTACAGATCGTGCTGAGCAAAATAATATAGTCCAATGACTTGGTCATGAGAAGAGCTCAAGTGACTGTAACAAGTTACTATTCTGCAGGAATGTCTCACATCATCAGGTATTTTCTTTTGAAGGCTGAGATAAATCTGTAAATATTTGGCATTAACTGTGTCTGACCTGAGTTTTGTCAGAAGATTTTGTGAGACTTGTTTCTTTAACATGAACTCACATCTCTAACTACAGAGCGTATGTGTTGCCTCTGTGGAGTGCCACCATGATAAAACACAGGATGTATTTTGTGCTTGGAAGGTTGACATTCCAATTAATAAAACAGCTGCAGTGGCTGCGGTCTATCCAGATCCCTTTGCAGATACTTCCTACACTACAGAATCATCTAAGATGGAAAAAATCTGACTGAGTATGATGACCTGGCTCTCCTGCTCATGGCATGTGATGGCTGGCACTGAAGATAACCTGCTTTGTGATCTTCTCTGGCAGAGGGTCAGACTGAGAGGTGTGTAATTCCCCAGATCCTGCTTTCTGCCTGTCTTATAGACGAGCATCATATTTGCTAACCTCCGGTCTACTGAGTCCTCCCAACTAGGCCACGATTGTTGGTAAATGATTGAAGGAGTCTAGGTGAGCACTTCTGGCAGCTACCCCAGTACCTTTTTTCAGATTACGTCTGACTCTGGAAGATTAGTGCATATACATTTCTCCTTGCATTAGGAGGGCTTCATTGTGCTAATCTCTATGTTTGTCTAGTCTCTGTGCAATATCTCCATCTCTTCAACACAGAGCTAGACCTTATACTGGACACAGTACTACTCAAACCCTGGCATCCCCAGATTGAGCAGAAGAGAATCCCCTGTCTCAGGCTTCTAATGCCACCTTCTTTGCCACAGACTCATATTGCTGGTTCATGTTCCACTTGGTGACTTTCAGAACCATGAGGGGCTTTTCTGCAGACCTTAGAAGGATCAGCTGCAGAAACAGAGTGTGGGGAGCCTTTCAGACTGCATGGGTTGCTGTCTGCGTGGGTGGGAGAGTTCCTGTGGGCTATGGGCAAGAACATTTGGTGGTGGGCAAATGTTATGAGGAGACACTGTTCAGAGGCTTGTGAAAATGTGTGAGTCACCTCATAGGCTTTCTTGGGGGAGGTCTGAAGGTGGGAGCATGGGAAGAGTGAAACTGGATGAGGAAGGAAGCAGGGGGCTCAAGGGGCCCTCTTTTCTCCCTGTCAAAGAATCTCAGAGAGCTCCATGGGGTGTGACTGTGATAATTGAAAGGATTCCCTTTTGCTTAGATGGCTGATGTCATCTGGTAGTCCAGACTGGCTGAAGCCAAGGTAGAAGGTGTAAGGGTGTACTTGGTTCTTGGAAAAGATAGCTCCTTGTAAGCTTGATCAAATGCTTCGTCAAGCAGCCAGGGCAGTGGGACAACAGGGCCCATGCAGAGGCTGCCCACAGGCTCAAGCTGATTTTTTAAGACTTATTTATCTGTCATTTATTGTAGATCTTAACCTGCTAAATATTTCCAAGCCTAAAAGGTAGAATTGGCTGAGTAATGCTGGGTTTCCAAAAGAAGAGCATCTAGTTACGCTGGATATTAGGAAAAATTTCATCACAGAAAGAGTGGGACAACAGGGCCCATGCAGAGGCTGCCCACAGGCTCAAGCTGATTTTTTAAGACTTATTTATCTGTCATTTATTGTAGATCTTAACCTGCTAAATATTTCCAAACCTAAAAGGTAGAATTGGCTGAGTAATGCTGGGTTTCCAAAAGAAGAGCATCTAGTTACGCTGGATATTAGGAAAAATTTCATCACAGAAAGAGTGGTAAGGTACTGGAAGAGGGTACCCAAAGAAATCATGGAGTCACAGAGTCACAGAATCACAGAACTGAAGGGGTTGGAAGGGACCTCCAGAGATCATTGAGTCCAACCCTCCTGCCGAAGCAGCTCCCTAGCCCAGGTTGCACATGTAGGCATCTACGCAGATCTTGAGTTTCTCCAGAGCAGGAGACTCCACAACCTCTTTGTGCAGCCTGTGCCAGTGCTCTGTCACCTGCACTGTGAAGAAGTTTCCACACACGTTTTTATGGAACTTCCTATGCTTCAGTTTGTGTCCATTTCCCTTCTTCCTACTGCCACACACTGCTGATAAGAGTCCAGTCTTGTCCCTTTGCCTCCCATATGTTAGATTATTATAGACACGGATCAGATCCCCTGAGGTCACCATCCCAGGAGATGTTCAAGAAATGTGGAGAGTGTGGCATAAGATCAGTGGTGATGCATCAACAGTTGGACAAGATGACCTTGTAGGTCTTTTCCAACCTTAATGATGTTTAAAATAATAAAATAATGTTTTAAAAGAAAAATGAATAAGATCTGAGAGTGGTTGAGTTTGGAAGGATCCTCTGGAGGTCTTGTCCCACCCTCCTGCTCACACAGGGTGATGTGGAGCAGGAGGCTCAGGACTCTGCTGAGATGGCTTTGGAGTGCGTGCAGCCACGGAAACTCCACAGCTGTTTCTCAGTGCAGTGCAACTTTGAGTTCCAGGAGGATCTTCCCCATAGCTGTGGTCACGTGGCACATGCCTTGGCACTGGGAGAGAGAGCTGCCATGATGCTGCTGGGCCAGCAGCATGTTGGGTGTGGAGGCACCAGTGGGGAAGCTGGCAGGGACAGGGCTGAGCTGGCAGAAGGAGCAGCAGGCCCTTGGAGGCTGTTGGTGAAAGGGCTGGGACCACCCTACCTTGGTCCTTAGGAACCTCCAGATGTTCACTGGGCTCTCCTTTCAGGGTAGTCAGTGTGCAGAAACTGCAGCAGCTGTGGGCTGACGCAGATTTGGGTGTCACTTGAACACCTGTCATCTGCTGTAAACCTGGAGCAGTATCTCACACAGCAGGGCATTCTGCCAGCTTTGGAAGTGAGGGGCACTCATTCCAAGTGACCCTCAAAGCAGAATGGTGAGCACTCGATGCCAGGTGTAGGCTGTAGCTCTGGCAGGGAGTATACACCATCTACCCCAGTCGTGACCGGAGCCTCCACTCAGACAGGACTTCTAAAGGAAGAAGCATCTATGCAAACCATAATCTGTGGGAAGTGTCCAGACCTTAGCCCTGGAACAAAGGCTAGTGGCAAACTCTCCTGTGTAAGATATGCCCAGGTGGAGGACCTCCTGCAACAGCTAGCTGAACTGCAGGACACAGCCAAAATTCTGTGTGCTATCAGATGAGCCAGAGACAGAGTCAGCATGTAGCCTGCACTGAATCCACAGTCCAGGGCCAAACAGCCCCAGACTCCCCCACAGGCATACCCAGACAGAGGGGGAACAGTGATGAGAAACGGCAAATTGCCATGAGAAAGACCAACAATAGGAAAAAGCCTGTCTCAAAGCCTGAGGTGCTTCTGCAGAACCACTTCACAGTTCTCCAGGCTGAGAAGGAAAAAGAAACAATAACAGGTAAGTTGTCTGAACTGAGTAAGGCAGATAGACTAGCTCCTCATTGCATAACAGCTACTGTAGCTAAGAAAAAGCAATGGGTAATAGCAGTAGGTTATTCTCTTTTGAGAAGTACAGAGCATCCATTTGTGACCCTGACCTGCGATCTAGAGAGGTCTGCTGCTTGCCAGGGGCCTGCATCCAGGATGTGACAGAGAGGCTGCCAGACCTTATGTCCTACAGACTAATACACCCTCCTGCTGTTTCATGTAGGCACTAGTGACACAGCTGTTGGCAACCTGAAGAATATCAAGAGGGACTAATAATTGCTGGGAGCAGTGGTGAAGAACCTAGGAGCATAGGTAGTCTTCTCATCAATCCCCCATGATAGGGGAAAGGGGAGAGGAAGGACTGATAGAATTAAGAAAATCAATGAATGGTTAAGGGAATGGTATTGTGAACAGGGCTTTGGCTACTTATGTCATGAAAATAATTTTGAGAAATCTGGTCTTCTGGGGGATGATGGGGTTAATCTGTCAGACAAGGGGAAGACCATCTTTGGCAACAAGCTTTCCTATTTAATCAGGAAAGCTTTAAACTAGAGTTGCTGGGGTTGGGGATCTTCATAACATTACACTTTGAGGCTGACAGTGATGTAATGGATGCCCTGGGCCTGGGCCTGTACCTAAGGTACAGGATAAGGGACCTCTAATTGGGAAATCGGCCTCATTAGGAGCTCAACTCGAGTGCCTGTACATCAGTGCACGGAGCATACGTAACAAAGTGAGAGGAATTGCAGGTGTGCATGTGCTTAATGAGGCTATGTTATCATTAGCATCATGAGTCATGGTGGGTGAATCTCACAACTGGGATGTAGGAATAGATGGTATAAGCTCTTTAGTAAAGACAGACAGGGGAGAAGGGGAGGAGGTGTTGCCCTCTACATCAGTGACCACCTGGAGTCCATGGAGCTCCATCTGAGGATAGATGAAGAGCTGACAGAGAGCTTATGGGTTAGGGTAAAAGGAAAGGCAGGGGAAGGAGACATCATATGTCTGTTACAGGCTGCCTGATCAGGAAGACCAATTGAATGAGGCCCTCTATAAACAGATGGAAGCAGCTTCACATTCACAAAGCATGATTTTGTGGATGACTTCATCCACACTGATAGCTATTGGAGGGGCAACATAGCAAAGGACTAGAAATCGAAGAGGTTCCTGGAATGTGTTAATGATATACCTGGAGTATTTTGTCCAGTTTCTTGTTCCCCAGTACAAAAAAAAAGACAGGGATCTCCTTGAAGAGGCCAGCAGAGGGCCACATTGGTAACAAAGAATGTGGAATGCGTCCATTATGAGGAAAGGCTGAGAGACCTGAGTCTGTTCAGCCTTGAAAAAAGAAGACTCAGAGGGTATCTGATCCATGTCTATAGATATCCAAGAAGCAGGAGGCAAAGGGATGAGGCTGGACTCTTCTCAGCAGTGTGTGGTGATAGGACGAGGGGAAATGGCCACAAACTGAAGCATAGAAAGAAACATGAGCTTGGGAACATCACAATGAGGGTGACAGAGCACTGGAATAGGCTGCCTCGAGAGGTTGTGGAGTCTCCTTCTCTGGAGATATTCAAGGCCCACCTGGATGCCTACCTGTGCAACCTGGTCTAGGGAGCCTGCTTTGGCAGGGGGGTTGGACTCAATGATCCTAGAGGTCCCTTCCAACCCCTACAATTCTGTGATTCTGTGACTCTGTGATAACCTCCTCTTCCAAGTAGTACAGGAACCCGTGAGAAATAGTGCTATGCTTGACCCTTTCCTCGCCAATGAGGAAGGGCTGATGACTAATGTGAAGCTCAGGGGCAGCCTCAGCTGTAGCGACCACAAAATGGTGGAGCTCAAAATCCTTAGGGTGTCAAAGAGGGCACACAGCGAGCTTGGTGCTGTGGGCTTCAAGAGAGCAGACTTTGAATTCTTCAGGGAAATCCTTGGCAGGGTGATGTGGGAAAAAGCTCTGAAGGGAAGAGGGGCCCAAATAAGTTGGTCAGTATACGAGGAACATCTCCTCCAAGCCCAGAAGCAGTGCATCCCAAGAAGAAGGAAGGCAGGCAAGAATGCCAGCAGGCCTCTATGGATCAACAAGTAGCTCCTGGGACTAAGCTCAAAAAGAAAATGTATAGGACATGGAAGCAGGAACAGGTTATCTGACAGGAATTCAAAGGGGGATCAGGTTTGTAAAGCTGTAAGTCAGACAGAATTAAATCTAGCCAGAGACATTAACAGAAACAAGAAGAAATCCTACAGATGTATCAGCAATAAAAATATCAGAGGCTGTCTTCAGAAGAAAATTGGAGACCTGGTCATGAGGGATGCAGAGAAACCTGAGATATCAATGACTTTCCTCAGTCTTTACCTGCAAGGGCTCTAGCTGCACCTCCTGTGTTGCAGAAAACAATGGTAAGAACTTGGAGAAGTTAGATCTGCCTGCTGAAATTGAAGATCAGGTTCAAGACCATTTAAAGAACCTGAAGGTGCACATATCCATGTGACCCAATGAGATCCAGTCATGGGTTCTGAGGGAACTGGCAGAAGAAGTTGCCAAGCCATTGTCCATCACATTTAAAAGGTCATGGCAGTCTAGTGAAGTTCCCACTGATTGGAAAAGGGGAAACATAAGCCCCATTTTCAAGAAGGGAAAAAAAAGATCCAGGGAACTACAGACCAGTCAGTCTCACCTCTATACCTTGCAAGATTATGGAGCAGATCCTCCTGAAAGCTCTACTGAGGCAAATGGAAAATAAAGATAAGGTGATTGATAGTAACCAACCAAGGGCAAGTCATGTCTGACAAAACTGATAGCCTTTTATGGTGGAATTACAGCATCAGTGGATTAAGGAGGAGCAATTGACGTCATCTACCTGGGCATGTGCAAAGTGTTTGACAGTGTTCTGCATGACATCCTGATAGTCAAGTGGGAGAAAACTGGATGGACCACTTGCTGGATAATGAATTGGCTGGCTGGTTTCACTCAGAGAGTTGTGATCAGTGGCTCAGTGTCCAAGTGGAGGCTGGTGATGAGCGGCATTCCTCAGGGACTGGTGCTGGGACAAGTGTTATTTAATATGTTTGTAGGTGACATGAACAGTGGGATCGAGTGAACCCTCAGCAAGTTTGTAGATGACAGCAAGCTTTGTGATGCAGGTGACATGCTAGAGGCAAGGAATGCTATCCAGAAGAACCTGAACAGGCTTGAGAAGTGGGCTATGAAGTTCAACAAGCCCAAGTGCAGGGTCCTGCACCTGGTTTAGGGCAATTCCAAGAAGGTTGGGTGGAGAATGGCTTGAGAGTAGCTCTGAGGAGAAGTATTTGGGAATGTCAGTTGATCAAAGAGTCAACATGAGCTGACAATGTGTACTTGCAGCTCAGAAGGCCAACTTTATCCTGGGTTGCATCAAGAGAAGTATAACTAGGAGGTCGAAGGAGATCATTCTGCAAGTCTACTCTGCTCTTGTGAGACCCTGCACAGTTCTGAGGTAATCAACACAAGACGAACATGGAGTTGTTGGAGAAGGCCCAGAAGTGGGCCATGAAGATGATTAGAGGGCTGGAGCACCTCCCCTAAGAGGACAAGCTGAGAGAGCTGGGGAACTTCAGCTTGGAGAAGAGAAGGCTTCAATGAGATCTTATAGTGGCCTTCCAGTACATTAAGGGGGCCTACAGGAAAGCTAGTGAGGGACTTTTTGTAATGGCATGCAGTGATAGGATGAGGGGAAATAGTTTCAAACCGGAAGAGGGTAGATTTAGACTAGATAGCAGGAAGAAATTCTTTACTGTGTGGGAGATGAGATACTGGAACAGGTTGCCCAGTGAGGTTGTGATACCCTCTCCTGAAAGCATTCGAAGCCAGCCTGGATGGGACTGTGAGCAATCTTGTCTAGAGGGACATGTTCCTGCCTATAAAGGAGGGTTGGAACTAGGTTATCTTAAAGGTCCCTTCCAACCCAAACTATTTTATAATTCTATGATGAGTCTGCACTCAGGGCTGTCAGGGCGCTGCCCTGCAGCCAGCTGGGAGACAGTGCTGGTCAGACTTGGAGCTGCATCAGCCCTCACTTCTTGACAGTGGAGGTCCTTTCTCCCATCTGCAGGGAATTTGTTTCTAGGCCATTGTTTCTAGGCCTAATACAACACAGGGTGTAGTGACAATGAGGGAAACTGCTCCACACCATCTCACTGGCAGTGTTCCTCTTGGCTGTAAGTGGGTGAGCCAAACACATGCCTCTTGTTGTTACCATCTTCTCTGACTCTGTGCAGGATGTGGTCAAGAGGCTGCCTGCAGAGCGGGCACATGGTGCCTGTAGCAGCCCACCACTGGATGCAGTGGAAGCAGGAGTGGAAGTAGTTGGGCATATAGGCAACACTGATGATAGTGCCAAGGCAAGATGGAGCACTGGTCACCAGCTACTGCTTCTGATGGCCCTGCCTGCTGCCTTTGACTCATGTTTGCTGTTGAAGAGCTGCTCTTCTCCAGATGCTACATAGCACCTGTTGCCATGTCCTTCCTGTCAAAAGAAACATGTTAGGAGGAGCAGGAAAGCAAAGAAAATCCAAGAGAGGGAAGGGGAGAACTTCCTGAAGGGCCTCCTTGTGGACTGAAAATCATTATTGTTGTCACTGGGATTCATTTAATCCCCATGGACAGGGCTGCTCTCCCCTGCTCTCTCCCTGGGCAGCAGTACCATTGTAGTTGGCAGAGGGTATCTGAAGGAAGTGACCAGGGAAGGAGAAGGAGTTGGCTGGGCTTCTTTAGTGGTGCCAAGGATATTGGCACCTTCCTCAAGCCTGCAACCATGGGACAGATACTGCAGGGACCTGCAGGATCCTGCCAGCCTTGAAAGCCCAAAGTCTCTGAAGGGAGGCTTTGCAGAATTTCTTCTATCTTGTAATGGCCTTGTACTGTAGCTTAGCCTCAGACTTGTCAGGACCCACATTCCTCCTGAGCACTGTGTTCCTGAAATGCAAGTGGGAAACCCTGACGATGCTGGTACAAAGAGTGTCCAGGACACTGAGGACTGTCAGGGAAGGACTCACCTGTTGTTGCTTGTGAGAATGCACTCGTAGGCAAGTTATTTTGTTGCTTAGCCTCCTGCACAGTGAACAAGTGTTTTCTGGTCTTCAGCCTGAACTTCTGTCTGCTGTGTTCCATTGTGCCCATTGGCTCTTCTCCTGTCAGTAGTCATCACAAAAAAGAAACTGGCTCCATCTGCTTTGCATGACTCCCTTCAGATATTTGTACACCTTGATGAGATCCCCAGAGCCTTCTTCCTGCTGAAGAGTCCCAGCTCTCAGCCTTACCTCATAGGAGAGATGCTCCATTTGTTGCCTTACCTTAGCAGCCTCTTCATAGAAATTCAGAATCACGTAGGATGGAGAAGAACCTTTAGATAAAGTTCAACCTTCCACTTAACACTATCAAGTCCACCACTAAAATGAGTCTCTAAGCATCACATCCACAGGTCTCCAATGCCTCCACAGTTGGCAGATCCACCCCTTCCCTGTGCAGCCTGTTACAATGCCTAAACAGTCGTTCTGTGAAGAAAATCTTCTCAATATCCAATTCAAACCTCCCCTAAAGTTAATCAAGGCCATTTCCTCACTATCTATCACTCTACCAGAGAATGGAGATTGATGCCCACCTCTCTACAGCTTCCTGAAAGCTGTAGAGAGAAATAAGGTCTCATTTTCCCCAATTCCCTCAGCTGCCACTCATAGTTCTTGTTTTCCAGTCCCTTCAGCAGCTTTGTTGCTCTTTTCTGAATTAGCTCCAGAACCTCCATATCCTACTTGCAGTGAGGGGCCTGAAAGTGGCCACAACACTTGAGGTGTGTTTTGCATCATCAAGCTGAGGACAAGACAGTTGTTTCCAAAGGCCTGCTGGCCACATGATTTCTGATGCAGGTCAGGAGACCATTGGTCTTCTTGGCCTGCTTGAGCACATGGCTGGCTTGTGTTTGGAGGGATTTTGACCAACACCAGCAAGTCTTTATCTGCTAGGAAACTTTCCAGCCAATCTTCCCCATGCCTGTTCCATTGCATGGTGGTGTTCTGACCCAAGAGTAGTGCCTGGCTTTCAGCCTTGTTGAATGCCGTATAGCTGCGTGCAGCCCATCGGTGCAGCCTTTTCAGATCCCTCTGCAGATCAACACGTCTTCCCAACTTGATGTTGTCTGCAGATTTACTGAGGATGCATGAAGTTGTTCCACTGCTTGTTCATCCACACAATAAATGTTTCCTAGTGTTCAGAGAGGATTGTTGTCTCTAGTGTTTCATTGTGCCCACATACTCTTCTCCCAGAACCACTGCAGTCAACCTTTTATTTTGTGGCTCTTCAGCTTTCCTGCTATGATTAAGAGATATACTCCATCATATTATTTTCCTTTGCTGAACTCTCTCCAGGAACTCTGTTAGGTTATATCTGAAGTTACATGACAAAGGTTCTTTTAAACCTCTTTTTTACAAAATACACATTTGTAGTTTTTTGAAACTGCAGACAAATCTAAATTTGTCTTCATCAACTAATAAGATTTTGGAAATGAATGTATTGTAATAATTAAGTAGATGTTCTGAATAATGCAACTAAGATTGTAGTATTAAGTGAGGGTCTTTATTTCTTTTTTCTTTTTTTTTTTCTTTTCTATGATTGTAATTGGAAATACAGGTTGTTATTCTTCTTTCATCATCCCTTCCATTCATTGCCATCTAATTTTCAGGAAAGCATCCATCTTTGGACTGTGCCACAAATAGACCACCAGCTGTTTTTATTGAAGTCTTTTAAAGTGTCACAACCTACGGAATGTAATAAAGAAGAACATAAAATTGTGCTCCTGTGCAACTCTCAGAGCATACTGTGAGTTTTCCTGAAGTGTGAAACTTTCTCAGCTGGTATTTATTTATCAGTGGAAGACTTGTAGAAATGAAATTAGGGTCAAGTGGAACTGAAAATTATAGGAACATTTTCCTTATTATAGCAGACCTCATGGAGAAATTCATATAAAGTTTGTTCACCGGGTCTTTAAGTACTTCTCCATATTTCATTGTATAAATACGTATAACTGGATCATTTAGATTTTTAGGTATAGCTCACAATGTTTACCATCTTTTTTTTTCTTTCTCCACATCCCCACCCTAATTTTATTATTATCTGCTTAACATCAGGCAGAGTTTTTCTCCAGTGTTCATCAGAGGCACTCTGTCACTGACTATGATGCTTTGAGTACAAGAGAGAAGTAGAGATTCAACTTTTTCTGTTAGTGGGATGGTTCTGAAAATTATAGGAGTCCATGGTCTGTCCTGAGAAGGACATTCTGGTTTCTGAGGTCACTTGGTGTTAACGAAATGCAGAAAAAGTAGGACAATTGTGAACAAAACTGAAAATATTTAATTAATGTCTCATTAAGGATAGTAGCCACTCTAGAGAGCTTGTTCTGAAAACTAGGAACAGTAAATTTGCTATCAGGTGCAGGGCTGTAAGTCATGCAGGTCCTGGTGAACACAGTGAATGATGTAATTCTGCTAATTAAAGTACTATAGTACTCTTGGAACTCTATCTGTCTTAATCTATGCATGATTTCTTCATTTAATATGAAGAAATTTCTGAAGTCACTCAAGTGTTCCCAGGACTAATTACTTTTTTTTTTCTACTGCTGCCTTCTACTTAAAATGTACTGAGGAGAAGAAAAATCATTCAGAGAACTTGCTTCCCAGAATTACCCTCAATTTCTTCTTCTTTACAAGCACTGTCTAAATATTTAGATGTATGTTTTGATTATTGCTATTCCCCTAATTCCTTCTTTCATGCAGCATGCCTGGATATCCTTGGTGAATTTCCTGATTTCTTTCAGGAAATTCAACAGCACCAGATTCCCTGTAAAGGAATGATCCAGAGGGCTTTTGAACAGGGGGACTGGAGTGATGTGATCAGGTTGGATCAAAAAATCAACAGGCTTTTGCAGGGTCACTTTCAGCACTGTCAGACTAGCAAGGAAATGCCTGCAAGTCAATGAAATCTCCCATACACTTTCTAGGAACCCAAATGCCTGCTGGTTAATGCATACAGCATGAAGAGTAAACAAGACAAGTTAGTAGTGTGCATAAGCTTGCAGGATTGTAATTTTGTCATCACAGAAACATGTTTGGATGGCTCCCATGATTAGAATATTGCAAGGGAAGGCCATATCCTCTTCAGGACAGATAGTGTGGGGATGTGAGGATGGGATGTTACTCTCTGTCAGTGACCAGCTGGAGTGCATGGAACTCTGCCACAGATGGATAAGGAGATGACTGGAAGTTTATGAATAAAGATTAAAAGGAAGACAAGGCTTATTAAAGCTATGGTGGAGGTCTGCTACACACCATCTGACCAGGGAGAATGTGTGGATGATGCCCTCCACAAACAGATAGGAGCATTTTCACATTCACAAGGCTTGGTGTGGGACTTAAGACCTTGGTATCTGCTGAATGCATTTGGAGGGATAACACTGCAGGGGAGAAGCAATCCAGGAGATTCCTGGAACACACTGTTGAAACTTCTTTCTCTGAAGAATAGAAGAACCAATGACAATAAGTGCTATTCTCATTGTCACATTGTAAGTAATGTAAATGTCCAAAGCAGTTTTGGCTGTAGTGACCTTGAAGTGGCAGAGTTCAAGTTTCTCAGGGCAGTGAGGTGTGTGCAAAGCAATCTCCCAACCTTGGACTTCAGGAGAGCTGACTTTGTGCTTTTCAAGGATTGTTTGGTAGAATAGTGTGAAGCTCTGGACAGAAGAAGGCCTCCAGAAATATGGCTAATTCAAGGATCACCTCCGAAGGTGATCAATTTTCAGCAGTGATGCATCCAACACTGAGAAAAGTGCTGGAAAAATGTCAGAAGGCCTTCATTGATGGACAAGGAGGTCCTGGCAAAACTCAGACACAAAAAGGAAGCCTACAGAGGGTGGAAATAAGGAAAGGTAACCTGGGAAGAATATAGTGTCATTGTCTGATTAGCTGAGGATCATGTTAGAAAGCCTAAAGCCCAGACAGTATTAAATCTGGCCAAGGACATCAAGGGCAGAAAGAAGAAATCTGCAGGTACCTCAAAAGGAAGACTAGGAAAATTTGGTCCTTCTCCAGAAGGAAACAGGGAACCTGGTTACCAAAGACGGTGAAAAGGCTGAGATACTGAATGCCTTCTTTGCCTCAGTCCTTACCAGCAAGACTGGCCTTCAGGCATTCCGGTTCCCAGAGGGCTGGCTGAGAGATTGAAGAAAGGAAGACGTATTTTGATGGAAGAAAATCAGGTCAGGGAATACCTGAGTAAAATGGACCTTTATAAGTTCATGAGCCCTGATTGAAATGCATGCATGAGTACTGACAGTGTTGACAGATGTGACTGTGAAGCCACCTTCTTTAGTCTTTGTTAGATTGTAGCAACTGGAAGAAGTGTCTGGAGAATAAAGGAAAGCAAATGTCATTCTATTTTCAAAAGGGTACATAAAGGAGAAGAAAACCATCAGGAGTAGTAGTTAGCATGGATTCATCAAAGGGAAATAATGCCTGACCAACCAGATAAATTTCTATAATAAAGTGACCAGCCTGAAGGATGAGAATGTACTAATGGATATTGTCTTCCTGGACTTCAGAAAGGCCTTTGACACTGTCTCACGTAAGATCCTCTTATAGGATGGATGAGCAGACAGTTAGATTGATCAAAAACTGGATGAATGACTGAACCTAGAGAATATTATTCAGTAGTGCAGTCTAGTTAATTGGAAGTCAGTAATGAGTAGAGTATTCCAGGAACTGGTACTGGGTCCAGTCTTGTTTAACATCTTCACTGACAATCTGGATGGTGGGATTGAGTGCACCCTCAGTAAATTCACAGATAACAAGAAACTGCAGGGAATGGCTATCATACCAACAGACTGCATGGCCTTCCAGGGAGAACTTGACAGGCTGGAGAGGAATGACTGGAACCTTATGAAGTTCAACAAGAAGTGCAGAGTTCTGCACCCATGGAGGAATCAGTACATGCTGAGGGACACTCAGATCAAAAGTACCTCTGAAAAAAGGATGATATTCGCCATACTGAACAGTAGTCAGCAATGTGTCATAACTGCTAAGAACACTAATGGTATTCTTGACTGTGATAGGCAAAATTTCGCTAACAGGTCAAGAGGGGTGATCTTTCCTCTCTACTCAGCAATTCTGAGGCAACACCTGAAGTAATGTCCAATTCTGGGCCACCCAGTACAAGGAAGCTAACATACTGGAAAGAGTCCAATGGAGGGTGACCAAGATAATGAAGGGATAGGAGCACCTTTCCTATGACAGCCTGAGAAAGTTGGAACTGTTCATCCTGCACAAGAGGAAGCTCAGGGGAGTCTTATTAATGTCTATAAGTATCTGAAAGGAGAGTATAAATAGGATTGAACAATGTTATTTTCAGTGATGGCCAGTGCTAAGAGACAACAGAAACAAACTGGAACACAGGAGATTCTCTGTAAACATTGGGAAGCACTTTACTATGCAGTGACAGAACATAACAGAATAGGTTACCCAGTGATTTTTTGGAGTCTTCTTCCTTGGAGATTTTCAAAAGCCACCTGCACATGGTCCGGGGCAATCTGTTCTCGGTATACCTGCTTGAGCTGGGTGAGGGGTTTGAACTGATGACTTCTTGAAGCTCCTTCCTACCTTAACCTGTGATTCTGTGCCTATGATTTGGCCTTGAAGATAACTATTATACCGCAGGCTGAAAAGTGGGATGAAAGCTAGATGAAGTGTAAAATATGTTACCAGAGGGTGAAGAACTTGTGCTGTAAGATGAAAAATGAAATAAACACATTCTGTGGTGAGGTCAGCTTATTAAAATGAAGAACAGCCTTTTAGTGATGGCCATGTACTAGGCACTGTTTGGAAATCCTGTATTGAAGGGATAAAAAGCAATTGGCAGTGTCTAATGGAAATGTGATTATAAAGAGGTGATTATTCTTTTCACTGAGAACTGAATGTGGTTTTCAGGCTTCTGTAAAATGGAACTCATGTGACAGTAAGTCCAGAAAGGAGAGCAATACTCTTGCTCTGTAAAGAGAATGGGATTGCTGCAAGTACATATTGTGGGATGGTGTTATATGCATGTTATAAATGGCATAGGAGTGTGCATTTGTCCTTCTTTTAATGTTCTCTCTAAAGATTGTGCACTAGCATTTGTGGTAAATAGTCAGAGGTGAGAACTATAGCATAGTGCTGCAGAGACGTTTCAGTCAGAGTATAAATTATCTTATAAGTAATAGTGTAAACTGAGTGATATAGAATATCCAATGCAATACATTAAAGCTGGATGAGAGTATCCTAGAAGCAGAAATCCTCAAGAATCATAAAAATCATAGGATGACTCATAGGTTGGTTTGGGTTGGAAGGAGCCTTAAAGAGCATCTATTTCCAACCCCCTGCCATGAGGAGAAGCTCTTTCCACTAGATAAGTTGCCCAAAGCCTTGTCCAACTCGGCCTTGATCACTTCTAGGAATGGGGGATTCACAATTTCTCTAGACAACCTGTTCTAATGTCTCAAAAGCTTCAGAGTAAAGGATTTCTTACTAATATCTAATCTTCTTTAGTTTAAAACTATTGCCCCTTGTTTACTTACTACACTCCCTGAATCCCTGTCCAGCATTTCTGTAGGCCTCTTTTAGGTACTGAAAGGCCACTATAACGTTTCCCCAAAGTCAACACTTTTCCAAGCTGAACAACTCCCAACTCCCTCATCCTGTCTTTGTAGGAGAGGTGCTCCAGCCCTCTAATCATTCTTGCAGTCCTCCTCTGGACTCTCTTCAGCAGCTCCATGTCCTTATGCTGGGTGTCTAGAGCTGAAAGCAATACTCCAGGTGGCAGGAGAACAGAGGGAGATAATCACCTTCCTAGCCCAATTGGTCTGACTTCTTCTGGTGCAGCCCAGGACATGGTTGGCTTTCTGGGCTGCAAGCAGATATTACTCAGTTGCGTTGAGCTTCTTCTCAACTGAAATCTCCAAGTCCTTCTCCCCTGGGCTGCTCTCCAACCATTCTACACCCAGATTTAATTTGTCTCTGAGTTTGCCCTGATATCTGTTCAGGACCCTGAGCTTTTTACTTGTTGATCTATGTGATAATAGCAAAAGACCAACTCTTAAATCTACAAGGTCCTCTGGATGGCTTCCCTCCCTTTCAACATATTGACCGCACCACACAACTTGATGTCATTGGCAAGTTTGCTCTGGGTGCACTCAATCCCATTGACCATGTGGCTGACAAAAATGTTAAATAACACTGTTCCAGTTCTGACTTCTGGAAAAGACCATACATCACTGTTCTCCACCTGGATGTTGAGCCATTAATCCGGCCTCTTTGAATTTGACCACTTGGTTTATTCCTTATCCACCAAGTGCTCCATCTGTCCAGACCATGTCTCTCCCATCTACAGACAAGGAGGTAGTGTGGGACACTGTCAAATGCTTTGCACAAGCCTATGTAGCAATATCAGTTGCTTTTCCCTTATCCACCAATCCTGTTACCTTGTAGTAGAAAGGCAAAACATTTATCAGGCACGAATTCTTAGGGATTTTAGCTTGTAACAAGAAGTTACATAGGGAAATTTTTCAGAAAACAGTCAGTAGGCAAGAAACTGACTTTCCAGAATGCAGAAAGGATGCTGCAAATACAGCTCAGACTTTAAAGAGCATGCCTAGAGGTAGGGTGTTATGAAGCTGAGAGGTAATAACCCCTTTAAATATACTCATGATGTAAAACAGCTTTTATTTGTTTGCTTAGGTTTTTTTTTTCCTTCTCTGAACAAATCAGTATGAGAAAATTAGAGGAAGCAGAGAGTGAAAACAAAAATAGTCTCAAACTAATTGCAAGCTAGAAATCAAATATGACTCATAAGCTAATGGAAGCTATTCAGTTGCCAGTTTCAACACTTTAAAAAAAGGGATGTTGTTTGCACTAAAACATAGCTGTGGACTGTGTTGACCAAAAAAGAGGATGAGGAGCTTAGAGCAGTAGGAATGTGTGTTTCTGTGTACAGTCTGTGTTCTCTGACTTCACATTTCTGAGTCTAACTTCATTTCATCCAGGAAATTTTATTATGTGTAGGGATGTCTGCCAAGTTGTAGCCATGTAGGGTTAAGCAAGAGAGCCTGCTGTATTAAACAGCTCAGGGAGAAGAGTTTGTATTCACTAGTGTTTCATGTTGGTTTATTTTTGCAACTGGGGTCATTTTCTAAACTTGGCTTTAGCTAACTACTGAAAGACCAGAAATACCTAAACATGGACAGCTGCATAAGAACATCTTAGGCTATTTTTTAGATACTTTATAATATCTGAAAATTAAAACTTCGTTTGGAATTTATGGTAACATTTTCTGGAAAAATCCCATTACTTACCTGTTTACAAAATTAGGTATATTGTTACTTTTTAAATGTTTTTTTTTTTTTTTACTATAACAGACATAATATTTGTGTCTGTTACAAAAGGATATGCGAGAGGGTAGACAGGAAATGTATGTTTACTTTGAAGATATTTATCTTCTTTTCATAACAGTTCAAGGTTTTTTTTAATGTGTCTTTCACAGGAAAAAAGGTCAGAAATTTATTAATAATGCATCTTCAGGTGTGTCTGCCTTAGATGACATTGCTCATTGATGTTTTGTTTTAACAGGCACAAATAAGGACATCTCAGAGAAACCTGAAAATTAACAGAAGAATTATGAAAAATATTTATTTATTTTTGTCTCCCATCTTTCACATTCATTAACATTAATTAAATGTTTAACATTGTTAACATTATTTAAATAAATAGAATACAAATATCAATAACAAAATAATTTCAAATAATAGATGGCAAAATCATTTTAATCTTATGCCTTGCCTCACGGTAGCTTAAAATTGCTATTTCTCAAAGAATGTTTTCACGCTGTTTGTTACCAAATAATGACCAATCTCACAAATGGATAGAATGGATCTTCCAGCCAGCAAAGCACAATCTTCTCTTGTCAGTAGAAAATGTGGAATAGATCTGTATTTATGATGTGATCAATAGAAATAAGACTGTTAATTTATAAGATTATTTTCATTTCAGATTGCCTTTTAACTTGGAGGCAATTAATTTTGTGTGTCATTTTATTAGTCCTAGGTTAACCAGCGAAACTGGGGTGCATAATGGTTAAATTATTTTCCTCTGTTAACAAAATTACTCTGAAGAGGACTAATAACTTACTGTATATCTTAAGCTTTCTGAGATTGTGTAGCAAAACATTTGATCTACTTATAACTTATCATAGAATAAGAGAATAGTTTTGGTTGGAATGGGCCTTAAAGATCATCTGGATCCAACTCTTCTGCCATGGGCAGAGACCCTCTGCTACCCTCATTCAACCTGGCTTTGAACATCTCCAGGGCTGGGGCATTCACAGGTTCGTTCTCTAAGCAGTTTGTTTCACTCTCATAGCAAAGAATTTTTTAGAATACCTAATTGAAAACTACCTGATAGAGCCTGTCCCCATCTTTCCTATAGGCCACTTTTAGATACTAGAAGACTGCTACAGTGTCTCCCCGAACATTTCTCCAAGTAGAACAATCTCAGCTATCTTTGTCTAAGCAGAAGTGTTCCTGAAATCTGATGATGATCATCATGACTTCCTCTGGGCCTGCTGCAACAATTCCATGTCATTTTTGTGCTAGGGGGTCCAGAACTGAATGTACCAGAGATGAGAGTAGAGTAGGGGAGGACAGCAACCTCCCTTCCCCTACCAGTCACGGTTATTTTCATGCATTCCAGGATACAGTTGGCTTTCTGGGCTTCAAGTGCACACACTGCTGGCTCACATATAGCTTTGGCCCACCAGAACCTCAAATGCTCCTTGTCAAGGCTGCTCTCAATACATTCAGTCTGCACTCATAAAATCATACATTGCATTGGATATAAAAGGATCTTAAGACGAGCAAGTCCAACCATTTGCCTAACACTACCAAGATCACCACTAAAATGTGTTCCAAAGTACCATATTCGCAGTTCTCCAATGCCTTCACTTCCCTGGGCAGACTGCTGCAATGTCTAACCAGCCTTTCTCTGAAGAAATTCTTCCCAGTATCCAATCTAAACCACTCCTAAAGCAACCCAGGCATCTGAGATGAGTTCTTGGGGAAAGCAATTGCACTTTATGACTTCAGAGTTAAGACTGGTTTCTCTCTCTTCCTCCACACTAGGAGTATAGAATCATAAAATCATTAAGGTTGGAAATAAACTCTAAGGTCATACATCCCAACTGTCCACCTACCATCAATGCTGCCCACTAAATCATATTCCTTAATAGCACAGCTACACTTTCCATGAACCCCTCTAGGGACCATGACTCAACCACCTCCCTGGGCAGCTCATTCCAGTGCCTGACCACTCTTTCAGAGAAATTTTTTTTCCAACATCCAACCTGAATCTCTTCTGGTGCAACTTGAGGCCATTTCCTCTCATCCTATTGCTACATACCTGGGAGAAGAGGTCAACTCCCACCCCATCACAACCTCATTTTAGGTAGCTGTAGAGGGCAATAAAGTCTCCCCTGAACTTTCTCTTATGCAGACTAAACAATCCAAGTTCCCTCAATAGCTCCTCGTAAGACTTGTGCTCCAGCCTCCTCACCAGCTTCACTGCCCTTCTCTGGACATGTTCCAGGGCCTCAATGTCTTTCTTGTTGTAAGGGACTGAAAACTGAATGCAGTTCTTGAAGTGGCGTCTCACCAGACTGACTTAAAATCGTTTTTGATTTCCCTTCTCTGTCTGCTGCCTATGGATAACACAGCAATCCATCCCACCCCCCTACTACAGTCGCCAGGTTGAGTTCAGACTGGGCTTTTACCTTTCTATTTTTTAACTTGCTTATCCTAGTAACTTCTTTGTAGTCTCCTCAAAATCGTTATCCCTTCTTCCACAGGAGGTAGACTGTCTCTTTCTCCTGGAGTCTGACTGACAGTTCTGTATTCATCCACGCTACACTTCTTCCCCACCTTTTCATATTACCGCATAGGGGGACAGCCTGCACCTGTGCCTTTAAGACTACCTACTTGAGGACCATCAGTCTTCCTGGACCTCTTTACCTTTCAGGACAGACTCCCGCAGGATTCTCTCTACCAGTGTCCTGGATCAAAGTCTGCTCTCAACAAGTTCAAGGTTGCAGTTTTGCTGACCTCACTCTTGACTTCACCGAGAACTGATAACTCTATCTAATTTCATGGTTGCTCTGCCTAAGACAGCTCCTGACCTCCAACCAGTACTGATCTTCCCTTTACTCCCAGATATTCGTGACCAACTGGTAGAGCATTAAAAGGTTCCCTTCTGCTTTTGTGGAAACATGTCAACACCCAAAGGTTACTGTGAAGTAAAGGATATTAGTTGTATTTAAGCATGGTGATAAAGAGGTAAATACGTGATTCAAACTAGATATGCATAGAAAATCATAAAAAATAAAATGCAAAGTAGAAGTGTAGAGTTGAAATCTGCACTTCTAACCTTAGATGCTAGCCAACTTTTCTCTCATGTCTGTCATCACTGTTTGTATCAGAAGTGTCCTTTCTTCACTGTAAAATGGAACATAAAAATATTTCTGACACTTTGTCACTCTGAAGAATAGTTTTAAGGTTTATAACTTAAAATGCAATATGGTTAGGGATTTTGTAATTTTCTGTCTGGACTGCAGATTGCATGTGGCATTTACAGGAATCTGATAAGAATCAAGGGAGATACAGGATAGAAGACTGCTTTATTTAGAAACTGTACATAAAAGGAAATGTCCTGAGAAACTTGCTTAGTTGGAGCAAGATTTCAAAAGAGAAACTTGTTAGCTCATAAAAAAAAAAAAAAAGAAAGAAAAAAAACTGGTAATATGCATATGTATATAGATACAATAAAGAAACAACATTTTAAATAAAACTCTCTCACAATCTCTGTAGAAGAAACTGTACAAATTCAGTTTTTGCTTGAAACAGAACCTTTCCAGAAGATAATGTACTGAGTATTCCCATTTACAAAAACAATTGCGAACAGCTTTGATATCAATATAGCATCATGTGTGAAAACATGCTTTTTCTTTTTTATTTGAACTGATTTATGGGAAGTAGCATGGCCCATGAACGTGTGCTAATGAAATTATGAAAGTTCTTGCTTCAGTGCGGTAGGGTTTGGGGGGACATTTCTGGCTTTTAAATCCTGAAGAAAAGGCTACTTTTAGTTGTCTTTCTCCATGCAGAACTGTAGTTTCATTCTATTTCAATTAGTTTTGAAAGTTTGGTACCACAGCATAAAACAATCCCTAGGTGAATTTGGATTGTCTGACCCCTCTTCATGATCTGATTAGTTCTTGGCCTGTTAGGCAGAGTTCAGGCAGAGCTGCAGCCCCTTTCTTGGAACATCATTATCCATCTGTCTGGAAGGTTATGAGATTCATGAAGATGGTCACGATGTTCTTCCATCCACCCCCACAGCATCCACTGAGTAGAAAGGAGCTGTGAAGTTTGACAAATGATATAAATACATATCTTATAGAAAGCAGCTGTTCATCTCCCTCCTCCTGCCTCGCTGTGCAGCTCTGGGTGTGCGGCATCCCCATTGCTATATTCCCACACTTCAGTTTTCAGTATCCTGACCCGCAGCCCTCAATTCTGCAAGTTAATTTTCTAGTGTTTGTTTCTTTTCTGGGGAAAATCATCAGCTCAGACTTGACTTCCGTGCAGAAAAGGGCCATCATCTTCATTTATAGTAATAATGTTAGCTGTCAGGAGATGGACATGGAAAGCAACTTGTAGTTCCTAAAAGCACTGTCATATGGTTAGCGTATTCCAGGACAGCCATACACAAGTTGATCATACATCCAAATCCTGTGAGACACTGTATCACACCTGTATGCACATGTCTGCATATATCAATCAGACTTTACTAGCGCAGACATTGTCCTCCAAACAAGTTTTTACATGTTTTCAGAGCTGCTGGCTCAACACAACTGAACACAGACTGGCTTTTATCCACATGCCCTGAAATCTTGCATTCTGACTCAGAAATGAAGTAACTATCTACCTTCTCTCATTGTGAAAAAAGCATTCAGAAACAAAGGCTTTGAAGCTTTGGATAATGCTACAGGACTCCATAGGGAGTTCTAGGTCCCCCAACACAAGAGAGATATGGACCTGTTGGAGAAAGCTTAGAGGAGCAACAGAGATCAGAGGGCTGGAGCATCTCTCCTATGAAGAAAGATTGAGGGAACTGGGCTTGTTCAGCTAGGAGAAGAGAAGGCTTGGGTGTACCTTACTGTGACCTTCTAGTACTTATAAACAGGAGCTTATAAAGAGAAGGGAGACATTGTCTGATAATGCCAGTATAAGGGGGAATGGTTTTAAACTAAAAGAAGGGAGATTTAGGTTAGGTGTCAGAGTAGTGAGGCACTGGTACAAGCTGCCCAGAGAACCTGTGAATGCCCCATCCCTGGAGGCACTGAAGGCCAGGTTGGGCAGCCTGATCTGGTAGGTGGCAGCCCTTCCCACAGCAGGAGAATTGGAACTAGATGATCTTTGAGTTCCCTTCCAATGTAAGCCATTCTGTGATTCTATGGAGTACATAAGAGCCTGTGATCTTCTTGGTCATAAGTGTGGAGCATCTTCCAAATTGTCCTGTGATTTAAGTACATCCTCCCTGTTTCTTTTCTTACTTCTCAGTGGGTATTCTCTTTATTATTCTCCAAGGACAAGCTGTAGGAAGCAAATTGCATATAGTTTATCCTGATACATTTATAAAATAAGTTTGCTTTCTTCAGAAAATACGGGGGATACATAGCTTATTGGTAGTACTCTGTATAGGTGTAGAAGTACAACATGGCTTTACTTTGAGCCACTGTAATTTTTACAAAGCATGTCTGCAGTATTGCTTTTGAACCTTGTGTACACAAGCTCAGTTCCACTACAGGATCTAGGCAACACATTGAATTATTTATTTCTAGACTCTTTCCTCTGAATACTTCAGTGCTCTTGGCTCCATGCTTTTTTGCAAATTACTTCTCCTGAGTCTTTTCCTGGCTGTTTCTTTGAAATCTTCCTGTGTGCTACCTCCCTTTTACCTCTGCTGGTAGTCAAAGCCCCTAGTTATTACCAACAGTATATACGTATATATATATATATATAGGGATTTGATTTAGTAGCTTGGTGGGTAGGGATGGTGATGTGAGGATGGTTGGACTAGATGATCTTGTAGGTCCTTTCCAACCTAATGTATCTATGAACCTATGAATCTATGAATATCTGTACTGTAGCACAGCATAACATAGCACAACATAGAATAGAATAGTTCATTTGGAAGGGGTCTTCAAAGGTCATCCAGTCCACCTCCCTGACCACTTCGAGGCCAACAAAAACTTAGCATTTTATGAGGGCAAATTTCTTTTGAATACTGACAGTCATGTGGCATCAGTCATTACACTAGGAAGCCTGATCCTGTTTTTGACCACCTTCACAGTAAATAAATATTTATTTATTTATAGCCTGAGCCTACCTTGTCAGATTTGCTCTGTTCCTGTCCTGTTATCAGCTCCCAGCAGCAGTGCCTGGCACCTCCTGCTTCCCCTCCTCAGGGAGCTGCAGGGAGCAGTGAGGTCACCTCTCAGTTTGCACTTCTCTAGACTGGGCCGCCTGAGTGCCCTCAGCCTCTCCGCACAGGACATGCCTTCTAGCCCTGCTGCCAGTAGTGTTGCCTCCTCTGGATGTGATCAAGAACCTCAACATTCTTTTTATATTGTGGAGTCCAGAACTGCACACAGTACTAAAAATGAGGATGCACCAATGCTCCTCTTTTGCCTGGCTAGCTGTGCTGTGTTAATGCACCCAGGATGCAGTTTGCTGCTTAGCTACCAGGGCACACTGCTGGCCTAAGCTGAGCTGCTGGCACCAGCACCCCCAGGTCCTCTCCTGCCGTGCTGCTCCCCAGCTTCTTGGCTCCCATCTATGCCTGTGTCCAGTGTTACTCTGTCCCAGGGGCAGCATCCAGAAAGAGCTTCTTGCTGCTTATGATTGCCCAGTGCTCTAGTCTATCTAGATACCTCCAGAGAGTCAAAAGCACCTCCCAATTTAGTGTCATCAGCAAACCTTCCTCCTAATATCAAAATAGGGCAGAACTGATTTCACTGAGGTTAGACCTATATTAAATCCTAAGGCCAGGACCATTTGTGTGCTGAGTTTTCACTGCCTTTATTTGCTGTAGCTATGCATAGCCTGTCATCCTTTTCTCCAAAGTTCTCGGAATGTTCCTGGACAAATGTAATCTTGAGAAAAAGGAGAAATTTATGAAAATAATTATATGAAGTCATCACTAGTTATAGATGGTTGATTTGGTGTTCTAGGAAAAGATCACATTGACTTTTTCAGTCTGATTTTTGATCATCCCAGGATTTCTTTAGGAATAAATGTGGGTAAGTAGTGGCATTAAGGAACCTTCCTTCTCATTTCTGCTATTGTCTGTGAGTGCAACATTAGATGTTTACTTCTTTTCCATCCTGTATAGAGCAAGGGGAGATCCCTAATGCTTGGTGTAAAAGATGTTCACAGGTCATGGTGTAATTTATGCAGCTTCCATAGGCAGAGCATCTTGATACAGTAAGGATTTTGGCTGGATGAGATGTTGACAATATTTGCAATCCTACATTTAGAAAAAAACTCATTATGAAGTCCAAAATCGAATGAAAATGATACATTTCAGTGTTCTCAGTGAAACAAACTTTGAAAACTCATTTAAGTTGGCATGAAATGTTTTGGTTTTGTTTTGATGGTAATTATGTGTTCTCTAAAGCTGAAACATGAAGAATTATTTTCTAATGGCGAAATTGAAGTGTTCCTTGTTTTAAAGAAGTAAAAGAAAAATTCTTCAGTTATATCAAAATGTTTTTTATTTCCACAAGAACCTTTTTGAAACAAACTTACTTTGAAATTAATGTGTTTCCATAGAGCCATTTTTCCTTGTTGAAGTATCCCATTGGAATTTTTTTAACTGTCTTTAGCTACCACCTGGAGAAATGCTCACTGACAATTCATACTTCTTGCGCCTCTAGATGACAGATGTTTTCAGCTGTCCTTGAATTCAGGTTCACATTCATGTTTTTAGTTCTGAGAAAACATTTTTTCCTTTCAGGTTCAGATTTCGATAAAAGTGTATAATGTGCTTTCAACAGCTTTATCTAGTCTGGGCTGACCTACAATGGCATTGGGTGGGGTGTCCTCTGCACGAAGTAGTTATGCATCTGTCAAGAAAAGATGAAGAAAACCATAGGCCCAATGAGCAACTAAATTTCTGTACTGCTGCTAATACAACCGGACACTGAGAAACAAGATTGCCAGGGATTTTATGACATTTTGTTGAAGTCCAGAATACAACCCAGAAATGTCTGTACAGCCTGGTGTCAAAGCAGGAAAAAAGCCTTAGCCCCAAGCACAAGATAAAAGGTGAAGTTAATTCATAAATGAAATGTCCAGAAGTAGAGTTTGTAGTGAAATTCACTGCCTGAGATGAGGATTTAAAGCACTTTCTACAATAACAAAGAAACAGGTATGACAGCATCCAATCTGGAGAATTACTGTGGTTCTTGTTGCTGAAGGCTCTTCGTGGCAATATGCAGCAAGGAATGTTGGGAAATAATTGTAAAAATGGAACTGGTATTAGATATTTAAAGATTAAAAAAAAAAAGTAGGAATGGGAAGTTGTTTCAGACAGGATGTTTTCTAATAGGCCTGTCATGATGTTAAGAGGTCACGAAAATCTAGAAAAGGTATACTGATCTCATCATTGTGTTGTTGGATGGAATGCTAGGCATCCAGGTCTCTCAGTTTCTGAATGATGGATTCTAATTCTTTTGATCAGCTGGAGTATCTCTAGTATATGATTCAATTTGCCATAGGATAATGGTAGAAGTAATAACTGCATCTATAAATATTTCTCATATTTAATTGAATTTGAAAATTAAGGACATGGCTCTTTGGAACTTTAAATTGGTAGTTTTAAAATGTAGCTGCAGATGTAACCTTAAATGTCTGCTCTGAAATTGCTTCATTACAGAATTGAAAGGAACACGCAGAGAAATGGCAGATGAAATTAATGCATATGAACAGTCACCCCCACACATACTGATTCCTTATTTAAATTTCACTTTTCCTTTGGGCTGATGAGGTAGTTACTCTGTTTTGATGATCTTTGAAAGCTCATTAAGAACACTCATTAAGCTTCACAATATGCAGTGAAGTATAGATGCTGCTGCTGCTACATTCAGGGTACAGTTCAATAACCTTTTCAGATGGCAATTTGGTGGCAATCAGGAGCAGTACCCGAGAGTCTGAGATACCAAAATATGATACAGATAAAAACAAACATAGGGATGTTTTGTGTCAGGCTGATGTATTGTCTAGGCTGCCAAGGCTATCATATTTTAATGTGCTGAGAGTTAAACTTTGTCACAAAGAGACCGAAAATCAAATGAAAGCACTGACCCTTCAGTTATACTTGTGAAGATTGGTTAGCTTAATATTAATCTTCCTGCCGATTCTATCCCATTTCTTGAATTCCTTTATGCATTTAGTCTTTTATCAAGGTCTATTTTATTTTATTTTTTTACTGTGCTCTTTTCTTTTATCTCTTTTTCTCTCCTGAGAGTACTCTGCTGCAGTGAATACTTTCAGACACTTTGCTCATCTCTGCCCAGTCTTCCTGAATTTCCAGTAACTTGTGCCACATCACTGCTGCCAGCCTTCTCAGATCCTCCTTAGGAGATGTGGACTGTGTTGCATGGGACTGAAAATGTCTACCTCTGTATGAGGTATGTGAAAATGATGCATTTCAACATATAAAACCTCATAAAGTACTTGGAAAATAATGGGAGTGGTAACTTACAAGCTAGTTTCAGGTCTTCTGAGGGATGAAATTTATACAAAATTCTGTTTGAGTGAATTTCCATGCTCATCCCTACATTAAACTTCTGGAAAATAAACTTCCACACAAGGAAGTAGCCTGGAAACTTCTGGAAAATATTAGCGGATGATTTTCATGTCCAGCTCCTCTTACCCACAACAAATCCTTTCCTGTTTGCTTAATCTCACCTCCTAGTGAGCTTTTGCGTGCTCACTAGGCATCTGACTCTTTCCCGTGACACTCACTCTCCTGTGGGAAATTCCTCTTCTTTTCCGATTATTCTGCATCAAAGATGGTTCCTGTCTCTGCTATCCTTTCGCAGCACCAAATGTCGAATATATTTAACAGCTATTTCCTTTCTCCTTTGCACATTTGATTCTCTGAATCAGATTATTGATAAAAAATTGATAACCTTTTACTCCACAGGTGTAAAGCCACACCTGGAATACTGTGTGCAGTTCTGAGCCTCCCATCAGAAAAGAAACCTGGAGAGAGTGAAGTGTAGGTACACCAGGATGATAAATACTGGAACACCTCTGCTATGAGGAGTGGCTGAGAGTGATGAGATTTTTTTGCCTAGGCTAAAAAGGAGGCTTTGGGAAATCTCACCCATGTCCAACATTAACTGAAGGGGAGTGCATAGTGGATGGAGTATTCCTACCCTAACCGCTCTGTAATTCGGTGACAAAAATCTCCTATGCACAACTGATGAAAAAGCTGTGAAGTCCCTCGAAATAATTTATTTTTAAATTGTCTGCTTTATCTTATCAGTCCACATCTGAAGGGTGAAACAAGTGTTTCTAAGATTTTGAAGAGTCTGACCATGGATACATGTGTGCTCTAGTGACATGATGACAAACACAGATGGCAAAATTATTTGGATGTGTTCCTTTCAAACCTATAAAGCCTCAGGGGGAGGATGTTTGGTTGTGGTGCTTGGGTTGGGCAAGGAAGAAGGAAGTTACCTCCTCCATTTGCAACCCTGTCTGAACACAACAGGGAATTGTTTGAAACAGGGATATGGCTGAGTCATCTCTGACATCAGCAGGGCACATGCTCTGCAAAGAGCTGAGAGTCTTCTATCTAAGCTGTGAGAAACTGCTCTTTCTGGTGTTAAACCTAAAACTTAAAACATTGCTCAAGTTTTTATTTCTGAGTTAGTCTCGTCAATCAGATGTTCTGTTAACTGAACTGCGTGCATCAAACAGTTGCTAAGGCTAGATTTCAGCTTTGGACCGGCAGTGCCCAGAGCCTAAGGGTGATCGAGTTGTCTAAAGAAGGAGGAGATGTGGCAGACCCTGTCTTGAGCTAACATACAAACAGAACATCACAGGAAATCTGTATCTGAAGGTATGAAAAAGATTCTTTAGCCTTAACTGGAATACCAGCCAAAGAATTTGCATGAAGCTGTCAAACATTATTGTGAATGTTATAAGCATTATTAACCACTACAGTGAATAAAAATTTTCTTTGTTCTAGTTAAGCAATGGATTAGGAAAAAAAAAGACATTCAGATTTCTTTTCAAAGATTAAATTGATATTCAGTTGCTGCTATTTAATTTAGTTTTAAATTTGGTGTAATAACAATATAAATTTTTAGAAGTTTTAATCAACCTCAGTAGCAGTGACACTAAATTTTGTTGTTTGTAGAAAGAAATACATAATTTTTGGGTAGTCTGTGTGTTTTTTGAGATGAATAAAACACCACCAGAGCAATTCAAATTAAAAAGACAACAGGGAAAATGATTTCCTCTTTACAGAGTTTTCAATATTCAACATGTTTATTATTTGTTAATACTCTTCTTTTTTTTTTTTTTTTTTTTTTCAGCTTAAGAGCAATTCAAATATTTACTGTTGGGTCAATTCCATGTCAAACCTAGCATCTGGTTGTTTGAGTTATTGTCTGGTTTCTAGTTATTAAATTGCATATTTACTAGACCTCTGCCTTAAATGAGCATTCCTTAATACAGCATGTTACTGTTTAAGAACATTTTGTTGCACCATAGAAGAAATAATTTAGCAGAGAAGCACTCATCATGACAGATAGGCTTCTCCAGCTAGATAAAGTACTACTTCAGTAGGCAGTTCAGGTACCTGAACTCATTGAAATGTCTGTAGTGGCAAAGGTTAAAGGCAGGACTTTCTCTGTATCCCATCTCAGCTTCAATTAAGAGTGCTGAGAAGATTGTAGGCATAGAGCAAGTGTGGATTGTGCCTTCTCCTAGCTGCAAGTGCAGTCCAGGATATGCCTGTGCATCAGTGACAGGCACGGGATTTCTTTAAACAGATGTGGTTTCCATGTGATTATGAATTATGCAGGTCAAGTATTCATGTGAAAAATGGATTGATATGAGCTCCATCTTATCCACCTCTTTCACTGTAAGCACATCTTCTGCATACAACGAATAACATATTCATTTCAATATTGAAGTGTTTTATAGAGAATTGTTTTTCCTCTTTCAGTTTGTTCAGAATCATTGAAATGCATAATACCTTAAGTTGCGAGGGATCTCAAAGTTCATCTAGTTCCAAATCACTGCTGTGGGTAGGGCTGCTACCCACTAGCTCAGGCTGCCCAGGGCTGCAATCAACCTGGCTTCAACCTCCACAAGGGATGGGACATCCTTAGCTTCTCTGGGCAGCCTGTGCCAGTGCCTCACCACCCTATGATTAAAGTTTCTTCTTAAATCTCACCCAAATCTCCTTTATTTTCATTTAAAGCCACTCACCCTTGTCCTGTCACTATCAGACCATGTAAAAAGTCAGTCTCTTTCCTCTTTATAAGCTCTGGTTTATAAGTACTGAAAGAACTCAATGAGGTCTCCCCTAAACCTTCTCTTCTTCAAGTTGAACAAGTACAGCTTCCTCAGCCTTTCTTCTTAGGATAGGTGCTCAAGCCCCTGATGATACTCATGGCACTCCACTGTCCACATTCCAACAGCTCCACATCTTTCTTGTGACAGGGGCCCGGTGCCTGGCCACAGTTCTCTAGGTGGGACCTCCAGAGGGAAGAGTAGAGGCAATCACCTCCCTCACCCTGCTCGCCATCCTGTTGATGTAGCCCAGGTTAACTGCTGGCATTCTGGGCTGCAAGCACATGCTGCTGACACATATACAGCTATTTGTCCATCAGAGCCCTCAAGACCTTCTCCATAGGGCTGATCTCAGTTCTTTTCCCATTCAATACACATAGCTAGGATTTTCCTAACCAAAGTGTAACACCTGCACTTTGCCTTTTTGAACCTCATTGGTTTGAAAAAGTGGGCTTGAAAAGCCCACTCTTCAAGCTTGTCCAAGTTGCTTTGGATCACATCCCTCTCTTCTTTGGTGTCAACTGTACCTCTAAACTTGGCATCACCAGCAAACTTGCTGAGGATACACTCATCCCACTATGTATGTCATTGATAAATATGTTAAAGAGCACCAAATATGTTAAAGAGCACTGGTTCCAGTGCAGACCCCTAGGGAGCATAACCTGTGGCCTGTGTCCACCTGGACATAGGTCTGTTGACCATGACCCTTTGTCTACAACTTTCCAATCAATTCTTTATCCACCAAATAGTCCAGCCTTCAAATCCATATCTTTCCAATTTAGAGATAAGGATGTGGTGTGGGACCATGTCAAAGGCCTTGCACAAGTCCGGGTAGATGACACCACTTCAGCTTCCTCTGTCTACCAAAGTAATCACTATATTATAGAAGGCCACCAGATTGGTCAGACACAATCTGCCCTTGGTGAAGCCATCCTGGCTATCTTGGATCACCTCCTTATCTTGCATAGCTTCCAGAAGGATCTGCTCCACGATATTCCCAAGAACGGATGTGAGGCTCACCAGCCTGTAGTTTCCTTTCTCCCTTCCTTGAAAGAAGGAGTGATGCTTCCCTTTTTTCAATCACTGGGGACTTCACTAGACAGCCTTGACTTTTGAAATATGAAGGGGAGTGGCTTGGCAACTGCATCATCCTGTTCCTTCAGGACCGTGGAACGCATGCTTTCTGACTCCATAAACTTGTACACATTCAGCCTCCTAAGGCAGTCTAACTTGTTCTGCTCTTACAGTGGGAGAGATTTTATCCTCTCAGCCTCCACCTAGAGGAGTACATGGGAGGCACAGGAAGCCTAGTTTCCAATTAAGACTAAAACAAAGAACATATTGAGTGCCTCAGCCTTCTCCATATCTGCTGGAGACAGATATGTTTAATTTGTCAGAGGGAGTACACTTTTCTTTGCTTATTTCTTCTCATCAGTGTAACTGTAGAATCTCTTTTTGTTTTTTACCTCTCTCACCAAGTTTAGTTCTATTTAGCTTTGACTTCACTAATCCCATCTCTGCATGCATGAAAAGCATCTCCATTTTCTTGCCAGGCCACTCATCCCTACTCCTGCTGCCTGTATACTTCCTTCTTATCCCTCAGTTTGAAATGCAAGTCCTTTCTCAGTCATACTGGTTTTCTTCCTCTTCTGCTTGATGTCTTATTCTGGGGGATAGAAAGTTCTTTGTCTCTTAGAAAGGTGACAAAATTAAAAATATTAAAAATCTACCACATCTGTTCTGTTCTGCCCTAAGGACAGTTTCCCAGGAGACTGAATCCAATGATTCTTTAAACTGCCTGAAGTTCACTCACATGAAGTTCAGGATTCTGACTAATCTTTGCCAGGCCCATCTTTCTCAAAACTATGAACTAGAGCATGGTCTATTTCAATTCAAACCATCCAGAACTACACATTCACACATTTTAAGATCTTTTTTAAAGTTTACTTTTAGCCTGAGTGGGGACAGAAAGTTTAATTTTGCAGAAACTGTGTGTTCTGAAACAAAATCACCTCTAAAGAAAATCCTAAGCTATCCACCATCTGGCTCTTGGAAATACATGTGAAAAAAAACGTGGTAGTGATTTTTCAATAACCAATGCTGAGCTTCAAATAATAAATCAATAATCCTTGAGCAAGATTGAAGTCATTTTGTTCTTTGCTAGGCTGGTTTGTCACAAATTGTTAGGAAGATTTATTTCCCTTTGGGACCATGACAATGCTGCCATGACAACAGTTATTCACAAAGCAAGATTCATCTTGTGTTATGTAGAGTATGGGGACTGTCTAGGATGTTTCTGAATATTATATAGTTTTTTCTTTTTTCTTTTTTAGTAATTTTGCATTGTGGGTGGATAACAATAAAGCAGTTTGGAAGCTTTCAGTCGCCTATTTTGAGACTTTCTGCCTAGATAGAGGCTTTATAGCAGTAAGGTCCGATTTTAACACAATTTTTGTGAAGGAATAGCACATGGTAAACCTTGGTAACCTATAACAGCATTAGCAGAGATCAAGGTTATTTAACCAAATTTGTGTTTATGTGTGTGATCTTCACAGCTATTTATTTATGACTGGGGGTCATCTACTTTTACATTTGACACAAAAAGGGGGTCTTAGCACATATCACACCCTACTGAATGCTTGTTGCAGTGGTTTGGTCCATGTGCTATCAGTTGCACCACATACTGTTCAAATCAGCATGTGCTTTCTTGCTAGTTCGTTCAGACTCTTCCGGTGGTACATTCACTGGGACCATGTTGTAGCATCTGAGGCACAGACTCAGATGTGGATGATCCAAATCATTTATTACAGGTTTTAACATCCCTTCTATACATTCACAAGTTTTCTCTTGTAACTTTCCCACCTGCCTTTACATGTCAACAGAATACTCCCCAAAACAGTCCTTAACCATGCATACAGGTGCTTATCCAATCAGGGTTGTGAGTCGTTCCAAGCCATGTACTCTTCCTCCAATTGCGGTCTGCCATCACTCAGCTTACTTAAACTAGTTTTCCTTTTCTTCTGAAGTGTCCTTGGTTCTCAGCCTTCCTTTCTCATGCTGTTCATCCTGCTCTACAGCTTCTGCTCTGAATATACTTTCTTGTATTCGCACACCATGCGATGGATGCTTGAGTATTTAAATTCCCTCTGATTGTCAGGCTGATCCCAGAGCTATTGAATCAACAGTGGTTGCTGACTCAGTGATGGGGAGCCTAGTGCTATTTCTAAAAGATATGCTTATAAGGGAGGTAGTCCTGCTGTGGGTATGCTGGTGAATTATTTTCAAGATTGTTAATCAGATTGAGACCAAAGAACAGTGATTCACTTTTAGATTTGTGTTAGACTGGATGAGCAGTACCATTCCTTGTAAATAATTGTTTCCCATGATTGTATATTCTTTGAACTTTGAATCAGGATCCTTTCAAATTGTTAATTCTCCTTTGTTGTGCTGAATATCTAAGAATAACAGAATTCTTCTTTGACCACTTCAGTCTCTGAAATCTTCTCTTTTCACTCTCCTTTTTACTGGGTTCTTTTTCTATTTCCTGTATATTAATATCTCATCCTTTTTTAACCCTTCCAAGGATATCCTCCTTTTTTCCTTCTTCTACAACCTCCTGTCCTTACAGGCAACTCAGGACAAACGGGGTTTCATATATTTCAGGTTGCTTTTTTATTTTATCCATCCTTATGGTAGCCATTAGAAGCCATTGCCCACATCTAGTAGAAATTTTCAGGCTCTGGTAATGGGCAGCAGAATTATGTACATCATACTGTTAGCATTCAGTATTGCATGAACTTTCTTTTATCGACCAGATGAAATTATGTCTCTGAGTTAAACTGTATGTAAAAATGTTGTATTTCACTAATGTAGAAATGTTGATATGAAAGAGATATAATGTTAAAAATATGGCTTCCTCACACAGGGTAGTGGATATGCACATGCTGATATTCTCTCTGGTGACCAGCGGTAGAACCTGAGAGAAAGGCATGAAGTTGTGCAAGGGCAGGTTCAGGCTGGATATCAGGAAAAGGTTCTTCCCTAAAGGTCTCTCCTAAACCACCTCTTATGCTGACTAAACAATCCAAGTTCCCTCAACAGCTCCTCATAAGACTTGTGCTTCAGTAACCTCACCAGCTTCACTGACCTTCTCTGGACATGTTCCAGGGCCTCAATGACTTTCTTGTTGTAAGGGACCCAAAACTGAATGCAGTTCTTGAAGTGTCATCTCATCAGTACTGAGTACAGGGGCTGATCACCTCACTGCTCCTGCTGGCAATACTATTTCTGATACAAGCCAGGATGCCACTGACCTTCTTGGCTACCTGGGCACACTGGTAGCACATGTTCAGCAGAGCATTGACAAACACCCCTAGATCTTTTTCTTCCATGCAGCTTTCCAACCACTCTACCCCAAGCCTGTGGTGTTGCTAGCGGTTGTTGTGAGCAAAGTTCAGGACCAGTAGCCAGTCTTAATGAACTTCATTCCATTGGCCTCAGCCCAGAGAGCCAGCCCGTCCAGATCCCTCTGTAGAGGCTACCTATTCTCAGGCATATCAAGAGCTCTTCCCTACTTGTTGTCACTGGTAAACTTAAGGAGGGTGCACCCTATCCCCTTGTGCAGGTAATCAGTAAAGATAGTAAAGAGGATGTGGAATCGTTTCCATTGAGAACTTTGATACAGGAAGTGATAAACTGTCTTTTTGCAGCATCGATAACCACTGTAAGACAGTCTTCAGTCCGAATTGCAATATCTTTCATTGTTTTTTCCCCAAATCCTATTTCAGACTTAAAAGTTCATTGTTCCCTTCCATAGGAAAGACTGCCTTAAAACCATTTTTGATTTTCCTTCTCTGTTTGCTACCTATGGATAACACAGCAATCCATTCCTCCCCTCATTCTCTAAAAAGCTGGTGCATTTCTGGAAGCAGCAACTATTGGTGCTGAAACTTGCTTAGTAAAGAAGGCAAATTAGAGAGTATAATTAAAAGTGATATAAAGTAAAGCTCCGAAAAGTATTGTGAGCATATATTACACTCCACTCTTTTTCCCTTGCTGTACCTCTTTTGTTCTATTCTCCTTTTATTTCCCTTGGAAAAGGAATAAATGTTTATAGTTAATTTTGATGATTATTTTTTTACAGCATTAGAACTTTAAAATTATACAAAATAATTATTTATGTACTTGTCCTGTTATTCAATTTGATGGATAATTAATGTAAATGTTGAATCAGATCTGAAAAACTCTCATTTAAAGTACTTTGCTTTAGCTATTGCTGGGATATGTTTGTGTATTTTATCTACATGGCAGAACTATTTGGATACTTGTCTGTAATTATGTAGTCACTTTTAGGTGCAAATACTTCTAAACACATTAGATGAGAAAGATTTATTTATCTGTGGATGTTTTATTAAAAATATTATAATTGGATGGATGAATTAAAATTTTGCGACTTTAATTATGCAATTCACAACAATGGATTTCATTATTAGCTCATGATCAAAGGTATGTACATGAGGGATGCTTTAACCAAATCATACGTGTATGGAAGGTAAGTGCATTTTCTTTAACAGAAAATAAAAGCTTATAAACTAGCAGAGGAAATGAACTTTCTTAATCCTCCAAGGTCTCAGCTCAGATTTCATTAAAGATTTGAGTTGCTATGATGCTGGTGTCTATTGGATTTTGAAAGAGTAACAGAAAAGGCAATCTAGGGAGAGCCCAGACAGACGATCTTTAGCTCCTCAACTTAATGGAACCAGATGCAGCTTCAGTGCCATTGAATTAAGAAGTTTAACAAATAAGTAAACTTTTCTAATGTAACAGGTTTCTCCTCTTGATGCTGGATTCTTAGCTGTAATGTTTGTGTTACACTGAATTTACTGAATGGCACCTGCCAGTGTAGTTTATCATTCCATTAGCTAGTCTTTATTGCTATCAAAGTTACTACATTAGCACATAAGGCCTTGTGCTGAATTTAGGAGTAGATTTTGAGTACCCTTTATTTCTATGAAAAAACTTATTCCTGATATGTATTCTTGTTTTGCTTTGAAACATTGGGATGATAAGAGGGCAAAACAGCAGGAAATAACGAAGCTCAGAACAACTCTGTTTAAAAAGAAGAGAAAAAACAAACTGAAATGCTGATAATCAAACAAAGGCAATTTGCATATGCAAGTTAAAGGAAAAAAAACATTGGATATCAGATGTTTTGCACAAAGACTGTCAGCTGGGGTAGCCAACTTACATATTCACAACTCCAGACATTGACAGGAAAAATACCTGCTCATGGATGGCTCCTGGACTGCTTGCCAGGTGATTGCTTTTCTTCTCCTTTTCTGCCTTGGGTCAAAATATTCATGGTTCACACTCCTGCTAGCTCAGTTCTGAGAGTCAAGGGTGAGGAGAATATGATTATCGAGGAAATGCAAAAATTCTATATTAGGTGCTTGCTGATCACCAAATGTTATTTTATTAAATGTAACCCTTCTGGTCTAAAGTGAATGGTTGTGAGGGATCCGGGGTTTAGAGGAGAGTTGTGAGATACTCAGGTCTGGAAACAAACAAGGCGGACTTAGTACCAGCAAGCCGAAACAAATTATTCCGAGAAGTACATTCAGTCTGTGTCCCTTCTCCTTAAGCATATATTATCCACCTCTTTCACCATTCTGTTGCTCAAAGAAGAATTGCGTTAATTGTGCTATTAAATTTGATAGCTTAATTTTATGGCTTGCAAAAGAAGCGAACAAAGAAACATCGTTCTATTTAAGGTAATTTTGTCATCTTTGGTTGAATGTAATAAAGTGGAAGCTAGCCCCCTTAAGGAAAAACAAAGTTGTATTTTGAAGCTATCCATGTTTAGCCTCAGTTCGTGTAAGAATTTATGACAGAAGTAGAAAAATTCCAGCTACAAACTTGAAATGTTTTATGAGGTTTCATCTAGTTAATGATTTTATCAGCTTCTGGGAAAGGAAGAATCACACTCGCTCTCCACTTTCAGTGGTGCTAGTGCATAGGTCACTGTTCCTTATATATCTTCAGTTTCAAACTCAGTGGAAAAATTGGGTTAGTCCGTTTGATTCCAAAAGGTGCTTCTGTGGAATCCATTAGGAACTCCAGGGACAAAAATATTCAATATTACCCTTTTTTTTTTTTTTTTCCCCCTATTGTTTCTTACATTACTTTCTATCCATTTGTACTTTCTGTCCTTTCTCCAGTGTCAAAGGTGCTACCTGTTAGCTGTGAAAGTCTTGGTAAGCCTAAAGCTACAGTAAGTGAAGTCAGTACTCTCCATCTGATGATGGTCTGAAGTCAATGCATACATAGAACAGTGCTTTCTCTGACTTATCCTCCTAGCTTCTGGCATGGCAATATGCATTGCAAATTAACCTTGTGGTTTGAATTTGAAATACCTTGGGTTAATTGCAGAAATGCCCAAATAACAAAAATAACAGAGAATAGATTTTTCCAGTTCTAAATATGAAAACAATCTCAACCTTCTTATAAATAAAAGTGTTGCTGCTTTGCAGGCACTCTGAGGAAGTACTTCATACATTGTGAATATATATCTACTTAATATCATATTTCAGAAAGCTGTCATCTTCAGGAGATCACAGGGTTTTCTAATAAAAATGAACAGTATACAGAAATCATTTTTGTTCTTCTTTCTACAGCAAAATGTTATTTATATGAAGTCCTTCATAGACTGCAAAATAACTCTTCCCAGGTGTTTCTTGTGGTTAGATTTTGGAGTGAAATGTGAACAAAGAGGTCTTTATTTTGTCTGAATTAAAAGAAAGTTATTTGTGATGCTATACCTATTAAAATATTGATTTTCATGCTGATTATCTAGTATGTGAGTTCATGCTATTTATTCAGCAAAATAATTTAGAATATAATTAAATTAGTAAATTTATGAGCTTTATTACATGCATTTTTTCACAAGACTTGCAAGAAAACAGCTAATATTGATTCTGGATTTACACTTGATGAAAATCTCTGGTATAATACCAGCAGTTGCTGAGGTGTGCAGTTAGAGCAGTATGCCTGTGGCATCTTGTCAATGGAGTACATATTATCATGTTATAGTATACAGTGGAATATAGTTTAATTGATGGAAAAATAATAAAAAAACCATTCTACTGAGGTCAGGAGCCCCTGTACCTAGAGGTCTAGTTTCCTCCTTATTGATTTTTTTTTTTTGTCTTAAAACTTAGTCTTAATACTGATATAAGTAGAGTGACATTGCATCTTATTACTCATATACCTTCCTATATCCTTTTCACTTGATTTGACTGGACGAGATGCATGGTGTAACTAAGGTTTCCGATAAGCAAGCTTGCTCTTTCTGTAAGCCTGAACTTTAAATTACAGTTTTTCAATGATCTTTCAATTCTTTTGACACAGAATTTGGTTAGCTAACCTCGTAAGAAAGGTTCAATAACCAATTTCTAAGTTCTCTTCAAGGCTGTTTCTTGGAATGATATCTACTACCCTTAAGTCATTGTCAAAGAAACAGGTTTTAAAGGGTTTAGTATTTTATATAGGAGTTCAATCCTTTGTTCACTGCCCTTGAATGAAGACCTGTTGTTATTTCTGCCTTGTACCTACCTGTGTTAACTACAAACAAGAGGATAAGGAACTGCAGAAAGGTGTGCTGCACATTTCTCAGAGACCACCAAACAACTTCTGTGAGATAAAGGATATTAAATCTTATGCAGAATTAGACACTACTGAAGCCAAGGAATATGTAACAAAATATAAGCATTTTAAAAAAGTAAAATCCCTTCCTCCTTTCTCCCCAGAGAAAATAATTGCTCTAGGATTAAAGAAGTGTAACTAATATTTTTATACATATCAAGATTTCATATTGATTTGTTTTTAGCTGTCTTGCCATCACTTTATATATTCAAGCTGTTTTAGTATTTATGATATTTATGAATTGTTCTTAAATCATTATTTAAAGGAAATACATACTATTGTACTTCTGAAACCCTGCAAAAAGGAAAAGTACAGCTTGTTTTGTGAGTCTCTTCATTTACTTTCTGCTGCATGTGAATATAGTAAATTTCCTCAGGCAGCTGTTGGTTAATGTCATGACATGCATGAGAGAAAGCAGCCCTGAATTGTAATGAATGCCTGAGCATTGGAGCTTTAAGTCTACCGATGTCCCTGTTCCTTATCAAACCTGACATTTGTCACAAAAATAAGTAAGCCGTAGGGCATAGTTTGCCTGGGGGAGAATAAGAAACTTGCATATGGCTGTAGTTTGTGATGAAGGTTTCTTCTTGCAGATGCAGGCTCTTTGCTTCTGGCTGGCATGAACATTTCTGTATCAGCAGGTGTGGCTCCATAGTATTGCTAAGAAGGAAAATCTCCAAATGACTGGCAAGCTTACTTGCATAAGAAATAGTCAGAAAGAGGAAGATAAATTTTAGGCGTCTATTTCTAAGCTGAAGTTGTCCAGTGAGTGACATCAAATCTTTCAGTGACTGAAATAACTGCTGTTGTCTCCCCAACAAGTTTTAGCCTTGTACCTTCCCCTTGCTTTTGAGAGGCTGCTTAACTGGAGCTACTTCCTTATCAATCACATTAAGTTCATGTTCGCCTGATTTTTTGGACATGATAGTGTCACGCATGGTTTTGTGCTACTAGTCCTTGCTTCATGGAAGTGCTGCAAAGGCCATACTTGGATTTATGCATAGCTGTTGATAGGAGGATTAAGATTTTTCCCTATGAGAAGACATTTTTTTCCCTGTAGAGAAAGAAAAATTGTGCTGTGACTCAGCAGGGAGAGCACAGTGACTTGATGAGCATCTCCTCGTGTATTTCCAATTTTCTGTGGATTTGACTTCATGATTTAAGAAAATGTTATGAAGGAAATAATAGTGGCCTGTACTTTAGTATACATTTTCTCCTGAAAGTAAAGAAGGATGCACTTGAGAAATACAAATGAAGTTCACATGGCAGGCCCTTCAGCCTAGTGTCTTATCTGTTGCCCTTTAACAATTATCTGTTACAGATGCATGTGATTAGATTTTACATGAAACTGCTGAAATAACAGCTGTTATATAAAAACAACTGTAGGTAAGGTGTCAGTATCTTAATCAGAGACATTGAACTATATTTGATGTAATATAGAATTATTCAACAGCCTGCAGTTAGAGTCATTCAGGTAAGATGGGAAGAAACTGTGGACACTTTCCAGACCATAGAGGGAGATTTGTTGCAGCAAAGTCATTCTTGCTATTGTGATATGATAGATGAATGGCATTTGAATTCCTAAGTGCTCTTATAGCCTCTATGAAGATTTATTCTGTATCTCTGTTTTGGGGTTTACCTGAGTAAACAATGATTTTCTCTAGTCTGTAATTTTTCTGTTATATTGTAAATAGCATAGACAAAGTAAGCTGATTTAGCACATCCAGGACTTCTCTAACACAGAGCTTCATTCTGTTGAATGTCATTGAAGTGATTTTCAATGCTTATTAAAAACCTATGTTACTGTCTTTTCTTACTTCCTTTTTTCCCTGTCTTTCCACTAGTTTTTTTCACGCTTCAAATGTGGTTTCACAAGCCTGTTGGTTGCAGGCCTTATTTAATTGCTTAGTGCCTAAGGCCTGTAGTATTTCTGTATCTATTAGATTGAGAGTATTAAACATTGCCTATGAATACTGATTGCAAATATGCTGTTGTCAAGTGTCCTTTTGAATTTTGCATAGTATTGTTACTGAATATTCATTGTGTTAAATAGGTATTTGCTGTTGAATAGGCTTTTTGCTTGCGGTTAACTTAAATACTTTGTTATATGAAAAGAAACTATTTTATTTTAATATTGTTACTAGGGCTATTTCTTTCCAAAGTGCATGGAAACATGTATTGTCAAGGAATTTACAAAAACAGAAAATGAGGTGAGACTTTATGGTATTCTAATGACAGTGCAGGTTCATTTTGGCTACAGCTATTTCTGATTGTTAGTAAAAGAGGATATAAATCTTGGAGAGGGTGCATTGTGCATTCCTTTTAAAAATAATTAAATGCATTTAAATAAGATGATAAAATTTGACTTCTTGCTAACCGGAGTGTATCTCTGAAAATAATTTTTTTCTGTCAGAATGTGTTAATATGTAATTACCTCTTGTTTATTTAGTCCCTGGGGTAAAAATGCTACATTTGAGCTGGAAGAAAACTCCAAAATCTTAACATGCTACAAAACAACAAACTACTTCATTAAAATTCCAAAAAGAACCCCAAAGGATTTTTTGTCTCTGATATTAGGATTTGCAGAAGTCATGACTGGACAGCGTTGCTCATTCACAAAGGTGCAATATTTATTTTTACCAGAAAAAAATTGTTGCTTTAGTGGGATGAGGAGAACCTTAGGAGAAAAATTAGAAGGAATGTGTGTTAGTTTCCTAAGATCTGCAGACTGCATGTCATTTTGAGGTAGTAGTGCATAATGTGTTCTAGCATACAATCCTTTAGAAAATTGTTGTTAACTTTTTAGCTTTCTTACGAGATCATTTCAGCAAGTCAGTGTGAAGTTTTTCACTTCTTGGAAAAGCCAATGAAGTGCAGAATAACATGAATTCAGCCTCATTTCTCTTCAACCCGAGGAAGCTGTCTTTCAGCCATTCTTTACTGAGAAAATAGAGAAAGCACTGCATGAAACCAGAAATGGCTGTAACTTTGAGAAGAAATGGTATTGATTTAGAAAAAGAAAATAGTTTTACTAAAGAGCATTCCTTCCTGTTACCTGTTGTCCTTCACCATTTTGAAGTTATATTCGCACTGAGTGGCCTGTTCCAGAGCAAGGTTTGGCTGCAGATAAAAAACGTGTTAAAATACAGCTTGCCTTAGTTCTGGAGTTAACAGTCAAATGGGATATAACTGCTATGCTTATCCCCTGACCCAGATGGCAAAGAGCATGTATTTATGGACTCTCTGATTGCAGTATTTGAGACAAACAGTATAAAATACTGCAAAAGAATTTGAGAATGAGAAGGAGCCACACTATTGCATGTTGGTTTTATTCCTTTCCTTTATGTGAAAACTCATCCTTATAAATTAAGCCACTGAGGCATGCAGGTGACATTTTTTTGGCATAGAGAACATTGGATTTCTAAAAGATCTATCACATGGCAGCCACAAACAGCTGTTGAAAAATGCAGAGAACTTGTAACCTTTGTTCATATTTTTAATTGTGAAAACTTATGTGGAAAATAATCAGTATGATCCTTTCACAGTCAGGTGTCCAGCATCTGAATTCTGCCACTTTGGCAAAATAAATGCTGCCTATTTTTAAACGATTCCTACAGGGAAAAGTCTTTTTCAGAATAAACTGCATTCACATTCTGCTGTTCTACTGAACCAAATAGAAAGATATTTGTGATTTCACTTTTCCTGCTCCTCTATGAACTTGCTTCTTTCTGCCTTTCTCCTCTTGCAGGTTTGGGCTGAAATATATCTTTTAATTACTGCAATATGCTGAACTTCTTAAACTTGAGTTATTATAATGGCTGACAAAAGATCTTTGAATGCACAAAAAATCATTAAAATAAGGTGAATTGAAATATTTTAGGAGCAAGCAGCTATCTTCAAATAAGAAGTGCTGGAAATGAAAGGAAAGTCTTGACAAATGCCACATGCTTATTAAATGTCAACATTATAAATATGAAAGCAGCCTTTCTGAAATTTCTGAGTAGTTAGAACTGCCTAGTAAAAGCTGGTCATTCCTCAAGTAAAACTTTAAAATAGCTTGTTCTATGGTGACATTTTAGTAGCATTTTTAATGCTATTGTTTTTTTTGTTTGTTTTTTTTTATGCAGACCTTAATCATTCATTTATGAAACTTAAAAATGTTTGGTACTTTTTTTTTTCCTCCCGTTTATTTATGCCTTGTGTTTTCCAATGACAAAATTAAAAAAGATAAGCGAAGAAAACGAGGAGCCGTGAACATAATCATTTGGAATTTCTTCCATCCTGAAGATGACTGAAAAGATATATAACTGGTCTACTGCTGCAATCCAGAAAAGGCATCTACATAGCTCTGGTGAAGGAGAGTTGTTAGGAGCTGTGTGCTTTCATTCTAGGATTTCTCCTCTGAGTACTTCTAGATTCTTAGTTCTTTTTTGTTAGTGATGCCACTTGTCATGATGTTTATATTGGAGAAGTCTGTAAGAGCTCAAATGCTTGGGAAAAAAATCTAATTCAACTTGATATTTATACATCTAGGAAGTGCATGTGATTGAAATAGATTCGCTTTCTCACTTGGGCTTTCCAATAATTAGTTGCTGACATTGATGAATGTCTAATTAATTAACTGAGGCATGGGGATAATTCTTTCTTTGTGCCTGGAGGCTTTTTTATTATTCTCTAGATACAGCATTAATCAAGAACAGAAATTCACTGATACACCAAGCCTCATCTTTAACATATGAAGCACTGTACTTGAACAGTGGTTAAGATGACTGCCTGCTGATGTTGTAGTTGGACCTGGATTTTCTTTTCCTTTTTATTATTATTATTTTTTTAATGCCATATTATCTACTCATTTTTTAAGCCACTGATTTAATTCCATTCCCTGGTCCCCTACCTCCTTCTTGTATGAAGGTGAGACACTGTTCATAACTCATGGTAACAGTCATCACTGTCCAGCAGGACACCCAGGATGAGAGGGAATGGCCACAAGTTGCGCCAGGGAAGATTTAGATTAGATTTGAGGAAAATTTTTTTCTCTGAGAGAGTGGTCAGGCACTGGAATGGCCTGCCTAGGGAGATGGTTGAGGCATCGTCCCTAGTGCTGTTCAAGAAGCGTTTAGATGAGGTGCTAAGGGATTTGATTTAGTAGCTTGGTGGGTAGGGATGGTGGTGGGAGGATGGTTGGACTAGATGATCTTGTAGGCCCTTTCCAACCTAATGAATCTATGAATCAGATGAAGCAAATATCCTTCCAGACCATACTTATGTGTAAGTCTATTTAAAAGTCTAGTAAAAATCTTTTTGCATCTGTTATAAAGGGAGAAGGAAGTCTTCTCCAAGGAATGGGTATAAACAATCAAAAGACTGAAGGAGGATGTTGTACTTCTGCAAAGGGAGGTCTGTTCTGTTGAAATTTATTTATAAAAGAGCAGTGGTCCATTCCTTCTTAGTGTCGAAATAGGTAAAATATGTATTTAGTATTACTCTCTTATAAGCAATATAATGCCACTTCTCAAGACATCTGAAAAAAAAAGGTAAATAGAACTCTCAGAAATGCTCAGCTGCTTCAGGGACAGCAGCTGTCCCTGGAACTTACTTGAAATTATGCAGAGTGTGAGCTCTGGGTGAGATGATGTTGATTTCTGTAGTGTACTACCCCAGAAAGCACTAATAAAATTAAAGGTCCCTTTGCACCTTCTATATTACATAAACTGAAGACCTTTTCTTTAGACTGAGAGCTTTGTAGGAGGCTAGAGTTGTCCTCACTTGCGTCCAGACAGGCCATCATCAACAAGTCTTCTTGAATGTATTACGTGCTTGTTTCTTATATCACTTCATGCAAAATGAAACACCTCATTAATGTAGTTTGAATTATCTCATTTGGTCTGGACTGTACAAGCTCCCCATAACTCATCTCTTCCACTGGCATAGCCATAGGGTGGTTATGCTTAGATGGCATGGTATAAAACAGCTGAAGGACTGTTAGTATCCCTAGTTAGCATAGCTATTTGCAAAGTTGGATGTTCTTTCATTAAATGTTAATAAATATCAAACATAGAAAGACTAGTTGGGATCTAGGTGAGTCTCACATTCATCACTTGAAAGCCAATGGTAACAGCTCATCCTGGATGTCAAGATGACAAATAATCAGCATATATTCACCAAGTGGAAATTATGTTTTTCAATCTGATATCCTTCTATAATAGAGTGGCTGGATGGGTAGACAAAGGGAGGGCAGTAGATGTCTACCTTAACTTCAGCAGGGCTTTCAACAGTTTCTCCCATTGTATTCTCACAGCTAAGATCAGGAAAAGTTTACACGAGTGGGCAGTAACCTAGATTGAGAGCTGGCTGACTGGCAGAGCTCAGAGGCTTTTTATCAGTGGCACAGTCTAGCTGGGACCCTGAAAGCAATACACCCACAGGTCTGGTCATGCTCAACTTGTCCCTTCATCCAGGACACTGATGAACAGAGGGAACCCTCAGCAAATTTGCCAGTGTTACAAAATTGGGATGAATGTCTGTTATAACAGAAAACTGCACTGCTTTACAGAAAGACTTGGGCAAGCTGAAGAGTTGTGAAGAGAGGAACTTTATGATGTTCAGCGAAGGTGAATGCAGGGTCCCCTAGCACCAGTACAGGTTAGGGGCTGACCTGTTGACAAGCTGCTCTGTGGAGAAGTACCTGGGTGTCCTGCTGGACAAGAAGTTGTCTATGAGTCACACATCGACCTTGTTTAGAGGAATGACCTTCTATTCCTGATAGTTCTGACTGTTCAGCATAGCATCATCCTGGATGAGGGCACTGAATGTACCCTCAGTAAGTTTACAGATGACACCAAGTTGGGAGGTGGTGACAATCTGCCTGAGAGTAGGCAGGCCTTCCAGAGGGATCGAGACAAGCTGGATCACTGGGCTGAGATGTCACACTCCTATATAAAGGAGGGAGACAAGGTTCTTTGATTATGTGTATACCCGGCATGAGATTAAGAAGCAATGGTTCAAATGTTGGTCCGACCAGTTTAGAAGCAAGGATTTGTACAACGCAGGGAAAGTCACCAGCCAGGATCCTAGGGGCAGTTCGGTTGCAAGCGGCTCCGGCGGTCCGAGGCAGAAGAGCAGAGGTGGGAGAAGTGGGGAGAACAGCAGCAGCGACGGGCAGCCTTGAGCAGCAAGCGGTTGTCCTGGAGAAGTGGTGCAGGGTCAGACAAGGAACAGTGCCAGCCAGCACTGGAGAAGCAGGGAGGGGTCAGCACCGTAGAAGCAGCAGCGATCAGCTCGTGAGGGTTCAGATGGTAGAACACTTTGAAGGAGCAGCGAGGTCCAGGAGAATGCAGCATGTCTCAGAAAGCAGGCCCAGGAGGGAATTCAGCAGCAGGGAATCAGCTCATGAGGTTTCCGATGGAAGAACACCAGCCAAACACCAACACCAATAGCCTCATGGTAGTCGATCCCTCTTTTATCCTTCATTTCTCCTGCCTATGTAACACATCATGTGCTAGCATTTCAGGCAAGCGTCTCCTGAAATGGCAATCTCCCCACAGAGATGAGTACCACACAAAAGAGTGTTCAGTGGCCATTGAGCTGCAGCTTATCTCTCTTTCGTTGCCCCAGGACATGCCCATCTGCTTGTCCTTAAGACAAAGGATTTTGCAACCTTTGCCTAGGACTAGCTTGGACATGTTTGGACACATTCATCAGCAAACTTTGAGGCAAGGATGTAAAATAATAGTCTCTTACATGAGGTAAATGGGATGAAGTTCAAGAAGACCAAGTGCCAGGTCCTGCACTTTGACCACAATAACCCCATGCAGCACTATAGTCCTGGGGATGAGTGGCTGGATGACCGTGAAGAGGAAAGGGACCTGGGAGTGTTGGTTGATGCTTGGCTGAACATGAGCTGACAGTGTGCCCAGGTGGCTAAGAGGGCCAATGGCATCCTGGCCTGCAGTAGAAATAGTGTGGCCAGCAGGAGCAGGGTACTCAGCACTGGTGACGCCACGCCTTGAGTACTGTGTTCTGTTTTGGGCCCCTCACTACAAGAAAGACATTGAGGCCTTGGAGTGGGTTCAGAGAAGGGCAACAAAACTGATGAGGGGTCTGGAGCACAAGTCTTATGAGGAGCGGCTGAGGGAGCTGGGATTGTTTAGCCTGGAGAAAAGGAGGTTCAGGGGAGACCTCATTGCAGTCTACAACTTCTTGAATGGAGGTTGTGATGAGGAGGGGATTGGCCTCTTCTCCCAGGCAACAAACAGGACCCAAGGAAATGGACATAAGTTATACAGAGGAGGTTTAGACTGGACATAAGGAAAAGCTTTTTCTCTCAGCGTGTGGTCAGGCACTGGAATGGCCTGCCCAGGGGTGGCGGAGTCACTGTCCCTGGCAGCGCTCAAGAGGTGTCTGTACGAGGAGCCACAAGAAATGGTTTAGTAGCTTGTGGTAGCAATGGTAATGGGTGGATGGTTGGACAAGATAGGTCCTTTCCAACGTTGTGATTCTATGATTCTTTAAAATTCAATTAAGGAGCTTATGTGAAGTTATTTTTTATTGCTCCATCTTCCCCATAGAAATGGGAAGGATATTCGGGGGCTTAAGTTAAAAAAAAAAAAAAAAAAAAAAAAAAAGGGCTATTGATACATAAAATGTACTTCTCAGTGCAGTGTCTCTCACAGGCTCATTTGAGGTATGCTTTATTTGTGAAAGCTGTGCTTAATTAATAGACATTATCCGGGACAGTTTAGCAACACTGTTGTTAACGATTTTCATGAGTTTTCAATATATGTTTGCAAGCATCAAGCCCTTAATGCTGTTTAAATTACTAGTTAAATTGCATTTCCGTCTGTCTGAAGTGACAAGGAAAAAAGATACTGCTTCAGGGTATCTATTTCTGACAATCACTGCCAGCAATGAATCAGTCTCTTAACTCTATACAGAGCTGCCATTATGCAACCCTGTGTGCCTATAGGTGAATGAAGGAGTAGTCAGAACTATCCTCTAGGCATACATCATGTTGTTTGATGCCATTGGTAGCCACTTAGAAGCTCTCTACAGCCACTTTCTGTATAGGAGTTGTGGTATTAAAACAAACAAACAACAACAACAAAACAATATGTTATTTCCCTCTGAATTGTTTCGAATGACACCACTACCATTAAAATTAAAATTCAAAGCTAATTCAGAGCTTTTCTTATGAAGGGGAATCCACTTTTCTTTTCCATCCCCTTTAGCCTCGGAAAAAAAAGAATTTAGAAAGCTCTAGCTGTCACTCTCTGTGCTTTTAGTGCACAGAGGGGGTGGAAGTAAACACAGCTTTTCACTGGGTAGAGTGAAATGGCCTTGCAATCTGAAATGATGGCTTAAGTAACAAAGCATTATAATAGTGCTGCATCTGTTATCTTCTGTCATGAGGAGATAAAATTCCTGTTATGAACTCAATATTTTGTGTTCAGATAGTAGAGCTGGCTCTGCTTTCTGTGTTTCCAAGAAGTGTAGAAGAGATTCCACTTCTAGTTAAGAAGGGAGCCTGCATGTCTCTTGGCTTGAACTGAAATAGTCTCTCCACAACATCTTGTCTTATGTGGGTTGACATTATTGTGAAACTATTTTTAGGCAAACCACTTAACTCTGAAATCGTAAATACTATTATATTTAAGATAACAGGGTATTTAGACAATGACAAAAAAAAAAAAAAAAGTAAAATAATAACATAGTCTATAATATTTTTAATATCCCAGGCCAAAGTTTGTTTTCACTCGCATGTCATCTCAGTATGAATAAATTATGAAGCAGTATAATTTTGTCTGAATGTTAAAAATCTGTTTTATTGAGTGTATTCCCAGGTGATAAGGGCTGAAGCAGCAGCAGCAAGTAGGCAATGTTTAATGTCTGAGGAAACAGGTAGCTGGCAACAAGACTTGCCTTTTCCTTTATGTAGTTTCTCAATATTGAGAGGACAGCTGGCTAACACCATGGTCCCTGTGTCTTAGCACATCCCTAAGCTTTTTACATTGCGGGAATCCATTCCACATATTTATTTCTATCTGACCTCTGAAAACTCTTAACTGAATAACAGAAGTAATGGTTGTGATTAAAATGTTTAATTTTAGTATGTGTGTAACCAATTTAAATGCTATAGGACCTTCACAGAAATGGCTCTGATCACTGGAAATCCATGTTTGTACTAGCACTAAAGCATGGTCTCCATTTCTTTAACCTGGAACTAATGAGTGAATTTTATGTGAGTTCACAGATAATACTTATCCCATTGAAGGTCTTGCTGAACCTTGTTTCTACAAGAGCAGTTAGCAGCAAGTGATCTTGATCATTTCAACCTTTCCGACTGTGGGCAGTGAGATCTATAGTATGCACACCTGACAGCGAAGATGGCTCATGACATGTGAATGGCAAAGATATTTAGGAGGCTGGGGATTGTTTTCACAATAAGCACTGTAACTACTCTAAGCAGAAGCTGAAGTATGTAGTATGTTAGCTGCACTCTTCACCCTAGAACAAAAGATCGCAGATTTCAGTGTTTGATTTTACTGGAAACTTTAAACATGCTTAAGAAATAGCCTCCACAGAATATGTCCCCCTGTTCATACATTTCATTTCTCCTGGATGGAAATTGAAATGCAATCTGAGCTTGATCTTCTGTATAGTTTGCAGTTGCCTGTTTCAAGCTATCTTCTCCTGACCACCCACCAGGCCTCTCTGATGGTTCCTCTTAGGCAGATCCCAGCTGCTCCAAGGCACTCCAGTCTGTTATGTAGCAGACAGTTATTGACAGAGTGGGTTGCAGAGCAGCAAGTACGCTAATCAGCTGTGCGGCCCTTGTTACGTCAAAAGTGGCCTCTGCTTCTGAACTTGCATCCTGAAGTGTCCTAATCCAAAGCAAATAGAGATTAGCTGGCACAAGGATGAGGAAAAGGGGTACATCTGTATACACCTTAATGAGAAATGTGCTTTACTAAAATAGATTTCTATAAAAAAAATCCAAACCGTATGTAAAGTCTCTTGAGGTATGTAGAGTATCTTCTAGGGCTTTCCCTGACACTAGACAGCTGAAACGTTTAGAAAATAAATGTTAAAAAACTACAGCGTACTGTAGTTCTTTAAGCGTGAAAGAAGACTTGTTATCAGATAATCAGTGAATTCTTATACCACAGCTGTCATCATGTTGGTGAAATCTGTATCATACATAGAATGTGTGACTAAAATTTTCCTCCTACAAAATATGAAGAATGGAAGGATGTTAGTTTAATGCTCAGAATCGAAAATGAAGCATCACAAATGAACTGGTTGTGTTTCATACCTGAAATGCTCATGTCATTGTTGCTTCTTTTAGTGACTAAGTCCTCTTTCAATTTACCACAACTGCACTTAATTAACTTCTGCATAAAGAACCAGTTTTCCTGTTGCATAGGAAACAAAAGTGGCAATCTGAGAAATTTTTGAGGAAATTCTAATCAGGGTATGAGAGGCTTACCAGAAGATGTTTTGATAGTATGTTGTATAAAAAACTTTACATTGCTTCAGTACAACCTGTTTCAACCACTGCAAGAAATAATGGCCATCTTAAATCCTCTTGCAGGCTATGTTTGCATTTCTGCTTTGAAGGTCTCTGTAGTGAAAGCAGCAGTCTTGCAAATGGTATCTCTAGTAGTACTTAAATGAAAGATGAACTTGAAATGTCAATCTATGGTCTCCTGTGCACAAAAATACATTTTCTTTTCAATGATTTTGGATATATGACAACGCTGCAGTGAATCTGAGCCTCTAATGACATGTTTTACATGGGCTCTGAATATGATCCTAGACATGATGAGCATGTCTCTTAGGTATAAACAGCATTCAGAGAACAAGAGAACTGGACCTGTAATGAGGTATTTGGCACACAAGTTTTTACTCAGCCTCAAAAAACCACAGAAGCAGTCGGATCAAGAATACAATGCTTTTGAAAAGAGCAGGTTACCAGTTTTACTAATGAGATCTTGTCACTTCCTGATGGTGTAAAGAAGACCTGCTTTCCTTCAAATGAAGGTAAATACTAAAGGAGCTGCCTACAGCACCATCCAGCAGATCCATTTGTATCTGTGGATACATTCCCTCACCAAAAAACCCCTTAAGCACCTCAGATATATCTGTAGTCAAAATAACCAGCTTACATCATCAGTGGGGACAGTGCAGAGAACATTGCAGAAAGCTGCTAGAAATTGAACAATAGCTTTTCCACAGGCATCCCTCTAAAAGTGAATTGGTGCAGCCTAGAACATGTATCATGCAGATCTGCTTATTCGTTTTCAAAAGACAGAGCATTAGGCTACATAATGCTGACTGCCAGGAGCAAAGCTTTGGTGATAGAAACACCAATTGATGTGAGGGACGTTTCAGTGAGAGCTCCGGGTGACAGGTGGATGGTTGGACTGGATGATCTTGTAGGTACTGGTGATTCTATGATTCATGCATCAGAGTTGTGAAACCACTGCAGACAGTTTCAGACCATGCAGAGCTAGGAACTTTATTGTATGGACATGTATGTCTGTGTATCCATACATGAGTGTGAGTGCATTCATATACAGGCGTACATGGATTGATCTGAAGGTGAAAGGAATAAAAATTAGCAAAAAAGACAACCCTGCAGTATAAGATTAGTTAAACATAATAACTGACAGAAAAATATTTTCCTTTGTTTCTTTCTCCCTCTCTCCTCAAAACGTATGTGCCTGTGCTCCAACCAAATGTATCATTTATTACTGGAAGCTGTCATAAGTAAGTGGAGATCTAATACTTTCTTGACAGCAAAATGTTAGAAAAATTGGCCTTTTTTGCTTACTTTCTTCACAAATCTTTATCACTTCTAGAAGTTACTTCTGTGATAAGCTTTAACTCAGCCCTATTGTATGGGCTGCTCTGAAAATAATACCTCCTGTTTTGTGATGTTGGCCCAGGACATCAGTGGTAGATGGTGGTATAGTAGCAGAGGCTTAACCTTCCTATAGTCCATTACCTTCTGTTGTTGTGCAACAGGTGACAGTATAATAATATATAAAAATGCGCATAATAATATAAATAATAAAAGGTATGTCACTGAATTCCTCCATGAGGGAAAAATGGCACCTACTGACATTCATCAGCGCTTTCTGAACATTGATGGAGTCCAAGCAGTGGATGTGAGCACAGTGAGGCAGTGGGTGGTGCATTTCAGCAGTTGCAACAGTGACAGTGGGTCATCTCTGCTGCTGAAGATTGTAATGAGTGCAGCATGCAGACTCTTATTCATTGCTGGTGAAAATGCATAGCTAACAGTGATAACTGTGTTAAAACATAGTGTTACATAGCTGAGAATTTGCTGTATCTAACACTGTTATCCTGCTCTCCATAACTATCGTAGTTTCCATGGAAATAAATAGGAGGCATTTCTTTTGGAGCAACCCATGTATATGTTATTTACGTATCCTTTCTGTGGCTCTTTTAGTCCAACTTGTTTCAAAGCATAAAAATATAAATTACTTCTGGGAAAGTAATGGTGAAATAAAAGGTGAGTGCAGTGGCAGGTAAATAAGGAGTTTTGGGCCATGTGGCTGCTGCCTTTAAATTTATGTTATTTGTGTTGTTAGTTACTCTGCTTCATCCCCACTTTCAGTCCTGAGGCGGTTTCAAAACAGGAGGTACTGAAGGTATTTCAATTATAACTTCTCCCTGCTTTTCTTGCACGGCTCTGGTCTCCTGCTGCACAGTCAGATGGGTTGGTTTGTTGGATTTTTGCACTGAAATGGAAGAGAAGCATTCACATGGGCAGAGACTGGTCTCAGTGATTAAATGTCAGACACTGTGTCCAAAGAACAGCACATGCAGGGAATTCAGCCTCCCCAAGGACAGCTGACTCACTTCTGCTGCCCTTCTCATCAGAGGGGCTGGACTGAGAGCTAAAGCTGCCTGTGCAGGCTGTGACTTACAGCTAATGCTCAGGCTTGTAGCACGGAGGCTCTAACTGAGCGTGCAAACCCATCCTGCTCCTATGCGGCTCTGCTCAGCTGGCAGCCTGCTTGGCAGGCGTTCACTGAGTGAATTGCAGTGAGCTGCTTGGAAATGGAGCGAGGGGTTAAACGTTGACTGTGTATGAACTAGAAAGTGTCTTCAGGTGTAGGCAGTTGAGTGGGAAGTGAGTAAACAGAAACACTCGGGAATTTTGGGATGGTACCAGACTATCATCTGCACAACTCAACTGCATCTTCTCTCAGCTAAGATATTTATCTGCTGTTTCACAGCAAATGGGATTGTTTGGAGATTGTGTTAGGGAGAAACATGGACTTCAACTTTCATCTACGCTTGTGGAGGCTTAAAAAGCAAATGTGATATATACTTGATCATAATGTAGAGCGGAGGACTGTGACTAAAACCAGCTTAGGAGTGGATAACTAACCTGAAATGTCAAAATAACCCCTCAAAACCACAGGACAAGGAACTTCTTGCCATCTGAGGTTGCAAAGCAGCAAGTTTGCCCAGAATTAGCCAAATGATAGGGGTGGAATTACCTACAAGTGAGTCTGCTTTATTCCACGTGTGTAGAAACTGAGTAAAGAACACCTTGCTAGTTCCTAACAACATTCTCTTCATCATGCAGTCTGAGCCTTGCATTGTTATACTGCAAACAAGAGGGACACGGGATACAATTCTGTATATTGTCCATGCTTCTTCAGGTAGACTGGGAGGCAAATCCTCACTTTCTGAGGACTGACACCTACAGCTTTTTTGAGATTCCACAATTGCATGTGACAGGGATGTGAATGAAAATAATCTCATGTGTTCAGGTTGAATGTGGTTCATTTCTCTGTTTTTATCTGTTAGGCTGTTCTGAAAGTGCAGGGAGCATCTGTGCACTAGAGGTTGCAGTGATTGGTTTTCTGCTCAGGATTTAACTAGCTCACAGCATTATGGGCTGAAAATTGATTGATTCATGCTGTTGTCCAAGGGTACAGTTAAATATACCTGCATGTTCATCCAAGAGAGAGCTTTTTCTAAGAGCCCTCCAGAAAAGGAGGCCACAGCGCATCCAGGCACTGTATTCCACTGTGCTGCCTTCTGTGCTGTCAGCAATTTGCTCTAATATCCTTCATCTTTCTTCTGAAATAAATAGAATTACTCAGTGCTCCAAAATCTTTCAAAGGAAATATTTCAGCTAATTCAATTTCATTTATTTAAAATACTATTTGTTTTAAATACCAAGGGAAGAGCCTTGATGTTCACTGTGAATCATTCCCTGTTATGATGAATGATTTCCTGCGCACATTTGAATTATGCACAACTACAAATAACGGTATAAATAAGCTTTTCTGCTTTTGGCTATAGTTTTTGATGAATAATTCTTTATCCATAAGATGGGCCTTTTAAAACTGAAATTTAGGGGCTAGAGAACCCTAGAGAAAACATATGGGTACAAAAGGCATTCTTGTTGTTCCTCCTGCATAGTTGTGTTGAGCATAGATAAGTGTCCCAGATATTGTTCTGCTATTTAGATGAACACAGTACTGTCAGTGGAACTGGTTGTTGTGGAAACCGATTTCCTTCTTTTCCTTTTCTTTCTGATACCATATTTGTGAATCAAGTCATTGATTCAACTGAAAATTAATTTGAGTAAGGGTATCCTGAATTGTTTTTGGAGTTGCAGTTATACGCACAAAGCAATATTTCACCTGAGGTTGTCTTCAAGAGCAACTTCCTTTTATTTTTTTGTTTTTTGTTTTTGTAGCTAAATGGATTTGCAATTTCATAGTGCCAGGAATTCAAAATGTGAACTACTAACACAAATTTTGGAGAGCTTTGACATAACTTATCTAGTGATTAATCTGATTGTAAGCCTCAGAATTTTTGTTCGTATCTGCAAGATTACAAAATAAAATGCTGAAAAAGGCATTAACTTTCCAGCAAAAGAGGATTTATTTTTCACTATTTCACTCACAGGTCTGTATGCAATTTTTACATTTGGTTCTTTTCCATCGTTTTATTAGTTCATCATGCATTCTCCCTGAAAGCAGGTTCATATCCTTTGATGTATTACATTACAGTTTTATTACATCTTCCTTCCCCCTAACTTCACGGTACTTTAAGCATAAATGGGCTCTTTTGCCTCTGGGACAGGTATGTAGTATAAAATGCATGTAAAAATTTAATAATGTGAATAAGTTGCCAGCTTTTTCAACATTACTTGCTTCCACAAATGGAAGGATTGCTTTTGATGTGTGACTTTTCACTCCTATTACCGCTTATAACAATGCACTCTCTTACAGATATATACCTATCTGCTGCTGCTCATTTTGTTGATGAAAGCTGCAGCAGGACCATTGTTGCTCTGGTTGTTCTGCATTTCATTATATTTTAGATAGCAAAGTGACTCATTAGCAGCAAATGTTGTTTTTACTGGACTGTGATTTAAAGAAACATGTTTATTACTGTCTTGTGCTTTATCACCAGATTAAAATATTTGACAGATCATGAAACTGATGCTACCACATCTGTAATGTCATAATATTAGCATTAAAAAAAAAACCACACAGTTAACTCAAGTAAATAAGAAAATAGAAATTTAAAACTTAAAAGAAAAATACGTCTTCCGGATTGTTGCTCACGTTACATTACATTTCATTAAAAGCATTCTGATTCTGAGTGGCTACTGCTTATAAACAGCTAGATCTTTCTACAGATACCCTGGACAGTGAAAAGAAATGGAAAATCAAAAAATACAGGCTAGTTCTATTTCCTCAAATGTAGTCTGCGAAGATGCCATACAAGTGGTACTTTCAAAACAATGCTTTATTTTAATTTGATTTTGTTTGTTTTGTAACCTGACCTGTATGTTCTGTAAGTTAATCGAGGTACACATCTAGGTTTAAAAGAAAATGTTCCCCTTGGCTGTCTCACTGATCTGATTGTCAAATGGAAGAAGTGGTGCAGGATTTTTGGGCAATAATGCTGTTGGCAGACTTGAAGTTGTGCTTGATACCTAGAAAAGCTCAAGCAATAAATAGCACAATAAATGATTTGTGGTATCACAGGAATACCAAGTTATACTAACAGGACTGAATCTCAGCTGGAGGAGGCCTGGTTCAAAATTCTGAAAATACTCTATTCCCATTTTTCATAAGTAGCTAATATCCCAGATGACAAGATTCTTTTTAATAAATAGTCCCACAGACTGAGTCAGACAACTTCTGAAATTTCGAAAGTGCTTATCCCTGAAAAACCCATTGTAATCAATGGAAGAATGACTCCTTGAAGTTTTCAAAGCCCCCGCTAGGAAATTTTTGCACCTAGGATGTCTCTGAATATCTTTGATATTAAAGTTTTGGTCTTTTTACCTTGATGTGTGTGAACAAGAGAAGCAAGGACCAGCTAGGTCTTTGTATAACAATGGTCAGATAAATTAGAAACAAGCTAATATATATATATATATATATATATATACATATAAATATTTAAAGAAGGTCTTATTCTAGAGATGCAATAAAATAAGATACTATTAAGTCTGGTCTGTGATATTAGAGATGGTCATTTAACAAAACCCTCAGAGGAAGGATTATGCCTTTATTTTTTATTTTTTAAATTGTTATTTAATTATTTATTAAATATTTGTTATCCAGCTGTTTAAAGAGACTTTCTAGAATGTCAGGGTTATTTGAGTGACCCCCATCACTTTGAAGTGAGCGGTCACTATTCGTAGCATTGTGAAAAGACTTTATTAACCTGTATGGATAAATGTAATGAGATATAATTCTTATTCGTGGATAAAAAAACACTTGGACTATTCTCAGCTTTTTGAATTTTTAGAAGAAAAAATTAAATCTTTGTTGTTGTTTTTACTAGACAATCAGCTACCTACTTGGCAAAAGGAAACAGTATATGATCCTTATTTTATAAAGTAGAGAGCATCAGATTTTTTTTGTTGTTTGTTTGTAACAGGCCAAACAGGTCCATAAGAAGGTAAAGCATAATTTTAATGCATTCTGTTTTCTTAGGAAACCATCAAAAGCTCTGGTTAGAAATGCTCTAAGTTGCAAGGCACCAGAGTTCCTGGGGGAAGTCAGTTTTCCTGTGCTTCACTTTAAAGCAAGCATCCTGTGCATAACCATAACCAATCAGGTACTAGAAAAACATCCCTGAAGACTGACAGCTATTAGTCAGGATTTCATAAACTCTTGAGTATTTACCACAGCTTGTTTTAAATAAGGTTGGACACACAGCCTTCCTGCATATCTGGAGATTTGATTATGGTAATCTCACAGACAGCTATAGGCCATTGGAAGTAGTACCAAAAAACAGTGGAGCAGTTGTTTGCAGAATTCTACCTTTGACAACTTTTCCTGTGTAACATCTTCTGTTGTATGAAGGGGATAGGCTGGAAAGCAATACACTGCCATGATATGGGCTAAAACAGACCTGTTAAAACAAAAACCTGTTGAGGACAAGTTTCATCATCTCAGTGATCTGGTTTGAAATGTTGTCTTGACAGCTGTGTTGTACAACTATAGCTGTGTAGAGATGAATCCCACTGGCACACAGCCGAGGTGCAAGAGCATTAAAAATCTTTTGTTATGGGAGCCAAAGTGTCAGACATCTCCATCCTCTGATACTGCATCACTCACTGGAAGAGCCAGTGGCTATACAGGTACCATTCATTGTTCAGTTACATCCCTTGTTTAGGCATTTAAAATAATGCTACTCTTTTCTAATTTCAAGAAAGAAGATGTACAAAAATTTTGTCAGACACAGAAAATTTTTAATGAAAACTTATTGTCTGTTAATTTGTAGCCTTTGTGGGGAATATTACAGAGCAGATTCATACTGAAATAATTCAACAAATATAAATTATGGGGATGTGTACTTTGCTTCTCTCCAGTTTAGACAACATAGAATTTTCTTTTCATTCCCACTTTATTATTGTTGTTGAATAGTAAAATGAAAGGTTTTGAAAAAGCTAGGTGTGTTAAATATCTAAAATGAAGTGTTAATATGCTTTCAACAGAAAATAAGTTGGGAAAGATATGAATAATAAGGGAGTAATTTTGTCAAGAGAAGACTCGCTCTTTCATCAGCTGCCCCAGTGCTTATCTCAGCTTAACTCCGCTCGTGTTTTTCAATTTGCTCAGGGAATAAGATATATCTTAGACACGATTATGCTAAGCCTATTCTACTGACAGATTCCTATCCTTGCTGAGAAGAATTAAATGAAAGGTTTTTGAAATGATATCTATGATTTTCCTGAAAAACTAATATCTTTAATTCTTACTACAAAGAAAAATACTATAGTAGTGTTAGACAATAGTCTCCTCACAAACTTTGAACAGAGTATTAAATGGTTGGGATTCAGGAAGAAAATTAGAAATAAGCCATCAATAACAAACAAGCTCTGCTGTTCTTTTCACTTGTAATTGTAATATATTGTGATAGGAAACCTCTCCTCTCTTACTAACACAACAGATTTGGATTTCTGTCTTTCTGTTCATAATTGTTTATTAAAGATTTCTTTTAATAAATTACTAAATTTCAACACATAATAATAGATGAAGGGAATTATGAAGATTTTATTTTTATCCAACCCCATCATTTTTCATGTACAGTGACCTGCGTGTGATAATTTTATAGGTAAATTTGTCTTTATTCACTGCTGGTTTGCCATGCCTTCTGTGAAGGTATTGCAAGAAAAATAGTTAAAATTTTATTATAAATCACACATTTTCATTTCTGCCAGAACCTGGCTTTACATTTCTTCACTTGTAGTGATTGCTGCTATGTTGCCTTAAGTTAGTTTATATTTTAATTGAATTTTAAGCCATCTTAACAGATGACGATGTACTGAGAAATTTTACAACGATTTCAGCGATGGGGAAATACTTTTTATAATTTGTTTTAATGTTGGGATATTCAACCAAAAGAAAAATTATGTTGCAAATGGAGCAGAATCTAAATCTTGATAGTATTTTGATGGAAATCAGATTTTACTAGAAGAATCATTGGAGCCAGATGGTAAAAGTGATATTTCCCATAATTGCCAGAATTAGCTGATACTAGCTCTAGGATCTCTATAGCTACATGAAATGGTTGTTTCAAAGTCAGTTGAATTACAAATGGAAAGGTAATTTGAGTATTTAAATTTCTATAATCAGAACCTCACTTATGTTAACCTCTTGGAAATTTTAGCGTCTTAACTGCTACAAGTACAAAATACCAACCTTTAGGCCACTTGAAATAACATTTTCTTCTCTTTCCTTCCTGGCATTCTGATGGGTTACTGCAATTAATAATTTTCACCTTCTTTTCCTTGTTCTACAGTAATGTGTTTCATTGAGAAAGTAACGAAAAGCATGTTAAGGAGTCTTGCATTATTTTGTTTCCACTGATAGACAGTCTGTATGTATTTTCTTTGTTAACTGTATGCTTATTTTTAGATTTAAGCAAAAAAAAAAAAATCAAAGAAAGTTATTGAGAAAATAAGAAGATATTGAGAAGAGAAAATATGTTATATTTTTCTGGAATCCATGACTCAGAATGTGAGCACTGAATGCACTTGTAGGTGAAGAAATATTCTCATTTTTATGATGTTCTCACTTCAATTATCTGTTATCTTTTCTAGTAAAATACAGAGACGATTAACGTGATCTTACACTTTTAAGATTAGAAAAGTGCTTGGTGCACTTTAGAAAGTTAAAAATTCCAAATGAATGAATGGTCTGAAAGGAAAATGTACTTCTTAAAATAGAACTCTTTAATATTATAGGTCCTACTTTCTCTCTGGCTTTAAAGCTACTATTCCCATAATATCACCAAATTATTTTAATGACACACTCTAAGCACACTCTAAGTATTGCATTTGAACTTTTTAGGATAGTGATCTAATCTTTTTGAATCATCCTAATGTGTATGATTTGGGATTTGATAAAATGTACTGTATTTTTCAAGACAAAATTATTTTAGCATAGACAGCAAAGCAAGGAATAATTCAAGTACCTTTTGAAATCCACTGTATATTTTCCATTCTATTCAATGGATAAAACTTCACCTTTGATCTATTAGTGATATGTTATGGGGTGAAGAAGAGGAAAGTTACTTATTAATTCCTTCAAAGTGTAAACCTCAACAACACATCTCCTGTGTCCTTAAATATACAATACTAATGTGACTTAACTGTATTTGCAGTAATTGTTTAGCTTAATCTTACTAGATAGAAGAGAAACCCGTTGTTTTAATGTCATTGTTGAAAATAATTTCATCTAATCGTTACATTCCCATGAATGACATTTTAGCAGGGAAATTGTTGTAAGGTATGCTGTATATTTATACATAAGAGATATAAGTATACATAAGATTCAGAATGACTTAAGATTGCAACAGTATAACTTCACAGTTTTGACTGAGGCAGTTCAGAAATTTATCAATTATTATTTCTGTGCTATGCATTTGTGAACTGGTGTGCAGAGAAAAATGAACTTGTTTGCTGAACCCACTCTAAGATAGAGAACTTCTGGGGTTATAATTCGTTTTCCTAAAATCTAGCTTTGACTGGAGCAATGCGTAGGCTTCTCCCTAATTTTAGTTGGGGTAGTGGCTAAGCCATCCCAGATTCATGAACTGCGTCTGATTCAGTTTTGTTGTCTGATGAGATGCTACTTGTAATACTATAATATACATGGAAAACCAGCAGCTACATGATCAGTGTTTGGTAATTACTTCACTCATTGATCATCTAAAGGAGTGTAACTGCATTATGAAAGTAACATTTAGAGGAACATTTCCTTTCATCGTGTTCCTTCCTAGCTCAAGTAACCCTCTTGTATAGATGATATTTATCTGTATGATCTAAATCAGATCTCACTCAATATCTAGATAATATGCTGAAAGTACAACGACTTCCTTAATGAAGGAAGTGAACTTGGTGTAATAAGTAATAGTGTTGAGATCCTAGTGAGCTGCTTAGTGGCACTAGCCCTGACAAATATAAGTTGTTCTGTTCCAGATGTCTCTCTAATCTTTTCTCTAGGCTGCTCCTTTTTCCCAAATCACTGTCTTCTCTTTTCTAAATTTCTTAATGGAAGCCACATCTTATTGCTTGGATTAAGATAAACTCCTCAGCTGTTAGGTGGTAGCTGATTTTTTCATTCTTCTGTTCTGCACATATGAACATCTAAAATAAAGTTACTGTCCTTGGCTATGTGTGAGTCTTTCCTTAAGAACCTTTTAGTCTATCCCAATTGGTCTCTTGGTGCAAATTTCAAGTTTTAAAAAATGTGACAATTGCTGAGATTTGTGAGTAGATTTTAGAATAAAGTTCCAAGGAACCCTTCATTGTCATCTAGTCAAATTATCCTGCAATGAATGGTGACACGTACAGCTAGATCAGGTTCTCAGAGTCCCATCAGCCTGACCTTGAATGTCTCCAGAGACAGAGGAGCCACTACTTCCCTGGGCAGCATGTTCCAATGCCTCACCAACCATATTGTAAAAAAAATTTCTTCCTTACATCCAGTCTAAATCTCCCCTCATTTAGTCTGAAGCCATTTCCTTTTCGTCTATCACAATTGAACCTGACAAAAAGTCTGTCCCCTTCTTTCTTGCAGCCCCCCCCGATAAAAACTGAAAGGCCACTCTCAGGTCTCCCCAGGACCTTCTCTTCTCCAGGCTGAAAAGGCCCAGCTCTCTCAGCCTGTTTTCATAGGATAGGTGTTCCATCCCTTGGACTGTTTTTATAGCCCTCTTCTGGAAGTACTCCAACATGTCCATGTCTCTCTGGTATTGAGGACTCCACATTTGAATGCAGTACTCCAGGAGGGGTCTTACCAGCACAGAGCAGAGGTGCAGGATCACCTCCCTTGACCTGCTGACCACTCTTGTTTTGATGCAGCTCAGGATATTATTGACTTTCTGGGCTGCAAGAGCACATTGCTGGCTCATGTCCAGCTTGCCATCCACCAGTATCCCCAAGTAGTTTTCATCAGGCCAGTGACAAGCAGTGTCCCCTAGGGTGCTGTCTTAGGTCTGGTGATCTTCAACATCTTCATCAATGACATCAGCGTCAGTCTCAAGTATACCTTCAGCGAGTTAGCCAATGACACCAAGCTGAGTGGTGCAGTTGACTCATTAGAAGGAAGGGACACCATTCAGAGGGACCTTGATAGACTTGAAAGGTGGGCCCGTGCGAAAATAATGACGTTTAACATAGCAAATTACAGCGTTTTGCACTTGGGTTGGAGTAATCCCAGATACGTATACAGACTGGAAGAAGAACTTGAGAGTAGCCTTGCAGAGAATGACCTTGGAATCTGGGTGGATGAAAAACTTAAAATGAGCCAGCAGTGTGCTTTTGCAGCTTGGAAAGTCAACGGTATCCTGGGTTCTATCAGAAGAGGGTTGTCCAGCAGGGACAAAGAGGTGATTGTCCCTCTACTCTGTCCCTGTGAGTCCACATTTGGAGTATTGCATGCAGATCTGAGGCCTCCAATGCAGGAAAGATGTGGAGCTGTTTGAGAGGGTCCAGAGGAAGGCTACAAAGATAATCAGAGGGCTAGAGCATCTCCTCTACAAAAAAAGGCTGAGGGAACTGGGTTTATTCATCCTGGAAAAGGCTGTGAGGGGACCTCATTGCGGTCTTCCAGTATTTAAAAGGCGATTATTAACATGAGGGGAATCAGCTCATTCTCCAATAGATAGTGATAGGACAAGGGGGAATGGTTTTAAGCTCAAGGAGGGAAGGTTTAGATTGGATGTCAGGGGAAAGTTCTTCACAGGGAGAGTGGTGAGGTGCTGGCACAAGTTGTCCAAAGACGCTATGGATCATCGGCCATCCCTGGAGGTGTTCAAGACCAGGTTGGATGGAGCCTTGGGCAGTCTGATCTAGTGCCAGATCTGGAGATTGGTGGCCCTGCCTGTGGCAGGGGTGTTGGAACTTGACGATCCTTGGGGTCTCTTCCAACCCAAGCCATTCTGTGATTCCACAGCAAGACTTACACTTGCTAAGAACATACAGAAAATAGTCCTGACTGGAATACATACTGATGTTAAAATATGTATATAGTGTGATAAATATTCCAATGGCTACTCTGACTTTTTTTTGCAGTTAGTACTTGCAGTTCAATGTATCTAATATCAGTTAGATCTTACAGCTTGTTAGATTCCTTAGCCATTACAAGTCTAAACATACAAGGGGAGATAAGTGCATTTGTAGGTGTATATTCACTACAGACACCCATGCTTAAGCAAGAAGAGGGAAGAAGGTGGTGGGCATTACATGTTAAGTTAGCAACGAAGGAGCCATTTGATAGTCAGCTCAGTACATCACAGTGTTGCTTTGTGCTTGACTTAAGTGGTCTTCTTAAAAATAAAACATATTTTTCTGCCTTAATAAGGGTGCTGACTGGCTGATAAGTATCTATTTAAATTCAAGGAGCTGCTTCTTCTCAGTTCTCCCTAATCTGAGATGATTGTTTTGAGTACCACTCAGATCTTCCAACAGATCTATAACAGAGGAATAAAAATTAGATTTGGAGTATCAAGTGTACACTTAAATTATATAGTCTGTGCATATCTGGCCTGCATAAACTTAACCTGTTTTGCACTCTTTTTTGGGCTGAATTTGATACTCAATTTAGTGAATGCCTCCAGCTACTGCTCTTGGAAATCACTGAGTAGGCAGATCTGTGCAAACTCCTATACAAGACAGTACAGAAACTCTGTGTTGCAATCTGTATTATTCCTACTGATCCAGTCTGGGGCTCCCTTGAATAGAAAGTACAAAATGTGCTAAACTGTGTGGTGATTTTCTGATATGTAGAAATGTTAATTAGTGATTGGATTAAGTGAGCTCATTTGCCTTTCTGAACATCTGGTGATTTTTGTGTTACCTTCTCTCAAGAATCTTAACGCTTTGATATAGACATACATTTTACTTATATTTGAGCATGACGCAGTTGGCAGTTTGAGACAAATGTGGCTCAAATGAAATACTGGGAGGTGTTCAGTTATTCCCAATTCATTAAACAGCACATATAGCATTTTTATTTTGAAACTGAGGTGCCTGCAAGGCATGGGTAATCAGGGATGAAGGCACTTCAAAAAGACTTTTTACTTTCCCTCAGGGCACAGAAAGTTCTGCGTTTTAGAAGACTGGCCTGGGAAAACTGCTTCAACTCCAAATGTTCCCTTCTGTGTTTAAAACAGTTAACTGAATGTTTCTCCTCCACCTTCCTCTTTTACCCTTTGCTTTTTTTCAGGTATTCTTTTCAATTCTTTCAAATGCTTATTTTTGTTGGAAAAAATTATACTCAAACAGCAAAGGAGTAAAGATATTTGTTCATCTAAATAAATGAATATCTCTTTATATCTTTGGAGGCTGTTTGACTAATCCTCCCTTTAGGCATGCAGGCCATTTATGGTTCTTTCTTTAAACTCAGACATTTTTGTAAACAAGGGGAAGACAGCATGGAAAAATGATATAGCAGAAACCTGTCTGTTTTCTTAGCTGTAGAACTGACTTGCTCTCTAGTTTCCCACAGTATCCACAGTCCTTTAGTTTTCCAGTGTTACCCCAGAAATGCACAGCTTCACTATATGAGTATCTAGGCCTTTTGACCATCCCATCTACTTAAAATCCAGCATAATAAGTTGATTCCCATAGTACTTTTGGGAAGTCATTGCTCTGAGTTGAAACTACCTTGTATTTTGCCATATTGAACAACTTAGTTGGCTTGTCTACCAAGGAAATGCCCTGCAGATTAACTGTACTATTAACACTAACAACAACAGATGAGGGAGCAGATTATTGATTGAAAATGGGTGAAACTTCGCTTTAGGGAGGTCAAGGGATTCCCTTAAACTGATGGTAGTTCTTTAAACTAAATAACACTGTGTCTGTGGAAAGTTTACATCTACAGCTGGTGTTGTCCGATGTAGAATGAAGACCAAGTTTTGTGAAACAGATCCTGTATGTGCTTATCCATATGCTTGTAATTGAGGTTAATAGATAGATAGAAGCACCTGTTTTGTGTGCTGTTTTTGGTTTGGTTTGGTGGATTTCTTTTTTTCACTTGTTTATTTGGTTTGTTGGTTGGTTTCAGGTAGTGTTATCTTCCTCCTCCCCACCCCCTCCCGCCCCAGAGATAAGTGGAAATGATACACAATTTCTCCTTTAATTCTCAAGAATCCATGATAAATCTTGAAAAAAAAAATTAAAAAAAAATTTGGAGTTCTATTAATAATTAGACTTTTTTATTTTTTTATTTTTTTTTTATGGGGAAGAATTCATAACTTCAGACAGGATTTTAGTTTACATGATGTGAAAACCTTCTATCTTAGGCTGCAAGATGAACAATAGCAATTTGTTTATCTACATTTTTTTTTTATTTATTCTAAGTAAGGAAAAATAACAAGTAAAAAAATTCTTGACAATGAGATGTGGCTTATACAAAGGACAACTCTGCAATCTCAACTGGTGTTCCCACCAGTCTAGGTGGTATCTAAGCAAATTGGCTATGTCTGGCTGGCTGCACACAAAGGCTTTTTGTGTTGGGTAGTGAGTAGTAATCTTAACATTCTATGAAAAGTCTTAAAGTGTAAAATGCCACATGCCTTTATAGTGTCATCCTTTCAGGAATAAAACTCAAACGAAAGGCAGAGAATGAATAAATGAATACCTACACAGCTATTCTTAAGTATTTAATTCCAAAAATACCTTTTAAAATCTGCCATTGCCTTTAGAATTCACGTTCTGTTTGAGTTCAAGCTGCTCTTTACTTGACGCTTTGTCAATATACTGATACTGTTTGGGAGTCATCTTATTTTTTCTGAGCTGAAAACTCGATTGCCTTTTAAATGATTTTATTGCTGGCATTAAATGTTCCATGAAGCACAGGAATGAAAATGAGTGCAAACATTTCATGCTTTAATGGTTATAGCGGCAGTCCATGCAGTGGCCTGGAGCTTCAAAAATAACCTGTGACTAATCACTTTGTGACCACATTGCTATTCTGCAAGATCCCCAGTGAGACCGCTCCTGAGACATTCTGGCATACCTCTTGCTGGTCTGTAAAGTGACAATTTGTGTAGGTTTTTTGTTGATTTTGCTTTGTTTTGTTTTGCTTCCTGAGTGCCCTGGTTTGTGTTGCTGAAAATTGCCCTTGTAGCCTCAGTATGGAGCAATGCAATGAACCTCTTATTGTAGGGTGGCACAGAGGGATGTGAACAAAAAAGGGGGAAAGGACAGTAGTCCTATGGTCATTTCCTTCCTATCTCTCTTCTATCAAATGTGTTGCATTTTAGGGGGGAGGAGAGTGAACAAAAACTTGCTAGGCTTGCGATGATAAATATACGGTGTGTGCTTCATTATTACTTTAAATAATCTTTTTGACTTTTAGTAAATATCTTAAACTCCTGTGTGATTTCATGGCAGGTCAGAGTTCTTCAGTTTCTCACAGTAATGCGTAAATTATTCTTTTAAGATTTTTTTTTTTCCTGTGTACTGTGATAACATACTAAAGATAAATAAAGGAAACTGAGGAAAAAGTTCAACTGGGAAAGAATCTTCCAAGAATAGTTTATTTCTTAAATTGTGTATTACTCAAAATATACATTGATTTATGCCTGATTAAATGCTTGAAACCTTCTAATAAATGACACACTTTCTTCATGGAAATTATTTCAGCCAATTTTTACCTTTTCTTGAGAGGTTGTACTGTCCTGTGATTTAAGTCTTTTGTTTTGGGACTCCTAAAGCTAAATTTAATTCCAGAGCTGATGATACCTGGTGTATTGTGCCCAGTTCTGGGTTCCCCAGTACAAAAAAAAAACAGGGCCATGAAGATGATAAAGGGCATGGAACACCTACCTTATGAGTAAAGGCTGAGAGACCTGTGTCTGTTCAGCCTTGAAAAAAGAAAACTCAGATAAGATCTCATCCACATCTATAAATATCTAAGAAGCGGGAGGCAAAGGGATGAGGCTGGACTCTTCTCTGCAGGGTGTGGCAATAGGACTCAGGAAAATGGCCACAAACTGATGCATATGAAGTTCTATACAAACATGCATGGGAACTTCTTCACAGTGTAGTGACGGAGCACTGGCACAGGCTGCACAGAGAGGTGGTGGAGTCTCCTTCTCTGAAGACGTTCAAGACCCGCCTGGATGCCTACCTGTGCAACCTGGGCTAGGGAGTTGCTTTGGCAGAGGATTGGACTCAATGATCTCTTGAGGTTTCTTCTGACTTCTACAATTCTGTGATTCTGTGAAATACATCTTTTTCCTACCATCCTTGTGTAAGATCATTTGCATATGTGGTTTGCATATATTTTGGTTGGAAATCTACTGTTAGAAGGAGAAGCAGCAGCAGTAGCAGCAAGGAAAATGACCACTCTTGTGTTTTGGTCTCAGGCTCCTAGGTGTTCTTTTGCTTTTTCTGTGATGGGAACTCTGCTTCCAAAGCCTGCCATCTCTGGAGTACTGCTGTAAGGAAATCTCCATCACTTTCTCCTTTTCCTTATATAACTTGTATCTTGTAACCTCTCCAACCCATGTGGTTTCCTTCGATTTCTTGAGCTTTTGTCTCCCTTCAGATGGAAGCACAAATGAGAGATCTCACCCCCAAAAACTGTCTGACTTTTAAGTTGGTAAGAGATTTTAGGTAATATGCAAACATAACTTCTTGCATAAACAGTTTTCACTATTTATGATAACAGTCAGACAACATAAACTTGTTCTTCAGTTAAATAGTGGGACAAAGAAGGAAGTTAAAAAGACTCAATTCAGATTTTTGTGATACATGCAACGTCCATGGCTCCAGTATCTGAACAGAATTCATTTGTAAAAGTGTACTGAACTGTGCAGAAAAATTAACAGCTCATCAAGTAGTACCTTCTATCCTAAATACAAAGTTACAGAAGCATTCAGAGTTTTGCTTTGTCAATGAAAATGTTATTCTTAGATGACAGATGTGTAAACAACATCTTATTTTAGTTCCTTATTTTAGTCCTCCAAAATGCCAAAGGGCTGCTGAAACAAAAGGATGTTATTAAACTTGGTGTTTAGACCAATATTTGACATAAATATTGTTAACAAATGCTCCATCATTTTTGTTGCATCTTCTGTAAAATATCTCAAGGATTTTATAAAAAAGGATAAATGAATTAATCTTGTGTGGTTTGGTGCCAAGAGGTAACAAGACCTCACCTCTCTGCTTAAATGTTTTGCATTTATATAAAATATTGGAGAACACAGGGCACATTGCATTCATATTTTGTGAGATGCTTTCTTGTCTCGGAGAGGTCAAATATACTGTGACTTTGTTTGTAAGGTCATTGTTCAGCTCCAGAGGATTTTAATATTGAGACAAGTCTGATCCTTATTTATTTACTTATCTACTGCATTTATATTCTTACTATAACTCACTAATTTATGTGGCTCTAAAAGGCAGAACTCATTATTTAAGTTTGAAAGTGATGTTGTAGGATTAAACTGGGGAAAAAGTAAGGAAATATCTACTTCTAATTGGCCCGTATAGAGTAAAATTCAAGTAGATAATGAGCACTTGTGATATACTATTAATTACAAGAATATAAACAAGTCTTCACAAAGTAAAGGTTTAAATGTTTTATGCCATTTTTTAGGCAGATGCCCACGCCTAAGAAATTTATTGCATTTTGAAACACTTGGGAGTCATGTTAGACTCATGATAGATGGGAACTTAATGGTCAATATAGGCTTAAAAATTGGATTTGTAAAAAGACAAGTGATAGAATAACCTTCCTACTCAGCTTATCCTTCGATTTGGTAGTGGTGCAAACTATTTCTGAGTGCTGCGGTGAGTCAAGGAGGCTAACGTTCAACTGTGATGAAAAATTAGAAAATGATCAGGTAAAATCACTTGTTGTGACAGGACTCAAGCAGTTCAATCAAACTGATTAGAGAAGACTGAAAATCAGTCAGGATTAAATGGCTGAACATTGAAGCAAGGAAAATTCAGGTGATGGAAAAGTAATATTTATTTTAAAATTTTTGAGTAGTTCAATCACAGGACTAGTTGTGAAGTGTGCTATCGAGTTTTCACTGCAGCAACATTTTATATCAGACCTGGATGTCTCAGCTTTCTTTTACTAAAAGTACCTCAAATATTTGCATTAGTATTTATTTTATTGGATTATTTTCTGTTCACAATTGTGCAGTACTTTCTGCTAATCAGAACTAAACGAAAAGCAGTTTGCTTCAGAACTTCTTGCTGACATTAGCAGGTCTGTGAGAGAATTTAATTTAACCTATTGATCTATATACATCACCAACATGCACTGCTCTCTGCTGAGAAACATCAGTGATCATGTTTTAACATCTAGTAAATGAACTTGCATTGTAGCAAAACAAAATATGTAATTTTTGACATTTTTCCTATGTTAGAATTCCTCATACTTAATCACACTCCAATTTAGTGGCAAAACAAGCACAGCAGAAAGAATATATGATGTGATAAACATCATGGTAGAAAGGTCATCTTCTGTAATTCCTCAATCACAATGTGAATTTCGGCTCTTTTGTTGTTCTGTTTGTGTTTTTTTTTTTTTTTTCTGTTTTTTTTTTTAATTTTTTTCTTTTAGTTTTTTTTTTTTTTTTTTTTTTTTCTTCTTCTTTTTCTTTAGAAGTTGCACAACCTGTGAACTGATTCTAGACTTACTATGCAGGTCATCCAGGAATGCATAGTCCCATAGTGCTTCTTGATGTATCTTGATGCACCTCCCTTGTTACTAGCAGCACAATTGACTTGTTAACATTATATTTATTTTTCTTTATTTTATGGGTTGATCTGGAAATGTTCAGCAATCTCAGTATTACTTTCTGAATTGCCAGTATATTTTTGTTGCAGACACTTGACTTTTACAAAGCTGAGAGGGAAAGACTGGCTTTTGTATTTGCTTTTGACCAACTCAGTAACTTATATTACAATGATTGTTTGCCTTTTGCCATTAAATGGGACATTTTTGATTTTTATCTCTTTGTTTCAATCATGAGAAAAGTTTTATTATAAACAAAGCTAAAAGCAGCTTCACAAAAAATGTTAAATGCTTCCTCAAAAGAGAGTAGTGAATAGTCAGTTCATCCTCCTTAGCTTCACTCTTCATCATGCAAGTACACCTTTCACTCTAGGGAGAAAAAGACATGATGCATTCCAAAAAGCTTTCAGCAGAACAGATTTGATGACTTGTTATTACCAGTATTTTGAACCTTTTTATTTTTTTACTGTATTACTCAGATTTTTACTTACTGATATCTTTCGAGACAGCATTTTGTAATGTAGCCTCCTTACATTCCCATAACCTTCAGTATAGAATAAGTTCTTTTATAAATCTTCATCTTTAGAAGAGAATAGTGAATATTTGGTTCTTGGGCTGACTGTAGAAAAATGTTCACTCAGGTTTTACTTTTTTGATCCTTTTTACCAAAATATTCAGGCACCCTTTTTGTTCTTGGAGTTTAAACCAGCAATCAGTGAAGTACTGCACAGTATTTCTGTCAGCCTCTACCTTCATGATGGAATTGAGAAATGCAAGAACTCTTGGGCTGAGATAAGGAAATTTTAATAAGGATGAAAAGTAAACGGAAAGAAAAGGGGAGCGAAGATGAACAGTAACAAAAAGAACATACAAAACAGGTGCTGCAGGTGCAGTTCTCAGTACATGCTGACAAATTCCCAGTTGGTCCCTGAAAAGTGGCAGCCTGCCCCTCTACACCAACTCTCCACGGTGTCATTGGGTGAGGAATATTCCTTCAACCATTCTGGGTCAACCATCCTGTTGCTGCCTCTTCCCAGCTCTGTGCCCCAGCTCCTCACTGGCAGGGCACTGCAAGAAGCAGAACAGTCCTTGGCAGCAAGTCAAATGTTGGTGTGTTATCAAGACTATTCCAGGTCAGTCCTCTCTCATGTTAACTCAACCCTAAGAGAAAATAAATTACATCAGTTCTACTTCAAGAAATGACTTTTAAAAGGATTACAATATATGCTTGCATGTTTATCTTTCTATTTTTCTTTTTTTAGATAGTTTTTTTTTATATGAAGTGGAAGTATACTATTTAACTGGTGTATTGAAATCAAGCTGAGGTCATTTAGTTTTCTTTCTTCAGCAGAGATGAAGTCTTTGCAATTGAAACTTAACAGTGATTTCTGTAATCCTTAAATTGTCGTGGATAAGATTTCTGTGTACAATACACTGATACAAGTTTCAGCAAACTTAACATTTATAACTCGGAAAGTATAAAAGGTCATGTGATGTTAGCTATCAATGTAGTCTCTGCCTGTGCTTGCTTCAGATAAGGTCCTTTTTGGCTGTAATTTCCTTTGGCTGGTGATGGGTAGACTTGATAGATAAAGGCCTTGCATACAAACTCGAAGTAATTTAATTAAAGCAGGTTAGGCAATTTGGGCACCTTCTGTTGGATGCTCTTGATTCCTTAGCTCAGCTAAACTGCATTTCTAGCTGACCTTAGTAAATCTTCATTTCAATTGCCAGTAAGCTTCAGTTGTTATTAAGCTTGTGAAAATAAAGGAATTACCTGAGTTTAATTTAACAGCTTTTAACTTCTTCAATCAGCATGAGAACCAATAGCTGTCTGTGGACTAGATGTATCTTTCTCAATTAGAAAAAAGACAGAATGGTAATGGTCAGGCTCTACTGCATTATGAGCTATAAAACAGGAATAGATGAATCTGCATTTCATTATATATATATATGAAATTGGCATTTGTAAGCATCCGTCTGTGAATAATTTCTGGTCTTGCTCCTTGCCTGAACTCTGGCATAGTCCTTTGACCATGATACTGTCATTCCAGATGAGTTAGATTTGCCTGAAAAAAGTTTTTAGCATGCAGTGGGGGAGTAGTCCTGATTAGACAATCAGTATGGAGACAAAGATTTTGATTTCAAACTCAAATATCTTTTGTGGTGTAAAACAAAAGGAGTATAATACAAGGGGATGGGGAAAGAAAAGTCACGCAGAAAGTCTAAATGGAACTGGATTTCAGTTTCCTTTTAGTTTTAAAGAAATGTCTGTAGGATTTATTTTCTTAAAGGGATTTTCAGACTCATAAATCAGGAGTGAATGTATTGTTTGTGACAAATCATGTATTCAAATGTATTTTTTTTTTTTACTCTGTTCACATGCACCATGAAGGTTATGAAAGGGCATGGAAGCAAAGAAAATATGTTCTTGTCTGTGACGTACCTTACCTGTCTCGGCAGGGGGATGTTCATCTGAGGACATTCTAGGGGAGGAGAGAAAAAAAATAAATCCGAAAACACAGAAAGAATATATGAGTCCTACTTATCCCCAACAGGATTTCTGTCCTGAGCAGACAGGTTAGTGTCCCAGGTATAGCAGCTAGCTATGTCCAGTGAAGGGATAAGGAAGAACCTCTGTGCTAGGGTAGCTTTATCAATGGAAGCCACGTGGTGGCCTGCACAACAGGCAAGGAAAAGATGAGGTGTAGAAACTGAGAAATCACATCATGACTGACAGAGAAGAGGCCTGTGTTTCTGAGGAAGGGCAGAAGAAAACATCAGTGCACACAACTTGAAAGATAGAGGGAAACACCAAAGCAGCATTTATAGTGTGACACTGAATTAAGCAGAGTTACAAACGAGCAGAGGAAAAATATTTCCAGGCCCTTTTTCTAGTAGGCAGTTTAATCTCTGAGGAAAAATATTACCTTCTAGAGATTTCTGATGAGCTTAAGGGAAAGGTATTTCTGTTCCCTCTGCCTGCCTGCCTCCAAATAGTTGGGACTGTGTCAAATAAAAAAACTTTGATGCTCTCTTAGAGGTTACTTCCTTCAGTGACACAATCTGAATTTTTGGCTAACTGCTCTATGCAAATTGGGTAATATCAGTTTGCAACTAGAAAAACGGATTTTTATAAAGTGATTTGCTACATATTTTAATTAAAGGAATTATCAAAGCACTTATTGAACCTCTTCTTGAGAAGTACAATTTAGATGACTATTTTGATTTGTACTCAAGATGTTGTAGTAGTTTTTGTGAGACATAAAGGAAATAAATATTTTTTCCCAGTCTTTCCCAATTTCTTAAATCATAAGCCGTTTTTCTGATTTTTCAACCACCTTGTGTTCTACCTGCAGTAGCACAGCAGCACTTAACTGTACTCCTTGTATCTGATCATATTTCTACCTCCTTCACTGCAGATTCTCTGGAGTTTCACTAAGAGAAGACATTGGTACAGAATCAAAACTATTACTATTTTTTCTTTGTTAAATGTACATTCTACATAGTAGACTTATATCTTTGGCTTGCTCATTTATTGTTTAATCTCAAGAGAAGCTTCACAAGCTGAACTGTTACCAGTCTGCGGATCCATGGGAAGGTGCAATAGTATATTCTCTGTTTTCTTCTAATCTCATAAAAGTCATTAATTCTTCTACTGTATTCTTCACAGTGGGGGCTGTACACAGCTGCAAAGAGATGCTTCCTACATCCTCAGTTGTGGAGATACAAAAATGTCTCCTTCAAAGAAATTCATTTCTGAGTGACAGACCTTAGCAGTCATGTTTTAGCAGTTCTAGGATCTTACCACACCATACATCCGTAAGCCAGACATTAGAAAGGATGGTTCGATAGGTTCCAGGCAGAAGTTTACTATGGAGTGAAGGGAAACAAGGAAGGGGATGAAAATGATTTTTGGAATCTGTTTGAAAAAAATTGTCTGCACTTAAAGGAAAATCCTTACCATTAAGGCAGTTGCCCACTTACCATATTTTTCTGTTACTTTGTCTACTGCTTTTTTTTTGCTTTTAATCTGCCTCAACATTAATACAGGAAGAGCAAGGAGCAAAGCAAAAAAGAGCTGAAAGTCTAAACACACAATTGGCATTACAATTTAGTTGACAGAACAGATAAGTGTGGGGGAACTTGTTTGACTGGAATATTACTATAAAAGGAGGGCCAGATAAGAGTGAAGACATGTGCAATCCAATAAATCAAAGATGTGTATGCTTGGTCTGGAATACAGAATACAGAAGGCATGGGATCTACTAAAAACTCATAGACAGTATTTAAAGGAGTTGAAAATCAAAGACACTATTGAGTTGAGACTGCATGGCATGCCAACGAACTTGAAAGGACAGAAAAGACAGTGCTTTCTGTGCATAATGCATTGGATACTGCAGCAGGACGGGTTTCCCACAAATCTCTTGGGAAAGGAATGCAACATGACTGTAACCATTTGTTAGATACTTGATGATATTGTTACAGCTTCATGTTAAAGGAAGATTAAATACAGCCCTGGTGGATTTTGTCTAGGAAGTAGGATTTCCCAGATAATATGAAAAATGGAGACCAGTTTGGTGCCCTCATGAAGCTGAAGGAAAGATGGGAAAATCAGTGAACAACAAAACAATTAACTTTAAGGAGTCAGATTTCAGTACAGTTTGCAAGTTGTTAGATTTCATTTAATCAGAGGAAAAATTAGGAATATTAACGAACAGCAGTTTAACAAGCAAATGGGAACAGCAGCCAAAACACTAGTCTAGTGAATGGATGTCTGAAAGTAATTGATGTTATCTGTGCTGTCCTTAGCATGTGAGACACAACAGACGGATGTGGAGGTGTAACCTGATGTTGCATGGGAAAGAAATGTAGAGAATAGGTAGGGATGGACATCTGGTGTTTTCTCATTTTTTGGGGAAAACTATTTCCTATGCCTTCTGTGAACCTGAGAGTACTGAATTGACTTTGCTGAGCTTTTGTGTGCAATCTGGTTGCATCTTTAACAAAATATAGACATTCTTTTATCTGAATTTTAATGGTCAGAAAGCACAGGGAAAGGAGAATGTACTCCCTCTGATAAATGAAAATGGAGAGCTGGTCTCTTCAGACACGGACAAGGCTGAAATATTTAATGAGTTCTTATTTCTAATGAGTTATTGAGTTCTGCCCAAGCCTGATGCCCACAGTACAAGGAGAATGAACAGTGTTTCTTTTTCAGTGTTACCTCTCTTCTATATTCCTTTGATTATGGCATTAATTGTATGTCGCTTGCTCCAAAAGTAATGCCTCCTATTTATTTCTTTGGAAACTACAACAGATACAGAGAGCAAAATAATGCTGTCTGATATAGAAATTCTCAGTTTGAAAAGAAAAGAAAAGGAAAAAGAAAAGGAAAAAGAAAAAGGAGAGGAGAGGAAAGGAAAGGAAAAAGAAGAGAGGAGAGGAGAGGAGAGGAGAGGAGAGGAGAGGAGAGGAGAGGAGAGGAGAGGAGAGGAGAGGAGAGGAGAGGAGAGGAGAGGAGAGGAGAGGAGAGGAGAGGAGAGGAGAGGAGAGGAGAGGAGAGGAGAGGAGAGGAGAGGAGAGGAGAGGAGAGGAGAGGAGAGGAGAGGAGAGGAGAGGAGAGGAGAGGGGAGGAGAGGGGAGGAGAGGGGAGGGGAAGAGGGGAGGGGAGGGGAGGGGAAGAGGGGAGGGGAGGGGAGGGGAGGGGAAGAGGGGAGGGGAGGGGAGGGGAAGAGGGGAGGGGAGGGGAGGGGAGGGGAAAGGAAAGGAAAAAGTATTTCTTAACACAACCACCACCATTAGCTGTGCATTTTTGCCAGGCCAGCAATGAACAAGAGTGTACATGCTGCACTCATAACCATCTGCATGAGTGAAGGTGACCCAGTGATACTGTCACCACCACTGAAACGCACACCCCACTGCCCCACTGTGCTCACATCCACTGCTTGGTCTCCATCAATGCTCATCAAGTATCAGTGAATGTCATCTGATGCCACTTTTCTCCCATGGAAGTATTCAAACCTGCGTCTTTGCTTCATACACACTTTTGAGTCAGTTGCCTTTTTGTCAGACTGTTCTTCTGCTGTCATATGAAACATGGTAACAGAATGTAATGCATGTAATGGAATACTGATAGAAGGTTCAACATCTATGGTCATGCCACCAGCATCCTCTGCTGATGTCATGGCCCAAAAGCATAAAAAAGGAGACATCACTCTCAGAGCAGCCCTTATACATAATAGGGTTGAGTTAAAGCCCACCACAGAAGTTATTTCTAGAAGTGAAGAATTGCGAAGAAAGTGGACAAAAAATGGCCAAATTTTCTAACATTTTGTTGTTAAAGAAGTATGTTTCCCTAGTCATTTCTTAGTGGCTCATGTTTAACAATTCTTCTAATGCAGAGCTGTCATTCCAATAATCTTTGTTCCTTTAACTTTTATGTTAACATAGTGACATCAGTGTCAGGGAGGAAATATCCCTACTATGAGTATGCAATATTCACTTCATGAATATTTTGTAGCATGTATGGCATACTAAAAGTATTTCAAGAAATCCATATTTCCTAGGCTTTTAAATTTAAACATATATAACTATCCGTTCAGATACTGTCATCAGTGAAAAATTTTATTTAGTTGGAAAAATATTTTCTTCTGATTTCTTCTTTTTTGGTATCAGGTGTTTTCTCACCTCCATATACTGTAGGTGAATTAAATCCCTTCTGTTTCAGTGTTTTTTTTCTTGCCGTTGTTGTCATTTTGTTGCTGTTTTTCTGTTTTTGTTTTTTTTTTTAAACATTAAAATTGTTTCATGGAGTCATAGTTATCCAAATTATCTCAGTCATGTTCTGATTACACAGTGTAACCACTGTGCATTTCCAAATACAATCTCCCACTCATAAATATAAGCATAGTGAAATATTTGTGTGTGTGCCCAAGTTAAGTGTATGCTTGTGACTGTATATGAAAATGTAAAAATTCAACATGCCTTGCTGATCTGCTTTCAAACTGAGTGCTCAATGAGTAAAGCACTAGGATTCAAAAATAGTTTTTGATTAAAACTGTGTATTTTTGTAGTCAGCTTGGAAATCCAATTTCCAAAAAACCTTTAGATCTGCCTGAACTAAAAATTTATTGCTATATAGTGGACAAAATAGCATGCAGAATTTGTTTTGTAATATAATGATATCTTATTACCTGAAATGAAGACAGTTTTTAGAAAAGCAGAATTTTTAGTACACTTTGTATGGTGACTGCTATAACAACGGTTTGTAAAATAGTAATTGAGACAGCTTGGTGCTTAAGGAGAAATTCAAAGAAAGAAATAAAAATTCTTTTTATGCTGTGTGGTGGAAGGTCTCTCTTCTTCTCCTCCTCCCCACCCTTCCTCCAAAAAAGAAAAAAAAAAGTATATGTATGCGCATATATATTTTCCTCAGAAAAGACTAATCAAGGAATGAAGATGAAATTCTAAAACTGTGTATTTAAACTATAGTTGGCAATCATACCAGGATGGTTTCAGCCATTACTGAGATAAAGAAATCTAATGAATGATGTTAAAGACGTGTAATTAAGCTTGTTTACTTTCTGAAGAACCATTTACTGACTATCTATATAGTCAAGCTGTTTGGACTAGAAAATAAAAGAACCTCTGTGCCTGCTGTAACTTGCTATCATATTTACTATTATTTCATTATTTATCCTTCAAAAGACAGCTCTAGAAACTTTGTCCACCAGCATGTTTGCATTTTTCATGCACGGTTCTGCAGCTCTGCAGGTTCATCATAATAATCTATTCACATAAACACACCGCATTTCTCTCATCTGGGAAAAATACACATTTCTGAAAGGTCAAGGACACACTGAATGGCAAGTTCTTTGTTTGCCAGCCATGCAGTGGAGCAGGTTTAACCAGCTGCTAATGTCCTGGCTCCATGGGCCAGGTCACGCTGTCCTTACGTGATCATCGTGGTTATTGCTGCAGTGGCAGCTCAGCTCAGATGGGAACACAATCAGTTCAAGAGCAGAAAATAACAGAAATGTCAGCAACATCATACATACTACAGGTACTACAGCGTAGTCATATTGATCTTGCTGTGACTTCATTCTTCTGTTTGCGTTTACCTTGTGTTCCCTGCTTTGTTCCATTTTACCTAACTATTTTTTGAACTTTGCACAGAAACAATTTAGCAGTATCTCTGCTATTCCCTGAGTAGATTAATATAAAAACAATCTCTTGGCTATGGGTTGGTGATCAAGTTCTTGTGCTTTAAGCCAATGGATGCATGCACGCTTAATGTGAGTTCCTCCCTGAATATCACAATGTATATTCTTACCTTGAAGAAAGTTAAAGGGAACTGATCATTTTCTAAGTGAAGGTTCAACAAGAGAATGCTAGATTACTCCAGATTAGGAATTTGTCTAGATTAGATAGCATCTCACTGTTTGACATGTTGGCAAACAAATTAGAATTCTGTTTTCCCCTGATGATGTCGTTCTAGAACATAAGAAGAAAGAAATGGGGTATTTTAAGGATGGAGCAGCAAATTTCCACTTTTGTAAATACTTGATTGTAGTAATACACGGAGCTCCAGAGGGCAGATCCATTTCAGAATCCATGAAATGTGCCTCTTATGTAACATAAAGCACTACATTGTCAACTGAAAAATAGATATCCAAGGCTCGCCTCTAAAGTGGGTAAGTGGTGAAGATGAGTCCGTCACTCCTATACTTCTGGAAGCGTTTAGACTTGTTGAGCAATGAGGACAACTAGCAAAGATCACAATGTTTCCTATCTGAGAGGGAATATCACACTCATTCTTAATCCATTTTACATTAATGCAAAGTTGATGAAAGTTCTGGCTGAGAGTTTCATTAACTTCCAAATTAATTTTTGCTTGGTGCTTTTTCAAGGTTTACTTGATCTACCATTAGCTAGCCAACCATTTATTTAGTTTTCTTAACACGCACTGTATAGAGAGACTAGGCACGTGACTTTTAGCCAATAGGGGTTTTTCAATATTGAAATGAAGGACCTTGAAATCCTCTTACAAATAGCACAGCATGCCTTTTCTGTATAATCTTCTTTTTTTCAATCATGAGTAGATGACTTATGGTGATTTTTTAATATTGCTTTGACTTCAGTGCTGGCTTTGATTTCTCATGGCTTCTGTGATTATTTTGATATTCTTTACACCCGGAGTTATTAGTCATTTTCCTCCTAGAGACAGTACTGCAAAAGAAACACATAAGATTATTGACTATGAAACACAGCAAAACAGAGGCCTGTGTTATATTTCTTGATTGTTCTCTTCTGTCAGAAAAGAAGATGTGGAAAAAATCTAATTTAAAAAAAATATATATATATTTTGTACTTCCTGGTCTTGTAGAGATAAAGACTTAGCTGCACATTTTCTGTAATCAAAATTAGATACTTATCCTGGAGTTTGTAGTGAGTTCAGAGATATCTTATCTACAGTAGAGGAGATGAGAGAAGTTAAGATAACATGAAGTCAGTGTTAGCTCTATCTGTGAAAGCTGCTATCCGATTGGATAAAAACAAGGCGGAAAATACAGAATACTACAGTGGACTTGGATACAATCGCTGTTTCTCAATTATGCTTTTTCTTGTACTCTTTTTTTTTCACTTCTTATGAATAGGCTTTCTTTTTTATTTTGTTTTCTCCTTCTGAGGTGAAATGTAACCAAAAATCTGTATTTTTACTCTAAAATGAGAACTCTTTTTCTTCTAGATGGTATGAATTTCTTTTACATATGGAAGTTTTCTTCCACTGAGACTGTAAAAGTGATAAAAAGTAATCACAATTTACAATTACAATGTAATGAAAATCTATTATTTCTATAAAAATGATGTAATGTGGAATTGTTGAATGGAAAAATTTGGAAATGTTGAACAACTGTTTAAACAAATGGACTCTTTAGCTCCAACCTCTTTCATCTTAATTCAGCCAAAGGAAGAATGATTTAAAGTTAGTTGCATTTTATGTACTTTCTCACTCATAGAATATTGGCCTTTCAAATTCAGGTTAAGCTTAAGAATAGATAGTTCATTATCAGACAGTGTAAGTGATTTCAGAGGTCTGTGCTTTTTCATTTTTGGAATAATTTATATAAATTATGTAAGAGCATCAAAAGGTTTTTATTTAAAAAAATGCATTGGTCCTTGTCACTTTAATATTTTTATGTTTAGAGTTCCCAAACAAGGTATTAACCACTTGACCTTGACTGGCATGTGACAAGAGTATAAGGCAAGAGGCTTCTCCAGAGTAAACACATTTAAGAGTCTGTCTAATATATAATGTCACCTAACTATGTATGTCCTTGTTAGTCAAAATAAAATTAAAATTATATCAAAAAGGTGTTTTCTTAATTTACTTTGACATTTACCGTCTTTTATTTCACCTTTTTGAAACTGTTTGAATTGTTATTATATGACAGAAAATTCTCATAGAGGTAAAATTTCTTTCTAGCTTTTTATCAATATATTATACATTTCCAGCTCTTACCTGTGAGAGCAATTCATACACATCTGTCTTAAAAGGTACAACTGTTAGCCTTGCATGGCAAGTTTTAAATTCGTAACTCACATCTCACAGCTCTCTCTGAACAGGCATTTTTATGCATTGCTAATCATTCTGACACAGAACCAAATTCTGAGTTAGAGTGTCTCACTACCTCTTCAGTATGGGTCTGTTACTCTCAAAATGCTTTGAAATTGCAACAGCATAAATTCGAGTAGCTCAGAGAGTAGTTTTTAATAAACTTGCTCTGTGAAAAACTGAAAAAGCTGTGGTAGAAAATGTGAGCAGAAGTGTTAGAATTAAGATGGCTCTGAGAAAAGCATAAAAGGTGAAGAAATTATATTACTGTGAGGCACAGGTCAATGTTGGTGGCAGTGCTGCCTACAAAAAAAATAAAAAATAAAAAGCAACATATGGAGGGGGACAGTGCTTTGTAAAGCTGTAATGTGAAAGCATGGCATGGGGGTAAGATGGAAAGCAAACAACTGCTGACACCTTATAGCAATCAAAATGTTTTTCAAGGGTATAGCATATGCTAAGCTTGTGAAGAGAAGCAGATAATATTCTGTTTCTAAATTAAGATATAAAACATGTTTTGTGTGCTAAAATTGCACTAGGAAATTCTAAAAGAGGTGCTTATAGTGGAAAGAAAAGGTATCTATGTTATTTTGAAATTCATCATTACTTTTCTTTCATTAAATAAGTATATGACGAGATGTGGGTAGCACGAGAACTCTCAGAAAACCCCCTAAGGTCAAGGGAAGGCATATAATTTTGAAAGAACACTCTTCAAAATGATGCTCATTAAAAAAGGTAATTTTTGTAGAAGAAAATTTTTGAAGAAAAGGTGATTTGGATAATAAGATGCTTGGAAGGACAGAACAAACAGTGCCATTATTAAAAGGAATAGTGAAGATGAAAAAGTATGTGCTTCTATAAAGAAAAAAAAAGCAATGATAATTATTTAATTACTAGAAGCCCTATAAATACAGTTGGAGAATATGTTTATATAGTTTTCAGTTTTTAGAAAATGTAAGGAATCTGACATGGTGAAAGAGGAGGATAAAGACAGTCCTTGAATCGTTGAAACTTTTTTCAAAAAGTTGAAGTTCTAACCAATTGAGGAAAATAAATAGGAATTATTATAAAATCTAAATAGTTGCATTTAAAAATTCAATAAGGAAGACCAAAAAAGGGCAAAAAGATCAAATGTCTGAAGGCACAAAGTCTGCTGAAGAACCTCTTCCAGATCGGGGAATCAGTTAAAGAAAGGGTAGGGAGATAACTGGGAGTAAAAGAACATTTAGGAAAGGCTTTTGTACTGGAGATCTTGGGAAGGCATTTGTGACAGCAGCTCTTGCAATAGGCATCAAATGGTCTGTCTAAAATTTAAGTAATAGTAGAAGAGCTTATTTAATCAGAAGTAAAGTGGACAATGACAGTGGACAGAACATTAAAAAAGCCTAGGAATTAAATAGATGAATTACTAACTCTGCAATGTGAGCTTGTCAGAAAGCAGAGCTCTGTGTTCTTATACATACTAAAAATGATTTTGAGAGAAAAAAGTTTGCTGGTGAGAGTTATATGTTGTGTTAAAGACAACTATGTAAAATTTCAAAGTTGCAGGATGTGGTAAAATAGCAGATGAAACCTAACATGAAATATAAAGTGGTTGCATATAGTGGGAGGGGAACAAAATTAAAAATGTATGATGGGTGCTGATGGAACATTACTGTGAAGAAATGTTATCTTTGGGAAAAAGGAAACAATTGTATAAATTGTTAGGTTGATGTTCAGAGGTCGACAAGGAAGCTGGATTGTTAGGAGGTGTGTGGAAAACAGCAGAAAATGAAGCAGGGTCTGTCATTATGCTGGTGTGTACGTGCCAGGAGATCTTCCATGCTGAGCAGTGTGGGAGGTTCTGGTATGCTATCTCAGGAAGTATCCCATATTTGTTAAATAAGCATAGTGTTCATTCAGTGCTTGGAGGATCTGCATGTTTTAGAGAACTTGCAGTGCACTTCAGCTATTTTAAGTTAGTTCCTCCATTAAACGGAAAGAGCATCCTCAGCATAATCATTGTCCAGCCTGTGATTAGTTGTACTCTACATCAGTTCTATCACCACATCAGGACACACAACACATTGTCTCATATTCAAAGGGTGAAAGGAGTAAGTCTCTCCAGCTATAGTGGGATGAAGAAGGCTCAGATGAGTGGCAGGGATAACTGATGTGGCATGGGTTCAGCATGACAAATTTTTAGGCTGGTAGGAAAAGTCCATACTGTAGGGAAGTAGCTGAAGGATATCAGGGAAACATAGTATCCAACAATTTGCAGCCTACAGCTTCCTCAGACATAGGGTTTCAATTTTGTGTGGTCCCATGTGGGGCCAGGAGTTGGACTCCATGATATGTGTGGGTACCCACTTGGGCAATTCTGTGATTTCATAGATTCATAGATTCATAGATACATTAGGTTGGAAAGGACCTACAAGATCATCTAGTCCAACCATCCTCACACCACCATCCCTACCCACCAAGCTACTAAATCAAATCCCTCAGCACCTCATCTAAACGCTTCTTGAAAAGCGCTAGGGACGGTGCCTCAACCACCTCCCTAGGCAGGCCATTCCAGTGCCTGACCACTCTCTCAGAGAAAAAATTTTTCCTCAAGTCTAATCTAAATCTTCCTCGGCACAACTTGTGGCCATTCCCTCTCGTCCTGAATGTCCATGAGTATGAAATGAATGATTCTGACTTTGCAAACTTGGTATTCTTTTAGTTAAATTCTGTTTAGGTAGAACTTAGATACCAACACTTAGCAATACAATGCTAATGCTACTCTTATTTTTTCTCTAACAGAAGAGAACTGGTTCAGAACAAACAAAAAAACACAACAAACAACAACAACAAACAAGCACACACACACACACACACAAAAAAAAAAAAAAAAAAAAAAAAAAAGAAAATAAAAAGAGAAAAGAAAAACACTCTGTAGTTACACAGTCTGTCCAGTATTTTTTCCCTTCCTCTGTTCTGTTTTCAGCAGAAAAAGAGACTTGGAAGAAAAAAAAGAAGAAAAGAAAAAGATATTTTAAATATTTACAAAAATTTATTCAATTTTAATATCAGATGGGATTCTTCCCAGTATGTTAGAGGTGCATACTAATTTGTAAGACCAGTTGTTATTCAGCCTCGTGCATGCAGTAGAGCATGCCTAGCGCTGGTTAACCTTCCAGTCTCTTTCTGTGAATCCTCAGTGTAAACACATAAAGCCACAAATAAAATACCAGTAATTAATTCATAAAGTCACAAGAAAAATATATTGAGTGAAAATATTCAAAATTGCATATTCTTCTTCCCAGATTCAAAGCCAGACTCAGTTCCCAGCTTTCACCTCTCTTTTCTTTTGTCTTAAAGCATTTTTCTGGGTAAGTAAATGCTGAGCACTTCCCTTTGGAAGGAGGGAAGTTATACTGAAGAAGTGCGCTAGGTGGACTTTATAGTCCCCCTAGAGGTCATGCTGTATTCTAAGATCAGATTCACTGTTTCACAAAAAAACAGACTTTTTAACTTCATGCACAAAATGGAGCAGAAAATTTAGCAATAGGAATATCTTTTTCTTCTTTGATGCTTTATAAGCCACTACAGTAATTTAAATCCAACTATTGTGTTAAAAACCTAGCACCCTGCTGGTCTGTCTTCATTATCCAATACACAGCTGAAATGAATACCATTTGTAGCAGCATATCTTCAAAACTGTCAGATAAGAAAACATGCAGTCTATCATAATATGCCTTCTCAAAAATCTTAGAAGAACAGCAGAAAAATAAAAAATAGAAGGCTTCTTCTTCTTTCGTAGTCTGTGAAAGTTTTCTAATTTTTTCCCACAGAATACAGTTCATGAGTTTTAATTGTTGGAGAAGGTCTATGGGGAAGTAATTTTCTAATTTGCCTATTTTGTTTGGTAGGTTCCTGGGGCTTTGCATTTCCAGAAAAACAAGGGAATAGGAGTGTACTACCAAGGACTGACAGTAAAACAATATTAACATACAAGATACTTATGGATGAATTTAGGTCTGTTGACCATGTATTTAGACTTTGGAGAATATAAGGAAAAGATAAATCATTAGCTTTTCTTCACCTTTATGACATAAATATACAAATAATTTAAATAAGTTGTGTTTTTTTCTAACTGATATAACATCGTCATTTTATATAGTCATTTAGTGCAACACTCAAGTTGTTGCTTGCTTTGCGTTTGCCAAATGTAAGGAATGTGTAATGCTCACACTCATGATATATATGCTTTCTTATAGTAGTGTATAAACATATGTAAACACAAATGTTACATAAATTCTGCTTGATATTATGACATTCTGCATGTTTCACTGTTCTAAACTAATTTAAAATACCTGAGGTTTTGGCAGTATAATTCAACTTTCAGGCTCAGTTTCTGGATTTTTGATTTCTGTAGATCAATGTACCTAATTTATTTTAAACATCATCTTGCATTTTTTTATTTAAATTGCTTTCTGTTCTTACTGAAGAAATCTGTGGTTGTAAAAAAATGGCTACATTGTGAAGTGACCCAGATAAAAACCCATCCAATTGAATAAAGGGAGGTAAAAGCTAGTCTAGCTAGGAAAGTCTGACTGATTTCTGGGTCAGGCTTTAGCTAATGAGTAATGAAATAAATTCTAGCTGGGTGGCAGTAGAAATATATAAGTGTATTTGGCTTTGAATATTCAAGTATTTTTTTTTAACTACCCTCTCTTATTTGTAGATTTGATAACTTAGTGATGATTTGTCTACAAGATTTTTTTTCTTACTCAGTCATGATAACTAGAGAAAGGACTGAATAAAAATTGAGTATATACTCTGATGTAGACAAATATAAACACATTCTTATTTTGATATCTCTTTCCTCTTCCTTTCTTCCACATTTCTGTTCCTGTTATCCAGGTCTTTCACAGCCTGCTACTATTGAAAATTTCATCATTGTGGCTCAATAGATTCATTGGATTGTCTTTGCTCTTTTGTTTCAGCTCTTTTCTTCTGTATTCTCTTGTTGTACTGGGGAAAACAATGTCCCTAAACAGCATCTCCTACTGAAATTAAACAAGCCCACATTAAAGCCTTCCAGAATCAGTCTTGGTCACTGGATGAGTCATACACACTGCAGAGAAGCTGAGGTCTTTTGTGTTTTTATCATCAGTTATTGTAAAGGGACTGTGCTTTGCTTGTCTCTGAGATAAAATCTGTAAACAACATACCTTTTTCAGAGGAGTGTCAGGTCTCTTCTGGCAGATCAGAGAGACAAGAGCTGATTTGAGAAATCTCTAATCCTGTGTGATGATGAACTTTTTTTTTTTCCTATCTTTTTAATTGAATGAACTTTGGCTATCTTATGAGACCAGAACTGCTCAGAAATAGAGATATGTCTGAGATAAACTGTATGAAATCTTTATCTTATGCATTTGTATGTCGGGTGACAACAAGGAACAAGCCATATTTTTAAATGCATGTTGCACCTTTTATAAAACCTTTTTGGCAGTGATTAGCAGCCTTAATGAATTTATTTTTTTTCTAGACTATGAGTGTTTTCAAATGATGAACATTTATACTTGTTGTCTCACAGAAAGTAGAAAAATATAATAAAAGCCTAGAGCTATATTTTTTAACAAAACTCCGATACAAACAGAGTTTCCATTAGAATCAGATTTGGTCAAACATGCAGTACTACAGTCTTGCTAGCTGCCAGCAGTGCACTCTCCACATCACATCAAACTGAATTTGTATATTGAAATCAATTTGCTCAGTTTTTAGAGATGCATGTAATGTTAAAATACTCAAACTAGATACATAAGAGTGAGTAATCATATAGGCATGTGGAGTGCTGACTCCTCATGGGCACAGAGTCTTCACATTAATTGCTATTTGTTAAATGTGTACATACAAGGTGGATGAGCAGCAAGTATACACAAACACTCTATTTTGTTCACAGTTAAGTTGTAAATATCAAAACAAAGTAAGAGATTTGACATAGAATTCAATATATGACAGTACAACTTCTAGTAAATGACTTTGAATATGAAATAAAATTAAAAGAATGTGTGGCTCTCTGACAAACAAAATATTATTACATGTCACAGTGCATCAGGAATTATTTTGTACCATTTCATAGTTTGTTTTTCTTTTTTTTTAAAGAAAATGCTTCTCCTATGACAGGGTATACATACAAACAACAATAATACCCTAGATGTTACAAGAACTTCTGTTATTTACTTTTAAATCTTCTTGATTCAGATCAAGTAATCTGGCCAAATTTCTAGTTGTTTTTCAATTTTCCTCTCTGAATATTTATCAGCATTTCTTTTTCTAACATTCTGGAATTTCTTGAAGTTAGTTAAACCATTTTGTGTTGTGTGAAATTGCTGTTTTGGACCTCTGCTATGAGCAAACATTTTGAAAGAGTAGCCAGAAAGTACACCTGGAAACAGAACACAAGTGGGAAATTGTTTTTATTTTGTCATCTCGCATCTTTGTTTCAGAAAAATGAAAATGCCATGTAATTGAGCTACCAACCCAGTAAAAATATTTGCATTTTAATTACGTAGTAATTACTAGGAATTAATAATTAAGATGATGACCTAATACATATTAATAACTCATGCTTGAGCTATTTCTTATGGTAATATGTAGGTAGTGTGTGTGTCATGTTCAATGGCAATAATTTCATAGCACCTTTAATAAAATTTTTTTAAGTTTGCAGGATCTGAAAGTAGGGAGTGTTCTCTCTGTATGTGTCACATTGTTCGTACATTCAACAGCACCAGGTTGGCTACTGGATGCATCTCTGGGCTGGCTCAATGAGATCTCTTTTCTAAAGGTTCTCTTCTTGTTTCTAATGTTCTCTTCTAATGTTTCTAATGTTTTCTAATAAAAGTTCTCTTCTTGTGAGGCCACATGACGATTCTAGGTATTGCATGACAGAATAGTAATCAATCTCATTGGTCAGATATATGCCTGGCAAGAAGTTCTTTCTTTCAACTTCATTCCAGCACTGAATGTTCTTTTTTCTTTCTTTACTATTCTCTAATTTTAAGAAGTCTGCTGTCCTGTTTTTCTGGGTGAGGCATGAATTGTTACCTTACAGATGTTTGCACAAACATGTCTTAAAAGGTTTAAGACTGAAATTCTTTTGATTTGTGTAAGAAATGAATGATGGGATTTATTGTGTTGCCACTGCTTTCCTCAGCTAAAGCTGTAAACTAATATCATGGTTTCATATGTGCTTCTATGCATTTTTAGTGACTTGTAGGACTTTTTTTTTCTAAACACATTACCTTATTTAATTAGATAGGTATTTTTTTCTCTTTTATGTATTTTGAGCATCAATGGAATGGAATACGTGGTGATTTATCAGCCTTTGTGTTCATTTCACCCTGTAACTAGCTAAGCAGAAAAAGTAATCCTAAAATACCTTTATGTGGATAGTGATTTGTATGTAGACACAGCAACACAAGTCAATGAAAAAAAAAATAATTTAGAATTCATTTTCTTTCCACAAAACATAATTATAGCTCTTGTATATTTTTACATACATTCATTTATGTTTGATACTAGTATAGTAGTTCATAACAGATTTCAGGAAATGAGTATTTTCTTAAAGAAAACAAATAAGAATAGCCTATATGTTAACATCTTGCTTTTTTCAGTTCATTCCATAAGCACAACTTCTAAACTCCTGAATCTATTGATATGGCTTTGGAGGGGCAGGATGTTTTCACCTGCAGTCTTTATCATCCATGTTCTGATACTTTTTTTTTGTTTCTCTCAATGGATTAATATCTTAACTGAAAATTAGATCATGTATTTTGCTGTTGTAACACTGCTGAGTGTGTGTATCTATCAATATATTTAAATATGAAAAAATATTAGCTGTTTCCTCCACTCTTGGCTTTGCTTCTCTGTAACTGGAGGCAGCCTATAAATAATTAAATACATTAATAATCAAGATGTATTTATTATTTATCTAAGGAAGTGGTAGAGTTTTAGAAAGCAAACCATGAGATGAAGTAGTGTGCTGGAGACTTGCTCATCTATTAAGATGTTTTCTTACAAAACAAAGCCAGTTTTTAAGTCATGTTACAAGTCGTGATGTTCTCCTGTGGAGGAGGGAAACTACACCTATATATAGTGCATAAATGAATATTTGCCTATTTGTATCATACTGGAACTGAAAAGTTAGTCTTTTAACTATGGAAGTGGGCTTCAGAGAGTCTCAAAGACTTTGTCATTTTAAAACAGTACATTATGCTAGCAAAATTATGCTGGTGTGGATGAAGTCTAACCTAGCGTGATATTTCTTATAGCCATATGAGTTGTAATGTGCCTGTGCATGAGGAAAATAAGCCATCCCTGTAATTTTTGCTAGTATGATTGAGATTACATTAGGAGATTTTGCTAGACCAGCTCTGTCGGTCAGAAATTGCTCTATATCTCATCTTTGACTAGCAGACAAAGGAAAAAATGTGTGAAGAGATATACCTGGCCCAAATGAGAATATAAAGCTTCCAATTGCCTTATCCTAGGGCACACAGACTTCCCTTCAACTCTACTTGTCCATGGTGACTGGTGTGTACTTAGCCAGGGGCTGATGAATACTGCTTTTCAAAGCTGCCGTGCCATGTCATTACCAGTTGCTAGGGCTCATGCTTAGTCATTATTGTAATACAGAGGATAATTTGTCAAACCCTGTCACCTCTATGAAAGTACCCAACTGCTGGTTTAAACATCCCTAGGCACCTGGATTTGAAAATTACTCTAGCTGACCTTCTTCCTTTATATTTAGCATGTATCTGCTGGTCTGAATGACACGTACATTAATAGATTCACTTCCAGCTGAAAACTGGATAAAAATACCTAATAATATTTATTTTATTGGTACAAATAATGCTGCCGTTATCTAGGTAATTACCTGTGGTGAAAGGCCCTGCCTCAGAAGTCCATAATATTCTGTAATTTTCAGGATTTAGTCTGCCTTTGTTATTGACTGGAAAATTTGCACTGTTCATCAATATGCTTGTGGAGTGGTTTGATGTAACTGTGTGCCAGGTACTGTTAGTAGTATATGAAACTTCTAGTCTATTGGATCTTAGGATTGTGCGCAAATTATCTGTACTATGAAGCAGCAGTTTATGTGTGGATGTTGTACAACTTGCAAAGACCTGGATGCTAACTGGATAAATCAATCTGCTTTCAGTATAACAGCTGGTATTTGAAAATTCAAGAGAGAAAATATCTCCTCTGAAACGTGCAGAACACTTCTGATTTAGTCAGTCACCATGAACAAGAATACTTGTACTCTTCATGGGAGGAGTAAAAGTGTAAGTAGGTGGTTATATTTTCATTGCTTCTGTTTTTATCAGTATTTGTCTATAACACACATGATTTAAGCTGACCTTTAAAACACAACTTTCTGAGTAGGATAGCAACTGTGATAGAACCTTTGTTAGTCTTACCCTATTCTTGTATATGTATCTGAGATAAACATAGATACGTGATGTGCACACACAAAGATAGGTTTATTGAGTAGTGGTTTGGTTTTTCTTAGCATATACTGAAAAATAAGTCTATATGCTGCTTACTGACGCATAACATACTCAGTCAGAAGTACATGCCCCTGAATGATACTGGCATCAAGGATTACACTCTATTTCCTAATGCACTGTAGACAGATTGAATGTGCTACAGGTGGACAGTGTTACAATATGCTAATAATATGTGCCTAGATTTGGATGAGGCTTTTTTGTGCTCTGGTCTTTATGCTGATAATGTATACCTATCCCAATAACCAAGAAATAGAATGGATAAGATGCTTAGACTTTTTGTCTTCCAGATGCTCATTGGAACAACATTACTACATGATATTATATACTAATGGCTCGCCTTACAGGCACAGACAAGAACTGAATGTTCCTTTCTAACATGCTACCACTATGCCTAAGCTGTTGAGTATGCCCCTTGTCGTAATAGCCAGGGACATTTTATTCAAGTGCTTTGATAAATGGTAACAGGAAAGAAAAGTTAGTGTGTGCCAGATGCTGCATCTGTAAGGATAGAGGCTACAGATAGAGTTCTTTTTTTTTTTCATGGGGATCCCAGCTTGTACACAAACAAATTGTTCTTAAGAAATATTGCAGATCACCTTGGAACCAGCTTTTCAATTATCTTCAGAGCCTCTTCCATCTTGCTCTGTAATTTTATTAGGACTGCTGCATCCACTTGTTACTAATCCCTAGTCCATCTGCCACCTTACTCCCCTTCTCTGCCTCTGCTTCCTAATGCAGTGTGGTTGATTTGAGGAACAAGAGGATGAGTCTAGCTGACTTCATCCAGAATTGCTCAAGCATGTGTCTTTTCTCTCAGCTGATGGAAAGTGGTGCAGACATCTCTGACCACATCTGGAGCCTCCTGAATGCTGTAAGCTTTATCTGCTTGGCCTTCTTTCTACTGAGAGCAGTTGCTTTTTTTGTCTTGTTTAAGAATTTCCTTTTTTAGAAATTAAAGATCTTTCTATGTATTTTTTTTTATTTCCTGTAATTTTGCTGAATATGCCATCAATGTATGTAAACATTGACAATGGGAAAAAGTGACGACCTATGCAAAATAGTGCCACTATCTAATGAAACAAATAGCCTGATGAAATTCAGTAAACTGAAAAACACTGTGCTTAATGAAATTTCACTGCTGATTTTGTTTGAGCTGCAGAGTAATTATATGAAGTATGAAACTGTCAAAAACATTTAAAGGAGTGCAAAGCATAAAATTTTCATGCTATTTGGGCTAATGAGGTTGATCAAATATTGGACAAAGAGATGCACTGTTTCAGTTTTAGTTCAATCAAGTTTGAACAAATGTCTATAAATGTAAAATATCTTAACTTTTTACTAAAAGCTTTCTAGTATATATTTTGTGAGATTTTCTTCCAAAAGGTCAATAACTATATCTAAGCAGGCTATGAAAGAGATTTTTTTTTGACCAACAGAACAAACTTCTGGATTTTAGTCTTAAATGCATGTTGTTCTGAGCACGAAATGATAACTATTTGCAGATATTTTTTCCTGTCAAAGTTATCCATACTTTGCCAGGCCAGTGATTTTATGAAGGACCTTCTTATGAATTAAAGAAAAATCTCAACCATGAAATGAACAATTTGTAAATGAATTGTGGATTATAGTTTTTATTTCTTGGGATGTTGCTGTGAAGATTCATCTTTGGTTCAGTGGTTTCATGTATTACTGGACATAATGTCCCTAATACTGGTGCTGGTGAGACCTCACTTGGAGTACTGCATCCAGATGTGGAGTCCTCCATACAAGAGAGACATGGACCTGTCATAGCATTTCCAGTGGAGGGCCACAAAAATGATCCAAAAGATGAATCATCTCTCCTACAAGAACAGGCTGAGAGAGTTGGGGCTGTTCAGGCTGCAGTAGAGAAGGGTCCAGAGAGATATGAGAGCAGTCTTTCGGTATTTGAAAGGGGCTGTAAGAAAGAAGGGGAATGACTCTTTAGACAGGTCTATTGGGATAGGACAAGGGTTTTCAAACTAAATGAGGGGAGATATAGACTGGATATAAGGAAGAAGCTTTTAACAATAAGGGTAGTGAGGCACTGGAACAGGTTGCTCAGAGGGGTCATGGATACCTCGTCCCTGGAGAAATTCAAGGTCAGGCTCTGAGCAACCTGATATAGCTGTGGATGTCCCAGTTCATTGGAGGAGAGCTGGACTAGGTGACCTTTAAGGATCCCTACCTACTCAAATGATTCTGTGATTCTGTGCTTCTAATATCGAAGATGAATCTGTAAATGTGTGTGAATACATACATATATATATATATTTTTTTTTTTTTTCACCAAATGTAGAACTAACTTTGCACAGAGCCAGCTGAAGCTTAGTTTAACAGTGTAGAATAATACAAGCTAAAAAGAGAAAAGACATAGTTCCCATTACCTGATTTTCTGTCAAAAAATTATATTATTGAGTACTGGTGTAACTTGCAGCTTTGATGTTGCATATATATGTAAAATCTTTGCAAGCAATCTAGTCATTGAAAACCTGTTGTTGGTATTTATTTTTAAATTTCCTTTAATAGGGTTTTATTCTCTTGCTGGTACTTCATGTCCTCAGACAGCACAATATGTACAATCTTGCTAGTCTGTCACCCTCTCCCTTGCTGGTTTGCACAATATTCCTAGTCATTCTTCTGCTGGTAGTCTATGGAGTTGCATATAAAAGTATTTGATAATAATGTTTTATATGGTAGTCAGCTCTCTCTTTTAGTCTTGAATTTGTCTTGAACAGCTCAGAATATTCTAGGTGTTTCATTGCTTTAACTTCCATAATCTACTATACATTATTTCTGAAAATACAGTTAAGTGTTATTCTTTCCCTTGCACCCCCTTTGTAATTTGGTTCCCTTTTTTCTTTAGGTAGATGACAGAGATTTTTAGTTAGTGCTTATTGCTATGCAAGAGACTTCTTTTTAGTTATGCTTTTAATAGAATAGTAAAATTTCTTGTGATTTGGAAGGGCTTCATATTATTTTCCTAACTGGATGGACAATCTATTGTATTTCAGTGGTGTAGGTGGAAACAGTTAGCCTTATGACAACATCATTTGTTCTTTATCATAAAAATAATGAAATGCATTATTTATTGATATTTAAAAATCAAACTTGTAGCATATATTCAGTTAAATCAGCATGGCTTTACACACCATCAGTAATAATTTTCTGTAGAGTATTATAGTAACTAGATTACTATGTGAGTCTACTGGAATCATATAGAATCAGCTGAAGGAAGTGAAAGTCTGCAGGTGATGAGAGTGCCAGTATATGGAGAGGAAAGAATAAAGTCTGAATGTTACACTGTGTGGGTGTTCATCTTGGAACATTGTGTCAGAAGTGAGTCAATTCTTGTGAAATCAGAAAGTAGCTGTATTGCAGAAAAAGAACCAGCCAAGAGGATATGTTTAGCAACTGGGCCTGCTAAAGCTGTAGAATTTCAACAACTTCAACAAAAATAAAGAGTGGGTGGGGGCTGAACACAAAATTAGAACATTTATGCTGTAGTAAAGAACAAAGGCTGCTGTGTTCACCAATATACGGTCAGCCTTCTAACTTAATGTGTTTAATAGCCAAGACCATTTTGAATTCATAAACATGCATCTCTTAAAAGGTGAATTTTGTAGTTAGTTGTGTTCTGTAGAAACTACTGAACACCAACAGGGGACAGTAATGCTGTCTCAATCTATGATCAAAAGTATAAAATAAATTTATGGTTACTGGTGTGATTAAAAGATGCTCAACCTCAAAGGAGAGTGCAATGTAGATGCTCAGTGTTTAGTTGTGTGCAAATGATGAGGAAAAAACTCATCCAAATGCAAAGCAGACATGGAGCACTCACAGAGATGAAATGCAAAGGAAGGTGGAGAGCTATTTGCAAATAACTGACTCACTGAGATGTTTTCATCAAAAGCAGTTAGGTTTAAATTGTCACAACCCTTGCTAGATTGCGAGGGAGTGAAGGGGAAGTTAACAATTTCCTCTATTCTCATGCTCATTTCTGCTTGCATTATGACTCAGACATGACAAAACCAAGGTGCTCTTTGTCTGTCACTACCCAGTGTAGTTAAATGATTAGGAATGGGGAATGTCTGCCTCTTGCTCTTCTGCTCACCAAACAGAAAAGCTCTTCAGCAACAGGGTAAGACTTTACATCAAAGAGTAGAGTGGTGTAGTTCTCCGAAGTGAGCTGCAAATAAATTTAGACCCAGGCCTCTTCTTGTCAAAGTACAGTTCTTTCAGAGAGCAATCTTTGCTTTAGGACATTTTCTAAATAACCAATTCATCAACAGAAATGGGAGAAGCTTGCAGTTCCAGAAGCATTTTTTTTTCATGGTAAATTTGCACTACTTCCAAATAAATTGATTTTTCTCTCATTGCCAATAGTTAGACCCATTTGTTAGCTGATAGAAGGATATTTAGAAGGAGATTGCTTGAACTAACTATTCCTTATTAATGGGAAGCAGCTACATTGGTATTCTTTGCCTTCTTTCAGCTCTTCATCGACAAATACTGTGTTTGCAAAGGAAATAAAGGACAGAAAAGGCAAAGAGGAGCATTGCTAAAGTGTGAATAGAAGCTTGATAAGTACTGGTGCCTTTTATTTAATGTGAGTTACTGATGAGCGGACAAATAGATATTTTTAATCAACTAGTTTCCTTAACTAAAGCAGCAAAGGATGTCAACTGATGCAAAGGAGTCAACTGAACAGAAAATGTGTAACATCTGAAGCAACATTAACCCTTTCTATGTGTTTTCTAACATTTCTTCTACAGGACTTGGTAATTTATGCCCATAGTTAGAATGCAGTTTGAGAAGGAATGACTGGATTTGACTCTCAATAGACTACAGTCAAGTACTGTTGATGAAATCAAGAAGTTTTAGACGCATTTACTGCAAGGACATGAATGTATTTGAATTCCTTCTAACTGTCAGACTCGCATTTGGAGACAAAGGAAAAAGGTTATATAGCAGGTAGATGCCAGTATATTCCTGACAAAGCGATTGTAAATGTGTTTCTTTCCTCCTACTCATTCTGGATTTCTTCCTTTCTGTCTTCCACCCTCTGCAGTCTTTCATGGATGTTCCAACTAATGTTTCCAGCCATTCCCTTTTGATCAGATATAAAATCTGTTCTGCATGCTGTTCTGTATCCTTCTGCCTGTTATATTTCTGACACTAATGCACACGCTTTTGTCATCAGTCTCTTTTTGTGACTCATCTCCTAGTTCATCTCCTGCCTACCTACTTTACTAAGTTCCAGGCATTTTGACACAAGACTTTGTATTTTTTTATTAAAGGTTTGGGCAGTACTTAGAAATTTGTATCTTATAACTGCATGGTTTGGAGTATGAAAACACTCCCACATATATGTTAACTGACGTAATAAGCCGAACCTATAACTCAAATGTCATGATCTGCATGGCTATGCAGATCTGAAAAATAATCTGTGGGCTAGTAACATTATTTGGTTTAAGCTATATCAACAGATAATCTCTTGATGGTTTGAGTGGATCTGACAGAGAATTTGACAGCTCTGCTACACATGCAAGCCATTTTTGGAGTTCTTGCATATTTATGTTACTGCCATTCCAGTTCTTTCTCTCCAAGAGAATAATTATCTGTATCTGACACTGTATCTTCCTAGCAATACAAAATACTCTTATACTTCCAAATATTTTGAGAACGAGAATTCAGGCTGTCTCTAGTTAGCATAGTGGATCACTCAGGACCTGTTCTGTGAAATGGGCTGAGGGTATCAGCTAAGTGTATCAGAATTACATCAACTTTCATGTGTTTCTCCCTATTGGCCAAAAACAGATGTTCTTTGAAAAGAGTTCTAGCCCTGTCAATTTTGCTTTGAGAGAAACCTCTTTTACCTTTGCAGTCATTTACTACTATGAAAACAGAGGTAAATGAACCTGAGGACCCTACTGTAGTAATGTAATAGAGTATACTTGCCTCAAAGAGCATACACTTAAATGTAGTACAGAGGAATATGCTACAGCAGGAGGATTGATAACTGGAATGACTGAGGGACTGGAGCAAATAAATTCAACTGAAAAATATTATGAAGGTCAAGACTTTACACATTGCCCTTCATAATGATGAAGGCTAGCGATCTGGGGAAGAGTAGGGGATAAATGTGCAGCTGGTGGATATTGTGAATAAAATATAGTTACATTAGAAGTTCAAACAACATAGTCTCTTTGTATTTTTTTACTTCACGTTTTCTAGAATATATGAAAGTGATCTTTTGGAAACGTGGGTTCATGATTTCCTCATCTTTTCGACTCCACTCCCAGACTGAGTTTTTAAATTATGCCTAGGACATGATTGACTAATGCTGAGTATATACAGAGGGAAAAGCAATATTGTGTAATTAAATGGTACATTCCTCCTCTGCCTATAATTTTCCATTGCCATTTGTTGTTATGGTCAATATCCATGTCTGCCAGAGTGCCTGCAACAGACAGAACAGTTGACTCTCCAGCATGATGAGGTTCTTGGCATGCTTGCAATAGAAACATTGAATAGATTAAATAAAATAGGCAAAAGTCAAAGATTCAGAAATATGATAGATATTACTAGTGGTAAGAAGCAATTACATGAAAGATGTTTTTAGGAGAAGTATCACGGTGACAGAATAATTTGCTAGAGATTTGTGTAGAGCAAGGAAATGTTTTTCTGAAAGTTGTTGTGAAAAAATATAAATAATTCTACATCAAGATTTGCTATTTGTTGATCAGCAAGAGTAACAGGAAATACAAAGAATTTGAAACAGAATGTGAAAACAGTTGAGTAAAATTTAAGTTTTGAGTTGGTTGACAAGAGCAGTAAATAGCAGAATTAAAACTATCTCTGAATTTGTACACTGCTCTCTTGTTACTGGAGTTTTACAGTATATGTTGTGTCTCTCTAGCTTGGTCTTTAGAAAGAACTATGATTATTTGTGCAAAATGAGTATATGCTATACTTTTTACTTCTTTGTAACACATTCAAAATATTTAATCTTGTATCTGCATATACATACATGCCTGCATAAATATACGTGAGAGTCTAGAAGTAATAGTATGTGCTCCGAATATGCATCAGGAAACTCTTAATGAGGAAACTTATAATGAGCTTTACTTAAAAGAATATGTAGTTCCACTGCTCCAAAAAAAAAAAAAAAAAAAATAGTCACATGCCTTGTGACTTCATAAGAGCTCAAAACAGCTTTATTTATTCATTTATTTCAAAAAAATAGCTTTTTCTTCAATCCAGTGTACTGAATTGACAATACACTGAGTTTGGTTATCTTACATAACACCTGAAATAGAACAGGACAAAATTTCCTCATGCCAGCCAATTAATAGTAATACTACACAGTTTTTCATCTCTGGACTGATGGTATCTTAAGGCTGGAAAAATTAGTAACATTCCTGAAAGTGGTTGTTTAATCTCCAGGATCTTTCTTGTTTTCATCAACACTGCAGGACCTGGGAAAATATAATTTGTCCATTTCTCTCCCACTTCTGCTTTGAATTTTGAATTCAAACTAAAATTCAGCTTTGAAAAAGGAAGAATGTGTCCAAGTTCTTGGGAACTTTTCATTTTCAATCAATTCCTTTAATTTTAAGTGCGACAAATTGATTTATAGAATCTATTTATTGTAACCATATTGAATTAATATTAATTTCATCAGTAATACTTCTGTAGAGTTAAATCAATCTGTCTTGGGATTTTAAAGCAATTGATATCATTCTTTCATTTTCATTCTAGAGAAAAAGACGTTTTTCCAGGTTTCAAAGAGTACGTGTTTTGATACATTTTGAATATAGTCTGCTAACACATTTAACAGAATCAAGCAGCATTATCTTAAACAAAGACTGTGCAAGAATGTGATACTACTGCCATGGAGTGATGGTCTCTTCTATCAGAGCTGGGGTTGGGTTAATGCAAATGTTCTGATTTTCTAAATAGTAGAAAAATCTGTTATAAGATTTTTTAATGAAACTTCTGGTTGGTTGCAGCTAATGCTTTAGAGATGGATGTTAAATAATGTTATCAGAGAACCAATTGACACCTAAAGAGGTGTTTGTCCAGCGTGATGCAGTTTTTCCTTGCGTGCTTCTGCTATTTCTATTGTTCATATTTAAGAAGAAGAGTAACTAGGGACATTTCAGTTTCTCCCTTTTGTCTCTTCATAGGACTGATGAATATTTTCCCTGCTCATTGTATTTTCAGTTCTAACAAAAGCAGTTTATTATTTTCTTGCCTTTGTAAGGCAGTTTGTGAGTTACCTACTTCTTTCTTGTCAGACCTGAGACAGAGGAGTGAAGGTGGACTGTGAACTTGCTCTATGGACTGGCACTCCAATCTCAGACTCTTCATTATAGATCTCAAGGATCATCAAGTTCCAACATCCCTGTCACAGACAGGGTATCCAGCCCCAAGACCAGTACTTCAGATGTGGCCTCACAAGGGCAGAGTAGAGCGACATTCACCTCCCTGTCCCTGCTGCACACTCCTCTTCTGATAGAGCACAGAATACCATTAGTCTTCCAGGCTGCAAGCACACTCTGCTGGCTCATGTTCAGTTTTTCATCAACCAGGACCAGTAAGTCCTTCTCAGCATGGGTACTCTGAAAGATTTCTCCCAGTTTGTATATATATCTGGGAATAACATGACCCAGGTGCAAAACCTTGCACTTTCCACCTCATTATGTTCACAGAGACCCACCTTTTGAATTCATCAAGGTCCCTCTGTATGGCATCCCATCCTTTTGCTGTATCAACTAACCTTTCAGTTTGGTGTCATGAGCAAACTTGCTGAGGGTACACTCAATCCCTTCATTTATGTAATTGATAAAGATATTAAAGAGTACTGGACCACTTGTTATCAGCCTCCATCTGGCCATAGAGCCATTGATCGCAGCATTCTGGCTGTGACCTTCCAAGCAATTCCATATTAACCAAAAAGTCCACCCTTCAAATCCATCTCTCTCCAATTTAGAGATAAGGATGTGATGGGAGACCATGTCAAAGGTCTTGAACAAGTCCAGGTAGATGGCATCAGTTGCCTTCCCTTTGTCCACTGATGCCATCTCTGTGCCACAGAAAACTACCAGATTGATCAGGCATGACCTTATCCTGGTGGAACTATGCTGGCTGTCTCAGATCACCTCCTCATCCCTCATATGCTTTAACACATCTTCCAGGAGCACCGGTTCCATGATCTTCGCAGGCACAGAGCTGATGCTCACCAGCCTGTAGTTCTCTGGTTTTCTTTTCCTCTCTTGTAAATGGAAGTGATGTTTTCCCTTTTTCCAGTCCCGGAAAACTTCACTGAACAGCATGTCCTTTAAAATATGATAGAGTGGCTCCATCATATTTAATGTGTTCTCTAAATTTGGCAAAATTTGGCAGGATATGTGGCCTTCACAGGTACAAGGATTTTTTTGATGTAACTTTTAAGCTTCTCAGTTTCTCTAGGTACCTAGCTGTTGGCTTGCATTTGTACTTTTCAGGTTTACTTACAGTTGTTTAATAGCACATTCTGCTTGTTTAGAACAAGCAATTTTGACTGAGTTTATTTCTGTTAGCTGTCTTACCAGATCAGGTAATATCATCCTAATCAGAGCATTTTTGTATAAAATATAATAGAAAAATAAGTAAAAAATTAATATATTAGGGCTCACCTGAAGAAAGCCAGTGTAGAAATACCAAACAGACACTTAGCTACCAATTAACATAATCAATACTTTTCACTAAGGAATTGAGAGAAACATGAAATTTTGTATGATATGGGATGTTTTTTTTCAGCATATATGCTGTGTTCTGTTAGATTTTGAAACACTGAGTCTTAAGAAAACTTACTTCAGTATCTGTTGAAAATACACTGAAGCAATACTGCCCAATTTTTCTGTAAGATTAATGGGGTTTTCTACACATGAAGTTTGAAACTTAAACAAAGGCTATTGCACTTGTGTTGTCTACATTCTTTTCACCTCATGTGCTTTATAAATAATGTCACTTCATAGTCAACTTCCATCTCTTTCTGGGGCAGAACATTGCATATCATTGATTTCCCAGCAGGGCTCTATACCTACATTACATGACACATGCTGAGACCTAGATATTGCTTAGTAACAATTGTCTCTGAGTGCTAACATAAGACAAAATGAAATAGAATGGGAGGGGAAGACTTTATACATAGATAGTGAGAAAAAAATAATAAAATTGTCATTTATGTCCAAACATCTTTTTCTGTCCTTTCCTGTGTTTGATTTGCTTCAGGAAAAAAAAAAATCTGAAAGTTTGCTTGGTACTTTTATGAACTTCTAGAAACAATTTTCAGCTGCTAGTCTCCTCATGAGAAACCAGCTCAGCTGAACAGTACAATCTAGACAGTAAATGCACAGGTCTCAGGGGTTTTGTGAGGCAGTTTTCAAAATAAAGCAATCATTCCAGTTCAGATAGTCTCATTTAATGATCTTCTCTTGATGGAGTAAATTAGGCTTTTTATTTTCTTTCTTTCTGTGTTTCCATCTGTAAAAAAAGGCAGCTCCTCTGTCTCTGAAAATGGTTGTGAAACTACAATGGGATAGGAAATAAGATAAAGCATCAATTAGGGGTTTGTAGAGGCTGTGTGATTTTTCTAGTGAATCTTGAGCAGGGGTGGGTGAAGGTGGCTACAGGATAAATGGAATGATGTTACGGCTCATTGTTAGGCTGAACTTGGACCTTCCACCAGGTTTGTTTGTAGTCTGTTCTAGCATCTCACTGGGTATGTTGTCTAGTAGCGGAATCAGTTTAAAGCACCAGAAAACACCCAAACGTGGAGTTTGGAGTCAGCTAGTTCTTTTCTACTGTCAGTGTTGTACCACTATCCTTCTACACTATGTGTTAATTTTCTTTAAACTACCTCCTCCTCAAGGTAAAAGATGATGCATACAAGACTTTAAATTCTATCTTTCAAGACTGTAAATAATTTATATATCAAAAAGTGTTAACTTTGTGATGATTGTTAACAGGTTTGTCACTAAACCGAGGTAACACTTGTTTGCTATAAGCTATTCACCTATAAACATAAAACAATCATCTAATTTAAACTTTATTCAGCCTGTTTTTTGGTGTTGATATTTTCTTTTTCTCTACTAAGTTATCAAATGGTACTGCCTTTTACCTACTTTTAAGTAAAACTAGACTAAAGGGGTGACAACAGTGATGCCATTTACATGGACATTTAGTCACTTTTACAGTGACAGTAAGATTTTTTTAGACTCATGAAAATATCAGTAAAATTGTATAAAAACTTCTATCCTGAATTTCATTTTTGTGTTTACTGCTGATAGAATCAGAGGTGACTATGATTCTTACTGTCTGGGTTGTTAGGTAATAGGAACACAAAGAAAGCAATTGAAACAGAAAAAATTTAAACACACCAATAACAACATTTGTGAACATGTCTACCAAAAATTCTTGTTTGCGTTTTTCAAGTTATCCTCTGATTTTCATTAGTCAGGTAGTACACCGTGTAGCAATGCAGTCTCAGCTAATAATTTCCTTAATCAGGCACTGTATGAGAAGTCTGATCAGAACTGTCAGTATTTTACAAGCATCTGCTATTTTTGTAATTACTTTTTACTTTTCATCTGCATGTTGGTACCAAGATGTAAGTAAAATAGTGAAAATAACAGATAACGGATGCGATCTGCTTTCCTAAAAGTCAATATTTTGATATTCTTCTATAGATGAAATTAACAGAACTAGGTTTCTATAATTTATTTCAGTTATTTCCTATGTTGAGTTAGGTTAATGATAGCTGTCTTGCACCTTTTCAGTAGTGAATATCATAGAAATTCTCAGCAGTTACCTACAGCCTGTGCAAAAGATATTCTGAAGGTGTGAAATTCCTGCCTTCTTCTGTAATCCTACTGACAATCTCCTCTCCTGTTCCTTTTATTCCTGTTTTATTGTATTAAATAATACACAGTGCTATGCTCTTGGGTGAGTTGTCAGCAACAGGGATTGGAACATCTAAAGCTTATATACTATCATGGTAAGCTCATCAATCTCAAGTGTATTGCACAGTGAATGAAGTGTGACTTGCATAATTCCCTGGGAAACCAAACTGCCAGGTTTTGATTGTTCTGTGCTCAATGTTCTAACTGTGTCTGACTGTCTTAAATCTTAACCTGTTTTCCTACGCTGTAGAGTTTTATATTTGTAGAAAACTGAAAGCATATGGAAGAGAAGAAAAAAGAAACGGAGGGAAAAGTAAGATATTTTTTCTAGAAAAATATCATTAGAGTTAAATTTATTCTAATAAATTAGTGTCTGCTAATCTTGATGTCATTTACTGGCTGGTACCAAATGGACTTTTTCTGTTAGCAGGATACACAAGACAAAATGTGATGTAAATTATGAAATAAATGTTCCTGATATTTCTTTGCTAATCATGTCTTTTTTTCCCCCCATGTTCACAAGTACTGGGTCTCTGTTCATTTTCCTGTTAGTTAACCATATGTTCCTACTCTGTTTCTCACTGCATAACAATTCTGTCTGTGTCTCCAGTTTCTGTATGTGGCTTTTTTTTAACTTCCGCCTCTCCTCTGGTTGCATCTCCTTGAACTGAGGAAAAAGAGTTTGCTTTCTGTGTTGTTAATTGTTATCTGTTTAATTATATTAATTTACTTTTCTTTGAAGACTTCTGTCAGCGAACTATTGTTAGATCATCTTTATCCAGTGCTGTGTAGTTGATGAACTTAACCTCTAGGAAAACTGGACTCTCGAAATACCCATTTAAAATGACTGCATGACATCTTGATATTTTAATGCATTCTAAATTATAAATGTAAAATCATTCAAAGAAATTTATGTCCAGGTTATTAATACTGAATCAAGGAACAGAAATGTAATTGTGAAGCTAAAGTTGAACTACTGGGTCTGGGAAAGAGAATGTTATTTTGGCTCTAAGAGCAGCTTATGCATCACAGTATCACTAAGGAAATCAAACGAACAAACAAACAAAAAATGTGGAATAACGTAATCATCATATGGTTGAGAGTACTAATTACTCAATTCATACCTGAATACTCTTCTTTTCCCTGAGAGAAAATCACTCCCCAAAGAAAATTATCAGAAGTATCCATTAGCTTTACAATATGGCTGGAAGGTCTGCAAAAGAAAGTTCATAAGGCTTTGGTAGCCCACAGGTCTAACTGACTTACTGATTTTGTCAAAGATTTGGGAAGGCAGCCCAGATACCATTCTAAGATGAGAAAGGTACCAATTCACGACAAAAGAACATATGTTGTATTTGGCCTTGAAAGCCCATGTGCACATGGTGTTTACAGGATTCTCTGCTGGAAATGGCTGAAGAGAAATGAAAAACCATCATCCCTAATGGGCAAAAACACCATTTTATCACTTTTTTTCTGCCTGGTTATACTAAACAGAAGATGCACAATTTATGCCTAATAATAATTTATTATTGGGGTGTATATAAATTTGATGCCAAAGGGTAGTCTCACTTCCACTCTTATCTTTGGTTGTTTTGCTATTTTAATTACTGTGTTTTACCTAAAATGAGTTTCTGCCTTCTACCTTTCAATCAAGTATGTCCTCAGTGAAAGAAAACTAAATGGCAGCACAACTTGCAGCTACTAAAAGAAAGATTTAGAAAAGGTGGCAATCTCTAATAATAATGCTGTTTGTGTGGTCTCACCTTTTCCCCTTTCCAGCCTATATATAAGTAGATAAAAAAAGAAGAATTTTGTATGATGTCTTCTGCACTTTTTGGAAGCAGGGAAATAAGCAAAGCTCTGTCTTTTTATCCTGAGTGTAGATTTCTGTATGACTTGAGGTCAGTACTTTCAAGGCAATTGATTCACCTAAAAGCAAAACATTGCAGTTGATCATTGACCTATTACAAAGAGGTTTAGCATCATCATCTGTGCATCTTGGTCAATCTGAGAATGTTCAAGAAGAACTGACACCTGCAGATGTTGCTGGGGTCTTTTGAATATGCTCTTGCTCATTATTCTCTTCTTGCTTCCAGGAATACTGGAAAAAAAAAAAAAAAAAAAAAAGGGAAAATGAACAACAATTTGCTGATATGCTCTTAATTCTACTATGTGAGTGTGCACTCCAGTGTATGTATCTACTGTGTTGACAACTAGTTTAACCATAAGCATATTCATTTCATCCTTTGTCTGTCTCACATCTATTCCCTACTCAATTGTTCTGGGGCTCTGAAATAGTAGAGTTATGAAAGTATTTTCAGAGAGGAAATGATCAAGGGAAGAGCATTCAGGCTTGTTTGGGGTGGAGAGGAAAATTTTGAGTGTTAAAAGTCAGGAGAAAAGTTCACATCTTACCATGAGAGGAACAGCAGTTGAAACCATAAGACTTGTGCTGCAGACTCCTCACCATCTTCACTGCTTTTCTTTGGACATGCAGCAGGTCCTTAATGCCTTCCTTGTAGTGAGGGACCCAAAACTGAACACAGTACTTCAGGTGTGGCCTCACCAGTCTGAGTAGAGAGGGACACCTCCCCGCTCCTGCTAGCAGCACAATTTCTGATACAAGCCAGGATGCAGCCCTATGGAAAAGGACTTGGAGGTCCTGGTGGATGAGAAGCTGGACATGAGTCAGCAGTGTGTGCTTGCAACCCAGAAGGCCAACTATATCCTGGGCTGCATTAAAAAGGGGTGGCCAGCAGGAAGAGGGAGGTGATTGTCCCCCTCTGCTCATCTCTTGCGAGGCCATACCTGGAGTACTGCATCCAGGCCTGGGGCCACAGTGCAGGAAACACACAGAGCTCTTGGAACGTGTCCAGAGGAGGACCACTAAGATGAATAGAGGCATCATTCATATGAGGAAAGATTGAGGGAACTGGGCTTGTTTAGCTTGAAGAATAGAAAGCTCTGGGGAGACCTCATTGTGTCCTTCCAGTATTTGAAGAGATTGTATAAACAGGAGGGGGAATGACTGTTTACACTCGTTTATGGTGATAGGACAAGGGGGAATGGTTTTAAACTAAGACGGGAGCTTTAGGTTAGATGTTAAGAGGAGGTTTTTCACTCAGAGGGTGGTGATGCACTGGAACAGGTTACTCAGAGAAGTTGTGGATGCCCCATCTCTGAAGGCATTCAAGACAAGGCTGTGGATGTGGCTCTGGGCAGCCTGGCCTAGTGGTTGGCAACCCTGCCCATGGTCATTCTATGTTTCCATGATTCTATAATATCCTGAGGATACGAGATCTAAGATTTTCATTTCTGCAAGAGTGAAAACTGTTGCTAAAGATATTTTAAATTTTGGAACATGACAAGATTTTTAGTTACACGACCAACTTTTTAAAGAGCTACTTTCATAGTAATAGAAAATTTTGTTAGTGTTTGCATGGATGTAGGTAAGAAATTTGTCTTGAGATCTTTACTGATTTGTGAGCAGATTTTGCACATTTTTATGTCTGAAGCCCATCCAAATGTCTAATAATAATACACTTCCTTCCTTTTCTGTATCCATGTTAAATTGAATTTTTAAGCAAGTTTTTTTTTAAATACAGTCTCTAGAAAATTAGCTCTGCAATGTTGCTGTAAGAAATAGGTTCAGAAGATGTAAAATAGTGATCTTTCTGAGAGCTGTTATTAGGTATGAGAAATTACATTTCAGCAGTTAATTGTGTGATTCTAGGTAAATACAGCACTATTAGGAGATGTTCCTGTTCAGGTGTTGAGTCATAGGCACTTCTTTTGTCTGTACAACACTAAGTGTAGAAATCTGTTCCACTGTGCACATTCAGTGCTGCTGGATACTCAGAGTTCTAGTACTGAATTTGTGTTTTAAGAGCTGCAGGGACTTTTATAAGGGAACACAGAGTGCAATTACTATTGAGGTTCAGCAGCAGCTTGGCTGCTCTATACATATGCCTATGATCACAGTCTTTTTTTAATGCTGTTGCAGTTTCATGATACTAGCCAAAGAAGCTGATACCTATTAAATGTAATACTTTTGTGTTCAATGATCTGTATATGTCCAGGAAGTCTGACAGCATTCTGAACAGAAAGCAGTGAGGAGAATGTTAAGTATTTGAAGCGCTTCCACTATTTAGATGGAATGGCTCATGTTTTGGCATTGTAACATATTTTTCATGCAGACTTATTTAGGTTAAAATAAATTAAAACAATTAGTTTTGGTTTTGTTTGCGTGTGTATGTTTGCTTATTTGTTTTAAAGTAAATGTTTTATGTGTGATTCTATGAATCTGTGATTCTATGTTGTTTTATTTTGATAGTGCTTAAAATATCTTCTCTTTGATGCTTTGAAACTTAGTTTAAACATGCACAGAACTGGCAGTTATCACCCTGTATATTCAAGTATCATTTTATTTTCTTTTATGAAATGGAAAATTATCTAGGGTGATACTGTAGTATGAACACAGTTCTTCACTCTTTAGAATGTGTTCTCCACTTCTGAAATTTGAATGCTATTTGAAAGCCTAGTTTTGAGTCAGGCTTTCCTTGAGTCCTGCACTTGCATGTCTTAGGATAAATCACTGGTATGTCATTGCCAAATTCAGCGCATGTTGCAACTCTCCCTCCTTGACTAGATTTTATTAGAAGTGACAGGCAATGGAGTCAGTAAATAATTGAGGACTTATGTTGACACAGGGGGACATTTCAAATATAATGAAAATGAAACCTGATGACATTTAACTATGTTTTCTTTTTTTCATTATTTAATCTGCATGAACTTTGGAAGTGGAGGAAGAAGTTCCAATTTTCAGTGTGGCATATGGTGAAAGACTTGTTTCAGCTTTCCTCCTTCCTCTTTTTAGTAAAAATCAGGCATAAAATAAATGGAAAAGGATTTGGCAACAGTAAACTACTTCGGGCAATAAGTCATTGATTTGAAAAGTGGTATGTTTCTGTGTTTATGGAAGCTGTAAAAATGATAGACAAGAATATTAATCTTCTGAGTGGTGCAATTCTATTTTGCCTGTAAGAAACTGGTGAGATTTTGATAAAACCTAGCTGGTACTACAATTTGCTAACCTTTTTCTGATGGGATGAAAAGAAAAAGGATGTTATTGCTTTTGTCAGAAATAGCCAGCCAGCAGACCTTCTTGAACCTAGTGTGGTTTGCAAAAGCTTACTTAAGAGACAAGTTAAATTTGTAGTTTGATACTGCCAATTTATTCAGTGATGCTAAATCACTCATCAAAGAGCATAGTTATGTCTGCTGTGTGCACTGCAGTTGATTATATATTTCTGTGATAAGACTTTTATTATACAAATACTATTATGAGACCATTTAATTTTATATGATATGCTTTACTAGTCTTGAATATGCTCTCTAGTCTTACTGTTGTGCCTCATAAATATGATTCTGTATGGGTCCAGAAAAGGCTTCCCTAGGAAACTTATTAATGTTGCTTTCATCTTGCGCTGAAATAGAAAAGTGGATGTACACCAATTAAAATTGAGTTGTATTATTTTTTAAATCAATATAAAGCCCAAAGTTAATCAGAAAAATATTTCACATGTAGCTGAGAGTGCTGATTTTCACACACAGATTTTCATGTGCAGTTGTATTGCACATCTTGGTTACCAAATTAGAGACAAGTAGATTTGATGGATGCACCACTCATTGGCTCTGGAACTGGCTGGATTGTTGCACTCAGGGTGTTGTGGCCAGTGGCTCAGTGTCCAGGTCAAGATAAATGACAACTGACATTCCTCAGGGAGAGCTGTTGGAAACAGTGTCTCTTAACATCTGTATTGACAATAGCAACAGTGGGATCTAGTGCACCCTAAGCAAGTTTGCAGATGACACCAAGCTGAGTGGCGCAGCTGACATGCTAGAGGTAAGGAATGCCATCCAGAGGGACCTGGACAGGCTTGAGAAGTGGGCTCATGACAACCTCATGAAGTTCAACAAGGCTGAGTACAAGATCTTGCACTGCACTGAGTGAACATAGAGCACAAATGCAGGCTGAGTGGAGAATGTCTTGAGAGAAGCTCTGAGGGGAAGGATCTGGGGCTGTCAGTTGATGAAACACTCAACATGAGCTGGCAGTGTGCGGTTGCAGCCCACTGGGCCTACCATATCCTGGTTTGCATCAAGAGAAATGTGACCAGCAGGTTGAGGGAGGTGACTCTGCATCTCTTTTTTCATGAGACCCCACCTGGAGTACTCCGTCCAGTTCTGGGGCCCTCAACACAAGAAGGGAATTGAGATGTCAAAGCTGGTTCAGAGAAGGTTCACAAAGATCATTAGAGGGCTGGAGCCTGTCTCCCCTACAGAGACAGTCTGAGAGTTCAACCTGGAGAAGAGAAGGCTCCAGAAGGACCTTATTTCAGCCTTATAGTACCTGAAGGGGGCCAACAGGAAAGATAGAGAGGCACTTTTTATAAGGGCATGTAGTGACAGGATAAGGGGAATCAGATTTAAACTGGAAGAGAGTAGTTTTAGACTTGAAATTAGGAAGAAATTCTTTACTGTGAGGTTGCCCAGCAATGTTCTGAATGCCCCCTCCATGAAAGTATTCAAGGCCAGGCTGGATGGGGCTTTGAGCAACCTGGGACTTGTCCCTGTCTATAACAGAGGGGCTTGAACTAGATGATCTTGAAGGTCCCTTCCAACCCAAACCTTTCTATGATTCCACGCTTCTATTACAAGTTGCTGAAGCATTTTTTTTCACATGAAATCTGAGGAAAATTTGTTTTAAAACCTAACTTGAAATTTCTGAGGTAATGTGACCTGTGATCTGCCTTTGCCCAAGAACAATCATAGAATCATAGAATTGTAGAATGGTTTGTGTTCCCCTCGTCCTGTTACCATAGATCATGTTAAAAGTTGGTCTTCCTTCTCTTCATTAACTCCTTTTAAGTACTGGAAAGCCAAATGACATCTCCCTGAAGCTCTCACTTTTCTAGGCTGAACAAGTCCAGCGTTCTCAGCCTTTCTTCATGGGACAGGAGCTCCAGCCCACTGATCATCTTCATGGCCTTCCTCTGGACCTGCTCCAACATCACCAAAATCTCCACATCTTTCTTGCACTGGCACTCCAGTCCTGGATGCAGTACTCCAGATGGAACTTACAAGAGCAATGGGAAATACTTATGAGTGATATATTTATTATATATAATTCTGTTGGTAAATTTATACTGCAGCTTACAAGCAAATTACATTTCACTTGAAATATAAGAGCAGAAATAGGGTGTTGTGGAGATGTATAATTGTAAAACTATATAAATAACACAATACTTCCAATAGCAATATCCAGAGTTGAAATAGAAGGCATATATTACTAACTTGAGGATAAATAAATTTCTTAGATGCAGTAATAACAAATTCTTGGATTTGAGATAAACCTAGCTATTTTCAAGCTAACTTTAAATTCAGACATGCTGAAATAGGCAAGTACATTGTAGCAGCATGCCTGCAATGAAGAAATATTTGGGAACACAGAAGGATTAAGATCTTGCTTAAATTGATGGCACTATCAGCACAAATACAGATCATATGAAGTAGCTAGGAATAAATTAAGACTGGAAATGAGATAACTCTCAGGAAAGTAAGTAGTCTTTCAATTAGATGAGTTGCTGTAATTGATTTTTATTACTTTTCCAGAGGAGTTACATGGCTGTGGTGGTAGTAGAGGATTTAATTTGATCATGGAGCAAAATTAATGTAATTCTTAACAATAATGTGCAATTGAGGACCCTTTGCTAGTTTGGGCTTCTGTTACTGAGTTTACAGTCAGGCCTTTTCATGCATATTTGGATTGTTCTTCAAAGTATTTGGCTTTGTTATATATTCAGACTCAGAGTTGCTTCTCTATATTGACACATTTTCTTGCATCCAAATGTTTCTCATCATAATCTATCATAATAGATTATTATATCATATTATTATTATTATTATTATTATCCAACTCTTCCTTCTCCCCCAGGTCTCCAACTCTTTTTAAATGAAAACAGCACAAAATGTTTTCATAAATATTGTGTCTTGCTTCCTATGGCTACTCCTTTTAGTAGTGTTAGGGCTACAAAGTGCAGTGACTGTTGTGATGGAAGATGTTGTGAAGGTATTAAACTGCACTGTCTGTAGTATTCAAGCACATTTATTTGATAGAATTAGAAGGTACATTAGAAGGTAAAGCATTTCTGTATATCATAAGTATCTCTTTTGGAAAACTAAGACTCCATGTAGAGTGAAAAAAAAAATCCTTAACTTCATTTATTTTCCTCTTCTTTTTCACCCAATCAATTGAAAGCAGAGCAATATAATGATATCTTTCTAACCCAAGAAAGTACATTTCACACACATACAGCAAAATAAACATAAAACCCCCCACAAAAATATCAACAAAACTGTTTATATAGACACATTATAGCTTTGGCTCTGTCCTGACTTATTTTATTCCTTTCTTTTCTCTTTGTCTTTGAAACTCTCTTTTCCATATAAGTTCAGTGTGTTCCCATTTTTGAACTAAATTGGGTCAGCAACATTTATTTTTATTTTCAGCTGATAAAAATAAGGCACAGTGGGGAAGAATAATAGCATTCTTATTTGAAAGGAATTTCAGCTAGCTTTTTATGCTTCTAAAATTCAGATTATCAGTGTCCAGCACGGTAAACATAATCAACCCTGGGAAGCTGCGTAGCACTCTTAGGCTCTACAAAACATGGTGTTTTTCCCTAGTTACGTAAGCGCTTTCAGATTTTCATTCCTTATCTGTACTGTCATTTGCTTCATTGTTCATATTCAACAGTACCCCATTATAGTACTCATTCTGTTACTTGAGTTTTGATGTTAAAATATTTTAACTTGCAGCTTTTAACTTGTTAAAATTTCTCTGAAATGGAGAAAATTTGTGGTCTTGGATTTTGGGGATTTATTCTGTTTCTGCTTGGTTGAGGGAATTATTTTTGTTCTTTCCCTCTTCCCAAGTAAAATTACTTAAATTGTAATTCTATGTTTTTTCTTATTACATGAGTTTAGACTCTTGAATCAGCTGTGTGAAGCAGGACATTTGGGAGAATATTTTAATGATCAGCAAAATTTACTCAGAAAAGTATCAGTATCAAATGGGTGATACACTGCTGGAGACAGTCATGAAGTGCACAGATGGATGCACCTAAGGGAGACTTAAGGAGCACTTTCTATGTAGCACATGTCATTTATCCATAATGTTCAAGAGTATTGATTTTGTCTTTTATAACAGCATGAGGGCTGGCTCTCATAAAGAGGATTATTGCTTATCAAAATCATTATATATATTACCTTATGAGTCTTGATGGTAATTTTGAAAAATCATCAATTGCTATGTATGTCTAATGTAATGTCTGACAGAGAGCTGATGATTTGAGTGTCATTTTTGACAGTGTAGGTTGATTTATGAGAGGTAGATTGTGTTTGATACACAGAGTGTAAACAACCTATGAGTAGGGAGATGTGCTGATGTTACTCAGAAATACTACGGTGAAAATTGAGCAGAAAAAATGGTTTTCTGCAGTTCCAGTGGTGAGTATGGGTTACCAGAAACTGCAAGTTAAAAGAGAATTAATGTAAGAACAGCTTTTTCAGGTCAAAGTGAGTGTTCATTTAGTCAGACATCACATCTATCACATCTCCTAAGAAATACACCAAGACTCTTGAGCTCACATAACTTTCATAACCAGCAAGACACTTGGCAAGAGTTTCACAGCTTAGCCAGCTATGTGTAGGCTGTTTTCCCTTGCCTATTTTATGTCTTACTCCTGCCATCTTCATTTGACGACCTCCTCCCTAATATCCTTCTTTGTTTTGGAGATTGAAGATCCTAATAAATATGAGCCAGATGGTGACATTCAATGTAGAAATGAAGATTTTGATTAGATACAAAGAAAGTATTTTTCAATGTGGAGAAGTTACAAATGGCACATAGAACAGGAAGGCAATACTATTGGTCTCTGCCATCAGAGGAGGATGACCCAAAACCACCTAACTAGAGGAAGCTCTAATCATACAGTTCAGACTTCAGTTCTGAGCCTTCTCTTATGGAACAAGATATAACACAGCTTTCCTCAGAAGTAATTCTTGAATCCACCTCTCTCTTTATACTGCTTATGAATATGATAAGGATGATTACTTTATTTAGCAACTCTTTACAAAGAACTTTTCTGTACCTAGAATCATTCTTACCCCTCTGTCATTTAATTCTCTGCTCAGTCTATAATTGAGCTTCAGGTTGGCCCCACCCAGGACATTCATTTTCTCCAGCATGTTGACTACAGCACAGAGCTTAATGTCTTCTGCAGATTTTCTGAGAGTACCCTTAATCCCAGTGTCCATGTCACTGAGAAAAATGTTAAACAGTGTCAATTGCAGCACTGACACCTGAGAAATACTACTCATCCCTGGTCTCTACCTTGATATCAAGCTACTGACTGAAGTTCCTTGAGTGTGACCCTCCTGCAAATTCATTATACATCAAGTGGTCCATCCATGTCTCTCCAGTTTAGAGACAAGGATGTTGCTGGGGGAGATGCTGTAGAAGACTTCATGTGCCCAGGAAGATAGCATCAATTGCTCTTCCTTTATTCACCAATGCTGCAACCCTACTGTAGAAAGCTAGCACATTTTTTGGGCATGACTTGCTCTTGTTGAACTCATGTTGACTGTCCCCAGTTACCTCTCTGTTCTCTGTGTTCCTTAGGATCTAATCCACGATCTTGTAAGGTACAGATGTGAGACTCACTAGACTGTAATTCCCTGTATCTTCCTTCTACCTTTTTTGTACAGCTGAGTTATGTTTCCCCTTTTTCCTTCCACTGGGAATTTCATCAGACTGCCATGTCTTCACAGATATGGATAGTACCTTAGCAACTCCTCATGTACAGACTAGTTAGATGGTCTTGAATCTGATCATTTTAGAACTTCAAGTGATGACAACTGTGTTTTCTCAAAAGCCCTAGAAGACACTGACTTCACTGAGACAAAGTAGATGATTAACTAAATTGCAATAGATAGCTTTCAGAAACTTTGATTGAATTTGAGTGTCATGATTTCCATTTCAAAAAGCTTAAGTGGCTGTTTTCTAGAACAATTTTCTCAAGATATCCTTTTTTTTTTTTTAATTTTAATTCATCTATATTGCATTTATAGATTTATTTAACGTTATTTTTCTATTCTGACCAACATATGTTGCATTTCCATTGATTTACACATACATTTCTTGCAATCTGAGGAATAAGCAAGAACTAAAAGATTTATAAAAATTATTTCAGAATAGTTTGTGTTATGGTCTATGAAGCATACAGTGATGGAGAAAGACCTTTGTGCTTAGAGGAGATTGATGTGTAGAACTGTGGGACTCTGCTGTAGGAAGTAAAAACAAAACAAAACAAAACAAAAAAAACAAACTTTCATCAGCATTAAAAATATATTAAAAACAAACCCTGTCTACAGCTTAGTATGCTAATGATGCCTTGGAGGGACATATCTTTCATTCTTTGGTGTTTATTAAATCAAAATTTCTCTTCAGACACTTCTCTCTTACAATTCCAACAGACAGTTCTGTGGATTCTGGAGAGAAGATACTTTAACAAGTCTCCAAAATCCTTGTATTGAAATTCATTCTCAACTCAGCTCTAATCCTTTCTTTTACATAAGTCCTGGCTGTTGATTTAGAGATTCATTTTTATTATTTTTACAGCTGATCATGACTGTGTTAGGAACTTTTCACTGAGAATGATTTTCTGAGGAATAGTGATTTTCCACAACAGTATTCAAGTTCTGATTTGTGATATTTATGAAAGTAATAAGAGGAATGGAATCTGGATTAGCAGTTTCTTTAACTGCCCTTCAAAATAATTTTCTTCCTTTTAATTTCTTACTATAAAAGTAGCTGTAGAAGTTGACTTTATAGAATGTAATGTAAAACTAGAACACAGTCATGAAAGACTCTTGCATATAAGATTAACATTAAGTGCTAAATTTCAAAGCTAATGCATTTACACAGAATGTGAGAACATAACACATCTATAGAAAATTATTGTGCAAAATTAGGTTTAGTGTTATTAATGTAATATATGGTGTGCTAAATACACAGAACTTTTATTTTGATTAAGTGTTTCTCCATTGGCAAGAATACTATGTAAAAATCAAGTTATAGTACAATTAAAAGATTTGTGTGCCTACTGAAAGTGGATTCCTTTCTTATGAAATCTATTTGTCTTAAACATTATGAAATAAAGAAGAAAATTAAAATATTCACTGAAATACTTGCTGTAGATTGAATATTCTTGGGATTTGCACATCCCCATAGCATGGAATACTGAAGTGGAAATACTGAAAATCTTCTTAACATTATTCTTAAAAATGATTGTAGTCATTTGTCAATGGTTTACAGGGCTGGATCAGCCCAGTTTCATGACAATTGGTGCGGGGGTCCTGCAGACCCACGTCCCAGGAAAGGGGAAGTGGGAAAGGGAAAAGGGAAAAGGGAGATGGGCCTAGAAACAAAACAGTGGCAATGATCTGGGGAGGAAAGCTAATTTACTAAATAAGAGATCAGAAAGCAAAATAACAAAATATAATACAATACAATTGGAATTGAGGCTAATGAATCAAATAAAATGAGCAAGAGAGAGTGTCCGATAAACCGAAGGCCTTACGCTAACGCTGAAGGCGATACGGCAGCGAGCACCCACTGCTGAGTCGATCCCGAAGGAAAGAGAGTGTCCCGTGACTGCTGAGAGTTTTTATCTGTTCCCTCTGAGCGGAAAACACGTAAAAATACAAAGCATCGCAAAGTCCTCTGGGGAATGTAGTGCTTCTTCTCTTCTGAGACAGGTATACCTGAAATTATCAATAATCCATGGGGCTGGAGTACTAACTCTTTAACTCTTAATGCACTACATGATGTTATGATGTGGAACACCAATGCCAAAAATCATAAAACCATGCCATTCCACCCCTTATTCTACATCACTACATCATTCTTGATACATATATATATAGAGGAACAATAATTAACATGCATTAAATACACACACACACAACATATGTACATGTATACACATGGAATTACTGACTGCACTCCCCCAACATCAAATTCCCTTGTGGTACACATTGCACATCCCCATTCTTCTGCATCACCCATCATGTGGACTCAGGTCCCTGAGGAAAGACAGTTCTGTGGAAAGGTTTGCCCTTTCCAGAAGCTGGAAGGACCCAAACCTCTTTTCCCAACATGTTCTTTACATGTACTACAGGGACCTTATCTCCCTCTACAGAAGGTAGAGATCTGGATTGGGCAGTACCACTGTGACTGGTGGATCCTCGAGTGTTGACCAACCAGGTGGCTTCTGCCAAATGCATCTCCCAGTGCTTAAATGTTCCGCCACCCATTGCTTTCAACATGGTTTTTAACAACCCGTTCTGTCTTTCAATTTTACCAGAAGCTGGTGCATGGCAGGGGATATGATAAATCCACTCAATGCCATGATCTTTGGTCCAAGTATTTACAAGAGAATTTTTGAAATGAGTCCCATTATCTGACTCAATTCTCTCTAGAGTGCCATGTCACCACAGGACTTGCTTCTCGAGACCTAAGATGGTGTTTTGGGTGGTAGCATGGGGTACTGCATATGTTTCAAGCCACCCAGTGGTTGCTTCCATCGTGGTGAGCACATAGCGCTTACCACTGCGAGATCGTGGCAAGGTGATATAATCTACCTGCCACGCCTCCCCATATTTATACTTTTGCAATTGCCCTTCCCCCCAAAGAGATTTCATCCTCTTGGCTTGCTTAATTGTGGTGCATGTTTCACAGTCATGGATAACCTGTGCAATAGCATCCACAGTTAAGTCCACCCCTTGGTCTCTAGTCCATTTATATGTTGCATCTCTTCCTTGATGGCCCGAGGTCTCATGGGCCCACCAAGCTAGAAATAATTCACTTTTGTGTTGCCAGTCCAGGTCTACTTGAGCCACCTTAACTTTGTCAGCTTGATCTACCTGATGGTTATTTTGTTGTTCTTCAGTTGCCCAGCTCTTAGGAGATTCTCTTATGAGCATCTACATGGCGCACCTTTACAACCACATTCTTTAGTTGGGCAGCAATGTCTCTCCACAGTTCAGCAGCCCAAATAGGCTTACCCCTTCGCTGCCAGTCATTTTGTTCCCATTGCTGTAACCACCCCCATGAAGCATTTGCCACCATACATTGGTCAGTGTAAAGATAAAGCACTGGCCACCTCTCACGTTCAGCAATATCTAAGGCCAATTGGACAGCCTTTACCTCTGTGAATTGACTTCATTCTCCTTTTCCTTCAGTGGCCTCTGCCACTTGTCGTGTGGGGCTCCACACAGCAGATTTCCATCTGCGGTGCTTTCCCACAATGCGACACGATCCATCTGTGAACAGGGCATACCTCTTTTCATCTTCTGGTAGTTCATTGTATGGTGGGGCCTCTTCAGCACATGATACCTCCTCTGCTGGTGTTGTTCCAAAATTTTTACCTTCAGGCCAGTCCAAGATCACCTCCAGGATTCCTGGACGGTTGGGGTTCCCCATCCGAGCTCGCTGTGTAATCAGCGCAATCCACTTACTCCAAGTGGCATCAGTAGCATGATGGGTGGAGGGAACCTTTCCTTTGAAAATCCAGTTCAGCCCTGGCAGTCGAGGTGCCAGAAAGAGCTGCGTTTCAGTACCGATTACTTCAGAAGCAGCTTGAACCCCCTTGTATGTGGCTAAGATCTCCTTCTCAGTTGGAGTGTAGCGCTCCTCAGACCCCCTGTATGCTCGATTCCAGAACCCAAGGGGTCGGCCTCGGGTCTCTCCAGAAGCTCTTTGCCACAAACTCCAAGTGGGACCTTCCTTTCCAGCAGCAGTGTAGAGGATGTTCTTTACATCCTGTCCCGTCTGCACTGGCCCCAGGGCCACAGCACGGGCTGTCTCCTGCTTAATTTGCTCAAAAGCCTGCTGCTGCTCAGGGCCCCATACAAAATCATTCTTCTTCCGCATCACCCGAAAGTGAGGGCTCACAATGAGGCTGTAGTTTGGAACATGCATTCTCCAAAAGCCCACTACACCCAGAAAAGCTTGGGTCTCTATCTTACTGGTGGGTGGAGCCATAGCAGTGGTTTTGTCAATCACATCTGTAGGGATGTGACGATGTCCATCTTGCCACTTTATTCCTAGGAACTGAATTTCCTGTGCAGGCCCTTTCAATTTGCTTCTCTTAATAGTGAAGCCAGCTTGCAGGAGGATCTGGATTATTCTCTCTCCTTTCTCAAAAACTTCCCCTGCTGTATTGCCCCACATAATGATATCATCAATGTACGGTAAGTGCTCAGGAGCATAGCCCTGTTCCAATGCAGTTTGGATCAACCCATGACAAATGGTTGGGCTGTGCTTCCACCCCTGGGGCAAACGGTTCCAGGTGTACTGAACGCCCCCCCAAAATATTCACTGAAATACTTGCAGTAGGTTGAATATTCTTGGAATTTGCACATCCCCATGGCATGGAATACTGAAGTGGAAATACTGAAAATCTTAACATTATTCTAGAAAATGATTGTAGACATTAAAAACAATTAATTCACAAGAAGAAATCCTGATTATACATAGGTTGTCTTACTTTTCAGGTTGGGAAATCCTCTTTTGAATGTGTTATGTTACATTCAGAGAAGCCATGGATGATTTTAATATTGGCAGGAAATTCTAAGTGATTTAAATAAGACTTATGACTTTCTTATTTACAATGTGGTGCAAAACTGTGAAATAAGCTTTCTGTTGATAAAAGCCCTGAAGTGTTCATTAAGACAAACTTTGTATGCTGCCATGCCTCTCCTGTAGAAAAGTAATTTCTACAAAGTCTTAAAATGACCTGCCTGTTTAATCCCTCATGCTCTGCTCTTCCTGGCAAAAAGATGCAAGGACTGAAAAACTTCTGGGATTTTGTTTCTCCCATCTTCAGCTTTCTGCTTTCCAAACATCATATGAGTTCAAATAATTTATATTTTACAGAAGCAATTATTTTAGAAATAGTATTTAGTTAAAATTCTGGCTAAGTTGAAAGGAGACAAGATCTTTGACATTGGCTTCTAAGGGAGGACCTTAAATTATCTGCATTATTTGTTAGTTTGATGTAGAACCCATTGAAGATCTGAATATTGCTATAGCCAGAGTAGGGATGTCAAAAAAGCTCAATATACTTATAGGGCCTAATATTCAGTTATTTATTGTAAACTGGTAAATGATTTATTAGGCTTCACAACTCAGTTTTAGAAATATTATATACCTCTTATTCTTAAGATCACCAGAATTTAACTAAAAATGTAGTTAATATCTTGGTGTAAGTTTTTTCTGACAAAGAAATCTAAATAGTAATGAAAATGTAAGCATCAAACCATTTTATTTTAATCGTTTAACTTCTTTTTACGGTTTCCTTATCTCAAATGTCAGCTGCTCTCCACCTTTTTTTTTCTTTTTTCTCAAGCTGTCACTAAACAGTGCTAAGCCAAGATATGTTATGGCAGATTCTGATGCTCTTCATCCTGTTCTTTCTAGAAAGAATAAGAGGGGTGGAATGGCTATTGCTGTTCTAACTGCAAGTTCTGATTGACAGGAGTGTCTGATATTCACTGGGTCAGTGCACTGTTTTTCACAGCAATAGTACTGTTTGGGATGCAGTACTATTATGGGGCATGCCAGCAAAAATAGAAAAAATGTGGGATAAATCAAAACATACCAGTGATATATGTAATTTATTATTTGAATCTTTTGCTATTGTTTTCAAATTCTTCACAGAATGCAATTCCAAGTCTTGATTTCCTACTTGTTCGCTATGTAATAGCATAAAATAAAGATAATCATTATTCTCAGTTACTAGGTTTTCACTTTAAGCATAAGAGTAGAATGGCCTAACATACATGCCTACGTAAACGGTTCTTAACATGAAAGAACATTATTGATAATGAATATTAGGTGGCTTGTTCCTATCCTTTATCAAATCCTTTTCCAAACTCAGTGAAACGGATTCAGTATTCCTTGGTTTTGTGTGAATATTATATCCTACAAATTTGAACTTCTTGTTCAGAGGCAAGAATCTGTCTCTTTTTCTTCATAGCTACTAATTTCAGTTATGTCAATATGCAGAGTGGCATATGTACTTAGTAATATTGAACATACTTAGATGAAATGAGATCCAGTTTCTGTTATTTCCCACCACCAGTGATTTTCCTCAGTGCCGGTGGTAGTGTTTGATGGACTTCTTAGATCAAGCTTAAGACACCATCAAGAATATTGATATATCAAAATTGAACATGTGAACTACAGTGTAATTTGTATTCGTATTTCATCTGAAATGTATGCTGGTTATGTAGCAGAACAACTGTAAAGAGACCAACACAATCTTAGGGAGTTAATAATGCAAGTTTATCATAGATACTAAATCAGAGAAAGAAATAAGAGAGAGAAAGGGACATAAATGAGTACAAGAAAGAAACGTAAAGCTAGGCAAAATCACCAAGAAACTTTCACAGGAATTAGTTAGAGTGGAATTTCAGTACTTTCCTGACTACAGGTTTTAATTTAGTTTTGATGAATTTAAGTTTTCCCCTAAAAAAACGCTTAGTCTTAATTGGACCTGAACCACAGTGAATATAGTCCTGATTTAGTCAGTTAGAAAAACCTTGCTTTCTGGGGCAGTGGATGGCGTGCTAGGCTGTGTTTATCTATCTTGCTTCTTAGTACTTAGAATACTTAGTATTCTGTTGAATATCGACTGCTGGTTCAGATTGTGCTACCTTGCCTTAGTGCTGAGTAGGGGGGATGTCACACCATACTGCATGGAATAATATCAAGAAGAAAAACTGGGTGAAATAAATAAATAAAAATCTTCATAATGAAAGTACAATATAGTTAATGAGGTTGCCACAATGCTCTCTAAAACAAAGCAAAAGAAAATCGACTCCCGGTTAGAAGGGAGTGACTTATTCAACTATTTTAAAATTCACTCATTCTTTTAGCAGAAAATTAGATCATAGAGCATGGGTGAACCCACTGCACCCTGACAGAGCAGGGAGGGAAAAGGAGAAGGCAGAAAGTCAGTCAGGCCCAGAAACATCCCAAGATGGATTCTCCAGATATAGGGAATTTTTTCCTGTGTAGTCCTGCTATTCAACTGTTGCATCACTGATATTTGGGTGAGTTCTACCTTGAAAAATGAGATTGTTCTTGCTCTAAGAACTTAGAAAAAAAATGCAAAAAAGGCTGAAAAAATTAAAGTACTATTGAACAGATATATTTATGGAGAAGAAAATTTGTTTTAGCTACATTCACATATAAAGAAATCTCAAGAACAAGATAGGGAATGATTGTCAATATATGCCATTTGGAATACAATATATTTAAAATCTTTTAAAATTCAACAAATCTTGGAAGGAATTTTCATTAAATAAACTGGCATTTCAAAGTTGTTAGTTTCTAAACTGCTTCTAGGTAGCATTTTGAAGAGATTTCAGGATTATTTAAGCTATTCAATGACAGTTGATTAAAAAAAATAATGAATTTTACTGCAAGGCTGTTTTCATGCGATAAAAACTGAAGGGCTTCAGCTTTCCTATCTTGTGCTTGAAGGTAGCTCAAAATGGCCCTAAATACCTTGGGCAGAGTCATGAGATGAGGGAATAAACTCCTGCATCACCACTGAGAGGACGATCTGTAAATTTTCCACAGATCTGTTCAGTAATTTGATTCTTTTACTTCAGCATCATATGTGAAGGAGATTGTTTAAATAAGCCCAATAATACCCAATTCTTTCAGAGAACTATGAGATGGAGTCTTTTGGCTCCAATTTGCCATCATGAATCCAGTCAAGGAATTTTGTTTTGTGACTTCTCTAGGTTTCCTTGGAAATTGAAGGTGTCTGTATTTGATATATAATGTAAAGAATAAAACTAGAAACTGCAGAGCTACTAAACACTGAATGAAATTATAGTGATCTTGAATGCAGCACAGATGTTTCTGAAAAGGCAAAATGTAAATGAAGGCTAATATACTCCATAACAATGAAATTTTGCTTCTAGTTTTTAACTGATTTTTTAAGTATTTTTTGTGGTCCCCAAGTCAGAGAAATTCACACTATATGCAGTGTAGCAGACTTCAAATACGCTTATTGTATTTTACAAATATGCCTGTCATTTTCCTTTGTATTAGCTATCATAGAATTTTATAAATGAAAAATGACTAGATTTGTTTTTACCAAAAGAATGAAAGTAGGACACTGCTGTTAATATTATGGATGTGATGCTGAAATAGCCTGTACAGTACTTATAGAGGAATCCTGCTGCTCTCAAGAGACTGATGAGTCACTAGTGGTTGCTGTCTGCTTTTAAGAATGATAACTACCTTACTGAAACTAAAGTATTTGCTTTCTTGTGGTGGTGGTAGTAGCTGTGGCTAGACAGATTGTATTTCCCTGTGTGATAGCTGAATCTTGATTAGGAAAGGTATTGTTAAAAAAAATGCTAACATGTTTGATTTTATTTTCATAATTTCTTTTGATTTAGTTTAGGATGACACTTTACAGTCTTGTTTCCTGACATTTGTCTATCAGCACAGTTTGTCTAATAATAACTTTTGAGAAGAGATCTTTGTGGACAGACTTATGGTGACTAGTGTTCTATTAAAGATTTATCTTCTGTCACAGTCCATCCTTCTCTCCAAATTGCAAAGACATGGATTTGATGGGTGGATTGTTCGATGGACAAGGAACTGGAAATAAGACTGTACCCAGACAATGACAGTCAGTGGCTCAGTGTCTGGATGGAGATCAGTGACAAGTGGTGTCCTTCAGGGGTCAGTTCTGGGACTGGTGCTCTTTGACATCTTCATCAGTGATGCTGATAGTGGGATTGAGTACACCCTTGGCAAGTTTGTGGATGACCCAAAGCTGTGAGGTACGATTGACACACCTGAGGGACTGCATGCCATCCAGAAAGACCTAGATATCTTCTAGCAGTGTGTCCAGGTGAACCTCATGAGGTTCAAGAAATCCAAGTGCAAAGTCCTGAGTTGTGGCAACACCTGCTATCAGTACAAGCTGGAGGATGCAAGGATAGAGCCCAGCCCTGCCAAAAAGGACCTGGGCATACTTATGGGATGGCAATGTGCCCTCACAGCCCAAAAAGCCAACTGGATCCTGGGCTGCATCAAGGGCAGTGTGCCTAGCAAGGTGAGAGAGGTGCTCCTACCTCTCTGCTCTGCACTGGCGAGACCTCACCTGGAGCACTGTGTCCAGACGTGAAGTCCTTCAGTACTTCCTGCACTGATATGGACCTGCTGGAATGTGTCCAGAGGAGGGCTATAAAAATGATCCAAAGAATGGAACACCTCCCCTTACAAGGACAGGCTGAGAGCTGGTGCTCTCTCGGTGGAGATCTGATAGCAGCCTTTCAGTATCTAAAAGGGGGAGAGGCGGGAGAAAGAAAGAAAGAAAGGGACAGACTCTTTAGTAGGGTCTGTTGTGGTAAGCCAAGTTCCTTATTTTTACAATAATGGTGGTGAGGCACTGAAACAGGTTGTCCAGAGAGGTAGTGGATGCCCTGTAATTGAAGACATTCAAGATCAGGCTGGATGGGGCTCTTAACAGCCTGATCTAAATGTAGGATTGAGAGCTATGGAGGACTAGGTTTAGCGAGAGATACTGTTAGCAGTTCCACTTCTATCAAAGGCCTTTTAGCCTATGAAAAGAAAGACATAAGCTAATGTATGTAGCTGGGAAACCTGAAGGATAAAGAGTGGTAAACAAAACTGACTGGAATATTTCCAATGAAAGAAAACATCATGGAAGTCAAATGGAGATTTCTATAGCCTGGCAAGGAAAAATAAATTGCATCAAATGCTCAGAAAGTTTGCTCTTTCATTGGTTCTTTGTTTGTTTGTGAAGCATAGGTAGAGAGACTGCATGTCATAAGCATGTCATTGCTTACTTCACTCATGCTGAGAATCAAATAAGCTATTTTTTCAGTGGATTGCTGCTCTTTCTATCATTATTTCCCCGTGAGATTTCAAGAGAAAAACATGAAACATGCCTATGAAAAATCCTCCAAAAAATCTTTTTTCGCTTTCTGTTTTAATATTTTTTAAAATACAGACATTTAAAAAATATACAAAATGTATCATTTTTATGTTCTGTGTGTTTTTTAGTTAAGCAAAAGTAGGAGGATGAAATAGTGATTTGCAAGCATATTTTAGATATTTTTTTGTGACAGGTTTTTCTTACAGGCCTGTGAAAGACTGCATTTTTATGGCAGACCTTTAGAAAGGCATTTTAAAAATTTATCATTACTTTAACAACTAGAAAATTTTTCTGCACAAGTAGACTTCAATTAATTTGATATTCTTCATGTATGTCTCTGTACAGGATGGATAATCAGTTAATACATTTTTCTTCAGCTGTCCATTTTAAGGCAACACCACAAAATAGAAGCATTTTTGCTTATAGTACTACTAAGAAAAATACTGTTTTAATGTAGTATGCATTAACTTATCTACATTCCAACAAAATAATTTTGAAATAAAATATTTCAGAAAGGAAAACAACAAAAAAACAAAAAAATAATCATTTGATCTGACTGTGTATGACTCTGACCCTGTAAGGATGAGTGTGGCTTGAAGCAGAAAATCAGTGATTGTAAATAGAAGCATGATACAGTAAAGATGTCATTAAAGCATACTGAAATTTTAAACTATTGATATAAAATATTACTATTAAGGAGAGCTCTGCACACAGAAATAGTGTTATAAAATATAATTCTATTGTTGTCACAAATTTTAATTTATGAGGTTTAGTCAATGCCTTTCTTGCTAATTTGCTACAATAATCAGTATTTTAATAATAGGGTTATATAGAATCACATTACTGAGGACATGAAATTTGCTGAGTACAAGTAGGAAAAAGTTGGGATAATACATTTGGTAGTTTGCTGTCTTTTGAATACTGATTGCAGCAGTTTTCAAGTTTATTTTTTGATTTGATTGTGAAGAGCAGTATGAAGTGAATTGCAAATAATCGCACTAAGAAATGATGACAGGAATGATGACTGAAACATTTACTTGTAAATAAGATTAAATTATATCTAGACACTGCTATGGAGAAAACTCCAATACCTTACTGTCGTGCCTGTTAGATTCCAAGAGAATGGAACCTACAACACTCTCAAAGATTCAGTAAACGACTAAAGACAAAAATAGCCATTATGTTTGTTAAGATGTGATGGCACTGATACCAGCTAGAGTAGCAATATTTTAATATGAAGTATTTTTGGCATGATCCTACCTCTGAAATCCATTACAGTGAAACCATCACAGATGATTATCAAGCAGATTTCCATGCAGCCCTTCTGAATAATTGCTCATTCAAAGAGATATAAAGCTAGACAGATAGCACTGATAGCTGATATGGAATGCTATTAACATTGTTTTACACCAGTCTGGCCAAGAATCAGATGTAAGTAGCTGACAGCTGTGATAATGACTTTACCAAAAATCTAGCTAAAAGCTCTAGTATTGTTCAGCTTAATGACCATAGCTCTGAATACTCAGTGAGGTGAAAGAAATGATAACTACCAATTCATTATTTAGTCATAAAAGTTATTTCCTGGACAATAATATGTAATTCTCTTCTAGCGCTAATGACTTTTTAAAGGAAAACGTGATTGAAACATTTGATTTCCCTCATCTTCCAAAGCACGACTTGGAGGAGAAGCTATTATGATACAATGACTACAAAAAATGAATGATTTGGCGTGAAATAGAGATAACATGGAAAAACTGCCTGTACCAAGTGAAAATATACTTCCTATTTTACAGATTGATCTGAGATTAGATGTTCAAATATGGACGTTTAAGTAGAGATTTAATTAAAATTTAATTAAAATATTCAGAACTGAAATTGGAAAATACGTGTATTTCTAATCTGACTGAATTTCACAGTGAGTTTGGAAATTCATAACTTTGGAGAATCCACAGTCTACTTGAACAGCCTTCTCCAGTACTGAACCACCCTTAAAAGGAATAGTTTTTCCCTTTTCCCAAACGATTTCCCATTCTGTAATTTATGTATTTTACTGTACACATATGAGAAGAATTCTCTTTCTTCTCCACATCCTTATTCTAGCTCATAGAATCTCCCCCTAGTGTGAGCCTTCTCTTCTCCAGACAAAAGCAGCACAACTCCCCCAGGCTCTCTCCTGAATGTGTCTTGCTCCAGACGTGTGACCACACTGCTGGCTCTTCCCTTGCTGAACAATCTCCAGTATGTCCTCATCTTTCTTATTCTGGGTAGGCTCAGAGCTGAATCCAGCATATTTCAAATCCTGCCATATTTTTTAATGCTGAGAAAATAGTTGTTTCCCCTGACAGCTGGCTGAGCTCCTGCAGTCTGTTACACATTTGGAGACAGGTCTGAAATGTATCTGTAGCTACAGAATTTAATGATATTCCTCAAGAAACTTGTGAAAACTGATTTTGCACATTAGATTCTGTAATTGATTTGACCTTTAAATGCCTATGGGCTTGATTTATGCATTTGTTTTTATTTAAACCTGAAAATGCAAAGGTCTATAATCTATATTTCAAGCACTTATACTGTAGCTGTTGACACTTGTCAAGAAGTTTTAAAATTCTTGTGTGTGGAAGGGATTAGAGAAAGGATGTGCACTGAATGAGAGACTTGTGTAAAAAAAAAAAAGGCATTTTGACGCTTAATTTCATGGGTTTTTATATTCTATCTGAACACTGACATACTGCCTAACTTGCAAGAAATCCCACTGTGAAAGTAAACTAAAGATAGTTGGATGTGCCAGGGGAAAAATAAGGATGTTCACTCAGTGTTTAATGATGCTTTCCTCTTATGTTTCTACTTGCAAAAAGCAAAATATATATATGCATTTTTTATTTTCAGTATTAAATGCTCCATCTGGCATACTTCTCATGTTTTCCTTAAGATAATGTGCTTATGATGGAGGAAATATGGTATCCATTTGTTTAAGCTCACAGAAACATCGGCTTCTTTGTATTGGTGGGTACAATAATAACCGAGGAGACAAAAAATTTCAGGACTGTTTTCAAAACAAAATAAGGGAAAATTGACTACATGTTTAACTGACACCATTTTTGTTGACAATGTATATCTGACCCAACCATGTTCATGATCATAAAATGTTCATTACTGCAATAATGTGCAAAATTTGTCAGACTTTTGCAGCCTTCCAGAAAAGACTGTTCTTCCAGTCTATCAAGAAAAAAAACCAACACAGACGCAGCAAAGCAAGCTTGATGTCATTTTTACAATTTCTTTCTTTCATTCTTACAATTAATAATCTCTGGGGTGATAACAATTATGGAAATGTGAATCTTTATTTTTAGTTCCTGCTGTTTTCCTATGATTAATTCTTTGTTTCGTATTGTAACATCATTCTTCCTGCAAGATATGTCCTCTAACTTTAATTTGATTTTAAAAGGGGAATAGTGAAATTATTTACTTGCTAATGCAGTCGATGTTCTGTTTTTACAGTCTGTTAAGAGCGTATCAAAAGGAGAAAATTCTGAAATTCTCACCAATGTGTTTTATAATTGGGAAGTGAGGTATCAAATTGTTTATTGTGAACCAGGAGCACATCCTTCGATAATTATTTTTGGTCATCTAAAAGATTTTTGTTGTAGAAATAGATAGGGAAGTAGTAAAAATTTGTTTTTAAAGATGAGTTTTGGAGTCCTTAAGGCAGTTGCTAGTGGCCTCCAACTTTACTTAAGGTTATTTTTGTTTATAATTTTACTTGTCCCTTGTCCGTGCTAATGTGTTCTGTAGAATGTAATACTGATGTTGAGATGCTTCCAGTGCAGCTGTTTATATGATTAAAAAAATAATAATTGTTGCTTAAAGTTGATTAAAAAAGAAGTTTACATCCTGACTTCCAATTAACATCATTGCCAGAAAATTAAAAGCCATCTGGTCTGCAAGGCCTGACTGGATTCTTACATTTGAATTGCCTTATCATTCTGCACAAATTAATATTTCTTTTTTTTCAATCTCTTCCTAGTGAAAATTAAAATTATAAGAAATAGAAAGCTTGCCTTCATTTCAGATCCCTTCTTCAGCATATACTGAAGCAATTTACAAAACATAAGTGTCCTGTAGTGATCTTGAAAAACACAGTTACTTCCACATATATACAAAAATAAAATAGATCTTCAAGTCTGTATTAGTATATATACATTAAATATATTCATTTATTTAAAGTAAAGCTAACATCTTGAAGGATGTTAAAGTTTTAACATTTCCAGTTAGAATTTGTAATATGTTTTGTAGACCGCACATTTACAATTCAAATTCTAAATACAAATGCTGACCAAGAAATCCAGTCCAATATTTCATTGTGGAAACGATGTGGTATTTAGTTTAATGCTGACCAAGAAATCCAGTCCAATATTTCATTGTGGAAACGATGAGGTATTTAGTTTTGAAGACTGAGTAACCTGAAAATTGTTATTTGTCTTGTGGAAATTTATAAGTTGGAAAAACATTGAAAACCATAGAAAATTTTTTGTTTTTCCCAAATTATTTTCACAATCACTGTGTTGATTTCCTCCCAGTGGTATCTTTTAACTTCACATGGTCCCGTTTGGGATGTTACATGTCCTGTGAATTGCTAAACCCGTAAAAATGTGACAAAACAGACCATGTTCTTTCAAGGCTGTTGCAATATTTTGTAGATTGACGTCGGTGACTTTCCCTTCCATTAGCACTGTCAGAATAAAAACTTGTCAGCTTTGTTGGAAAGAGAAAATTGGAAAATATTTTGCATTGTACTTATCCGCATATGGATTCTGCATAAATTAAAGTTCCATTTTGGCTTCCTTGAAGAAGAATATTCCCATATCATTTTTCACACAATCAGAGACTCAAAGAAACTTGCCTATGTCCATGTTGTTTAGATGTTCTCTAAATGATCCTTCAGCAGGTTCTTCTTCATTCAGCATTTGCCTAATGGATGTCTATAAGAAGGTTGCTTTTTGCTGTCAGTTTGTATACAGTGGTGCAGACATGTTGAAATACAAATAGATCTCACACGTCTATTTAAACATAGAGCTTTTTTGTTTGTTTTTTTTTTTCTCCTATGTTTCTCATTTCTAACGAAGGAATGATTAAAGATCCATACAACTTGATAGAATTTTGAACATAATTATTTTCAACTGTGAAATTGTGATGCAACAAGGAAGTATGTAAGTGGTTTACTTAGGCAGGTAATGCAGGTAGGAAAAGGTAGAGAAAGGCTGAAATTAAAGATGCCTTCTAATATGAGTCAAAACATGACTCAGAAACTAGAACATAGTAGGTGTTACAAATAAAATTGCCACAGTTAGAGTATGTACTCTAATAAGTCCATGAACCGTATTAAATATTCATGTGCTGTTAGTGTATGTTGATCTGTGGTCTCTCTTCCAATTTTTGAAAATGCAATAATTTATAAGTTTGTATGTTTAGCTGAATAGCTATGATGAAGTGGCTGAGTATACACTGTGGACCCCACTGCTGAAACAAAACGTGATCTGCTCTGTAGCAGCAGGAAGCTTGGCCACTTGGCAGCTGTTTTAGCTAAAAAAGAAAAACAACCCCTAAATCTGCAAAACCAATATGAGCACTGGGAAATGCAAAATCTTTCTTCTTTTCCCGACAGTGAGGAACTGAGAATAGGTGTTCTTTGATAGATTGCTTTGGATAGAAATCTTTCTTCATGGATCTTCTTAGAAAATGGGAGCATAGATTTGTTGATTTTATCAAGTGTGTTGTTCAGCTTCAGCAGGAACTTATTGTCTTCAGAATAATAAGATAAACAAAGCTCTAACCTAGCTTACTTGACTTCAGGGGGATAACTCTAGGGATTAATTTGGCCCTCTCTGATTTCATTACTTTAGCCTTCTCTGAAATTTGTGCTCTGTTTGAATGAATGCTTTCTTGAGCCTACATAAAATTTCATTGCTACCTTGGATGATTTATCCATTATGATAATTTTATTTTCCATATTCTCTTGGCCCTGTTCCACTGACAGTCCAGCTGCTTTAGACTGTGCTCTGTGCACAGAATTTTGTGCCACATAGTAGAAACTCCTTCTTATAGCTGATTTGGATTTTTAAAAATTCTGGGTATCCCCGATTGTACCAATAATTCTTTAGAATATTTGTCAAAAAGCTAGTCTAGAACAGAGACTGGGATTCTACAAATGTTGCCTTTTCAGGTTTCAAGATAGACAAATGAGTTTTCTGCTTAAATTTTTAAGAAATCTTCCTATGGCAAATGCACTGAACTGTTAAGGCTTACAAAATACACTTTTGTAAAATCAAACTGTAGGAACAATTAAAAAAAAATTGTTTGGGTGGAGCTGGATACACGATCTTAGTGTAGAGAGGGAAAACATATCTGCTCCCAGCACTGTAGTCTGTGTGCGACACAGAAAGCATTATATCCACATTATTTATCTCTGCTGTGCCTTGGATTGCCTGCATAAAGGACTATTTTTCTTGTATTTATGCAATTGCAAAGACATGAGAACTCAGAAATATATATACTTAGAAAATGAACTGGAAGAAATGCATAGTATTTTGGCACAGCAGCTGAAAAGAAAGGCATTTATTTAGTGTGAAGAAATATGACAATTCATTTCTGTTCATTCTGCATAGAAGCCAAGGATCCACACCTTACCTTTCTTTTTCCCACTAGCATCTGAAAATCAGTACTCGTGGAAATGTAGATAGGTGGTCTCTCTTCTTTAGCTTCTATTCAATGCTTTATGACAAATTTCTGCTGTTTTTTCTTATTGTGTGACTCAGAGCATGATAGAAATTTGAGCCAGGAGCTTTGCGTAAACTTGTGAGGGGGTGGGGATGGGTACTGTTTGTACTCGTGTCTTTCGAGCTTGACTTTGCTTGGCTGTCAGGAAGATCAATGGGCCTTCTGCTTCTGAACTGGAAGGTAAGGGTCTTCTTAGGATGAAGAAAAAAGGCAGTTTTTAAGTACTGCATGCATGTCTTACTGGTAAATTGATCTTTTATAGGTGACTTGACATGCTGGTTTTACAAGGTTTCTTTTCCTATGAGGGCAGGCACTAAGTACTTCACTATTAGTTCCTGGAAGCACTAGGCGGGCATCTTTGCTTACATTTTTCTACTGTTGGTTTTGATATATCATTAAACTGTTAAATATAAATCCTGCTGTGTGATATATTTTAATTTTTGCCACTGCTTGTGTTAGAGTAATGGGCTTAGCCTTAATTTATAATTCTACACAAATAGGTGGTGTTTTTTGTTTCTTTTGTGTTTTTTGTTTGTTTGTTTTTGTTGTTTGTTTTGTTTTGTCTTGGACAATGTTTTATTAAGTGCAGTTTTGTTTTGAATTTAAAACTTAACATATTTTAAATTTTTTAATGAATTAATAAATACATTGAAATAGTAAGTTAAGTACTTTTTTACTATGTTTAAGAGCAATTGTGCTGGACCTCCTAAAAAGAAGTGTAATCAATCTGTCACTACACCTCCCCTAAGAGATCTTAATAACAAGCTGAGGTTCAGTACCAATTTATGAACGACCTGGAAAAGAACATTATGATTAAACATACTTTAGAAAAGTTGCAACAAAATTCCACATGAGTTCAGATTTAATGGATGCCATGAAAGAAGAAAAATAAATATTTGGAGTCAGCAAAAAAAAAAAAAAAATAGGAAGTTTATCTTTGCATATAACTTGCTTCTACAAAATATCAGTGTTAAGACTTTAGTAAAAAGGGCAAAGTCATAATAATAATAAGTGGTTAAAATTCAGGAAGAGGAAGAGAGAAATAGAACAGAAAAAAGTAAAAAAAAAAAAAAAAAAAAGGAACAGTTAGCTTTAAGGATTGGCTGATGGAATTACTTAAGTGTCAGCAACTCCTTAATATATATATTTTGATTATTCCAGTCTTAAGACTTATATAGTCCTTCTGCTAAAATATATGTTGAGCAGTATTGAAATCACGCCCTTAGCCTATTGCATCTGTGTGAAGCCTGAATAAAGCCTTACTTTAAATAATTAATTACACTTGTATCTTAAAAATGTTTTAATATTGTACAGACAGTTTGGATTAAACTGACTCTTCAAGGGACATGAGGCCAAACTCAAGAGTATGGTTTTGATCAAATACTAATTACTTGTTTCTTTCACATGAACACTTCAAATTCTTTTTAAAATTTTTCATCATTTCTATCTTGGCTTTGAGTAACTTGGTGCTGGTTTGTACCTACTGGTCATTCCTTGGATGGCTGGAAATATATGAGAATCTCAGTATCCTATGCATGAATGGTGGAAAAGAAGATTTCATTGTAAAAAAATGGAGGCAGAAAAAAGAACGCGCCTTGTGATTTACTACACTGTAACTCATAATTCCTATACTTGTTTTGATACAGTGAGAACCATATTGGTACCAAACAGGCAAAATTTAAGAATTTGGGTTCATTTTCCATGCTGTAAAGACCTTTTCATGAAGCAACTAAAAACTAAGAGACAACGTGCATATAAAGCAATGAATCTATGTAGTAGAAGTAGACACTTATTTTGAACAAAATTACCTGGTCTGCAATAGGGACATTGGAGTCTAAGAGATTAAGAATATATTCTGTTTATTCATCAAACAAAGCAATTTTATTGTGGTTAGTGTTATCTCTGTAAATTAAAGTTTGCTCTTTTTTTTTAGTTACAAGTAATACATTGACTGAATATCCCAGAATCAGAGAATCACAGAATCACAGGTCTGTAGGTCTTGGAAGGAACCTCTAGATGTCATCAAGTCCAACGCCCCTGCCAAAGCAGCTTCCTAGCCCAGGTTGCACAGGTAGGCGTCCAGGCGGGTCTTGAACATCTCTAGAGAAGGAGACTCCACAGCCTCTGTAGGCAACCTGTTCCACTGTTCCAGTGCTCTGTCACCATTATATTCATTTAGAGAGGGCTTGGGAGTCTCAGTATTTTGTGCGTGACTGGAAGAAAAACTGATTACATAAAGAATTGAGAGATTGATATGTTTTGTTAAATATTGTGTATCCATCCCAAATTTTAAAATTCAACTTGAAAATACAGATTCTAACTTATTGCAGATTTACAGTTGTTGATGCTACAGTCTTCTCTGAGGTGTGCTGAAGCAGAAGATGATGTAACCTGAAAAACCTCAATGCATATCAAGGCTGTTGGTTTTGGTCCAGTTTCTTCTTATTATTTTATTAAGGCATACTTTCTGCATGAATGTATAGTATTTACCAGCTTCAAGAGAAAACCCATGATAAATCACTAGGCTGACACAGTTATTCTATGAAATACCATTAATGTTGGAATATGTACCAAGCAACACACTTAATGTTAAGGTATTTAATGTACAGTTACAAATTTCTATGAGCTTATCTTCACAACTGGAGACTCCTAAGGTAGAAGTATCTGATAAGTTTCCTAAGGCACTGTAATTCATCTGAGGTGATGCTTACTGTGAACGTATATTTTCCTCCAGTATTTCATTAATTTAAAGTTACTGAAGTATTTAGCTTAGAGAGTTCTAAATAATAGAGTGATCATCCAAGAAAAGGGATTAGGGCATTGCTGAAAGTAACTCAATAGTTTTCCTTCTTTTTGTGGCCCACACAAATAAATGATTACTCAGTGGAGCTCAGTAAAAATTTTTTAATCAAATATTTCACCGAAAGCAAAGATGCAGTAAAGTCATGCTGAGGACATGTGTCACAGTATCTTCTGGAATTTTGTCACGCCAGCAGTCTCTCCAGGACAGCTGGATGGTAATCCAATGAACCTGCTTAATATTCTAACTTTTTTTATAATTCCTGTGAAGATGAAATAAAATTAATGATGTTCCATGGAAATTACTAGCTCTATAAAAACTTTTCCAATTTAAACTTAGATTTATAAATGTAGAATTTATTATGGACTAGAAGTTCTTACGGTTACACAGATTTACCTAAAAATATTAAGATACTCCTAAATAAATTGGTAGTTGAGAATGGAGCAATTTGCTGGGATTTTGACCATGAGATGTCACATGAAATACTGAATGCCTCATCTCCTGGAATATATTAAACAGCTGGGGCTATATTATGAAAAGATAATGAACACAGCCAGCATGAGGGGAAAAAAAATTAGCTTGATATTAATTGCATTGCTAAGTACTAAAATTAGAAGGAACATTATTAAAAATCTCACTTTCAACGAAGATTTTTCAGTAAAGTTCATCTGTTCTAGAGATAGAAAAAAAGAGACTGGGAGACATTAGATGAAATTGACAGCATATATACAGATAGTGAATGGGAATACTGTTTTCCATAATTCATAAATAGAACATGCAATTAATTGTTGCAATTAATGCTGATACTAAGAACTTCACAGCCTTTAATAATCTAGAACTATATCTGGAGTTAGATCAACTCATCCTGAGGATACAGGTTACAGGAAAAATTGAAAAGGATACAAAGATACATGTCTTTGAGTTTATATAATTTTTTTATTAAGATCAGATGAGATTACTATAGAGATTACCTTTTCTCTGATTTGAATATTATAAGGGTCTTGCTCTCTTGACCTGCTTATGATACATTTTTTGCTGCTTGGATGTAAATCTAAGTGTAAACCTAACTATAAAACTAACTATAAATCTGAACTAGTATGGGAATTCCACCAAGTCCTTTCTTTGAGGAATGTAATGTAGATTTTTTTTTCAGTTCACATATACCATATATTGTCTTTTGGTTTTGTTTTCCAGTTTTCCTCTGTATATGAACATGTATGAATTATAGACCTAATTCAGAATCACTAGTGTAGAAGCTTACACATAAATGAGCAGTGATTGTCAATCTCTTACATCTACACAGTAGGAAAACTGTATGATTATGTCTCTGGGCTTTACAGTTAATGTTTCAATTAAATAAGCCTCTCCCATTTATGCCTCAGATGAACCAAAAAATAAATACCTGTCTGATATTTGAACACATACTTGTTCTTGCAATTAGAATTCTGTTTCAACTGAAATGATTCTTGCTGTACTCCTGCTACTGTGAAGACTTAAACTATGGGAGAGAGCTCTAGGAGCTAGGTTTCATTGAAAGTTTAAAGAAGGTAACTACTTTATTTGTAGTACATTTAAAACTACAAAGCTTTTTCTCCTGTCAGTTACAGTAGTTATTAAAGAGAGTCCCCAGTAGCAGTCGGAGGAATAACTTTGTTCTAAAGGTTTTTCTTTAAAAGGTTTTTTCTGACGGTGCTAGAGGGTACAGCATAAATGACAAAAATACATACAGTTAGACCAGTGTGAAGAAGTAGCAGGGTTTAAAAGAGATTAACGTTATAGGAGTGAAATTAAGGAAGTCGGGTTACGCACAGATTTACAAATGTATACTCTAAAGAATAAATGGAAAAAAAGTTTCATGGGTTAGTGTAGAAAAGTGCAGGAAGTGTGGAAGGATTTTGCTGACCAGAGAAGCATTTTTTTTAAAGCTCCCATCATATATCTATCATAATGTAGCCTTGCATGAATGAGCCAAAATTTCTTTTTTCTTTTTGTATTTATGAAATTCTGTATGTATGTCTTTAGTATGTCTGTATGTAAGAAATTCTGCTTGAAATTTCAACTTTTAAAATAATTACCTTTACTTTTTAAAAACAGAATTCTTGCATTGATTTTTTTATTATTTTACTGTAATTCAGGTAATTTTTGCTAGAAAAATTAAGAGTCTTATTTCCTAGAATAAGATTCTTAAAAAAAAAAAAAAGGAAAATTGTAGAAAATAGCAGAAATGTAGAACAAACCAATAGTAATTCTCTTTACTAAACCCTTTTAAGTGAATAAATGGCTTGAGTTTGCTATGGTTTGCAATACTGTAAATAACTAGCAACAGGGTTTCTATATCTTCCCCAGTAAAATCTGGAAGGAAATTTATGTGCCTAGGAAGAACTTTTAGCAAAAGACACTCGTTATTGAGCTATGTTCTCTCCGATTTCAAGATAGAAAAGAGGCTATTGTCTTCTTACATTCATTAAGACCTTACTATCATAAATGAAATGGAAACTGCTTACTTTTGAAGAATTTCATTCTTTGTGGGTGATTGCTTTTGTATCCTGAAGCAGTTGATGTTTTGGTGGCTGACTGTCTTCTTACACACATAGGTGCTGATGTTTAGCATGTTAGAAAGGTTCATTCCATTTTAGGATTATCTGCTCTGAAATTGAATTCCCTGGAAAGGGACGCCTTGAGCAGACCACTCAAAGTATAAAGCTTAGGCTGGATCTTGCATTTTTCAGTTTTGAATGACAATATGAGTGACACAAGCTCTCATCAGAAGTATTTGGCTTTTAAAAATAAATAGTAGTAACTTTGACATTAGTGGTTTCAGGTAATAACTGCACTGCCACAGTTTAAGCAAAAACTCTGATAAAGTATTGGTAATATAATCATGGAAATTGGAAAAAAAATGAACTGAAAATATTATAAAATACAAATTAAGATGAAAGTGAAGCTTAACTGTAAATTACAAATAAAGAACCTCGAAATTCAAAAAGCAAATGGATGAGAATGACTGAAATCTGAAGATGAGTCATCACTGCTTTGGAGTTCAGAATATCAGTGTAATAAATGACGTGAAAAAAGAGATTTCAGTAAGGAGAAATAGTGTAGACTTCTAAAAGGGGGAGGCTGATTCATTTTAGGTTGAGGAAACTTCAGTCACAAAGTACAAATTAGAATAAAGAAATGTGACTTGCACATCTATGCCTAAGAAACAGAGACATTAGAACTTTTATGCAACCCTAAGAAATGAATAAGATGATTCAGAAAATAACCATAAATGATATTTGAAAAACATGGTAAATTTGATGGTGGATGCTGATAGATATAGAAGGATTTTTGCAGTCTAATGAAAAATATTAAAAGATTATGACCAAAAATGATGTTAAGTTTATTACCTTAATATGTCAAAGCAGCAGTATTATTTGGAATATTATTGAGCTGAGTCATTTAGTATCATACAGAAAAAATAGAATCTCTTCTCCAGTAAAAGATTGATGGGATGCTGCTGTGATTCTCATCTTTCTTAACTACATACTTACATATCTGTAGCGCAATAATTAGATAAAAGTATAGCTCTCTTTGGAGAAATCAATTTTCTACTTTTCCATCCCTTGCATTTTCCAAGCCTTGGGAATAGACAAGGTTCAAAGACACTGAAGGGACACTGAAAGGGAGAGGTAAGCAACCACTAGTCAAACTGCCCTGATGAAGAGCCATGTAAAACGCAAACCTAATGTATCATACTTCCTACTCTTTCTTTATTTTCCTTCCATTTTGGCCTCTAATGACTCTAGTGTATCATGTCACAGTTTAATAGTGTCTGCAGATGCATGTGCTGGTCCATTCATTCCACCCAGTCTTGTCTGACGATGATTAATGATGCCGTTTTCCTGTGACCATGCACTGTTCCTGCCACTGTAGATGTTAAGTGGCTGTATTTGTCCACCATGCTGACATCCAGTGAAGCTATCACAGTGTCATTTTTTAATTCATACTTTCAAATATTCTGGAAAAATAACTCCAGTACTGCATCCTGATATGAACAAACATTTGTGTTTCTAATGCCAAACCCAGTATATCAGAACTACAAAGCAGTCTGTCTTTAGAATCTCTGTAAGTCAAGTCAATAAAATTTTTGGCCTCTCTTAGAAAATTGATTGTAATAAATGAGCAGAATATCTCATTCCTCCTTGTGGGAGTCTAGCTTAAAATTATTTATTTATTTATTTATTTGTGTTAGAAATTACTACAATAGAAGCAGTTGCTGAATCACCATCTCTATTGAATTTTACTGTATTTGCTGTATCTGTTTACAGCATTCTGTGGGCAGTGAGAAACTATCCTGGTTTTTTGTATCTTTTGTATGCACTTTCTGTATAACACTGGTTACGTCTGGTTATCTTACTCTATAGCAGAGTTTGTCCTCTACTGCAACTTGTCATTATTGTAAAGATAGTGTTTATGTGTTTAGGGTCTCACAGTACATTTGTTGATATTTTTAGTTAATATTAGCATTAGACAAGAAAACAATTTATGAAGATTTAAACATTTTGTACAAAAGTACAATATCTGCTTAATATTTCACTGATAAATATCCTGGATCTAGAACTACATTAGAGGTATATTCTACGTGTTCCACATTGTGTAGAATTCTATGATTCAAATCTTTGCTCTCCTCTCTGTGTGAATGTTCTACATAATCAACAAGGCTAATATGCTCTTTCCTTCGTCATTTTTTCAGTGACTGCTTCATATGTATCTGTTTGCAAGGCAATGTACTGAAAACTAAAGGCTACTATAAAAGAAAAACTACATGAACAACAAAAAGCTAATTGTACTAAACTGGTGTTAGGATATTTCAAAAGATTCCATATTTTATGATAAATATAAGAGGTATAAAAAAATTATTCATTCTTAATAAAGCATTTTTAGTCTGTTAGGAATAGGGAACTTGGACATTACATTGATATTTTTCTGTAGAAACCAGCTCAATGATCAGCAATTTTTAAAAATTCAAATAGATTTTAGGGATTGCCAAGAAAGACATACATAACAAAATAATTACCAGGCAGCTGGTGTAAAGAAATAGGCAGTATTTTTTAAAAGACATGATATAACTGTAGAATTAAAATTTATAGAGTGTAAAAAGAAATGATGTAGTCAGGTTCAAAAAAAGCGGTGATTTAATGGAATCAACTGTGAATTTCTATTGATGACAATTGTATGGAACAATTTGAAGGCAGCCTCTAGCTAAGGAGATATTAAAGTTGTTGTCTGAAAGAAAAGAGAAACTGTGAAAATGAGGACTGTGTTTCTTTTACTCCTAACCTATTTCTACTGTAGTTTTCTGAAGCATTTGGAGGATACTAGAGGAGTAGTTGTATTAAAATGAACTTGCATGACAATTCTTCCCTGGGTTCAACAGTTTTGGTGTGTATAAGTGTTTTGCTCTGATTTCTTTATTGTTGTATCATTCAAGAATCCTTACTAAAGTGCAATATGGAAGTGCAGTATCTCATTACATTATTACCAGAAGTTTTATTTTATTTTGGTTTACTTGTTTTTTTATTATTATTTGTTTAATTTCAACTATCTCTGATAGACTGTTTTCTAATAAAATTAACTTTCTGGAATGAAATTTATTTTATTTACCCACATTTTTCCTCAGCTAGACTTCTGCAGAATGTCTTGATTTTTTGTACTGGTGACAACACTTTGAAAAGATTAAATGAAAACTAGATGATCATTAAGATTACTAGATGATTCTGCAATAGCAGTGGAGTTACTGTGTGCTTACCGTCTTTTCTTAACTGAAATTATGAATTCCATTATCAGAGCCATGGGAACACAGAATGGTTTGCTAGTCATGCTTCTTTAATACAGTCCAGGATGTGGTTGGCTTTCTGGGCTGCAAATTGTCTTCTGCCAGGTGGGAAGGAAGACTCTTATCTCCTTGGAAGTTCACTAAAGATGTCTTTAAATGCTGGCAGAGTGATGTGCAAGGACGTAGTAAATACCTTTTGATAGTTCTATATCTATGAAGTTAAAAAAGTCAGACTAGAGCAGAAGACAGTCTTGGGCCCTGGAGTCTGAAATTTACTGAAGAATAATCAGATTTTTCCTGATGATAATATTCTATGACCATTCCACGTTGTTCAACTGAAATTGATTTGATTTTGCAAACTTGAGGATTCCTAAGCCTGAAAACTATCTAATATTTACTGAAGATACTGAAAGAATTAATCTGGGTTAGTGTGTGTGCCTGAGTGATTATACATGTAAGTGTATAAACATGATTTCTGAAGTTCAAAAGTAGCAGGTAAAGGCTTCTTGAAAAAAATTTTACTTAGTGGTATGTCTGGACTTAGTTTTAAAAGATGAATATCCCTTTTGAGAAACAAATGAAATGGAAGGACTTCCGTCCAATACTTTGCCGTAGATGAAGAAAAAATCTTGACATAAATTTTTTATTGGCTTTTTTTTTATATGTCTCTTTCAAGAGCATGCATTTATTGCTAAGTAGAGAATCCATTTTAAAGCTTTAATTCATCTAGAAACATTTGATACATGTGATGCCAAATAACTTCATAACTTTTCACTTAACAGAAGATGCACTTGTCCATTTTATGTATTTTACTTTTTCTTGAGTTCATCACGATCTACATGTACACAGCAGAACTTCAGGTATGAATAAAGAAACAGATTTAAAAAAATAATAGAAATCAAGATCATAGGAATAGTAGTGGTTAGATTTCATCTTTTGATTTTTCAGTTGCAATTAAGGGAATAAACCCTGTGCTTATGTTTTTGGAATATTTGTACAAGCATGTGATTAACTGCTTGATACAGAGATTCTTTGTACATTTTTTTTTTATGTACGACAGAAAATTTGTTACATAAGCTGATCTGAAATTTGGAATTGTATTTACCACGAATTTGGATAAATTAGGTTTTAATTTTTTTTGTTTTATTTTTTTATAAGTGAGCGTCTTGTTCCAGTTTATGCACAGACAGGAAGGAGGGTGAGCTATACTTGTTCTTGGTTTTTGCTTTTGGAATGTTTCTGATTTTTGTTTTGATTTGATTTTATTTTTTTGTATTATTAATTGCTAGGCATCTTACCAATTGCAGCTATTCTCTTAATACTTTCAGAAACGCTGTAGAGATATTATCTAAGGTAAGAGAACAGGAACTTGTAGGAAAATTTCTGTAGGAAATAATGCAAATCTAGGAAAGCCTATAATAAACTAACATCTGAGCTGAGAGTGTAAAAAGTGCACTATCCTGAATCCCTGATTTTGTACCTCTGGGACATAGCTACTGAAGAATGAAGCTCAGCATCCTGTTAAGTTCCCAGACTATCTGCCTCAAAGACAGTCATATTCATGTAACATTATTTTTATTATCATTCCTTTCCTACAAAACTATAGCATGCAGAAGTATAATGTCACTTTATTTTATTTATTTTTATTTTTTAATTTGAGGTGTGTTTCCTGTGAAGTCAGTTTCACTGGTTTATTTTTATGTCTTTAAGTTAATTTTTGTTATTTTATACAAAATGTGATTTGTTTTCTTTTGTACTGTTGGTAGACTTTTAGATTAGAATTTCAGTAATCTAATCTGTTCTCTTAGAAGTAGTAGCTTTCCAGTTCCTTATGACTTCCTTTGCTTTCCAAGATTTGTTGATGTCAGGCTAATGGAATCTGCCAACTTTTTAGTCAAGTTTTTTGTTTTGTTTTGTTTTCTCCCTTGGAAATAATTTGATCTACTGACAAAGTTTTCTGCTTAAAAAAGCAGTCCATTCTATGGTCATGGAAAACATTTCCTCTTCATTTGCTTTGAGTAAATCATTCTCGTCCATCTAAAAAAAGAACAGTAATAACACAAGTATTTTTTGTACCATTAACAATTCCACCACCTACATCTAATTAACTATACTATTACTAAGAAATGTTCATTTTCTCATGTACATTAATACTTATCCGAGATACATAATTACATTTCAAACTCTGTAACTATTTGAAATTAATTGAAGAATGGTACAGCGAAATATTTATTCTGAACATTTTTAGAGGTACTTATCCCACTGAAAATATTTCTGTCATAGACAAAAGAAAGAACAAATTGTCTGATTGTATAGAATTTCGGTGTATTTAATTATGAGGCTAAGGATATGAATCATCAATGTTTTCACTTTCTGTAGTGCAAATAATGAGCAGCAATGAATCTAGTCACACTGAAATGCAATCTTGAAATGGTATGTGAATAATATTGGCTCATTTATTCCTTAATAAAAGTTAAATAATCCAGGAGCAAGAACATTTTACTGGTTTAATACAGTTTCATTGGGTCATATTTTCAAAGTATTAAAATGGTTATTGTTGAAGAATAAATGGAGAATATGTAAGAATGTAAAGTAGAGAATCATCTGAAAGAGGGATATTATATTTAATTTTGACCTAAAACATCTGTGCTAATAAACAGTGCTAGTGGATCTCAGTTCTAGCCTAGCTATTATTGTGTTTATTATATCACTTCTGCAGGTGTAACAGCTAAGGCATGGTGATAGTGAAAGAATTGTAAAGCAGAGAAGAAAATCTAGATATTAATTAATTAAATCTAGATACTCTCAACTCTGTGTCTGTTTCACTTTGATATGTAAATTTATTGATGGTATCTAAAATAGACAGACACTCACCCAATATCTAGTTAGATGGACTAGTTGAATGCATTAGTTTACCATAAATATTACCCTGTCAGCTTCTATTAATGTATAAAAGAAGTAAAAGTATAAATTAAATTAATTTGAGAAGACTGCATTAAAAAATTATTCAAATGAGCGAATGATTTTCTACAGAAGTAGGTAGAATTTGTTAAAGATGAGTATTTTCTAACTTAATCCAATCACAGAACTTTCCTGTAGGTGGACTAAAAACAACTGCATCATTCATTAGCAGAAACTATTTCTCTCATGTGTCAAATCCCTAAAATGAGTTTTCACTGTGGCCCCGATCTTTGGCACTTAATATGCCTCTGGGTTGCAAACAAACAAACAGAGGGGACTCATTTTACCTATTATCTACCTTCTGGAACAGTTCTTCTATTGTGTGAGCATGATGTACATTGTGACATGGTAATGCAATATTATGAAGCTGTACCAACTAGTATTCTTTTTGAGAGCACAGTGCTGGCATGCCAAAATGGTTTGAAGTGTGACTGCCTTATTTTGTTGTTTTTTATTTTTGTTGTTGTTATTTGTTTTTATTTTTGTTTTAAGAACTTGGAAGTCTCCTTATTTGGTCTTGGAAGAGAATAGAGAAGCTTTAAGATGTCAGTAGTTATTTGATCCTCATCACCAAACTGAGCAGCATATGGGAAAGGACAGGATGTGTGTGTCAGGGGGAGCTGGTTAAATAATGATTAAAGATCTGGCTCTACAAAACTGCTTTGGTAGAGGTACACATTGTTACACTTCTGAAATTAAGTATTTAAAAAAAAAACTAAGGTGGATGAAAAAGAAATAATCTTGTTAAGTTTGCCAAGAGGTCTGCAGTGAAATGGCAACAACAAAATAATTTGTATTTTCATGTAAGGGTTGTTTATTTTTTGCCTTCTCTCAAGCCGTTTTTATTTTTCCTGCAAGCTTACGATATATGACTAACTTTTGTTCCTTAGATTGCAATCATTCTGCGCTGCACACAAATCCATGCCTACTAATGAGCAATTACTGATAAGAAATAAGAAACATACCTGCTAATTAGAAGACTAGCGAATCATCTCATGAGCTGTATCTTAGCCAGCAGATGATTCATTATTATTAACAGAGAGACTTAAGGAGGAAGCGGAATAAGGAGGCAGATACTTTGAATGACCTAGCCTGGGGTCTGCTCTACACCAGAAGAGCCGAAGTAGGTTAATTGGTATCTAAAAGGATGTCATGTCTTAGAATTCAATTAGTTGGTTACAGGGCAGGGATTAATAGAGTCTCTCAGACCTCTAACAAATAAAAAAAAAAAAAAAAAAAAGGAAGCAAAAAATGTTCTATTTGATGGATTTCATTAGCAAATACCTTATGAGAACTTCCCTTCTCTTGTGTACACTCTCAGAGGTCAGAAATGTCAGCAATAGGACTCCTTGATGTTCGTTTTTATTAGAATTATGGTACTGGATCACATTATGCGACATGTCAGATACCTGTCTTCCCAAAGCTCAGTTGGTGTTCTTGTGGGTTTTCTTCTAATAGCAGCATTAACTGTTACAATTTCCCAACAATTTCTTAATGGAATACTGTTTTAATTTGTTTATGAGAAAGGAAACCTTTGGTTTCAGGCTTGGATAATGTCAGTTGTCTTTCTCAGGATGATTATTTTCACAGTTCTAACCCAAGATCCTTCATCCATTAACAGGTTTATTTTCACTGATTAAAATGTGATGGTAAACTTTCTGGTGAAATAGCTTTGCTCTTTCATACTTCAAACCTCAGATACACCTGTTGCAATCCTTATGAAAATTTGCATGAGAACAGTCAGAATACAAACCTTTTAAAAAAATAAAAAATAAAAAGCTTATTCTTCAATCTTGTTTTGTGCTGGAAAGAAGGACTTCAGTATGTGTTGTAGTGATGTGGAAAGACAAGTACTGTAATCCTGAGTGCTATGCTATAATCCTTCTGCCCTCCTCCTCCTCTTTACTCAGAGCTGCTGGGCATGATGCATATGGCATGCAAACACATTAGGTTGATTCTGTACAGCTACCCTGGCTGTGTCACCTTCCAGCTTCATGTGCATCCTCCCTGGGGGAACAGCATGAGAAACAGAGGAGGCCCTGATGTTGTCTAAGCACTGTTCAGCCAGCAAAAGCTAAAATGTCAGTGTGTTATCAGCACTATTTTGGTCACAATTCTCAAACATAGCGCCATATGTGTTACTATGAAGGAAATTAATTCTGTTCCAACCTGACCCAGCACAGATGACAAAGCTAATAACAGAAATCAACTGTGCATTTTTCTGCCTCCTTACCCCATCTTTCCTGGGCTCAGGGAGCCCATCTACTGATGCTGAGAAAATAAAGTTATCTGATTGAATTAAATAAATGGGCAAGAGTATAAGATTGGGAAAGATGAAAACAAAAGTGAGTGAGGAAGAGAAACGTACATTGTGGAAGTGGGCTTTGAGGAAGTAGAGGAAAAACTGAATTTAAGTTGGAAAAGCACCATGTCAAAAAAGCTAAATTAAAAATAATTAAAAAAAAGAGTGGGAAGCACATGGTGCTAAACACCAAGGATCTTGGACCTTGTAATTTTTTACTATTATTGCTGATGTGATCAGCCATGCTACTTCAGCAAGGTGCTTATGAACTTCTCCAGCTTATTCTCTGGGAAGAGCAGGAGGAACAGGACACAGCATGTATACTTTCTCACAAAGAAGGTACTACTATCTGTGTATTCTCTGCAAAATTTTGGATGGGTATTTTAAGCTGTTATACCCACTGCAAAACAAATTCTTGCATGGCCCAGGGTAAGAGAGACAGACTTGGAAAAAAGAAAAACCTAAAATATTTAGTCTGAAGCAAAATCCAGAAGTCTCATGGAAAATGACATCAGCAGTTTTTGAAACTATTGGTTTCCCACATACCAAACATTTGGAGGAGCCACTGGAAAAGTGCCTGTTTCACACTGACTACAGATCTACATAATAGACTAGCTAAGAACGTACTGCTTCTATTGAGTTTTTTTCTTGCAAGTCAATACTTCTTGTGGTCGATCTAAATGTTCAGCTTATCTGAGTAACTGTTTGTCGGTGTCACACTCTACAATGAAAATGTGCTATATTTTTTCAGAAATAATATTAAATATTATTTTCCAAATTTGCCATGAAAAATGATGAGTTAGAAAGCTAAGAATCAAAAAATTAGGCAGCCTCAGAATTACCTCTATCAGCTTGCTTATACTATAACATGCAGAATATATAGTGATATACAATAATGAGATAGTCACAGAATCATAGAATCACCAAGGTTAGAAAAGACCTGTCCAGTCCAACTGGACAGTCCAACTGTCTGCCTGTCACCAATATTTCCCACTAAACCATGTCCGTCAGTGCAACATCTAAATGTTTCTTGAACAACCCCAGGTTTGGTGACTCAACCACCACCCTGGGCAGAGCATTCTAGCACCTGACAACTCTCTCTTGAAGAATTATTTCCTAAGGTCCAACCTGAATCTACCCTGGTGCAACTTGAGTCCATTTTCTGTTCCTAGTTGCATGGGAGAAGCGGCTGACCCCCACCTCACCACCAATAGAGAGCAGTAATTTTACCACTGAGCTTCCTCTTTTCCAAACTGAACAATCCCATCTCCCTCATCCGCTCTCCATAAGACTTGTGCTCTAGACCCTTCACCAGCTTCACTGCACTTCTGTGGACACATTCCATGACCTCCATGTCTTTCTTGTAGTGAGGGGTCAAAACACAATACTTGAGGTGAGGCCTCACCAGGACTGAGTACAGAATGATTAACTCCCCTTGAAAGGGGAATGTTGCTTGTAGGCCTCAATAAGGAAAGTGTACCAATGGTAGTCTTCCCATTTCTTTGCAGACCTTGAAAGAGGTTAAGGAAAAGTTTGGAAGACTTACAGTGAAACGGCTGTTTGAACACTAAACAGGTAGACTCTTGCCTTAGAGAAAACTTGCTTCTATTCCTGATTAGGCCAATGAAGAACTATGTGAAATCAAATAAATTGCTTAAGCAAAGCATTTGTCCACTTTCTGTTTTTGTTATTTTATGAATTGTCACTGTGATGTGAAGAGCAAGCTGATGTGAAACATTCTGAAACCTCTATTTCCCAAAGTGCTCATAGATAATGAGAGGTTGTTTTTCAATTCTGCTCATTGTTTCACTGATTCTGGCTATAGACAACAGATTTAGGCCTGTGAAGCTCTTAGCTGTTGAGACTATAGGCAACTAAGTAAAACCAATGAGGAAAAAATAAAAGTGTGTGCCAGCCAGCACTTCTATAATGTGTAGTAAATAAAGTATGTAGACCCAGACGACAATGAATACACATTAGGGACTGAGTGAAAAGTGTTAATTTTGTGCAGTGAATAAGACAGGGATTTTCCTGAAATCTGGACATACTGATCTTGTGGTAAACTGTTTGACATGTAAACATAAGAACTTTGAGTTCAGACAGCACAGGCAGCTGTTAATATGCCATTCTATGATGGTTAGCTGTATGACTCTCTCAACCTTCTTAGTGCTTTTTTACTGTTTTTTTGTTTGTTAATTTTTTATTTATGTGACACAAGTACGTGATAGGAGAGCAATTCTTTTTATCTGTAAGGTTTGTTTTTTTTGTCTGTAAAAAGAGTAAGAGGGGAAGTTTTTTTTCCTTTTTTAAAAATTGTTCTGAAATTCAACTTTTGACTGTAATTTGAAATATTTTTTAAAAGGTGTAATGTGAAAGAAATGAATTTTTTAATGATTTAAATATAAATCTGCTTAAAGTATTACTTAAATCTTATGAGAAAGTACATTCAGTATAACCATAATCAATGCTACAATTTTGATGACTTTGCAGACATATTTTTCTTTCTATTTCTCTGCCCAGAACCAAATTATTCTCATGTCATAGGACTGGTAGTTGCTACTAGCTACTGACTGGTAATATAATAGACCAATCAAACTATTGATATTGTGTAAGGATCTATAAAAACACTACCATAGTTAAAGAAACAGATTTAGAGGGGATGACTAAACTCCAGGTTGCAAAGTAATGGACAGTCACTAAAAGAATCAGGGACAGGCAGAGGCAGTTAGGGAAGCATCTTTCTTATGGGTCTGTGAGAGAACCACTGTAAAGGTCCTTACAATAGAAGGAAGCAGGTGAAAATAAAGATTTATGAGTTGAAAGAAAATAAACTTTTTTCTTATTACTGAGTTCGGAGAAACTAGGTTATATCTGTATTTTTTGTGTGCGTGTAAATAACAAGGTCAGTTGACTTTCCTAATGAAGAAAGTTATCCAGAGTTTGAACTTCAAGGATGATTGAGCTGAAGGGCATAAGAGCGAACTTCTTTGTAAGCATGAAACCAAACAACTCACGGACTAAAGAAACCATAGTCAAATATTTTTTGTATGCACAAATTGATGCAAATAATTCTCACACTGCAATTAATGTGAACAGAAATCAAGGGTGGTTTACTGGCGTAGAAAAATACGTTTTTTATAATCTATATACATTAAAAAGTAGTTAAATATTTTAAAGGAAAACATGTAATCTGAGATAAATATCAACAGTGAGAAAAGTTCTATAAAAAGAATTTTTAAAACTTCAGTGGAAGTTTATGCAGGCAAATATGAGTTATCGGTTTTGCATCTGTGAAGTAGTATGCAAACAGCACCATTTAGACAGAGTAAGACATTTTGCCTACGGCTCAGGAAAACTGAAGCATGATAGTGAAATAACTCCTTGGCAGCATCTTATGTTATATTAACTTTTTAATGAACTAGATTTTACCATTGTTATTAGGTTTTTGCTTCTGCTTTTCCATCAGTGACTTGCCATGGTGGTCATGTAATGATTCTTGAGTTGTACATCAGAACATGACTTCAGAATTGGATTCTGTGAGTGAGGGACAGCAAAAGGCCACAAACAAATGTAACTAGTCATTCCAGTTAATCTAATTAATTAATAAATCTAAATTCTATTACCACAGGCATAATTTTTTACATGGACATTGATACAATATATGTATAGAACCTGTGCGTTTCACATTCATGTCTTACTGCTGAGAGTGCTGGAACTGAAAGGTCCTTTATGTGCTGATGTTGTGTGGCTTTGATTTTGGTACGAGTAAAATAAGAGAGGCAGTGGAAACGTAGCCAGCATCAGCTGCTTTTTCTTGTATTTCTGAAAAGTAGCATCTCTTACACCTGTTTTTGATGTTTCATTGTTTACTGATTACCTTTACCCACCTGTTAAATAGGAACTTATAAAAGTGTCCTCTATCCTCATTTGGTTTCATGCTGTGTAATCATTTTCATTTTTATTTCTATCAGTCTTACTGGTAGTTTTCTTGTTAATGAAATGATAGCATTTTAAATGTAAGTACATTCATATGTAAGATCAATTTTATCTCCACAAGTCTACACATGCATAAGCTTAGTCTATAACTTTGTCACTATCCTGATAATAGAGTCTAGGACCAATGAAAAAGGTATTTTTTTTTATAGTGTGCAGTATCTCATTCTTGCTAAGACATAAAGTTATCTCTTTTAGATATCTCTTCAAGGTCTTTGCATCCCCAGATGTCTCTCACTCTGTATCACTTCTCTTGACAGTAAAAAAATCTTTATGTAATGAATAAAAGTGAAAATAAATATTTCTATTTGTTTACTTAAATTCTAAATTTTATAGTCATTCTGTCCTGAATTTTTAACTTGCTCAATTTTCTTTTTTATTTACTGTGACAAATCTCCCTGAGAAGACAATACTTAAAAAAAAAAAATTAACTGATTTAGACCTCAGTCATGAAATCAAGGCTGGATGAAAAAACTACTAGATGGACTATAAAGTAGTACCTCTGCTGAGATCAGATGGTGAAGAATGATGGCATCTGACTGACAGCTGGTAATGAGTATATTGACACTAGCAGGTGATACTGCAGCCCATGTTGAAGTACAGAGTTTCGTACCCAGATAAGACAAACTGAAGTACCAACACAGGTTGGGACAGCACTGGTTGGGTCGCAACCCTACTGTAAAAAACTTCAGGGCTTCAAATGATGGCAGGGTGAATGTCATCCAAATATCATGAAAAATGCAAACTGCATACCAGTTTGACTGTAATGAGTAGATCAAGGGAAATAGTGGGAGCCCAGAAGAGGGTTACCAGGATGGTAAGAGCCTAGAGCTCACAATTGGTGAGCAGTGCTTGAGGAAGCTGAGTTGTTCAGTCTTCTGTAAATGAGGGGAAAGACCATCTAATAGCAACATGCAGCTACTTGAAGAGTTGCTGCAAAAGACAACTAATTTGAGGTCTACGGTGGCATGCTATACAATAAGAATCAAGGGCCCCTGATTGGAAGGGTCAGGTAGAACATCAGGAGAATCTTCTCTACAAGGAATGTGGTAGAGAACTGGAGAAAATTCTCCAGTGGAGGCTGGAGAATCTCTATTGTTGGAAAGTTTTGAAACTGAGGTGAAGTCATGTCTGAATTGATCTGGATTTGGTGATATACCATATATGTAGCATTTATGTGACTCTGTGAGTAAACATAATGCTCTTTATAACTATATTCACACATAAGGCAAAATCAGCCGTGCATATTTTTCTTTTGTTTTTCTGAGTAAAATGAGTCTAATCAATATTTCTTTGTTTAGATGTCTGAGCATTTGTATCTTAATAGGTGATATGTATTTTCCATAAACTGATTTAATTTAATTGAAATATATGCTAGATGATTACTGCTTGATTTCTTAGAATCTAGGTTTTAATATTTGGTTTGAAATTTGTCCCTTGCCCTGCTGGTTTCCTTTATGCCCTGCATTGCTGCCTTTCTAGTTTTTGCATGATTCAAAGATGTGCAGTGAGTTCACTTTCTCAGTTCAGCTATCTGACTCTAGTCATCGGTAGCTGCAGTTCAAGGATTTTACTGGTTTTCAAAGCTGCCTCAAAATCCACTGTATGCTGGTGATGAAGTGGGTCAAATAGCTTCCTGCAATAGACTAATTTTAGCTCTGATATCAGCATTTCTGTTTTTTGCAGAACTACAATTAATTTCATTATTATTTTTTAATTCATTCAACTGTCTTGAATATTCACTATGCACACACTGAAAATACATGCCTGAAGTTAAACTTTTCCCTGGATGACTATAACACATTAATTCTTGTAGGCTTTTTTACAGTGATTGATTTTGCAGTGGATTTGCTTCAGAGTACATGTGATAATGTGTGCAATTTTATAATCCTTGTTTTCTTAAACTGCATTACAACCAGATTAAGAAAAATGGCTAAATTATAAATTTAGATTTTATGATTAAAAATTTAATTAGAAGTAGCTTGCTCACAGCAACTGCTCAAGCTCTGAGTATAAATGGAGCTTATTAGTATTGCTCATCGTGAAAGGGGGTTCATTAACATGTTTCCCCATGTGCACAGAATAGATATATTGCCCTGCAAACTTTCCTTGCAGGTATGCATCTGTCCTAAGGAGACAGCTGAAAATGAGGGCCATGTCTGTGCTGTAAGTGGAAGAGTGATTGTAATGTGAGCAGTCTATTGTAGTATACCATTTCAACAATGCCATATGTTAGCAGAGGCAAATTCTCTGTGTACATCTCACCTACTAGAACTTGGAAGATATTGATACCTGACCTAGATGCAATAGCATATAGCATATAGTATAATTTTATAATTCATTCATAGTATGGATGGTATATAAGTCTTTAGATTTTCTTATAATTTGATTTTAGTCACAGGAATATCATCAAAACTGTAGTTGCAGACAGTGGTATCTGTGCTGAGAAATTTATCAAGAGGTGGTGAGAAACTAAGACATGGAGAGAAAAATACATTTCCTCTTATTACTACAACAAGCTTTTCAGAATATTAGTGCTCTCAGAAAAATAATTATTTGCAAATTTTTTTTAAATGGTGAGCTTTGTTCACAATTCTGAAAATATTATGATGAGTTGTTGAGTTGTTAAGATGTGCAGAGAGAAAATTAGAGAGGCAAAAACCCAGCTAGAACTCAATCTGCCGGGGTAAAAGAGAACAAGAAACTCTTTTACAAATATATTAACTGTAAGAGGAGAGCTAAGGAGAATATTCATTCTTTACTGGATGAGGCCAGGAACATGACGACTAAGGATAAGGAAATGGCTGAGGTTCTCATTGCCTTCTTCACATCTGTCTTTAAAAGTCAGACCGGTACTCCACTCTCTAACCTGAAAGTCTCAGTTGGAGAGCAGAATAAAACCACCACAATTCAGCAGGAAACGGTCAGAGACCTACTACTGCACCTGGACTGACACAAGTCCATGGGGATGGATGAGAATTACCAGAGAGTGCTGAGGAAGCTGGCAGAAGTGATAGCTGAGACACTCTCAATCACTTATCAGTGCTTCTTGTCGACTGGTCAGGTCCCAGAAGACTGGAGGCTTGCCAGTGTGATTCCCATCTACAAGAGGGGTCATAAGGAGGATCCAGGGAGCTACAGATCTGTCAGCCTGACCTCAGTGCCAGGGAAGATCATGAAGCAGATTGTCTTGAGGGCGACCACTCAGCACGTGTGGCAGAACCAGTGGATCAGGCCCAGCGTGCATCGACTCATGAAGAGCAGGTCCTACTTGGCCAACCTGATCTCCATCTATGATCTAGTGACCTGTCTGGTGGATGAGGGAATGGCTTTTGACATAGTCTACCTAGTCTGTAGCAAAATCTCTGACACTGTCTCACACAGTATTTTCCTGCAGAATCTGGCAGCCTGTGGCTTGGACAGGTACACTCTTTGTTGGGTAAGGAACTGGCTGGAGTGCCAGGCCCAGAGAGTGGTGGTGAATGGAGTTAAGTCCAGCTGGAGACCTATCACAAGTGGTGTTCCCCAGGGGTCAGTATTCGGGTCTCTCCTCTTCAATATTTTTATTGATCACATGGACGAGGGCATTGAGTGCACCCTGAGTAAGTTTGCAGATGACACCAAGTTGGCTGGAAGTGTCAATCTGCCTGGGGATAGTGAAGCCCTTCAGAGGGATCTGGATAGGCTGGATCACTGGGGTGAGGCCAATGGGATGAGGTTCAACACCAAGTGTCAGTGGCCACAACAACCTCAGGCAATGCTACAGGCTTGGGGCAGAGTGGCCGGAAGACTGTGTAGGGGAAATTGACCTTGGGGTATTGGTTGATGCTCAGCTGAACATGAGCCAGCAGTGTGCCCAGGTGGTCAAAAATCCAACGGTATCCTGGCTTGTATCAGAAGGAGTGTTGCCAGCAGAAGCAGGGAAGTATTTGTCCCCCTGTACTCAGAACTGGTGAGGCTGCACCTCAAGTACTGTGTTCAGTTTTGGGTCCCTTACTGCAAGAAAGACATTGAGGCCCTGGGAGTGTGTTCTGAGGAGGGCAACAAAGCTGGTGAGCAGTCTGGAGCACAGATCTTCTGAGGAATAGCTGAGGGGTCTGGGACTGCTGTCTGGAGAAAAGAAGGCTTCGGGAAGACCTTATTGCTCTCTATAACTACCTGAAGGGAGGTTGAAGTGAGCTGGGGTTTGGCCTCTTCTCTCTTGTAACTAGTGATAGGACTAGAGGGAATGGCCTCAAGTTGCACCAAGTTCTAAATGGATATTAGGAGTGGTCAGGCACTGGAATGGGCTGCCCAGGGAGGTGGTGGAGTCACCGACCATGAAGGTATTCAAGGAATGTTTAGACTTCGTGTTGAGGAGCATGGTTTAGCGAGAACAATTGGTTACAGGTGGATGGTTAGACTGGATGATCTTGTAGATCTTTTCCATCCTTGGTGATTCTATGATTCTATGAAATTTTGCACCCTTTAAGTATGTTGAAAACTTCTTTCAACATTTCAACAATTAAACATTGTTATTCCATGACGCAGAAAATATTAACTACATTTTACATCATTATTTTAAAAAGAGTGTTTACTGATGTTTAATCTCAAGATTTTGTAATAGCCACACGTTCAGAAGCTCTACTTATTCATTGTTTCCAAGCATTACACTGGTTGTTTTAACTACTAATCACTTCGTATTAGCATGAGACTATTGTGTGTCAGGAAGAAAGGTGGGAGTTGGAACAGCTGCTGTAATCTTTTAAATATGGTTTAATAAGAGAATTTAAGGTGAATTCTCTCCTATTTTCAGTCTAGGGGTGTATAGCTGCAATCTCTGACTACCACTTTTATTTCATTATTGCTATTTGGATTCTCACATCTTCCAGATAAAAAAATTTCAGGGAAGCAAGCAAACACATTGCAGGATAGAAATGTATCTAATGCAAATATTTGTTTCCAATACAGGTAGAAATACATATTTCAGGAAGTGGTGTCCTTGTCTTCTCATAAATAGCTTCATCATTGCATTTAAAGTGGCAGATTATTCAAACTCTGTAAACTTTTTACTGCATTTTTTCACTTTTGTATTTCCTCAGTTATGATAGTAAAGTATAAATAGTATTTATAAGAAACAAATTTATTGAAAGAAAATGAAGGGGTAATTTAATTGACATTATGGGTGTTCTTATGGTGTATTTTTTTTTGCTGATTACAGGTTTCAGAAGAAGCACTCCATCACCGTAGTGAGGAGGAAGAGTCTTTACAGGGAATGGAGCCATATCTTGTGAGGAGGTTATCATCCCGTAACATCCAGCTTCCCCCTCTGGCTTTCAGGCAGCTAGAACAGGCAGACTGGGATAAAAAGAATGACACTGAGACCATCCCACGGCCCACAACTCTTCCACTGAGGATTCCTCCTCTGATTGCCATTACATCTGCAGAGTCCAGCAGGTAAGGTCCAGCAAGTTGTTTTTGATTTGCCATTTTCCATGATAGGTGTAGGACAGCAGATCATTATTCTATGACAAAATCCCCTAAAAAAATATATGGAAGTCATTTTGTAGAGTTTAGCAGAGTTTAGTTTTTGAGAATAAAAAGTTCATATGTGAATCTGTGAACAAAAAATTATCACTCAGATTGCAAACCTTTTGGTCATGTCCAAATACAAGCACTGGGAAACATTTTATCTGAACCTGATCAATAGCTTCATAGTAAAAAAGTAATAAGTCTGTATTACAGGGGCTTGAATAACCCTTTTGGAGTATTATAATAGGGGCAGACTTTCTGTACTCAGAAAATATTTTGCTCAATGCAGTTTCAAAATCAATGGCAAGGAATCATGAGAGGATTGTGCTTGCTTCTGAATGTCTAGTTTATTTATAATAGAAATAGTTGTGCATACTTGTCTGTAGTGAGTATTATGGTTTCTTCATATTACACTCATGACTTCCCATATCAAGCATGTTTTCTAATGTAACCTTTTCAGATCTTGATTATTTTTCATGCTATCTTATTGTGTTGTTTTCCAAAATGTGAGTTGCTTAGGATGTACTATACTCTTAATTGTGAAGGCAACACAGCAACTTGGTAACATAATGATCCCTAAAGAAAAGGCAGGATAGACACACTGAGATCTGAAATGCAAAATTTAGAAACTTGTGGTCACATCAATAAATCTAGTGTACTCAGCAGCCTGTAGCTGTATAAAGAATGTAAGAGTTGTACTATGTGAATTAAAGCTGTAAATATTCATTAGGATGCTATGGAAAAAATTAAAAAAGTTTTATCTTTATACATAACATTGCCTCATAGGTCTCATTCCCATGTGTATTTATTTCTGGAATAGGTGAGACTAGTTCTGAAAGCATACTTGGTAAAACATTCACTACATCTATAAGGAATTCAATACCATTTGGTAAGGGTTTAAAAACAGATTGATGTATTGATTCTTTGCCTACTTGTTTTCTATCCATAGAGAATGGAGACAATATTGGTCTGAAATCTGGAAGGAAAATGAGTGTAGGGGCAATTACGGAAGTCCATATTTATGGCCTTTCGGAATTTCAGGTTATTTATCTATGAAAATTAAATTATATTTGGGTGTAAACCATGTAATACCCAAGAGGTACTTTGTGTTTTGGAGAGAATTAGCTACCTCAAAACACTGACTGAAAAGAATAACTATGTGATAGATAAGTCAGGTAGCAGAGTAAATACTTCTGTCCAATGAAAAAGTCTAAGCGATTGTTGACTTTTTGAGATATGGTTGTTTTCCGGGCTGCATTCAAATATGCTACAGCAAGACATTTTAGTGGGTATTCATGTAAATAACAAACCTGAAACATATTGGTTATTACTTATACCTATCTGCTGTACTCAGAGATCGATGTCCTTGGAGAGGTTTCTCTGCATCTGAGAATCCGTTGTAAACATTAGAGACATTATAGATAACTTTCTATTCTGCCTATGGCTTTCATTTCTGTGCATGATAAAACTTGTTTTGAAACTGGACAAAGAAAGATTTATCTATAAAAATAAACTTTATTTCAGGGAGCAACTGAGAAACAGCAGATCTAAAGATTGTTAAACTGAGCTGCCAGGCTGTTTAAGCAAACAAAGTAAAACTGAACACAACAGCAGAAGCAATTATAATTTTGATGCTTCTTGGTAATATAAAATCGGTAGCTCTTAGGATTCTTTCTTAGCTGAAGAGAAATTACGTTGCTACAGGAAGAACATTATTTTAGAAATAGAATTTCTCTAGATGTTTAATGCCATTTTCAGTAGTTAGCTCTCTCAAGCAGCTATGTGTTTCTCATTTACATGCTCATAATGCAAACCCAACAGCAGGAAAAATCCATCCTCTTATCAAGGTTTTTTGTCTGCATGAATGTATACAGATCTATTCCCTTTTTTTCAATGGGCTGGCAGAGGTGCAAGAGCAGTTGAGTAATAGGAAGTAATTTTAAGAAAGAAGAATGTAATCACTAAAGACAAGCTAAATTACAAATACGTATTTTTGGAGGAAGACAATAAAAAAAATCCACAGATGACACTATGAATTGTCTTGTACTGCAGTTTAAGTACCTGGAATGCACAGAACTCAAAACAGTCACAGTAGATTTAATTTTAAAAATACAGTGTGTATTCTGTTCCTAAACACACATTAACATTCTCAGACTTTTTATTTTATTATTTCTTTCTATCTTCGTGGAGCCTCAGGATTGTTTCTGTTTTTTGTTAGCTTTTCATGAACTAGACAGATTAACTGAAGCTGCTAATTTAAGAAATAAAACAAAATAAATGAAAAGCTAGATAGTAAATATTCAGAAATATTTTTCATATTTTTCACACTTGTAAATGCTTACTTTTACTCTAATGAGAGGCTTCAAGCTATCTGTTATTCCTTTCACCCTTCTAATTTTTTTCTACACATAGGTTGCTGTTGAGCCTGACTCTGATTTTTTCATCCAGATTTAACTGAGAGGTTATCAAAGATCATCATTAAGATGAAGGATTCATGTACTGTACTGAAGTTTCACATATAATATTGCTAGTAGGAGCAACAAAAAAATCCTGCATAAAAATTGATAAGTCTGCTACTGGTTGCGACAGTTAAATTTGTGAAATATAACTGTTGCAAGACCTTACAGTGAGAAGATTAAAAACTGTTGGGCAATTACTTTTGATATTTCAACTTTTTTTTTTTAAGTAACATAGATCTTACATATAACTTAAAATGTGGTATCCTATGGTAAAGTAGAATAACAGTATTTTGTTTGTGTATGTGATTACATGCTTTAAATTTTTCCAATTTTCTTCAGATAACTAGAATTAATTTTACCAGCATTTTTGATACAGGTAACAGATATGATGCCATTTATGAATGAATACACAGATAAGAAGGGTTTGATAGTAGATTTTTGCTTTTGCCAAAGCAGATAATATTAGATTCATGGAGGACTGTTATACTCATCTGAACCTCATTTGTTTGAGAAAGTTTAAAGAATTTGGTTGTACATCCTTTACAATAAAAATTTCAAAGAGTTTTCTTTCCTCTATGTTTGTTTTGCCCAACAGCCACAGCTCCAGACTTGATTCAATGGTATCCTAATATAAATATTTGCTTGAGTAAGTGTGATACTATTAATTTTTATTTTTTCTTTCAGACACTTAGGTTTTATTTAGAAGGGCAGTTGGTCAAATCTGTATTTAATAATGGTTTTGATTTGACCACCATTGAGGTATATTTATCATGTCCTTTGAAGTGAATTAAACATACTTTTGCTTAAGCAAAGTAATCTGCAAGGCTGCAGCATGATCTGAGTCCTTACATACTCTTACTCTAGTGTCAATCATGTGAGCATAGAAATCATATGGCGTTGGGTTCATCACCCAGCACCTAGAAGCATTTGGGTATTCAAGTGCACAACAATCAGACAATGCTGTGGCATTTCTTATCAAGAAAGACTTTACTCTCTTGTGGAATCTGCCTTGTGGAAACTTTCACTCTTGACGCCAGACAGTCTGTCACTCTTGATTCTTGCTGTTCATGAGAGATCATTCTTTGGTCATGAATCCCTATTGCTGATCACTTAAAATATGAAATTTTATCATCCCTGTTTGTGAAGCTTCATGAAATTTAATGACAGACTCTTCAGTCACCTTTCTTATGGAAACTCTCTCTTTGCACTGTGTAACTCAAAAGAAGAGATGGGTAGGAATAGATAGGATAGGACTGAGATATTCCTATCTGAATCTGCTTCTGTTAGACTCTGAAATGCAATGGCACATACACATACCCCACTGTGAACAGTGACTTTGAAGTACAAATTACTGTTGAAAAAATGAAGTATTTTAAAGTTGTCAGTGTTGTAATTCTTCTTGTCAAAGGTTTACCGGGCTGGATCGGCCAGGTTCCGTGACAATTGGTGCGAGGGACCCACGGACCCACGCCCCAGGAAAGGGGAAGGAAAAAGGGAAAAGGGAAAAGGGAGATGGGCCCATAAACAAAACAGCGGCAACGATCTGAGGAGTAAAGCTAATTTACTAAATAAGATATCAGAAAGCAAAATAACACAATATAATTGGAATTGAGGCTAATGAATCAAATAAAATGAGCAAGAGAGAGTGTCCGATAAACCGAAGGCCTTACGCTAACGCTGAAGGTGATATGGCAGCGAGCACCCACTGCTGAGTCGATCCTGAAGGAGAGTGTCCCGTGACCGCTGAGAGTTTTTATCTCTTCCCTCTGAGCGGAAAACACGTAAAAATACAAAGCATCGCAAAGTCCTCTGGGGAATGTAGTTCTTCTTCTCTTCTGAGACAGGTATACCTGGAACTATCAATGATCTATGGAGCTGGAGAATTAGCTCTTTACCTCTTAATGCAATACATGATGTTATGATGTGGAATACCAGTACCAAAAATCATAAAACCATGACATTTCTGTCCTCTGAAGACATACAAATGCCATAGAATGATGGGAAATGTCATACTGATTGAATGTAAACTCTGGAGATAGAAGTTGTGTATTTCAGAACTTTATTTATTGGCTATCTGGACAGCAGAAGTTGTTTTGGAGAAAAGAAGTGGTTAGGAAGAATTTAGGAAGGCAAGCATCAGCCTGTTTTCTCAGGTTACAAGGGATAGGATTTGACTAAATGGCCTCAGGTTGCTCCAGGGGAAGTTTAGATTCGTATATCAGGAAGTAAAGGGCTGGTTAGGCATTGCAGCAGTCTGCACAGTTGAGTGTTGGAGCTGCCATCTCTGGTGGCATTGGAGACCTGTGGATGTCATGCTTAGTGACACAGTTTAGTGGTGTAGTGTTTAGGTAGTGTTAGGTAGTGTTACGGGGATGGTAGCACTTCATGATCTTCAGTACTTTTCCAACATGCACGCTTCTATGATTCTGTGATTTACCTATTCTTTGCTAAAACACAATCTGTGAGTGATTATTATGACTGTACAACACCAGATTTTTTTTTAATTGCATTCATATTGCTTATATACAACTGAAAGTGTATATATTAGTGTGCTCGTGGAACTCTTGGGAGCTGCAAGAATGACTTACACAATGATTAATTTCTGAAGTATTTTTTTTTCAATTCTCTTTCTCTTCTAGTACATAAGTTGTTCATTGTAGTGGCAGATCCATGGATTAGATAGACACTGAAATGCTTAAAATCTCTTTTCATCCATAAAAAAAGAAATTAAAGTTTTCTACATTGGAAATCAGAAAAAGAATTGATATAAAGCTATGCGTTTCTTCTTCCTACCCTTTGAGATGCACTTGTAATTTGTTTGTAATTATTGCAGACTGTAAACCAAAAATTAAACTTTTAATACATAGTTTTGAGAATAAATAGTATGAAAAATATTAGCATCATGAATGTGTTTGACACTGTACTCATGCAAACGGTTCTAATTTCAAATAAAATATATCTTCAAGCTTTTCACTAACTTCCATTGTCTTTTCTCCATCGAAGACATAATTCAAAGATTAGATTTTGTCTTCTGTATTTTTAAGAAAAAAGTTATACCACTGAAATGTGGAACTGCTAAGCAATAATTTTCACCTACTACATCGAGTATTCTTCAAAAAACAAACAAACAAACAAACAAAAAAACACACTTGGCTATTTTTTAAAGGAACTAAGTGTTAGAGTTTGATGATGAAAGCAAGGAGATTGGACCTTATCAGAGTAACATGCAGTAAAAATACAAGCTGGGGTAAAGCTGCTCTTTGGATTTATTTATTTGTAACTCAGTAGGGCAGTGTATGTAGTGAAAATAAGTGAGAACTATTGTTTGTGTAACACTAAAATAGGAAAAAAAAATTGCCATTTCATTTTCTTTATGAACTCAGAATGACGATCTCTGGGCTGCCATGCTGTAATTTTACTTAGGCAGCTTCTTATACATCTGTGCTGTGTGCAAAAGCAGATGTGTTTGTTACCTGACTCACCTTTCAGTTAAGAATAATGAAAAATAGCACCATAATTCTAAGCAGTTTTATTGTACATCTTTGTTTTAAAACTATTTTAAGCATGACCTAATGCTCATTTTACCTTTGAGAGATCAGTTAGTAAGCAAGTAATGTCATCTTTATTGTATAGGAAAACTCGCGCACAAAAAGATGGTGCAATTGGCCTAGACCACAGAGAAAACAGGTAACAAAGCTGTGAACAGAAATCCAAGAGCTTTTGGCTCCTAATCTGTTTCTGCTCCATGCTACCTGCCACGATGCTGCATTTTGGAAGAAAAATAAATAAGTAAGGGTGCCCCAAGGTTACCTCAAGGTTTAGGAGTAAACCTACTGTGTCAAGAAGAATTTTACTGACCAGATCTGAGACGGTGTATATTGTTAGTAGGAGTTAAATGCCTAACTCTTGTTAAACATCTGGACTCACATTCAGTCTCAATTTGTGTCACACTTTGCCTCACAGAACTCCAATTTACTAGTTTCTGTTACAAAGAAAAGTGTAGTAAACTAGTGTGGAATCAAAATGGAGTCAGTATTTAAGATCAGGTTTATTATAGGAGCAAAACAGAGGGAAGTTGTGAGGCAAAGTGAATGCTGGAAGCCTTCATGTTTTGTAGCATCCCGCACTTTTCTTCTTTGACAACAATTTCTATGCAGTTATGTGTATGCTGGAGTCATTTTGGAGAGCAACTCTTAGATAATTCTGTTGTTTAAGATCTATATTGACTAAGTGCTGGAGAGAGATAAGAAATCTGAAGGGGTTTGGTACCATAATGTACTAACAAGTGTAGAATAGTATATCTCACATCTTCAGTATCCTCACCCCCAAAGAAAATAATTATTTTAAGCTATACCTAACATTAAGCGGATACTTAAGTGGGACACATGTACTCATAGGCTATGAAGGACAGCAAAAACTTCTATCAGTCTCTTATTAGCTTGAGTGAAGTCCTTTCTAAATTTCAGAGTTTTGAATTGAAAAACACAATTACTATTTAAACTAGGATTTTGATTGTTTTTTTAATGATTAGAAATATCTATGTAGTATGCATTACTGGTCCCCCTCCCCTTCCCCCCCCTCCCTTCTTTCCTTTCCTTTCTTGATTTTTCTTCTCCCTTTCCCTTTCCATTTCCCTTTCCCTTTCCCTTTATTTTTTTTTGCTTTTCATGTTGTTTTTTATTACTCCTCATCTCTATTACCAATTTAATCTCCAGCTGAACTGGATACTAATTGCATTCTCAAAAAGCCAGGTGATGCTTCCATTTCCCTCCCTGGAAGTAGTTTTAACTTGCACTTTCTATATTCTTTTTGTATTTTAGTTCACTTACAAGTTCGTTTTTCTGGCAAGTTGGCATCCTACAGTTGTTTTTGAGTCCTTAATTGCAGTGTATCCAGAACACTACAGGAAAGTGAGTCATTGGCTTGTAGAAAGAGCTGATTATGTAGGATTTTTATGGTAAAATATTATTTTAATTATCAATTATTATTACATTCATAATGGATTTTGTAATGTGTCTAGGCACTTCTCTCTCCATTCATTTAATTTAGCACTATTGTATGTTAAAGAGACTGAGAGAGACTGTCTTTTTATGTAGTTGATTTGATTGTTAGTATAGCGACTAGCCATTTTCAATGTTATCTCTTTAAATCATTTCTCCCGATGATTCTTCCTTGACTAGTGTCTTAATTCACATGTTTCTTGCATATATGCCTTGATGATTACTGGTGTCAAGGTCTACAGCTGCAGTGGCTCATGCTGCGTGGAAAGCTCAAGAATTAAAAGGTTGCTTCTAATTATAATTGGATAAAATTGCAGTGAATTAGGGGAAGTCAGGGAACTTATTAAGATCATCTTTACTTTCTATATTGCAATTTTTAATAGTTTATGAAAGAGATTTTTACTGCTCAGCTATTGTCTATTTTTGAGCAAATAACTAGTAAAAAAATAAGATATTAATATATTTATTTGAGCAATCAGTCAAACCCAAGGCCACACATGTCTGTTCAGTATTAGAAGTGCAATGTAAAAAGAAGCCCATAAGAAAATAATGTCTTATTGTGTACTTTTTCACAATGTCATAGCGGTCCACTTAGAGATAGCAAAAGAAATAAAGAAATCTCATCCAGTTAGAGGTACACAGAATTTTCCTTATAAGGACTTCTTTCATTTTGGATATTATCTCTTTATAATATATTCAATATTTGAGATATCTTGGGTGTCTGACTAATTATCCTTTACAGCAATGTATAAATAGAAACGGGAAATGTAGTGGTCTGTCATGAGCACACAAAGATGAGAATCACTTCCGGAATGTAATCCGGCCAGCAACTGCAGGTTAATCTCACCTTTAGGAAAATTCCATCAATTTTCTCTCAGCCTGAAGGAGAACAGTCAAAGGGAAACAGAGAAACCAGCAGCAAAATGCCGCTTGTGGTGGTTGTGTGCAGAATGCTGCCTGGCATCTGAGCAGTTAATGCATACCTAGGAGAGAGTATCAAAGTAGAAGCATAGCAATTCTCAGCATTTACATGATCCAGTCTTTCTACAATTCTGTGACCACAGTCATTTTTATATCACCTCTGCTAAAGCTGATTGCAGGTATTTCTCATAGGTTCCTCCTCAAAATCAGTGGATATGACAAGGTGGTGCCCACACAAAGAATATGGGCTTTGGTTTAAGTCAAGCTGCTGTCAGCAAACTCCTTGCCTCTTCTTGCTTGTGCAGAGACAAAGTTTTTATGACATAACCTCACAATTGGTACACATAATTCACTGCTACTCTATAGCCTTATTGCATCTATATAACTCGAAACATACCTGGCTAAGGAAATCACCTGGGAATAAAATTGTTGGAGATTAGGAATTTACTTGGCAATGTCTGCCTTGGCAAGCTTATCAGTTCTGTATATCCTCTTCTTCCTAGTTGTTAAGCACCTGGTTGCTTCCAGCATGGGCTACAGGAAGTTGTCTAGAAAGACTTTTCAGCTAGATAAGTATGGTTATTCTTCAACAAAATAGATTGAAAGAGTTTCTCTTTTCTAGATTGCTTATCTGTTCATAACGTGCATTCCTTTTCTTCCATTATGCAGAATTTTCATCTGGGTTCAGACCATTAGTAACCAAAAAATAATAATAATGATGCACTTGTATGTTAGCATATACACAGTAAGACCTTGCTGCACCTCCTACTGTGTGCAATAAATTTTCTTAAAATGACAGAAAATTCAATTAGACATGTACATAAGATATTGCTAGGTAGGAATGTCGCAGCAGCAGAACTATATAATTCTTCATTTGGCCATGTATCCACATGAAATCATTTCTTTCTTATATTGTTTATTTATTTGTGATGTTACACAGAAGTGATCTGCAGTATATTTTATACAACCCGGATATAATGCTGATTACTTCTAACATAAAAACATACCTCAAAAGACACAGACAAGAAATATGTTTTTAATATTAAACAACTCGATCTTTTTTTTTTCCCTCATATTTTCCTGTTATGGATGCAAATAAATTGTGTGATTTCAGATTTATAATTTAAAATATATCTTTTGAACATATTTCCAGTAACATTTCATATTACTAGCAAATGATGGAGTTAACAGAGATTCCAAATCTCAAACAGGAATTTGAATACTTTACACTTTTAAGGGTTGCTTTTTAAATAGCTACACAATGTTGCATCCAAATTATACAGAATATTTTAGACCATGCTGTTGTGTCCTTTTCTGTGAGAGATTACACACTGTTGGAATAGTGCAAACATTTTATAATACAAAATTTTTATCAAATTGTAACAATTATAGTTGAAATTGTAAAGGAAAAGAAAATACTCAAAAAGATGGAATTTGTTTTTTCTTTTTGTCATGGAACATTTTTTTTAATATTACAGGGTTTTTTTTTTTAATAGAAAGCTTGGAACTTATTGAAATAATGTTTTCTTTACTGTTAAAAATTTTAAGAGAAAAAATCAGAGAGCGGAGAGTTAATCATATTCTTTATTGGAACACAGAGAAGAAGTGGGATTTTCTGGAAAAAAACGGAAAGTTAATTTTTTCATAGTCCTAATCAAAGTTATACTTTGAAATTATCAAGCATAGAAAGTGATTTCTACATGCATAATTTACATCAACTGTATGCTCTGTAAACAGTTTGTTAAATATATTCACATACCTACTGCCTTTATTTCTACTTTGAGACAACAGAAGTATTCTTGATTCTTTTAAACAGCCTAGTTATGGTTTTCACCTTCATTTTAAATGAAGGCTAGATGATAGTCCCCTGGAAAGCAAACAGATCAGAACCTCATTTCCTTACATTTCATCTTTACATATTATGATCTTCCTTAAAAGAAATAACATTTTATAGAAACAGAAATAATAGGAAACAACTTTGAAATTGGCTTACAAAATTATATAGGCAGATTAATTTTTCTTTCTTGTTACAGCAAAGAAAATAGAACAGCAAGCAATGAAAGGCTGTAGTTCTGGTTTTACCTCTTTCCCAACACTGAACCAATTTTCTGAGGTGTTTTCTGAGGTCTATTGCTTGAACTTCTGAGTATAAAGTAGAAGTGTAAGCCTTATCAGAGGATCTACTCTATGTGCTAGACCAAGATCTGTTTGACTGCTATTATTTTCAACAAAATAAGTTTCTGTGTAATCTCACGTAATGGATACGTAATGGTCTCATTCTGTTCTTTCTTGCCATATCTCTTCTACTATAATTTTCTTTAATTCAAAGTAATTCTAGCCTCCTTTCTGGTGTAGGCAGCAGGGTGATTAAATGCAACAGTTTCACGATGAGAACTGTCTGAATAGGTGACATCAGAATCTCATAGACTCTACAATAAAAGGTTTCATTATGGTAGTCTGTAGCCTTACCAGGTCTAATGTGTTAGACCTGTCTGAATCTCTCTAGAGAGAGAGACAGAAAATAAATGTTTATTGATGATTTTTATAGTTAAATATGATCTGAAATTCACTGCACATGCAGAAACGGAGATTTTTTTCACTGGGGGCAAATCAGTAGTGTGGACTTTTAGTTATTTTCCTCTAGTTTTGTATTCGAGCAATTGGATTTTTATTACTATGTCTGGAAAGTTTGAAGAAGTCCTATCATTCTCTGACTGCAATCTTTCTGCAAAATTCCTTTCCTCAGTTTCCTTCTGCTAGTCTGTCTAGCTCATATTCTTTCTGCTCCAGAGGGTCACATCTTCCTAATGCTTACAGGTATTTATCATAATCTCTGACACTGTTCAAAACATCTATTAGTCATACATATTCTGCTTTCCTTTTGTCTCTCACAGCATCAGATTTACCTTTTATGTTCCTTATCACTTTTGCAACTAGAATTACCATCTCTAAATGTATGCATGATTGATGTTGAAGGCTGAGTAGAAGGATGTATCAAGGATGTAGGTGACATTCATTACTGTAATTTCTGAGCCATTTTATTACAATGAAATTACAGAAATTTTGATACAATTTTGAAAAAAATACATATTAGCTACATAGTTAAATACAGATGTGAATAGTATGTTTTTGCATATGCAGAGAGAACTACGGTAAGATATTTAAATAAGCAGTCATAAAACTTGACATTATCTTAGTAATTTTCCTCAGTCAAAAGTTTAATCTGATTTTACAATAGCAAAAGCAAAATGTATAAAATAATCCATAACCCTAAATGTTTTTATGAGATACTTCAATTATTATACATGCATGAATCAGTAGCAATTTTCCTCTTCATCAAATGCAAATGTGTAATTGTGCTTTTTGATTCACAGATTAATTAGTACAAATTTGGACAATGACTATACTTTTGTCATATTTATGTTTGATGGTAAAATTTCTTGATATGGAATATGCTTGCAAAACCTGATTATTCTGCAAATAGGAATGGTGGCAAAACCCTGTTTAATTAAATGGGGGCAGATGCAGCCTACACAAAAGTACTAAAAGCTGTGTGGGAGATTAATGTAAAGTCATCAGCAGACTGGGGATTCCTCTGGAGACTGCTCTGTAAATTTAGCTTTAATTGAATACAGAGAGAAAAAAAAAAGATCTTAAAAGTTTCTCTTTTAAGTTTAAATGACATTTTAGCTTAAAGTAAACGATGATTTATAAACATAGAATTTCAATATTTTAATTGTAGTAAGGGAGGACAAAACTTTAAAATCCTGATAATAAGGTAAAAAAAAAAAAAAAAAAGTTGATTTCTCTGATAGTTTAAAAAACTTTAAAGCTCTCATTTAAAATATCTGCACGTTCAGACGGTTGTCATTTATTTTGTGGATAAACTATAGTCTAGCGGTACTTTGTAGAAATTTTTTAAAAAGAGTTAAAGTACAAGTTTAACTTAAGTAACTTAAACTGAAAAACACATAAATGTACTCAAGACTTATGACTTCTTTCAACACTGGATAGTACTGGATATGTACTAGAAGCTTCTGATGGCCTAATATCCCTGGAGTTTTCCTCTTGCCAAATGCTCTAATGAGCAGTGGAATCATGCTTGCTCCACTTTTTAGGATCTCTGAATAGAACGCAAGCATCCTGAATCCCAGTTCAGACAAGTGGCATTTCAATTACAGGTTGAGCTGAAGCACCGTTATTCCTTTGTTACTGCTAGAAATATGTGCCTTCCTTTAAAGCTGGAATATATATTTGCTGACAGATGTGAAACATGTATTTTCCGAGGCTGGTAAGGAATTGCTAGGAGCTGGTAGATCTAAGTTTTCACTAGATTTGAGGACAGAAAATCCAATAGTAGGTTATTTTGCCTATCACAGAATCACAGAACTGCAGGGGTTGGAAGGGACCTTTGGAGATCACTGAGTCCAACCCCCCTGCCAAAGCAGCTCCCTAGACCATGCTGCACAGGTGGGCGTCCAGAACTCCAGAGAAGGAGACTCCATCACCTCTCTGTGCAGCCTGTGCCAGTGCTCTGCCACCCTTACCATGAAGAAGTTCCCACACACATTTGTGCAGAACTTCCCATGCATCAGTTTGTGGCCATTTCCCCTCATCCAATCACCACATGCTACTGAGAACAGTCCAGCCTCATCCCTTTGCCTCCCACACCTTAGATATTTATAGTGTAGTCCAATCTGGAAAAAAAACAAAGCAAAACAAACAAACAAAAAAACCTAAAAAACCTGTCAAAAATAGTAGTGAGAGCTATCTATCAAAGAGCAAAGATGAACAATAGACCCTCTTGGCATGTAATAAAAAAATACAGAAAAGTAAACTTAACCTTTTTAGGATATTTTAAGAGGACTGACTGTGTAGGAGCAGCCCAAGATAATCAAATAGTAAAGAGAATGGTTATTTCAAGTTCAAATTGTAGAACTTGCAAATTTTCTAAGAATACTTAAGGTTGTTTACTTGTTTACTTCTAGAAGTTCCACAGATAGCTAAGTAGCTAAAAACAATTGTATTTGAACAGATCCATCCTAAAACTTTTTAATTTTAATTTTAACTCAGACCTTTGAAAAGCTACAATTGATGATACAACATTTTTCAGTCTCAGAATGCTAGCACAGTCAGTAAACAAAATTTGTGAAGCTTCTCTGGAACGCTTTCTAATGAGCCCTGATGGGATAACAGAAGTTATATTCATGGTAATCCTGTAATACAGCAGCAACAACTGCTACTGCTTTTTGCACCAATTCATGAGATGCTATTAGCATTACAGTGAGAGGAATTGTTTTGGGTGTTCCCTTCTGACTTTGAATTATATTAGAAATCCAAGAACAAAAGTTTTTGCTGATCATCTGTGATTCCATGAGGTAGGACTGGCAGCTTCGACACAGGGGATTCAGTGAGTTTTAACTGGTTTGTTTATTTATAAATTAGAATAACTTTAAGAAATACAGGTAACTTAAAAATATTATTAGAAATTTCCCTTACACTGTATAGAAAATTTTGAAGGTATCTGTAGAAATCTTGTCACCCTAAAAACCGCAGAAAATTAAATTTATAGAACAGGTTTACAGTAAGTGTAGTAAGTTTTTTTTGCCAAGCACAGTCAGACAGAGAAATCTCAAGGAAAAGCTATGCTACCAGTTTTCCAACTTGTGTCATGGCTAATAAAATGTACAAAGAGTATTACTGAAGCAACATGGAGTGTTATGGAACTGTCACAAGATTATGTCAAAGATGCAATTTTTTTTTTTTTAACTGATGTAATTCCTGTTTTGTACAGAATTTTCCATCGGAAATCTCTTCTTGTGTACTATGAAATCTTAATGATTTCAACTGTAACTTTTCAACATTCTCTATTTATGACAACATTTACTTTCACCAATTATTTCAGTAATTAAAGCAGTAAGTGAATTATAATTCTTACCCAGCACTATATTTCAGTCATCGAAATCAAGAAGTATTGAGGTGATTGTTTTCCCTTCAGCATTTAATGAATATTAACTATCTATCATTACTTGCAGAAATTACGGAAAGATCTTATTGCTTCATATTTTACAGTATCTAGCAGATTGAAAGAAAAAGAAACTGTACTTAATTTGTTCTGTATTAGATATTGAGACATTTCTCCTTTGCCAGAAAAATTTGATGGCCTTCTATGATGGGGTTACAGCATTAGTAAGGAAAGACTAACTGATACGCGGACTTGTATAAAGCATTTGACACTGGCCCACACCAAATGGAAAGATATGGAATTTGAGGGTGTACCACTTGGTCAATAAAGAGTTGGTCAGATAGTTGCTGTCAAAGCATTGTGGTCAACAGCTTGATGTCCAGGCTGTGGTGTCTATGAGTGACAATTGATATCTGTGTGGAGTACATGTTGGGACCAGAACTATTTAACATCTTTGTCAGTGAGATTTTCAGCAAGTTTGCCAGTGACACAAAGCTGTGTGGAGTGGTTGATATGCTGAAGAGAAGGAATGCCATACTCAAGGGCTTAAGTGGTGGGCCTGTATGAGCCTCATGAAGTTAAACAAGACCAAGTGCAAGGTCCTGTGCCCAGTTCAGGGCAATTCCAAACACAAATACATGCTGGACAGAGAGTGAACTGAGAGCAACCCTCAGAGAAAGACCTGGGGCATTGGCTGGTGAAAAACTGAACATAAGCTAGTAGAGTGAGCTTGTGGCCCGGAAATCTAACCATTTCCTGAACTACATCAAAAGAAGGATGGTCATCAAAGAGAGGGAGGTAACTGTCACATTTTTTTGAGACCCCACCAAAAGTACATTGTCCAAATCTGAGGTCCCCATCATAAGAAGGACATGGAAATGTTGGAGAGGGTCCAGAGGAGGGCCATAAGGACAATCAGGAAGCTGGAGCACCTTCCCTATGAAGAAAGGCTGATGGAGGTGAAGTTTTTCAGCCTGCAGTTGAGAAGACTCTGGCAGACCATATAGTTGCCTCCTAGTATATAAAGGAGGCCTACAAGAATGCTGAAGAGGAACACTTTTATCAGCAAGTGTCATAACAAGATAAGGGGTTAACAGTTTTAAAACAAAAGAAAGTAGATTTAAATAAGATATTCAGTAGATATTCCTCTTGATGAAGGTACTGAGGCCCTGGAACAGGTTGCCCAGAGACACTGTGGATACCCCACCACTGGAAGTGTTCAAGTCAGTTTGGAAGAAGCTTTCTTGTCTAACAGAAGGTATCCCTTCCATGCCCCAAGCCATGGCACTTTTGGTTTTCAGTATCTCTCATTCCATCTTAATCCATTTTCAAGTACAAATTTAACATCTTCAGATGTTAACTGAACCTCGTTGCTACAAGCAGTGTGTAGTCACATTGTTGTAAAAGAAGCAGTAATTTCTGAGGCTACTGTTCATGTCTTTGTAAGTCTTTGTTGATGAGCTGGAAGAAGTAGGGTGACAATGTTTCAGTGAATGATGTCTCGAGACAGGGTCAGATGAAGGGAGATGTCCATGCATATAGCAGGAGGGTTGGAACTAGATGATCTTAAAGGTCCTTACTGATCTAAACCATCCTATGATGCTTTGATTCTATGAGAAAAGTTTTGAAGTGTCTCTTATTTGTGATTGCTGCCTTGCATAGTCACAATCTGTCTAGCAACCCTATAGGGCTTATAAACCCTGGAAATATCAAGCAGAATCTCAGCTTCTACTTTTTAAAGGACTGAAAAGTTGTTCTCAATCATTTAATCCTTCTCTACTTCTCTTAACTTGAAAATAGTGATGAGAGGAAGGTGGATTGAAGAGAATGATGTGGGTACAAGACATAGTGATAAGATCTAAGCATTCCATCGGTTTTTAAAAGAAGGAACATGAAAAATGTTGCATTTTGCTGTGTAAACAATTGCCTATGAGATCTTTCAAAGTCGTCTCTGGAGAGCAGTACTTTCTTTATGCAAGTGATTCACTTGACAAATGTGAAAGAATTTTCAGCCAATGAATTCCATATTTTCAGAGCATAACTAAAACTGATAAATTATACAGACTACAGGCAAACATTGCAATTCAAATAACATTCACTCGTAGCTCACATACGAGCTAAACAATACAGATTTAAATGAAGACAGCAGAAAAAAAAACTAGTGATTTTAGATGGAGAGCTATCAAACCAACCTGAGCTAAGCTCAGCAAGTAAAGATTAATATAAACAAGCTTTTCAGCAAGTATGAGATTCAGAGGTAAGAAGTGACAATTTTGATAACTAATATTTTCTTTTTTATATCTCAAGTTAATATCCTTCAATAAAGGAATTAACTTTGGAGAGTTACAAATGAGAAAATAAATTGGCAATACTCACAGTCACTTACTTGCATTAATGGCTGCTTCTTTCTCCTTATCATGCATTTAAGTAACAAGTAATCCACTGAGATATCAAATCACATTTTACTATTCAAAATGTTAATATTTTTGATTCATGGAAACTCAGTAGTTGAGAAATCTTTTACTGGATATATCACCTGTTAAGAAAATCTACATCTTTATGATTTATTTGTTTAAAAATCACTCAGAAAAATGATTGATACTGATTTCTAACCTTCTAATTAAAACAAAATTTGATTTCTGATATGTTTGAGATTTCCATACTTTTATTACTTTAAATACTTTATATTTTTATATTTTGGTCTGTGTCTGACAAAGTTAATATTAGATGCTTGTTAATCAAGCTCTTTGTTAATTGAGATATCTTGTACAGCAGAACGTAATTTTCTCTTGAAAATTGTTCTGAAGAAGTAAATAAGCACTATTAGTCACACTAGCAAAGTTTGATAGATCTACTACTTCACACAAACACACACACACGCACGCACACACACACAAAACAAACAAAAGGACAAGTAACTTATCTATTGCTATGAGCCTTTCCATTCACTAGCTTTCTTACTACCTGAAATCAGTCAGTTGAAATACCTACTGACCTCTTACTATTTTTAGTCACTATTTTAGAGCCTGTTATAGAAGCACTTTTACTTTTACTTTCTGTTTCTTGATGAAATTGAAGAAAACTTTTAAAGCATATGTGAGAGTCTTGAGGAATAAAGAGAAGTTAAAAGGGCCAACTTACAAGTGCAATTTCTCATCAAAAGTAAAGGTTCAGTTGAGTTACTGTAATACATAGTAGTCTGTCTCTTGAAAGAACTTAAATGTTGTGAATACATGATGTGTGAGGGTGTTGAGAAATTCAAACCCTCATTAAAAATTAGGAAAGTAATTAAGTTAACGAATAAAAAGGTTCAGACATAATTTCACTAACATAAAGTAGCCAAAGAATTCTAATTCCTGATTATAAATAAGTATCCAGTTTCATCCAAAAGTGCTTTCTTTACAATTATAGTGTTAAAGTTGGCTTTGAATTTTCCAGCATATTATTTGAGATATTGGTGAAAAATTGCAAAGTTCACCTGACTTGGAGTATGGTTAAGTGCTGTAGTCCTTTTTTTTCCTCTGATATTTTTCCTAATGTTGATCCTGTATGATTTCATGATTTTTCATTGAGAACTGAGTCAAACTAGGTTTGAATGAGGTTTGCTTTTATCTTCAGGCTATCCTGTTTGTAGAAGTTAGATTAAAATTAAGAGGGTTTAACATTAAATTAACATTAAGAGGTTTAACATTGATTCTTACAGGAATTAAGTGCTCCTAAACCCCTGCAAACTGAAGCCATTATGTTTGATCAAATGTAACCTTAATGAAATATCATAGATGTCACTCATATTCCTCTGCTTGATGTGAACAGATCAATAACTCAGTGGAAAAAGTGGAAAATAAATTGGAGAAATGTTCAGAATGGACAAAGACTCTCACTTTGTGATTTTTCCAATCAGAAGATGCTATGTAATTGTACTATTTATGAATGACCTGGGAAATAAAGTTAGAGGCAAAATAGTGCTGTTCCTTACTGCCACAGAAGGATGAAGCTTTTCAGAGCCTGTCTCTGGAGTTATACTTCCTTTAATCTGCTGCTGTAGGTACAGTGTAGAATAGGAGGAAGTTTGGAGAACACTGACTGTGCTTAATCCCTCCCCTCTTGCTCTTCTGCTATAGAGCTGGGAAAGTAATACCTTGCTGTTGTTTCCTCCTGCAGCAGTAAATCAAGGCAAGCAAGGAAAACTTTTAAAGACTCTTTTATGTGCAGTAATTATATAACACCTGAGAGAGTCTAGCTGGCGATTTTTAGTGTGTTTCTGAAATAGACTTAGCCTTTGCTCTTTACTCCAAGTAGGAGGTTATTGACATTTTTATCTTAGTGGGAGAAAAACACCTTTCATCTCAGTCAACTAAGCTTTTCATCAGTAAAGTTCTACATCTGACTGGGGTAGTCAAAGCTAAAGCTTTAGCTATGTCTGTCTACATGCCTGTATCAAACACATGCTTTCTACATACTTCCCATATTTTTAAATCACCTGGGTAAGAAGAGAGGGATGGCTTTGTGTTTAAGGATGTATCTCTTCTGAGCACGTGGATTGGAACTAAAGTTTTTCACATAGTTGAATTCAGTTCTTTAATATACAGAACAAGAACATAATACTCTTAAAAAGTTTATGCTCTTGCAATGGAGATTTTGATACATTCAAAAAAACAATCTTCTAGCATACATGTTCTTTATGAGAAACAAAAGCTGTGCTCCCAAGGAACTCTGCATTTGTATTCAGATTTTAAAAGTCATAGAATCACAGAATCATTAAGGTTGGAAAAGACCTTCAAGATCATCTAGTCATAGTCTACCTACCACCAACATTACCCACTAACCATGCCCCTAAGTACCATCTATATTTCTTGAACACCTCCAACGAAGGTGACTCAACTACATTTCTGAGCAGCCAATTCCAGTGTCTGGCCAATTTTATTGAAGAAATTTTTCCTAATACTCAACCTGAACATATCGTAGTGGAACTTTAGGTCATTCCCTCTCCTCCTCTCAGTTTGTATTGTGTTGATTTATACTTTACTTTATATTAGAAATTAATTTGATATTTATGCAAAGCCCATATGTAGAAAAGTGCATCTTTGAATTAATTGTCATAACATGTAAAGTTTAAGAACACTCAGAAATGTCATTTGCACAATAATAAAATAAGCACTTTTTTATGTTTAAGTGTGGAAGATGCTAGATTAGATAGCTAGTGAAACTAAAGTTTTTGTTGTTGTTGTTGCTGTTGTTGTTTTGTTTTGTTTTGTTTCCAAAATGGAAATATTACTACTTGCCAATAATCTCTATCAAAAATGAAAATCCCAATGGAGCTACCTCTAGGAAAATCTGTCTGCAAACTGGGAAGGTAGCCTAGCTAATTGGTAGTACCTGTTAGGTCAAACTGTCATAACTGTAGAGTTTTAGATTACTTTCCCTTTTATCCTGTTAACAATGATTTTAGTAGAATTTAATTTTGGAGTCACTTACAAAAGATATTCAACAGAAAAGGGCTATTGATGGTTGATTTCTCCCTGCAATAGGATTTAGGAATGTATACTGAAATGAGTGTATTACTCTTACCATAACTGTCCCTTTGTATTTGCAAATAAGTACACAATTATTGTAAGTGAATTCTACAAGTAGATGATGTGAGATTTATGTGGGCATGTTCTTGTAATACTTTCTTTTGCTATGATTTGTAGTTCTACATCTAACAACATCTTTTATATTTAATCAGACCTTTACTTTTTAAAGCACTCAATTTTTTCCTCTTCAATAATTCATGATTTCAATTGATTTATAGAATGGCGATCTACTGAATTGCTTTTCTGTTGCTAGTCGGAATGTGTTTCTGTTTCATGAGTCATATGATTAGAAAAACCTCTCTGATATGAGCAGTTAATAACTGTCCACTGTATCCAACATTTGAGCTAATTGGACTTAAGAGAACTCAGCAAAAAATTATGAAAAGCATGCTACAGTTTCTTAAATGCCACTGCGCTGAATTATGGCAGGATCAATGTCTGTAGCTACTGTCAGTGGTAAACAACACAGAACAAAATTTGCCATCATCCAGCCTAGGTGCTTTGGCAATAGTTCTGTTCCCATATAGGCAGTGCAGCTGACTTTCCCTCATTTTACTCTCACACTGAAAAAACATTTAAACCATTGCAGAATTATCTTTGTCATGAAATAAGGCAACATTATTAGTTTCCTATTTAAACTGAAGAATGATTTTTTTTTAACCAATTAAAATTTTTATCTCTGTAATACATTCACCATCAAGATTACATTTCCATCTCAGTTTTGAATGTCTCCTATTGCACACAGAAAACATTCTTCCCATATATTTAGTATGTTAAGACCAAAAAGAAAATGCAGTGGTTTGCAATTTTTTACAAGTCCAGAAAGTGAAGAGACTAAATAAGCTATCCCCAGCTATTTTCTTTGTTGTTAAAATTACCAATCTTAACTGAATCATCAGAACCATAAATATCTGTTAAGAACTGCAGCACCACTTTGAAGGACTGAAAGATTCAACAGTTTTTCCAGTCTCCTGTTACTACTGTAAGTACCGTGCCTTGAAAATATTATCAAAACATTGGTAAACAAAGATAGGAAAAGAAACAAGACTGCTAAATTCAGAACACTATCCTTTTTATTTTTCCATGGAATTCTTGAAAATAAGGCCAAATTTTTAAAATCAGGTACGAAAGGTTAAGAATCCTAACTATGTTAAAATGACATTTTTTCATGAGATAAAATAATACCTTCTGTTTTATGGACCTCTGCCTGCTAAGGTGTGACTCACACAGAGAGATCTGAGATGCTAATACAGGGCTAATAGGTGTTATGGCTGGAACAGCAGCTCTCATGTTCAAGCCTCAACTCACCTGGGAGATTCCCATCTCCTCAGAGGAGGCTCAGACAAGTTCCTGGAAAATGGAAAAAGAAATGTATTTTTCCAAATCATTTTCAGTTACAGCTCTCAAATGTAGAATGTTCTGTTGCTATTGAGACTTTAGCAGACTTGGTACTTCTGAGGACGCTGCTATGAAAAAAGCCAGGGAAGCAAGAAAAAAATTGCCTTGACTAACAGTTGGATACATTGTCAACAAGTATCACTACTGAGGTGTTTTTTTTTATGTTTGTTTGTTTTTGTTTTTTATTTTGTTTTATTTGTTTGTTTGTTTGTTTGTTTTAGATAATGATACTATGTCTCCTTTAAAGCTTATCTTGCAGGGAAGTGTAAATATTCTGCACTTCAGGAACAAAATGTTCTGAAAGTAGCTTGGCACGCTGATCTAATAAACAACTGGTCATACCCTCATTTTTAAAATGCACATAGAATAATTATTAGGGGATAAAAGGGAGTGACAGATATTTAATTGTTTCTACTGTGTTGTATTCCAGTTTCCACTTCTGTAAAGTACAGGTAGGAATATCCTATTTGCTTTTTGGGATGAGATGAATAATACCACTCCTAATTCTAAATGGAGTAAACTAATGCTGTAGTTAACATACAGCCTTTTCAATACACATTATAAATCATTTTAAAATGAAACCTATCTCAATCTGCTTTTCAAAGGGGCATGGTCTCAGAGGGTGATCCGGCTTTGAGAGATTCACATCTTATCACATACTTTGCATCAGAGGTCACCACCTCTTCGGTCCATTAGTTTAACATTTGGCTTGACAGGATGTTAATCTTTTAGGGAGTATCATTTCAGATATCTTAGTGGGAGACTGATCAGAAGTACTATGTAAACAGCATAACAATAGAAGAGGTGATCTGCTGCTTTTGGGGAGAGAAGATAGAGCCAATTACTGTGGATGTACTGCCTCCTGAATAATTAATCTGATTATTCTGTGGGAATTCTGTTTAGACACAAACAATTTCTGTAGGTGGAGGCTTAGAGAATTTTCAAAGCCTCCAAACAAAGAAGCAGATAATACTTCTGAAGATATACAATCATTCCTCCATTTCTGAGATGAGCTTAGCAAGATATGTTTTAAATTGATTGAATCTTCATTCTCCTCACTGTCTTACTTTCAGCCTTTGAGAGGAAACATGAATCTTCCAGATGCAGTTCTGCAGAAATTAGGTTCTTGGTTAACTAACACTTCATTACATTTTTGATATAGACTTATTTGCAATTTTTACTTTTTCTCTCTCTAACTGGGGTAATTCCAATTTTCTACTGATCTTAAAAATGAAAATATTCAAAGTATCCAAATTTTTAGATTTACTTGCATTCATATTCATTGTATGGATTTTTTCTTTTTTTTTTTACAAAAACTAATTATTTCAATATAAAGATTTACAGTATCTGAAAATAATTATTTGAATACCGTTAGCTTTATGCATGAATCCTGGCACTCCAATGAGAATAGAAGTGATTTAGATTTATATTTTCCAGGGAGAACAGGTATCAAACTGTGAGATAATTTCTATTATAGGATTCAGGCTGCAAAATCAGACATGTAACTGTTTCATCTTAGTGCTGCTAGAAATTTTTCTTCAACAGGCACTGCAGCAATCGTTAGTTACTGAAAATGTATATTTTTAAATAAACTCTTTAAAAATGGACAGAAATAATTCCAGTTGTCTCCTACACATGGCTGGGAGTTGTCTCACTGAAACAGAAATTTATCTTTGAACCTTAGTCATTGGTAGGATTTTTAAGAGTTTATGTAAAGGAAAGGGTTTTAAGACATATGATTAATGTGTACAGTTTTATGATTGTTGCATTTATGGTGACATAATTCAAAGATATGCTATGTCAATCAGTAAAAATTCCTGTCCTAATGAGGCTAGAAAGAAAATGTACCCTAAAATGTCAACACTTCCATCATCTTTTGTTAGCAAATTCTGAGCTGTTGTGTTCTTTACGTCTGGATGATCTTGATAGTCATAAAACTATTAGGTTAAACAAATTCTGCAAAGTTCACAGAAGTAAGTCACAAGGGTCTGCTTTTAAACCTTTGTTATTCTACACAAGTTTCAGTGATTGTTTTTATTTCACTGCCAGTTGTGGTCATTACAAGTAAGTAAACTGCTCACAAATGTTCCATGGCAATATAAAATTAAGGCTTCAGCCTGTGATACTTGTTTCAATAGCCAAGCTCAGAAGGTTTCTGTCTGGGTGCTTGAATATCATAATGCCATGCTTATAGGCTTCTGTGTAAACCTGATTACTAACTTGTGCTATAGGAGTTACAAAACCCATGAATCAGCCTAGTTCAGCATCCATGTGTAAGAAGTCTACTGCACAGGAGTTACAGGTGGCAGAGGAAAGATCTCAGACTTTCTTGAGCTCTCAGGCGAGTCATCTCTCTCTAACAACCTTACCATGCTATCTGGTCTTTACTTCATGCATATGAGAGTTGTCAGAATTTCACTTGGATACCTCTCTGTAACAAAAATGTAGGATGTGTTTCAAAGTAGAAAAAAAAGATTATTCATTATTAAAACAATCCACTATATGAATCACTGTCAGCATAAGATTTAACAGGTCAGAGATGGATTTTCTGGTAATCTGTTAATTTTAAATTGCTCGACACTTAAGGCTGGATTATAAATGCATTTGAAATTATATTTTAAAAACAGTATCTGTCATTGTGGATTAAGATTGCTGTTGCAGCATAGCCATATTATTTTCCTTTTCATATCAACAACTTCTTTAAGCATACCTGTTTCTTAAACAGAGGGTGAGTAAAAAGGAAAAAGCAAGTCAGCTAGACTGAAAGGAAGAAAATTAGAAAACTATTTATAAACTTGAAAGTTACTACTATAGCTATACTTAATCAGTCTTTATTCATAACAAATGAAAGTTATCCCCTGTGGCCTATGTGAAGGAGTGGGTTAGTCCTAGTTAGAATTCAAAATTAATCTTCATTAATCTTTGTTAATTCTGAAGTAAAAATTGTCAATTTATAACATGTTGTGACTATTCATGTGTCTAATTGGTTCCCTGCTTGAATTGCCAGAGAAAACCAAAATAACTGGCAAGGATGGAATCTTAACAAAACTGTCTGCCAGCAACCTATCTCAGCTTACATCAGTCTATACACTAATGCACTTTACACTACTAATCCAAATTAAAGCACAATACCCCTGTGAAACTACATCTAATTTTGTGCAAATCTCATTCGCATGAAGCTACAGTACAGAATAATGGAATCGCAGCATCACAGAATGGTAGGGGTGAGAAGAGACCTCAAGAGATCATCTCATTCAACCCCCTGCCAAAGCAGCTCCCTAGCCCAGGTTGCACAGGTAGGCGTTCAGGTGGATCTTGAATGTCTCCAGAGAAGGAGAATTCACCACCTCTCTGTGCAGCCTGTGCCAGTTCTCCATCACTGCACTGTGAAGAAGTTCCCACGCACGTTTGTGCAGAACTTCCTATGCCTCAGTTTGTGACCATTTCCCCTTGTCCTATCTCCACACACTGCTGAGATGAGTCTGGCCTAATCCCTTTGCCTCCCTCTCCTTAGATACTTATAGACATGGATCAGATCCCCTGAGTCTTTTTGTTCCAAGGTTGAACAGACCCAGATCTCTCAGCCTTTCCACAAAAGGGAGGTGTTCCACACCCTTTATCGTCTTTGTAACCCTCTGCTGGATTCTTTCCAGGAGATCCCTGTCTTTTTTTGTACTGGGAAACCCAGTACTGGACACAATACTCCAGGTGAGGCCTCACCAGGGCAAGAAAAAAACCCACCAACAATGACCCAAAAAATCTTAATTCCCCATTCCCCATAAGTAACTTATTGAACCTGCCTAGATGAATTCTGATGCAATACTTTCTGTTCTCCTTGCAAATGTATTGGCAGTGTAATATAGATAAGCTTGTACTTCTACTGCTGCCTTTTCTGTGTTTCTTGGAGCAAGTATTTTTTTTATTTAAATTGTAATATGCTTTGATTATCTGTCAAATTGGTCTTTAAAACATCAGGTGTACTCTGAAAATATTGCATGCTTAGCATCTTGCCTTATAAATTCAAATATAAAAGACCAGATCAACTGGCCAAAAGGGCAATGGGCAACGTGATTACCATTTGTGGAAAGTAATGGTGGTTAAAAGAGGTCCCTGACAGCTGGGAAAAGGTTAATGCTATCCCCATCCTTGATAAAGGCAAGCAGATTGACCAAAGTACTACAGAGGTCAGCCTCGCCTCTGTTGCTGGAAAGGTCTAGCCACATCTCTGAATCTTTTTTCAGATGTAAAAGACATGTTGATAGTCAGGGCTAATCAGCTTATATATGTATCAAGGGTAAATAATTTTCGATCAAATATCCTGCCTTCTCTGTGAAAAGACAAATGTGCAGGGAGAGGATTGTGGATATAGCAAAGCTTCAGGCTACTGAGACACCCTCCCAAAACATTCTCATCTGGAAGCTGAGGAATTCTGGAATGGATGAGTAGTAGGCTGTAAGGTGGGATCAAAGTGTGGAGAGTGATGATTCAGGATCTGGCAGGCAGCTAGTAATGAGCACATTGCCATCAGGGGCTGATACTGGAGCTGAAATGCCAGGAGCTCAGGAGAGGGCTACCAGGATCTCAAGGCCTAGAGAACAGTGTGATCTGCGAGCAGAGCATGAGGGAGCTGAGTTGTTAAGGCTGCTGTGGAGGAGGGGAAAGGCCATCTACTAGCAGCCTACAGTTACTTGAAGGGTAGCTGCAAAAGAGAAAAATTTGAGCTCCACCAAGGAGCAAGGGTCCGTGATCTGGAGGTTCAGGTAGAGCATTAGGAAAATCTCTCCTCCAGGAATGTGGTACTGGAGAAGATTCTCCAGTGGAGACTATGGAATCTCTGTTGTTGGAGGGTTTTGAAACTGAGACATAGCCATGGCTGGTGTGATCCGGTTTTGATGTTATAGTCCTATTCTGAGTGGGAGGTTGGACTGCACAACCTCAAGAGGGCCCTTCCAAAGAGCATTTATATGACTCTGTGAAATGGCAGTGAGATCAGAGAAGCTGTCTAATTTTAAGGGACTAAAGGGAACTAGCAAATCTGAAGTATGGTTTTACTACAGTAAGAGAATAGTCATAAAGAGAAGAAAAAAGGTCAGTTAGTGTACTTGTATGCTGTGTGCCTATATCCCACACTGCAATTATCCCAAAGTCTGTTTCATTCTTTCCATATGCCCCACTTCAGTCTTTCTTCTCCTATTTCTTACAATCTTTATGTTTTCTTCATGACGTCAGGACTATCACAGCCTGGTCTGGCTGGGCAAGAGGCAGCATCAGAGGTCTCTGGTTCAGAAATAAGCTGATGTGGCTGGATAAAGAACGAGAGGGCCAAAAGCTTGGTAAATGTGTGAGTTCAAGCTGACGCTTCTTCGAGTGGAAGTGCTGTTGTTCTTCCCAAGTATTTACAGTATATATCACAATTTATCTGAAACTGGGTAGGGAGACTACAAGTGAGCAAGGCAGTGAGGGGATGGTGGATTATGTAGGACAATATTGTTGGCTTCGAAAACTGTAGACTTGGAGTTCTGTCAAATAAAAGTATGGATTTACAACTTCAGAAACTGCATCTTAATTTTAGGAGCACCATGTGACTGGGAAGATAGACTCACTTTTAAGATGGAGAATAAAAAAATGCATCAATGCTTCAAACAGTTGACGTAGATATACATTTCCATTTACAAGAAATTCAGAAATTTAGAAAGAAATGTATGATGCTTATGATTGCAAATCTATGAAGAAACGAGAACAGGGAAGGTAATACCTGTTCTGTGATAAAGCAGGCAGAAGTTGTGCATGAAGCTAATCAGAACAGTCTAGTGAGTAGATTAAAAATGATTGGAAGAAAATAAGTTTTCTTGGAGAGATGCTGCAAGTGAGAGATTTCTGAGGCCTTCTTGCTTAGTGCTGACATTCTGGCAAATAAAGTAGAAAGACTTGACAAATACGTGTTAACAGTTTTCACATGAACACCTGCACATTACTCTTGCATGCTTTGTCAGAGTGTAGTGATTACATTTTTCCTGCGAATATGAAGCATGAGGTTCCAGAATATTGCTACACAAGACAAATATTCACTCCATATGAACACAAAATAATCTGAAACACAAAACTAATTTAAAAATACTATGTAGGATGAAGTTTCCACTTTGTAAATTTTACCTTTAAATGTCTTTCCTTTGCAGCAGTCACAAACTCCTGAAACTAGTGGTTTGTACTGTAGGAGCATCTCTGTAAGCAGCAGGCTCAGCACCACTATAATTAAACCTTCCTTGCATTGATTTACAGCCAGTATTACTCGCAGGAGGGAGAGAGCTTACTCATCAGGGAAGATGGCAGACCAGGCGATGATTTCAAGTTGGGGAACAGCCGATTTCTGGACCTGACACGCCGAAGACTGAAAGTAGGGTGGTGGAAGGAGGAGTTTAGGGAGTAGCAACCCATTTATAACCCACTGCAAAGTTCTCGGTGAATCCGAGTGCGAGCAACTTTGCCACCTGCCGTCTCTGCAGCTCGCGATCCCCCGGGCGGGAGTTACTCGGGGCCGGCAGCGGAACGCCGGCGGCTGCCGGCAGGGGCCGGGCACCGGGCAGAGCGGCTCCGGCGGGGGCAGCCCCCGCACCGAGCCCACCGAGCCCACCGCACCGCCCGCTCCCGGCTCTGCTCTCCCCCCGCTTCGGCTCCATCTCGGCTTTAAATATTTCCGAGCGGGAAGCCAGCCCCTTCTCCTCTCCCCTCCTCTCCTCCTCCTCTCCTCCCCGCCTCCCTCCTCGGGCCGGGAGCTCTCGGCGGCCCGCGCCGCTCCCACTCGCGGGCGAGGGGCGGCGCGGCAGGAGCTGTCCAACTTTTCAGCACAGTTCCACCGCCGCTGCCCGAGGAAGCGGCCGCCGCCGCCCCGGCCCGGCCCGGCCGACAGCATGGAGGCAGAGCGCGGCGGCGGCAGCGGCTGCTCCGCGATGCCCGGCGGCAGCGACGGCCCCGGCGGCAGCGACGGCGGCGGCGGCGGCGGCAGCCTCCAAGCCCCCAAGCATCTGTGGCGGCACGAGCAGCACTACCCGCCGCAGCTGCGGCAGCACCACTTCCTCCAGCACCAGCCGGCCCCCGGCCCCACGCCGCCGCCGCCGCCGCCGCCGCCGCCGCCGCCGCCGCCCGCCTCGCGGGGCCGCTGCCTGGCCGGGGCTCGAGTCAGGCACCGCGGCTACTCGGACACCGAGCGGTACCTCTACTGCCGAGCCATGGACCGCGCTTCCTACGCCGTGGAGACCGGCCACCGGCCCGGCCTGAAGAAATCGCGGATGTCCTGGCCCTCCTCCTTCCAGGGGCTCAGACGGTACGGGAGGGCTCGGCCGTACGTGCGCGGGGAGCGGCGGCGGGGACCGCTCTCCCGCCCGCTATGGCCGCTGCCCCGGGAGCCGGGCTGGGCGGGCGGGAGGAGAGGGGAGGGGGAGGGAGGGGAGGGAAGGGACACGGTGCGGCGGCGGGGCCCGGGGCGCCGGGATGCCGGCTCCGTCGGCACGTCGCGCCGCGCACACCCGTCCGCGGGTGGAAGAGACAGCGCTGAGCACGTGGGCGGGAGCGCGGCCGCGTCGGTGCCGGCGCGGAACCCCGAGCGGAGCTCTCAGCCGCGCTCCGCCCCGGCCCCGCTCCGCTGCCCGCGGCTCCTGGCGCTGCCCGCGTTCCCCGGGAGGATGCCGGGTGGGGAGGGCGGAATGCTTGCGCTGCTCGAGCGAAGTTAAAATAATTGAGCTCTCTGGGAGGTGGGAGGCAGTCTGGCAAACCCAGGGCTAGGGTCTCGCTACTTTGAATGGGCTTAGATGAGAAAATAGGCTAATGGTTTCGTAGCCAAAGGGAGGAGTCCGTCATTTACTAGTCTATTGTTCCCTGCTAAATGAGCTGTAGATGTATTTTGCAGTGTGTCGCTCACCAATGCCTATTTTGCCCTTGATGGCTATCACAGAAATCTCTTTTAAAACCAAATTCTCTGTCACAATCGGTAGGATATTGTATTTGATCGATCAATTCATTATTCTGTCTTCATTTCCAGTAGCTGGAACCACTTCCTTTTCGTGGAAAACCACAGGCTTCTGTTTGAATATTAAGCGGACATTGTGAATAAAAGATTTTTGCTGGGAACGGTGGGCAGAGCGGCGGTACTTAATGCTCATCCTCTAGATTTTTGATTCCCTGGATAATCAGATTTTTTTACAGTATGATATGCTCAATGAATAAGTAATAGAATCCTTTCTGCACGAAGGTTGCTTTGTGTGTTTCTGTGGTACACACAGTGTTCTTTACTATGGAGCCTTGGCCATAAATCTTAGTGAGACATACCTGAATATTCTCTGGCACTGTTGCTCTATTTCTGCCTTATGCTTTCCTCATTTCCACTTTGTCTGTAATTGAGAATTAAAAACATGTTCAGAAATTCTAAATTAGAGCTGTGCATCAGTAGTCATTAAAATCTGCCTTTTCAATACCTTTGGCTTTCAAGCAGCCATTCTGTGGCTACACTTCTGTATCACTTGTGTGAACTCATGCTTGACCAAAGTTAATGACGTTAATTTTTTCAGTGTAGGATATGAAAGAACAAGTCACATTCTTCAAAATGAACAAATATTAAGTTTAATGCTCTTTTCAATTTATTGCTTTTTCTTTCATAGGGAAAGAAAAAAAACAACAAACCAACTACTCTGTGTCTGGGGCTTTCAGTCTTTAAGACTTGAATATATTTATCTTTACTGAATGTAGAGAAGTTACGGTTTTGTAAATTGCAGTGGTTGGTTTGAGTACACTCATCCTTTTCTCCACGCCTGATGAGTTACTGAGGGGATGACAAGTGCTGGTGGGAAGAGTACATGTATCGTTTTTTCTTTTCTAGGGTTTGGGGGCCAATTGGAAAAAAAAAAAAAAAAAAAAAAAGAAAGGAAAAAGAAGAACTTATAATTCCTGTTTTACCTGTTCAAATGGGAATCAGAATTCCTGTTGATAATATTTTATTTTATTTTTTCCAGTTTTTAAATTTTGTCTTCCTTTGAGAAGTTCAATCATTGTTTTGACAAGACACGATGCGTTAAAATTGAAGGGGTCAATAGTTTTTATTTTCATTTTATGTGATTTGTAAAAATGGTACAGATAGGCCTCTGTTTTAGAAGTAGTAAAGCATGGTGGATTAAAGAAGCATAGTAAAATTGACTGTTCCATGGATTTCTTAGGAAAAATAAATTCTCATAGTTAAACTTTCTGAGTGTAACAAAGAGCTGTAATATGGAAACACCAAGTGAACTGTGACAAATTGCTTTATGAATATATTCAAGAAATTTCAGAAAAAAAAAAAAACCCTAACATTTCCAAGACTTTCATTTCAAGTTCTGTGTCAATTGCTTTTTCATGAAAAGCAAAGCAAAGTATATTCTCGGTATTCTTCTAAAACAAATAGGTTGCAAAAATCCTGGTACTTTTGAAAAAGACAGCAATCATTTTTGAAGCCTTACAGCTCCTTTATCATTATAAGATTTCTATTATTCCCTTCTTACTTATGAGAAGAACCATTCCTTGATAGATTTCCTTGTATTTATTGTGGTCTGGGCTGTTAGATTTGTCTTTCAGAAAACCTCGCATTATCCTAGGCTTGAGGTAGTGAGAAAAATGGTGTACAGGGCTCTAAAGGAAATGTATTGTGGGGACGATGTTTAAAATAACAGTCTCAAACAAGAAAAAAATGTTACTCAAAACTTTTTTCTTTTTTTTTTTTTTTATTTTGCTCTGAAGAAATCATCATTCTTAAAAGCCCAGTTAAAACCACCAAGACACACCTCAGAAGACAAATACACAACTTTGAAGCTTCTATCTTAAGTTTTCTAGAGAACTTTAAAATATCTAATCCATGAGGTTTTTTTTTTTGGAAAATAAATGAAGACAAAGAATTGCATACGTTAAGATGAGAATTAGAACAGAGAAGTACATCTTTAATATCCAGGCTGAAGAGAATTAACATTTAAAAAGCAAAATCAACCACCAAAAATTCTAAATGGCATCAGAGAGTTGAAAAACACAATGCCTTCGCAATTTGGAAAATTAAATATTTTTTCTAATATTTGAATACTTCCTCTGGCCCTTTATAATCATCACAGTTATTTTTACACAACTTACTTAGTAGTGTTGTATTTCTGACATAGAATGTAGCATTTCATTACATAGAATAGTGTATCATCACAATTGACTGATGCATTTTTCTTAAAGTGTAGATTATTCCTTCTTTTTTCAAACCAGAAGGTGTTTTGAATTCATGTGCGTGAGAGTTACAAGAAAGAGAAAAGAATAGAGAAGATATGTGGGACCATCTCAGATCTTTTATTTTTTTGCCATTTGTTTATGATGTGGTCTTGGGCAAGTCAATTAACCTGTCCGGAACTGTTTTCTCATGTGTAAAGTATAAATAGAAATGAGTCATTACAGATTCGTTTTAAAATTATTTTTTTAGGTCACAAAATAAAATATACTATTTATCTGTAGATAGTATTATTGGAATTGTAAAATAAAGGCATCAACTTATATAGTTGCCCGATTGGTAATGCAAGAGTACTCTACATAACAAATGGAGTTGATATTCTGGTTAATTTAAAAAATTTCAAATATACCTATTTGCTTCTCACATAACTATCATTACTGCATGGTCTGTATTCGGAGTTTAGCTATCTTTAAAAAAAAAAAATACAAAAAAAAAAACCCTAGTATTTTTAAAGGCTATTAGTCATATGTCAATTTAATCATCTTGCCATATCATCTTGCTGTGTTCTATTTTTCACTACTGAAATTTCAACCAGGAAAAAATAGAGAAGAAATACCATAGATCTTAATTCCACTACTCATGGAATTCCCCAAGATTCTCCTATAATGCATCCTAATTTCTTAGTCCCATGCCTTATTTTCTGTCAGATTTCCCCAAATATTCTTTCTTTACAACATACTTCCAGTAAATTTTATCTGAAGTGATTTACAGGTCTAAGTTTCTTCATGAAACCAAGCTTTCATCTGTATTTAAACATAGGCAATTGCACAGTGGTGAGGACACATTTGCCTTTGCAATTCAGAAATCATGCTGTTTGTTCCCTGAAAAAATTGTGTAGAATTGTAGAGTCTTTTCATTTGGATGGGACCCACAATGAAAAGGGACATCTACATCTAAGCCAGGTTGCTCAGAACCTTGTCCAGCCTGATCTTGAGTGTCTTCAGGGACAGGGGTTCCCCCACCTCCCTGGGCAACCTGTTCACCACCCTTATTATTGTGAAAAGCTGTTTCCTTATATTCATTATCCTTATCTAAATCTCCCATCTTTTAGTTTGAAACCGTTTCCCTTTTTACTAATAGAACAGACCCTGCTAAAAAGTTTGTCCCCTTCTTTCCCACAGGCTCCTTTAGATACTGAGAGGCCACTCTTAGGTCTTCCCAGAGCTTTCTCTTCTCCAGACTGAACAGCCCCCAGTCTCCCTTGGATTATTTTTGTGACCCTTCTCTGAACTCAAACAGTTCTGTGTTCCAACAGGTCCATGTCTCTCCTGTACTGAAGACTCCACATCTGAATGCAATACCCCAGGTGAGGTCTTACCAGTGCAGAAAAGAGAGGCAGGATCTCCTCCTTTGACCTGCTGCCCACACTTCTTTAGATGCAGCACATTAGCAGCCATTAGAACTTTTTCAGTCAAGGAAAACTCTTTCCTTTGTCTTTTCCTTTCTTGTAAATAACTAGGTCTAACCAAGTAGCATCCATTGCTTCACAGCTTACATGGGATCCCCAAAGTATAATTTTTTTTCTTTATGCCTCTCTATAAAGAGTCAAGAAACCAAAACAACATCCAGCATTGAAGGCAGTGTGTTAGTATTTAACTGTTTCAGAGACTTTACTCTCCACTAAGAAAAGAAAGGAGTTTTAACCCATTGTTTCTTGACTTTCTGAAATCTGAGATACTGTATAATGCTATATTCATTTAGCCAGTTAAATGCTTAGTTTCTATATCTGGTTTCCACCTGGAGAAATAATGGTACCTTTGAAAAACATGGCAAAAAACTATTGTGTGCTCCAATACAATACACCCTTTTTTCCAGTCTAAACAATTCTGTTTAGGCTAGAAAAGTTGTTCTTGATGTATTATGTCCTATCTACTTCCACACATCCCAAAGAAAAGGGAGATAAATGTTTTCAGACTTACAGTCCAGTTGAAATGACCCTGAATTTAGTAGCAGTTGCTGATTAAAAATTTTGTTGTTTACTTGTCTGGCAGCTTTTTATTGCTTTGTTTACTACTAAGTGGTACTGACATCAAGATGTTACAATAATTGGCATATGCTAACCTTCTCTCAAAGACAAAAATAATTACTTTAACTTAGTAAACACTGTTGGATTAATGTTCTTCAAGAACTATCTGTCAAGCAATAAGTAAATAAGAAACTCTTATTTTTAATGTTTTATATAAGTGACTGTAAGAACCTTATTTTCATTTGTGTTTCAGGATGCTTGTATCTATAGATTATTAGAGTTTTGTGACCTGTATATCCCAAATAGCATTAATTTTCATGCTGTTGGAATTTGTAAAATTATTAGCTTATAAAATTCATGTATACAGATATAGTTATTTCAGTATGAATTCTACTGCAAAATAATGGTGCCAGCTCCCTAATTTATAAAGTACAGAAACCTGGTGATTTAGTAAGTCAAGCCTGTTATAGTCCAACAGAGGTTAATCAAGACTTAAACTCTTTTAGCTGTCGACATATCTTAAAACTATTAACAATTTGTTTCTTAACAGGACCTACGTAATCCAATTTTTTCTCCTTTTTTTTTTTTTTAACAAGTTTTGATAAAGGAAACATTATATAAGTATTGGTAGAGATTTCTGTCCAAGAAGTGGTAGTGGAATTGAATCATAAGGTGACAAAGTTTCAGGCGTGTAATAATCAGTCCCACTCTGCTTGGGACACTTGAGCGTACTGCTGAGGGCTAACTTAGCTGTGAATTTTGTGCATGATACCAGGAGAACTTTAAGTTCTTAAACTGAGTTAAATCATTTTATTGCATAGTGTTCCTGTGTTAAAACAGATTTTAGAGCTAGCAGAGGATGGGAAAACCTGTGAGATTATGTTGACGTGCTAAAAATGTAAATATGAGAGGAATGTATAGATCCAAAACCAAGGCAAAACCATTTGACTGCTAAGTAGGTAGTCTTTGTGGATAAGTTCCATGACTGATTTTTTTGACATCAGAATGTAAGAGTTTCCTGAAGAAGGGAGAGTTAAATGCACCCCACTGAATATCACCTAATGTACAGATTAGAAAGAAAGCTGGTATGTGCAGATGTGGATTTCTTTTGCAAGTTTAATCAATGTGAGGTATATTGCATCTCTAGAAAAGCAAAGCATTACTTTCTAAAAGAGTTTATTCTTATAAATTGGAATGTAGCTTATTTCTGATAACAATGTTTCCTTTTCTTTTTGGTAAAATAGTGGCTCCACTAGCATATCTAGATATAAAAAAAAGTTTTACTGGTGATACATTTACTGATGCTTGCTTATAATGCATATTCCATTTCTGGTAATATGTTAACCTGTACTAGCTGGAAAGAAAATATATCATTAAGTTGTTATATTTTGTTGATGTTTATTTTGAATATAATGATATTGCTATCTTAATCACTTCCTTGATGAATTGAAGCCTTAAGCTATGAATAGCAAAAGTTACAGTGAGGGAAGCAGTATCTATTGATTATTCATTGCTTTGAAATGTTCCACAGAATCACAGAATCACAGGGGTTTAAAGACACCTCTGGAGATCACCTAGTCCAACCCGCTGCTAAAACAGGTTCTCTAAAGTAGGTTACACATAGAGGCATCCAAGTGGATTTTGAATATAACCAGAAAAGAGTCCACAGTGTCTCTGGGCAGCTACTTCTGACTATAGTTCTTGCCCAAAGTACATGTGTGGGTTTTTTTTTTTTTTTTTTTTTTTTTTTTTTTCCTATCCCCTCTCTTGTGTCTTCCCAATGACTTGGTGTCTCCTGCTGTGATAGTTTAGTAGGCTAGGATAGTGAGGCTGAAGGATGTGAGGGGTGGGGTCCAAAATGGGAGTGCTCACCCCATTGGGACTGACCAGGAAATAAGCCAGGATGATCAGAAGAGTGACATATGTTCCTTAGGCATTAGACACACCTCAAGGCTGCATAAGACAATGAGGAATTCTCTTGCATACCTCTAGAGATATCTACATCCTCTGCTCCCTTTTCTTTTCTTAAGTGTCTATACAGTAACAAATGCAGCACAGAGAATAAACAGAAAGAATTAAGACAGCTGTGTGTGATTGCAAGGCCATCATCTTTTTTGCAGTCATAGACATGGTGAAACATTCTGAATGATTGGAATGCTGTTATAGATGGCTATGTAATTTCTGGGAAGAACAAGTCTATGGAATGTACTGAGCTCTGCCTAGGGATGAAAGATGAGTGGAGAGCTTACGAGTGAAAATTAAGCAGTAAACTAATATGAGTGACACCATTGTGAGTGTTTACTACAGGCTGCCTTGTCAGGAAAAGGAAGATGATGAGGCCTTCTGCAGACAGCTGGAAGTACTATTTCATAGGTGCTGTTTCTCGAGAGGAACTCCTGCTACTGTGATATTTGCTGGAAAAGCAACATAGCCAGGTGTGTACAGTCCAGGAAGTTCCTGCAAGTCCAGGAAGTTTCTGATGCAAGAGAAGCCAGTGAGGAGTATTGTGCGGCTGTATGTTGTTATTACAAATAAAAAAAGGGATGGTTGAGAACATAAAGATGAGGAGCCACCTTGGATGTGGTGCTGATGAGTGCAGGATCATACATAGAAAAACGTAGGAAGTGGGATTGCATCTCTGAACTTAGGTGAGCCAAATCTGACCTCTTCAAGAACCTACTTGGTGGCATCCTGTGAGATAGAGCATTGGTAGGTAAGGAGGCACAAGAGAGTTGGTTGATATTCAAGCACCCTTTCAAGCTCAAGATTGGTCTGTCCCTAAGAGTAAGAATCAGGCAAAAGTGACAGGGGACCCACATGGGCGAGTAAGGAGCTTACAATAAACCTCAAATGGAAGAAGAAATGAATGCAAAAAGGGATCTTGCCAGAGCCTTTCTTCTTCTCTGGAAGGAATACTGGAACATTGTCAGAGCCTACAGGGATGTGATGAGTAAGGCTAAGGCACACTTGGCATTAGATCTGGTGAGGGAGATCAAGGACCACAGAAAAGCCTTCCTTCAGTGTATCAGAAGCAAAAGGAAGACTAGAGAGAATGTAGGCATTCTGATGAATGAGTACCCTGATAATGGAGGTCATTGAGATAGCCTTCTTTGATTCAGTCTTTACTACTAAGACTACTCTAGACCCTGGTGATAACAGTGAGGAAAAGAAGACTTCCCTTTGGTTGAGAAGAATCTGTTCAGAGTCTGCCTATGCAAATTTGATGTATGCAGATCCACAAGCTATGATGGGATGCACCCATGAGCGCTGAGGGAGCTGGCAGAAGTGATTGTGAATCTACTCTCTATCATCTTTCAAAGGTCATGGAGAATGGGAGAGGTGACCAAAAACTGGAGGAAGGATGATGTCACTCCAGTCTCCACAAAGGGCAAGAAAGAGGACCTGGGAATTGACAGGCCAGTCAGCTTCATCTCCACCCATGGAATGGTGATAAAAAAACTAATTCTAGATGTTGCATCCAAGCAATTGAAAGAGAACAAAGTTATCAGGAGTAGTAAACATAGACTCACCAAAGGAAATCATGTTTGACCAATCTGGTGTTTTTCCATTATGGAATGACTGGCTTGGGGGTTTGGAGAGGGCAGTGGCTGAGGGGAGAGCAATATCTTGACTTCAGCAAGGCTTTTTTGACATTTTCTCCTATAACATTCTCACAGGTAAACTTAGAAAGTATGGGATAGATGAGTGAATAGTGAGGTAGATTGTCAGTTGGCTGCCTGGCAGAGTTCAGAGGATCAGTGATGCAAAGTCCAGCTGGGGAGTTGATACTGGGTCCAGTTTTGTTTAATATCTTCATCAATGGCCTGGATGAAGGGATTGAGTGCTGAGAGTGATAAGGAAGGAGGAGTGGCTGATACACCAAACATCTGTGCTGCAATTCAATAAGACCTAGTCAGGCTGGAGAACTGGATGGAGAGGGATCATACGATGTTCAACAAGGTCAAGTGTAGAGTACTGAACCTGGGGAGAAGTGACTGCATGCATCAGTACAGGTTAGGGCCTGATCTGCTGTGAACGAGACCCTCTGAGAAGGACCTAGATGTTCTGTTGAATGACAGATTGGTCACGAGCCAGGAGTATTCCTTTATGACCAAACAGGCCAGTGGCTTTCTTGGGTGCATTAAAAAGAACATGGCTAGCAGATCACAGCAGATGATCTTCCCCCTCTAGTGTGCACTTGGTGAAGCCAAACCTGGATTACTATGTCCAGTTCTGGGCCACTGAATTCAAGACAGGAAACTATTGGATAGAGTCCAGTAGCAGACTACAAAGATGTTTAGTGGCTTGAAGCATACAGCTAAATGCTGAGAGACCTGGGACTGTCCATCCTGGAGATGACCGAGAGGGCATCTTATTGATGCTTAAAGTATCTAAAGGATGGGAATCAGGTGGATGTGATCAAGCTCTTTTCAGTGGTGCTCAGTGACATGACAAGGGACACAAACTGGAACACCTTCCAATTCAGGAAATTAGAACACCCAGAAGAAAATTAAGATGTAAATACACTACTTGAACCCATACCTCTGTCTTAAGCTTTTATTTCTGATATTTTTACTACTGTTGTGTGGTTTGGAATGGAGAGCATTATGTGGTGTGGATGCCAGTAAGATAGGAGGTGGAAAAATGGGCCCTGGAACCCAGTTATATAATTTCATTTTGCTGTTATCTCTGTAACACCCTTCAAAAGATGTTTCCAAATTTGATCTCCCTCAATATTAGGCTCTATTGTTCTTTTGGTTGATACAGTATAGAAAAACTGCTGCAGAGCTCGTAACTGCATGAGTCTGTAGAGGAAAGGGAAGCAACAATCTACCACCTTTAAGGTCTTAAAAGTTAATAGAAAGTTCAATATGTTTGGAATAATAGCTTAGCTCAGGTTTTTCATTCCTCCTGAACCAGAGTCTTATAGCACCTGGTCTTTATCCAAGCCTTACAGCAGGAACATCAATTTTTTAAATTCAGCACCAACGCAACATTAAAAATCTATTAATCTATGTGCAAACTGATGTTTGAATTTACATGTAAACACACACCTTCAAAGACAACAAAGAACATTCAGCCATCAAAGGAAATCCAACTGTTGAATTTTGATTTAGGAAGTCAATTAATAATATCAGGTTATATTAAAAATGAAGAGCAAATTGTTTCAGGAATACACAAAGTAGTGCAAGCCTGTGCTCAAGGGATCTGCCCTTGCATGTGGACAGTGTAAAGCTGTCCTCTTCAAAAGTCATCTTTTCTCAATGCTCTCTTCCTGGAATGCTGAAGTAGAGGGACAAAAATTTCAGTCAGATTTTGAAACTGAGAAGTTATTGGATAGATTACACTCAGTCATCATTACAGATTATCACACCTATGTTTTGGGTGTCAATTTTGTTTCATTTTCTTCTTCAGAAGCTGGCTGTAAAAACTGATGAAAGATCAACTACCATGAAAATTACCTTTCAAGTTTTGGACATGTTAAATTAGTAGATGAAACAGAGGCAACCTTCCATCTAATGTCAGGATAGTGTTAAAACGACTGGTACGTGCTTCAGGAGCACGTTCATTTCATTTCCCTCCACTCATTTATAAACATCAGATTATGAGAAGTCACATTTCTCTGTGCGCTGATGTTCAAGGGACTTTTAGGCTCATATTGTGTATGGCTGTTAGAATACAAACAGTATACACTTAAGACAGCTGTTTTGATATATGTACATTGTGTGTATGTGAGGAGAAGAATGCCTCTGTGATATTTAGCATTGCAGAAATTTTACTAATGATCCATTTTATTTTCATCAGTTAACAGAGTAAATGAAGAATACTGTAACAGCTGATCACCTGAATTTCTTTTTTCATTTTTCTTTTTTCTGTTTTCTTTTTTTTTCTTTAAATATCGGCTTCAAAAATACAAAAGAAACTGATAATTTTAACAAATAATAGTACTCCAATTACATTAAGAAATAAAGTAATGGATTTGAGGAATAGAAATTGATTTGAGTGAACAGAGTCCACAACTAAATCTTTACTACGAGTGTCTTGTAAATGTCACCATCTTATGATTGCTTTCTGATTAACTTTCATCAGTATTTACAGAGATCTATAGATTTCCTTAGGAACAAAGAATCTTTATGGGCATGCTTGCTGGCTGACTTTCCAGTAACAGGGAAGGTGGTCATGAGGAAAAATTAATTTTGATTTGTGACATGAGGTAGTTGTGAGCAAGTTTTTTGTCCACTTCATACTGCAAGAAACGCTGTGTGTCATCGTGAAGATATGAATAAACTGGTTTCCAGTATTGATCTTATGATGATTAGCAGAGTTCTTTGGATTAAGGAAGATTTCATCTTCACTGTATATTTTTTCTCCTGGAAATCCTTTGTAGTATTTCAAAAACTATAAATGACATTCTGCAGAAGGTATTTCAAACAGATTTGATTTAGTAGCTTGGTGGGTAGGGATGGTGGTGGGAGGATGGTTGGACTAGATGATCTTGTAGGTCCTTTCCAACCTAATGAATCTTTGAAAGTTTTTATGTATCTTAAAATTTTATGGGAAAAATATTTTGTTCTTTAGCATCTTAGAATCATAGATCTGTGAGAGATCTCAGAGCAAAATTAGCTACACCAGTATCAGTTCTTTCATCTACACTCTTTCAAGTTTTGATCCACACCTTTAAACATATAATACATCCAAAATTGATCAAAGTATTCCACTAAAAATTAAATATTAAGAGTGAAGTAGTATAGATTAAGTGTTCTGCAAGTTATGCTGCTGTTTATTTATCCTTCTGTCCAAATGGCAATATTGAATCATTATCAGGTCCTAATGCTTTTTGAAAGAATTGCTGTCTAATTTGATATCTTGCAGCTCTGTAGTTTTCTCCAGTTGTGTTTTCTTGCTAATCTTATAATAAAATGAAGACTGCCCTGAAAGTAATGCCTCCTATTTTATGATATTGGCCCACAGTCTCAGAAACAGATTTTGGTGGTATGCAGTAGAGAATGAACCTTCCCACCTGTATTCCATTACATTTTGTTGCTGTGCTACAGATGGCAACAGAGGGGAGTCTGATAACACGATGTCTTACATGGAAATGGGGATGAAGCAAAGGTGTGTCAGTGAATTCCTCTATGCAGAAAAAAAAATATTACCCACTGACATTCTCTGACTCTTGCGGAACATTTATGGAGATGAAAGAGTAGATGTGAACACAATGAGGCTGTGAGTGATGTGTTTCAGCAGTGATGACAGCTACATGAAAGACAAGCCATGCTCTGGACAGACATGCAGAGCTGTCACACTGTGAAATGAAGAATGCCTCAGTCAGCTCATCCATGTGAATCAGTGGATTATAACCTTGGAGCAGTGTATTGAGCTGAATACCAGCTTCAGTGCATTGGAAACAGTAGTGTCAACATTGGAATATCTCAAAGTTTGTGCAGGTGAGTTCCATAGATGTTCATGCAGCAACAGAAAGAACACAGTATGCAAGTTTGTAAGTACCTACTGAACCAAAATACTAGGATCAAAATGGCAGTTTTCCGAACGCATCATTACTGGCAGCATGATGTGGTGTTTCCACTACAATCCAGAACCAAAACAGCAGTCCATTTTATGGCAATGTATGAATTCCCTATTAAAAAAAAGTTCAAGATGCAGCCCTCAGTTGATAAAGTGATGTGTACTGTATTTTCAGATGGGAAAGGGGTTTTCCTTTTGTATTTACTGGAACCCTAACAAAACCATCACCTTTGACCACTATGTAATGTATCATGTAATTGTTACCTGATGGCTTGAACTTCCAGAGTCAGGCCAGTAAACAAAACAGCCATCTCTTATAAGGTTGTAACACTAGTTATAGTTATACTAGTTTGAAAATCATGGACCACACTGCCAGTCTTAACTAGGCTGTCCTAGCAAACCCATCATATAGTCCAGATCTAGTGCCTTCTGACTTCTGTCTTTTTGGACTGATGAAAGATGAACTTTGTGGGCAACACAGTGTCCTATCATAGCAGCTATGAAACACTGGGTCGTTTCCACTGGTGCAGGATTTTATGAGTTCGACACATAGTCTCTTGCTTATTGCTGGTGAAAATGCATAGCTAATGATCGTGATGATGTTGAAAAAATAGTGGTTTGTAGCTGAGATTTTGCTCCATGAAATAGTATTATTGTGTTCTTTGTATCCATTGTTGTTTCCATGGATATGAATGAGAGGCATTACTTTTGGAGCAACGTCCGTGAGTAGGTATCAAGCACATTGTTATACTAATGAGATATGAAAAATGAGTTTTATCATAGAGCACTATTAGATTACTAAATCTTTTGATGGCCTGTTTTTAATTGTGAACAGGTGGAAGAAAAGTGTGCTTTGATAGACTTACTGAATTAGCAAGCAAATATCAATGCTTTAGTAGTAGAAGACAGTGTAAATAGTAAAATGAGTACATAATGTTGTTATTTAGTGGCAGATGAATACTCAAAGAAATCAAGGTAAAAAAGTAACTTAAAGTGCCTTTTTTCTTGTCATGAACTGTGCAGAAAATAATAAAATTATTAATTGTAAAATTGTTATTTATGTTAAATAATGAAGCAATACAGTGTAACCCACATACGTGGAAACAGCTGACTAAACTTTACCAGGATCACACTAGGAAGCAGAAATATATCAGCAAAGTTTCAGTTGTAAACTTTCTGGAATTTGCATTAAATCTTTTCTGATATATTTTATTATTACTGACTCAAAATGTGATTGAAAAATTAATGACTGGATCCAGGAAGAATAGAGTGCAAGGTTATAATAGGGTGAAAAATATTCTGATCTGAAAAATATATTTTTTTATTGTTTTGGGAGAACTTGATGCCCAAAGTATGAATACCAGCATTTATACTCTACTTTCACGTTAAGTATATTTCAAAATATATCCACATTTCCACATTTTCCACATGAATCTTAAAGTGTGATTTGAAACTCATATAAGAGAAAAAAATCTTTGGTGTGAATTGGCAGTGAAAAAACTGAAAGAATAGAGAAATATTGAACCAGTACAGAAACCTTAAGAAAGGAGTAGACTGAAACCTAAACACATGTATTTTCTGCCTTTCCAACCATATATTATACTGGTTCATATGTGGAAAATTAGCTGAGTAATTATATATAAGTATATGTCAGTTAGTATCAATTCATTGAACTTAATCATATTGATTTTTGCTTTATATACCTCACCTTTAAGATTATGGATTTTTACCAGGCACCATATAGTGAAATGCATCTGCTTCTGCCTCTACCTGTACTTCCAGGAGTCAGGTATATCAATCTAACAGCAATCTAAATTTCCTTGAACTTTGTCTTAGACTTTGCAACAGGAAGTTGTTAAGGCCAAGTGATCCCAGAGTACTGCTCCCTGTGCAATCTTATTTATGTGCTCACTGTAATGAAAAAGAAAATTGTCCTTGAAGTAATAAAAAGATCATTGGCTTAACATGGGCCTTAATATTGCTCAAATTCTCACCCAAAGAAAGAAAAATGAAAGAATGGTGTGCAATATACAATTCTAAGAGTTTTCAGCCATATAGATTAATTTAGAAACGAAGCAGAGTGCTTCTTAAAGTCGGTGTATGATGAATGGAGTCATTGCAATTAGTAGTGTAGTATTATTGGCTGGACACAGGTTTGATAAATAGAGTTCCAGTTTATACCCATTATTGCTATATCTAAAGTATCCTGAAAGCTGAACCTTTTCCTAAGTCTTCTATATTTTTACTCCAGTTTTTCCTCAAAAATGCCTGAGAGGTTGTTAGTTTAGGTGGAATAAATTTCCACAATTCTAAGTTAAAATTAAAAGAGAAGGTCACTAATGAATATCTTGAGACAAACCTTCTCATCCTTCCAAATGTTGGAGGAGTTATGAACATCTGGTTACTTCAGTTATTGCTTACTTTAAATAGCCTTAATCAAATTTTTGTTTTTCCCAAAATAAGCTTTATGTGCCCTGCATCTTCAAGAATAAACAACCTCTTCCATAGTCCCATTTTCAGTACTAGAAAAATATAGATGCCAAGACATTCCATGCCTTGTGCAGACTTTCTTGACAGAGCAAAGGGTTCACTGGAATTGATTTCCTAAGTGTCTCATCCCAATACAATTTCATGGCCATGAGGAAAGATATGTGTAATTTTATCAAACCTTACCCTACATTTGATAATCTAACTGAATATGTATTAGGGCTGCTCCAATAGTAGTGGCATTTGGTTATGTTGGCCTATGATACCTGAGGTGGATTTTGGTGGTGTGGCAGTAGAGATTGAACCTTCCCACTAATATTCCATTACATTCTGTTGCCGTGTGACAGATGGCTGCAGAGGGGCATTCTAACAAAATGGTGTCTGAAAAAGAAGCGCATATGAGGCGAAGGCGTGTCATGAAATTCCTGCATAAGGAAAAAATGGCACCTAATGCTATTCATTGACAATTTCTGAGCTTTTGTGGAGCCCAGAATGTGGATGTGAGCACAGAAAGGTGGTAGGTGGTGACAGCTACATGAGAGACAAACCACATTCTAGATGGCAGTGCAGGGCTGTCACACCATGTAATGAAGAGCATTTGAATCAGTTCATCCACTCCAATCAGCTAATGGTAGTGATTATGTTGCAAAATAGTATTTTATAGCTAAGAGTTTGTGGTATTAAACAGTATTATTGTGCTTTTCATATCTGTTATATTTTCTATGCAAAAAACGGGAGGCATTACTTTTGGAGCAACCTACATATATGAATTTATATTATTTATATTCTTTGGCATTAAAGAAAATGCTTAAAGCCAAGTAGGGAAGTGGGGTAGAGTTACTGCAGTCTTTTCAGTTTTTACTCTGATATGTATAGAATGCAAACCAAACCAAACACAGCTGATACATTTTGAATCCAAGAGAATCACAGAATTGAAGGGATTGGAAGGATCTCAAGGGATCATCAAGTCCAAGTCCTCTGCTAAAACAGGTATCCTACAATAAATTGCACAAGTTATTCAATTATGCTTTCTTATTTATTATTTTCTTCTGGATAACTATGATTATGAACCAATTATGTATCTAGCTTGCACTAATTTCCTTGCTTCTGAGAAACAGGATGTAACTGTATAGTTTATTACCTGGATTGCACTAACATCAAGAAATAACAACAAAAATGTTACTTTTATTTCCCAGCTGGATCATGCTGGATTGAGACATCATCCTCAAAATGCTTCACATCACTTTTTGTCAATTATATACCACTAAAATTGATTCTTCAGTAATTAGCTTCCTAAATTTTATTTATGTTTAACAAGATACTACTATATTTACAATGTCGTTTTAACCTTAAGCATTCTTCTTTGAAACTCTGGGTAAAATAACTCCCTATGGATTAATAACACATTAATAAATTCCAGATGCAATGATATGTAGGAGTATTTGGCAGGAGCTAAATAAAATCCAGAGAATTTACAATGCTAACGCTTTATGCTACATAAATCAAGATTTAATTAATTTCATGTATTCTAATTATTTAATTAATATACATAGTATACTAAATACGTTATTGATGAATGCATTTAGCACTGGTATTGATTAATAAAAATTCTACCCATATAGAAACTAAGAATAAGGCACAACATTGTTGACTAATTTTACATTGGGTGTTAATATTTGAAACTAGCACACATTTTTCTTTTTGGAAAATTTCCTTATATTTGATTTGGTACCTTGTGGATATAGAATAGTTTTAATTTCACATGAATAGGCAGTAACTAAGCTGGTTATAGAAAGTTATATATAGCATTCTTTTCTTAGAGTGTATTCTAAGTTGCAAGAGCCAGAAAATACATACTACTTTCTAATGGACACAGACACAAATTTGTCATTTATTTTATATATAGAATATATCTGTTATAGCTAGAATGTTATCACTGTCTTATTTTTGGTAGCATTGAGACCTCATGATGACTCATTCCAAAGGGCAAACCACACAGAAATAACTCAAAAGAAGCTAAAATTTAGCCATATAGTAAGAGATTACAGATAGATACAAGTGGATAAATGAACACAAAGAAAAGAGGCTGCAGATATAGGCACCTTCACCTAGATCAGAATTCAGAAGTGCCCTAAAATTGTTTCCTTTCATACGTGCAGCTTTCTTGCTCACTTAAAACAGTAGACAAGTATTCAAAATGGAGTATCTGAGTATAGTGCATCAGTGCAGGAGAACAATGTCTTAGTATTTTTACAAGACAGTGTTGTAAAATAACCAAGTGTTGATCTCAGAAAAATTGTTTTTGTTTATTCTCAGAAGTGAAGCATATTTCTAAGTCATTCTGTAAGTGCTATACCTGCACCCTGTAGCTTTTCAGTGATGTGAACATTTCTCTGTGCAGAGATTTTATGAAACTTCGGAGTTTTATTTATTTCTGTATGATCTGATAGCATTTCTCCCTCTTGGGATGAGCAGAAGGGCATCTAAGTGGAGGAAGGTGATGGAGTCAGATAAAATTGCCTTTTTTTCCATTACTGATGAGGAACATAAGGAACTTAATGGATCATTTAGAAATTATTAGAATTTAACAATGAGGGAAATTATAAGTTCTCTAAGTGTTGTAGATACTAGTTTTAACTTTTGTTTTTGTTTGTTGTAAAATAGTTACATATTTGTTTGTGTTTTGTTTTTCATTAGGAGATATCAGCTTACTTTTGATATTCAAGGCTTATATTATAGGAAATGCCAGTGTTAGATATTATCTGTCATAGGCCTAATGTATGACAGTATGTATGGATTGCAATTAAACTTACAGTACTTGGTCCCATGATGAATTATTAGTAAGGCTAAATTACTTTAATTCTCGTTCATGTAAAATATCATCAGATATTTTTATTATTATTATTATTTTTTTTACAAATATTATGGGAAAGCAGTCACTCCAGTGGAATTTAGAAGACATTAACAGGTTGGCTTTATAAATTACTTTCTGGGGAATTTCTTCCTAACTTCAGTAGAAGAACATTTTCAGCTTGTTTGAAAATTTGGCAAATGAGGTTTGGCTTAGTGAGTTAGTTTAGAAATTGTCATACAGGAAATGAGATACAAATAAGATGGAGATAACTAAGAAAAAACCTTGAAGGTGAATGTTTGCATTTGACTCTATTGAAAGAATAAAGACAGAAGGTTAAACCATCAAGAAAAAGTACTGATACTGTTTTGGATACTTTTCTTTGCAGCATCATTCTGTGTGAATAAAGGAGACTCAAAATAATGGTAATGTGGATTTTAGTGTTTTCTGTGCAGATGGATAGGAAGAGGTATATATAAAATCTGGGAAATGGGTTTTGCTTTTTAATGTGGTCTTAATTATCTTACATACAGAGCCCCTGGAGAAGTATCTGTTACAAAATGTACTCTTTGACAGCTGCATTCACCATTGCTTAGTTAACTGCAACATCTAACTGCACTTACAGAGGAACTGTGCATCATTTTACTTTGAGAGTTGTGTAGCTGCAAGGCCACACATACCTCATTGTCATCCTTTCTATTATTTTTTCTAGATATTTGTCCATTCTAAGGTATTTCAATAGGAATGTTTTGATTTTAAACAAATAGGAAGATTTAAAACAAACGAACAAACAACAACCAAACCTGATGGATGTGTCCAGGGTGTCTGAACTGTGCATACATGTAAGGCAAAAAGCTAACTACAGATTTATTTGTAGGATGTGCAGTCACCAGTGTATTCTGATTTCATTTTACGGAGAAAGTCTGTTCTTCCAGCAACACATAGGTGATTGTGCTTAACTCTCACACTCAGCAGCCTAATAAGCAGATTTCTACATTAATACATTTTATTACCTGATGGCAAATCCTCTTATTAAAAGCAGTCCCTATTAGACCATGACTTATTTTTTGCTCACATCAAGGTCCTGATGATCTGAGAAAGATAATGAACTAGATTTGTCCAAGCAAAACGTCAAGTAGTAATTTTTCTTTCTGTGCTTCCTTTGAAAAGTTTTTGCTTTCACAATAATCTGGTTTTAATGATGCTTTTCTATTATTTCTTAACAGAATTTTGTTAGAAAAATGAGGAATTGGGTATGTCAACACATATTGAATGGCAGTTCAGAAACTGTTCGCTTGGATGTAACTTGATCCGAGAGTATAAATAATCAGTACTTTGAATAATGATAATGTAACAAATTGGATGCAAATGCCAGTGTATACTGTTCCAGTTTTTTTTCTGATGAGATTACAGTGTTGAATCTGTCTGTCTGCACAGTTTTCTTCACTTTTTCTGTATAATGGGCAGGAAGAAAAGGGTATTTACCTGCTTTTTTCAAAGTCATTTTGAATCCCAACCCCCTTTTTTTTTTAAGGCTAACAGGTCTGAAATAGGTGTTTATTAAGGTATTAATAAATATTGCTTATTAAGAGAGCCTGTGGATACTTATAATTCAAAATCCGTTTTACCAATTGGAGAGGAGTATATATGTATAAAACGTCAAAGAAGGATAAATGTAACTGACTAGTAGATATGCTTTACCTGTAGACTAATAATGTTTTATAATACCTACTACAAGGCTACAAGATAGCAATATACAGTTATATGATAGGAAGTTGGTTATGAAGATATCAACTAGTCATGTGTGTGTAAACAGAGGAGTCTTCTGTGTCTGTATGTTGACTTAATATGATTTTCCAGGAAGCCTATGGAGACTAAGCAACCAGCTACCTTTTGAAAACACTGGTTAAATTAGTAGTTCACGCACAAACTTACACTGCTGTAGGACAGAATGTTTAGTTAATGAACAAGAAAAACCATGATAAACAGATAAAAATGAGTTGTACCCTACCAGAATAGAGGTTGCTTGAAAAATTTCACGTAAAAGGACAACTCCCTAGTATTTTCAGTAGTACTCAACCCAAATGCTAATGATCTCCAAACTACTGTAGTTGCTTTTCAAGTAATACATAAAAACAGGTTAATTTGGAAGTAATCAGTGTGAGCAGGCAGAGTTTCAGCTATTTTGTGATAACTGCATAGATATATGCTGTGCCAGTATGAGAAGCTTTGTTAAGGAGGAAGCTGCTTTATGTTTAACTCAGTGCACATAGAAGGCTCTTCACATCGGAGGCTTTGCAATAAGCAAATACTCTAGCTTACATACCACAGCTTCTGTATGTGCCTACAAACTCTCATGCCCCTTTCCTATGAGGACCAGCATGAAGATGACATTCATAAACCAATTCACAATCGAAGGAGCAGAATGGCAGCTATTTCTTGCCCAAAATAGACACTGAAGACCAAAATAATTTATCCTAAATGCTTAGGAAATTATCCTAAAATTAAATTAAAAAGTGAATAGCATAAACGCTTACAAAATATTTTATGGTTTTATTGTATAAGCATAAAAGCAGTTGTTAGCTCAACTGGGAATGACCTTGTAAGTTTGAGGAAAGATATACTACATCCTGTCTGTCAAAGTAGGGCATCAACATCACTGTAAACAGGCATTGTTACAAGGAACTGCAATAATCCGACATCACCACTAAATTAAATTTTACGTGCTGAGTGATGCATTTTCTAATCTTATATATACGAAGGTTTTTAAGCTACCTTCAGTGGAGGGATTCTTCTATGCCCAGTAGATCCAGTCTTAGACCTATGATTTTCAATTTAGAGTTTTGGTGTCGTATTTGATGCTTTGACATTGTTGACATGTCATGTGTTACTTCAAGAAATCATCTCCCCACTCAGCATGTCAAAGTATTTATGGATATAAGCAGTATTTATTTTTTTTAGGCCAATTTGATGTGACCAAATTTGAAAATGGTGCATTTCACAAAACAGAACACCATAAGATCAACAGTGTTTACATATAAAAGATGAACTGTTGAAAACGTGATCTTAAATGAATTGCTTATTACTCCTGGATTTTAGGGAGATGCCTAAATCTAGTTGGTTATGTTATGAATTCTATATCTTGCTAGTTATTTAGCTGACTTTAGTATAAGTATAGGAAAACTCAAACTTCAGGGAGGCATGAAATGTCTTCAACTACTTGCTTCAGAGCCAGACAGTGAAGAAATATGCTGCAATTTATACAGAAATGTTGCACTCCAAAAAGTCTGAACACATATTATGAGTTGTAATATAACACATGATATATCTTGCTAGCTTTCTGAAATGTGGCAATAGATCCACAAGGTTCATTACTGAAAATAAGAGAACTTCTGGAGGGAAATTTGAAGACATAGGAAAAGGAAACAGGAATGTACTCAAAAATGTACTTACTCACAGAAGAGTTGGGTAAAATATCAGGAATAAATTCTTTAAAGTGTAGCCTGAAAGGAGATTATAAACCTAGAATTCTATAGCTTACACTTAAGGGCTACAAGCAAGTAGCCCTTAGCAAGTAGCAAAGCACTTAAATTATTCATAATCCCCTTACAAAACTCCCGTGTTTAAGACAGAAGAACTTACTTGAACAAGGATTGCCAACTGAAATGGAAGGTCACACAAAGGAAGATATTATTCTGTAGAAATTGAAGATTCTTGTAGAATTAAGGTGGAAAGATTTCTCAGTTAAGGGGACTGTAATTCTGAACTTCAGTTAAGGCTCCAATTGTTGCTGTTGAGAGAGAAACTTCATCACATTTTCTATGAAGTGACTGTTGAAAACAGGCAGTTCCTTTGGGGTAATTAATTGAATATATACCCCACATGTTAGTCTTATTCTTAGCATTTACGTACTATAGTTTTATGCAATACCTAATTAACAGATGTTTAGGCTTTAGATACTGAGGGATTTCACCTGAAGAAGCATAATATAAGCATAAAATAATAATAATAATTAAATAAATATATATGTATGTATATATGTGTCAGAGATTTGGGCTATTTGGCAATTAACTATCTTAGTGATAATTTTCAATATAGTGAATCTTGTAATACTTGGGTGGAAAGGCTTGGCAGGAAATTTTGGAATGTATCTCATCCATCTGTTATTATTATTTGATGTTTCTGAAAATATATAATATTGATACATGTGTACACATTATCTGAACATTCATGTACATGTGTGATTCTGGAAATGTATTAAAAGGAGATAAAAAAGACCATCAGAGGTTGTAAAAACAAGTATTCCCTGTTAAGGCTAAGGCTCATTGCATGGCTTTTGTTATCTGCATTTGTATGAAGCAGGGATATTCCTTCATGTCTGTGCGTGGAATTTAATGAAAACTGTAGTCTCTGTAATACTTAATAGATCAAATAATAAATATCTGGGGAGTAAGCAATGTACATTTATTATGACTGTGATACCTTGATTAAAATGGAGCTTGAACATGGTGATGATTATTTATCAGTGTTTTTCTTCCGATGTCACTGGAAGCAAAGAACTCCTTTAAAATGAGTGACCAATTTTATAACCTGTGAATATGTTTTGCTTTTTGAATTGTTCTCTGGGTTCTGATAGGAAGCTCTGATGTTTATTATGCTTCACTTCCTCACTGCCAGTATCAAAGTGACCAAAACAATCTTATTGTAGTTGGATCATCTGAAGTCACATTGATTAGAGGATGAAGTTTTTCAAATGATGAACAGTTTTTCAAGAGAGGGTAACATTCTCCCTTCCAAAAATCTGAAGTACATTATGTTATCCAGTGTTGTATTCAGTTCTGTGATTTTTATTGTAGAATACATTTTCTGTAATGCACAGGGCTAGTTTTGTGTTCGAAATGAAAGACACTACTTACCATGTTTTACTGGTAGTTTTTGCAAGTCATGCATCAAAGTGTATGATGAGGTATTCTAAACAGTATTGGGAAAGAGTGTGCTAAAACCTTTTAGGATTTAAAGAGTACAGAAGTACATTACTTAGAAGAACACCTTTTATCACCTTGCTTTTTATATGAGCAGAATATTCAAATGAAATTAATTCTGTAGATCTGTAGAAAAACTTTCAGTTTCTAGATACAGTGGAAAACAACTGTGGCAGAAGTTACTTATGTAACTTGATGGTCAGCTTTTTACCACCTTGAGTAATTTGAAAAGACAGTGAAAGTATTGCATTTTGATTTAGACATCCTGCAGCAAAGGAAACAGTAAAGCTCTAAAATACTGGAATGTGAAATTAGATAGAGCTTTTCTGCCTTGGCCCTTTTATAGTTTTCATCAAAATGTTATTTTGTCTAGAAAATGAGGTAATAAGACATTTGTGAAATTTAATATTAAATGTCTTCAGAAAATGGATGATACAATATATTTGTAATTACAGTAGTCTATAGAATTCTGGATTCCAACCTTTTTTACTAGAAACTCGTATGTGCAGTTCTCCAGAAGGCAACCTATTGTATGACTCATATTTCCATAAGCACTAAACACCATATGTTTCCCTAGGGAATGGAGGGATATTCTAAATGCAGAATTATGTCTAGTGAGGATGAGAACACAGAATTGTAATCTGTGCTTCAGATTCATTTTAAATAATGCTTTATTGTACCAGACTTTAGAAATCCTACTACTCTGAATTTGAAGTATTCTAGAATGGTTACCTAAAGTGATGTTACATTGTTTAAATTTATAATTTCATTTGCAGGTAATTAATAAGGAAGTTCTCATGTGAACTACCACTTTATTAAGCACCTTTTGTAGTATATTCAAAGTATTTTGATTGGTAGTTGATACATATCTACCAATTTTTTTGCTATTATTTTAAAATGAGATTACAAATGTGGCTACCAAAAGAAGTGTGTTATTTTATTCTTTAGATTCTTTGGACAGTTTGACTTAGAATGTAGTGTATGATGCACTAAGACCTGTCTAACTGGTAGTACTAAAGAGTAATTTCTATAGACAAACTTCAGCACAGGTTTTTCTAGAAGGACATCACAGCACTTTATTATCAACTCAGTGTACACAGTGTTAAGAGATAAAATATAAAGGCAAAGGAGATAAAATTAGTAGATGAGGTTATAAAAACAATGAAGTAATAAATAAAGACAAAAGACCAGCAGGATCCTACAGAGTGTACTAGAAATAAAATGAAAACAAGGTTTCAAAATGGTCAAGTCTAATGTTAGACATCTAGAAAACAAATCTACAGGTAACAGACAGTGTGTGACAGGTTATGATGAAAATCTCTGAGCAATCTAAAAAGGCATCATTATAGTGAATAATATTCCTTGAGAATATGCATTTTTTTCTGTAAAGGTATAAAATATTTTAGTATTTTCTTAATTTCCAGATGTTGTATTTGCAGAATGTACTACTAGTAACCCAGTCAACCCTATGTTGTAATTGCATATCATTAAAGAACAATTTTCAAAGAACATCACTAAGGATGATTTTTTTTCTAAACTTCGAAGTATGTGCTTGGAAACTTTTTGGTGGAATAGAGGTAAAGACCATGAACTTGATGAAACTGTGTAAGATAGTGACCGTTGCTGTGTTAATACTGAAAATCCTGAAGGTTTTGGGCAATAAGTTTTCCTAAAGAAAGCCTAGGAGATATCATTGTTTTCCCGTATAGGATCAATTTCCCTAAAGCTTTGATTCTAATGCTTGGTTCTCAAGCTGCAATTTGCTTGACAGGAGACTGGAAGAATGAATTAAAATAATTTATCATAGTTATATATAAGTAGAACCTTCACAGATATATTGTACCAATACACCATGAAGTTTCCCCATTCTGTGTTTATTTCCAGCTAAACTCTTTTATCTTACAATGTCATCTTAAGAACTACAGCATAACATTTTCCTTAACAGAAATTGTTTTTCCAGCCCACTTAAGAGTGAGTTTGGAACACTTTACATGGGAATAATTTGAGATAGAGCCGAATAGCAAATATTTTTTTCTCATTTTTAGAAAATATATGAGCTTCAGCCACCCAGCTGTGTCATGGGAAGAGGCAGAAGAATCTTCAATTGTTGTGGTTATATTTATTCTTCTTTTTGTTGTTCATTAACTTTATTACATTTAAATGATCATTTTTCCACAGCAGTGGGTCACCATCTGTGGACATAGCTGTATATAGGCAATAGGAATGCCTGCTCTCCGAATTATTATTTTCGTACTTAAAGGATTGATGATCCATATTTATATAATCGAAGTAAAGCTTACTCTGTGACAAAAATCTATTATTTTAATGGTTATCTATGTCTCTGTATGAAGAAATAAGAGCACAATATGTCAATGAACAAATCTTTTTCTATCAGTCATCAGAAAATCATAGTATTCAGACAGGTGCCTCCATCTGATCAAAATATGAGAACCTTCTTGCCTATCATCACTGTTTTTTTGGGTGACAGAATACATGTACTTCAGAACCCAAATCTGAAGGTAAGCAAATGTGTTATAGAAAACTAAGGTTGACTCGGTAAATGGAGACATAATGTATTATCAGTGTGATTGCTCCAAGAGACAGAATTCATATATTGCAGGCTTTTTAGATAGGATCAGCATGCACTTTTAAAAAACTTCTGATAAATGTCATGTCTTACTTTGGTTTACACTGAGTGGGTGTCTTGAAATACATTAATTTAAATTTTCTCATATTCTAACTCTTAATTGTAAGATGCTATAGCACATTGTCTGGCACTCTAGTCACTGATGGACATGGTCCATTAGACCAGACTGTAGGCAGATTGAAGTGAATGTCCTAGAACAAGTAGTATAGATGTTAGGTCTTTAGAACCAGCTATTTCATTCTTCGTATCTGCTCCTTGTAGGCCTCACTGCTTGCTATTATAGGCAAGTATTTATTATTTTTCTCTTTTCCTTTATAGCTTATGCATGAAGGCTATTTGTGATAATTGTGTCTGGCTTCTGGGTTTTAAGCAGTTCTGCAATTATTCACTTTCTTTAAGGCACGTGTCTGAAGAGGCCACCTTTGAAGAACTTTAAAGTAGTTAGAAATTCTGTAAAATTTCTTTTACCAAATTTCTCTAATTTCTAAAATATGCATTTCGTATTCATATATACACTTATCTAAATTTGGCCAGCAAACAGCTGATGAAAGTTGTGGCCTCGCAGTAGTGTAAGGCAGATATTTCAAGAGAATACTTGTCTTCTTTCAGCAGCCCAGAGAAGTACCTGATTTCCACATGTATTCAGCACTGTAAGCCTCTCCTGAGAACAATGGGAATATTAGCTGTAGAATTATTCTGGTCATACACAATAGATACCTGCTATAGTGAGTACTCCTGAAAATGGTAATCTTACATATTAAAATAAAAAGTGAAATATGATTACTCCCTATCCAAAAGGGATCAGAAACTATTCAATAACATAAACATAATTTGCGGTCTAATAGATAGAATCAGATCCCAGCTCAGTATCAAACTGCAGCTAGACAAAATAGAAGACAGCACCCGTATCTTCTTTTACCAGTGACTCATATTTTTACCATCTTCTGCCATTACATGCTGTGTTTAAGTACATTTTAAGTTATATGGTACATCCATACTGGTCACTCAATGAAAAAGAATGAGTCCTTGAAGTCCTTAGTATATTACTCTTTTTATACTGATGGAATGTTGCCATGTGTAGTATAGTGACAAAAAAGCATTAAGTTTAGCCATTCTTTTGGAAAAACTAAAGAGTAAGTAAAAGAATAGACAAAATATTTAAAACTTGATCAGGTGTTGTGAGAGCAATTGCAGCAGAATGCTTGGACTTCAGAAATTAAGTAATTATCTCCACATACAAATTTTTCAAAGAGATAAGAAATGAAGGAACTCTTGCATTTAGTATAAGTCGTGATCGAGCCCTGAATTTAGTGTTAGAGAAAATTCTCAGTAAAGCCAAAAGAGAATGCAACCCATGACTTTCTCTAATATTCACAGCATAAATTATTTTATTTTTCTCTGTACATGGATCTGACAAGACGCAAGTCTTTTCTTTAAAAAGCACTTTTTATTTTAAACATTTTAAGGTTAGTTCCTTTTGCAAAAGAACTAATGCACTATGGTACAGGTTCTATTCTGTGAGAATATTTCTGTTAGTATAAGTATCTCAGCTCAGGATAACTATTCAAACTGATCGAAGTGTGACTCCAAAAACCAGATCTGTAATCCCATGTCTGATAAGCCAACAATTTATCCTAGAGATACTCATGCTGGTTTAGAGAACGTGTAAATTAAGCAAGCAGTTTGTCATTATTAAAGCATCAAGTTCTTCCTAACATGAAATCCTAGTACCATTTGAAAGCAGGCCAGTGTGCAAGTAGACTCCTGGCTGCATATAGTATTAACATACAGTATCCTTTTCTAGTCCCTCCAAAATGACTTTAGTTAACAGGAAAGCTATTAAAGCCTGCTTAGTTACAGATAGATGCTTGAGGTTGTCTGATGTTGGTGTCTGAAGGGTTTTGTTCTCAAAATGAATCTTCTAAATGCAGTTTGGACATTAATAAATATTGTTTGGCTTTTCTTTATCTTTACAGTTTCTTTCTTTCAGTCAGTCAGTATCTTCCAGTGTTGTATTTCTGATAATGTTGACTGGAAAATTTTGAACTTTTGTTAATGAAATCATTGTACATTTTAAAATGCAAAATTTAACTTCCAGAAAATGATTCAAGAATAAAAACAAAAATCACAAGTGTTCATTTTTGTCAAAAGAAGATTTGCAGACACTGAAGGAATACCCAGTTGCAGAAATCTAAGACTGTTTGTGATAGTAAATACTAATTTTTCTTTAAAACTTTAAATTTTGAAACAAGGAAATTTTATAGCCATTAATGGCTATAAAAAACCCTTGTGAACTCCCTCTCTAGTATTTTCTGATCAGCTTAGACAAATGAAACTTTAAACTGACTCCTCTATTCCAGGTGCTTTAGAATAAACTATCTTACAGAACTGGCTCCACTTCCTGACCTGATTTAACAGAATATGACATTTGCTGTAATGATTGGAATGGTTCAAAAGAAAAAGTAACAATGCCGTGCTTGAGAAGCAAGGAGACCAAATTTCAGAGTTTAATCAACTATATCTGTAGTTCTAGACATATGAGACTTACTCTCTCTTTTTTTTTTTTTTCCTATTTTAAGAATTTTAAGAATTCAGATTTGTGCAGTGCAAAGACTTTGAAATATTCTGTTCTTAGTATCTATTGCAGATTATTTTCTGTTTGATAATTGTGTTCAAATGCTCATGTAAAAGCTTAGTTACTCAATTTTAATAATTTTTATTTTGGCATTTGGCTGTTGAATATTTCCTCCTACATTTTTTTTTCTCCAATTTATTTGTTGTAGCTTCAGTCACAAAGCTACAGTGAGCAAATATATTTTACCCTTCTAATGAAATTGAAATTAATGCCTTTTTTTTCTGTAAAAATATTTATTATTTTCTGTGAGAGATGTCATATAGATGCCTATATGAAAAATTAATTACTTTCATAAGCTCTTTTTTGTTGTTTCATGTTCTGAGAGTGTGAGATAGTGTGAAACAGTCTATTCCATGCCCTCTTTCAATTCCATAACCATGTTATGCATGTCTGCATATATATTTACACATGAATCTTTTTTTGGTAAAATTATTTTTTTAGTTGGTATACTATTAAATCCAACTGATCTCCATCTATAACCTAAATTACAAATTTCTATGTAATATATTCGATTTCACTTTTGAAAATTATCTGATGGGGCTTGTTTGGAAATACAATGCTGTTACTTCTGCAGTGGATGTATCTGTATTCCAGTGTGGGAGCTAAGGAGAACGTTCTGCTAAAACTTTGTAGATCAAGCAATTCTAACTGAACACTGTCCTCAGAAGTGGAGCACTTTTTATGAAATTAGAAGAACAAGTAGACATTTGGTAATATCTTTTCAAATGCACTTGGAGACAAAACCACGTGTTTATATGGACAAAACTGGAGTGTTATCCTTGTGGATTTCCTCAGATAAAAGTTGTTTAATACAATATATTGAAACCCTCTTTTGTTATATTAAATATACCTTACTGCTGTTTTTTGATTCTTCATTACATTTTGTTTGTGAAATGGTAATCAAATTTTCAGTGGGAAGAATTTGAAAGAAAGGTGGGATCAGATGGTCAACTCCTTAAGTCTCTACAGTACCCCTGAGCTCATCTGAAGAATCTTGGGCTTTGGCTTTATTTTTGCTTTTACTATTCACAAAACAACTCTTGATGAACGTGATCCAAAACTGAACAAATCAAGTCTTCCTATGATTTTGCTGAGCTTTGGCTGTGATTTTTAACACAATCATGATCTGTAACTCCAAAGGAGTAGTTCATGGTTTTTGCAATTGCATTTGATTACTCAAGAAACAGATGTAAATCCTTTTTCATTCTTACCTGCAGGAAAGGAAGCGATGAGAAGGCATTTCAATCTGTTGCAAAATACATTCTAAAATATCCTAAAGCAACAGTTGATGCTATTCCTTTTTGCTGTTTTTGTTGTGTTAGGATAGCTTTAGGCAGTTTAGGAAGTAGAAAAGAAAATAATCGATCAAGAGAAAAAAAAAAAAAAAAGTAGGTATTTCTCCTCTCTGTTAGCATATTCCGTTATGTTTTGAATCATGCATTGCTCTTTGTATTACTATCCAGTACAAATGTTGGTCCTGGTTATATTTCTGCCACTGCAGAGTTCAGGCTCCCAATGCATTTAAGCATTCCAGGCCACTCTGATAACTGCTGTACAGTTTATGTTCTGCCACAATTAACTGGATGGAAACTCACTCTTAACATCCCATCACTTGTTATCTTTCATTATACTTATGCAAAAGTAGTGGTTGTGTGTGCTTTTGACAGTGATTCCTCCTTTTTGTTGTTCTGCATTTTTGCACTTGTTTTTAAAAAATACTAAAAAGATAAAAATTTAGGTAAAATTAGGTTGCATTTTCACACTTAATCAGAACTTTTTTTTTGTTCAAGTGAAGGCTTAATAAAACTTCCTATATTTTTAATGCACTTTTTTTTTTTTTTCACTGTACACCTGAAATTGTTTTCTCTCTTTTTCAGTTCTGTAAGTAATATGAAAGACATTGTATTGAACTTTGTTACTGCACAAAAACGATCTTTTTTCAGGAAGTGGGCCCCCTCTACTGTTAAATAGGAGTAAATGTTGTTGCCTGCTTTTTTCTTAAGCTGAGTCAAATATGAAAAGAAAATAAGAGGGCTGAAGAAAATTCAATAACCAACAGCTCCAAGTTTAATATCACATGGTATCGTATGTGAAGATTAGATGCGCCTTTCACTTTTTGTATTATGCATATATTCACAATGCGTAGAAGAGCTTTTCAGAAAATGAAAGATGGCATACTGTACTCTGTGACCTAACTAAAGAAATACTTTAGTTGTTACCAAGTTCACCACTGCTTGTCAGTGTAACTTTTGACTGTAGAATTTCAGAGCACTTGTTTTCATCTATACATCCATGTGTGTGATGTCACGTAGTCTTCAGAGTTTTGTTTCTACTCAACTTTGAAATATATATTTGAGTAATATGTTCTTTTATGCAAGAAAATGAAATTTCTAAAAGGAGGTGTAATTGTAGCATAGATTTTTTTTTTTTACAGAAGTATGGGAGAAAAAGAATAATTTTTCTTTTCCAAACTGTTGAAGAAAAGAAATGTTCAAGGTGCAGGTTACTTACTGATATTCTACAGAAATTACCTTATTGAGGACAGAACGGAAATTTTCTGGATCAGTTTCATAATTGTCTTAATGATAGCAACATGATGTTATTGCTTTTAAATTAGTGAGGATTTTAATTGCCCTTCCACTGGTACTACTAAAAGGATTTGTTAATATGTGTTCTAACACTATTTTAAAAATCCAGTACTGAATACCTTGCCAGATGATTTGGAAGTTTGAAAGATTCAGATTTTATGTTAAAAAAACAAAAGTGTATTTGAGAAAGGTAGTCTTTGAGATATGGAAATAAAAAATATCTTCTTTATCGGTCATCTTTTCTATTTAAGTATGAAAGCATAGGATCTTCTTGATGAAGAATAGAAAATAATTTTTACCATATTATGTATCCTGGTAATGAAGCAGGAAATAGGATTTTCTTTCTTTTAGCCTGAGCACAAACCAGCTGAATATCCTGTCCCTTTATTAACGATAATAGAATTTGAGTTACCATACCCTTACTGCAGCTGAGGATAGGAAGTACATAAGTATCTAAGGCAGTGTTGTAAGATTTTAAATTATATTTCTGTATTTTTAATGCGGTCATTTCAAATTGTTTTCAAAGGTCAGACTTCTCTCCTGCTGTTCAGTGCTCTCTAGGATGGCAATTAGGGGAGGGGAAAATAGGTAGTTGAAAAGCTTTATCTTGAAATGCTGTTTTGGAAACAGAATAGCATTGTCATTAGAAGTCTCTAAAAGCCTCTTTGTTTTCTCAAGAATGATTGCATTCATGTTGGGTGGGGTTTTTTGTCGTCCAACAAGCATATTTTGTGCAACCAGAGACAACATTTATTTTTTCCCTTGAAATAACTTGATTTCATTTATATATTTAGGTCTAGATTTATTTTCAAATGTATTCTCCATCCATTCAGAATTGAAGATGTCAAAAGACCAGAATCTGAGTAGGAAAAGGGCTTTACAGTAACTTTGTTGTTGGTGTTTAGGAGAGTGGTTGTTTTTTCAATTCATTATGCTTTTCCAAAGATCTGTGTGTATTTTTCTTGCTTGTACTTTTGCCTTTGGAACTTCAGCATATCTGTTTTTTCAGACTTGCAATATTGTTGCTGTATTTTTTTTTTCAAAGCTACACTCAGAATTCTCTGCTTCCTTCAAATCATCTTTCTAAAATCCTTACTCTCATTTTCAGACCCCACAAGAAAAATGTATGCTTTTTCTGATGTCTTTAGTTATCTATTCTGATCTGGTATCTTCTGGTCTGCCTATTTTTCCCTCTGTTGTAATAGGCAGCACACTTGTTAAACAGATAAATTTATATTCAACCAAGTTACTCTTCTTGTACCTAAACATACAGTTGAATGCAATTGCTTGCTCTTTTTTTTCACTTTATATCAAGTTGAAACTCAGATTTGTGTACAGTTTTTACTACAGAAATTCTTTTTCTCTAGCTTTCATCTCTTTCATATTATTATGACTTTCACCTGTTAATTTACTGGGTACTTTTTCTCTCACTCCTCCTTTCTAAGAACAGTTATTTGGAGTCAGGCCAGTAGTTTGTTAAGCACAGTATTTTGTTTCTATCTGTGGTTATTAGTAAGTCCTTTGAAAATATATATATATATATGTATGTATATAAGGACAGCACAGGTACATGTGATGTCTACTCAAAACTTTTTTATCATACAGCCATTTGCTGAAGGATTTTGCATGCCAGATGTCCTATCCAGTTAACAGTATAAAATGGATTTATTCTCTGTGATCTTTCCTGAGTGCCATTAAACTCTTGGAAACTTGTGGCAACTACAGTAACTCTAGGAAATAAGTTTGTGGCTTGATTATTTACTATACAAAGAATTAGACTGTTTATCTGTGAACTTTATCCCCAGTAGATTCATATTAGGGCCAGTTCTTAAATCAATACACAGAATGAAGTATTTAGTCCAATCCCCTCTCCATACAGATAATCTTGTTTGCCTCTTTCTCCTGCATTTGCATATATTCTGGTATTCTGTCAATATGTAGTGTACAGTCATGGGCTTGACCAAGTTATGAAGACTTTTATTTCTTTAAAGTGCACCTCCTATTCCATACTGCTGAATGATAGGATGGCATAGAGAATCATAGAGTCATGTAGGTTGGAAGAGACAGTCTCAGGGAATGTACAGTTGGATTTTGAATGTCTTCAAAGATGGAGTTTGTACAAACTCTCTGGGCAGCAAGTTGCAATATTTGGCCACTTTTGTGTCAATTTTTCATAATACCCTGTCAGAATTTCACATGTTCCAATTTGTATCTACTTCTGTTTTTTCTACCAGTGTGCATCTTTGGTAAAAGTCTCACTCCAGCTGCAGACACCAGTAATTTTTCTGCTTTGCCTTCTCTTGTTAGGGAGGAACAAACTCAGTTTTTATAACCTGATCTTTGTGGCCCATCTCTGGCCTCATTCAAGCATGTCAAATTTATTTTCTTTATTTTATTTTATTTTATTTTTTATTTTCATTTTCATTTTTTATTTATTGCACCAGGAAGCCTAGAACTGAAGATGGTATTCTCCATGTAGTCTCAAGATGGGGAAAACTACTTCCTGTGGTCTCTTGGGGACAATGTTGTTGACACAGCTCAGTGTGTTGTTGACTTTCAGTGTTGCAAACTCACATTGTTCTCCACCAGAAGCACCAGGTCTCTTTCTGGAAAGTTTTTTCCTGCCTAGGTAGCCCACCACATGCACTGTGGCATAGAGTTATTTCACTCCACCTTCATGACTGCACACTGTTGAACACTCACCGTGATGTTCTTGCTCACTCTTTGTTCTGGTCTGTTTATGTCCCAGAGAGAGAGCAGCCCTGCCTTCCAGTGCATGAACTGATGCAGTGTAGTATTGCCATGAGTATCAGTTCTCTACTGCAAGTAAAAAAGACTGAAACATAGTAGCAGGCTGGAGGTACAGTGTGAAGGAAGTTACTCATATTTGAGAATGTTCATGACTTAACATGTCTGAAAAGTGCTAGGAATTTTTATCACTGAGAAAGACGGAAAGTTGTTCAACTTACATTTGATCAAGGAGGAAATACATGGCCAGTGCTGAAGCAATTTTGCTAAGACCAGTGCAAAGCAAGATGAGAAAAACACGTCGCTAAGGCATGTTAGTCCTTCATGTCCCATAGCTTTTTTCCCATTCTGTGATCCTGTGTGCCATGCGTATCTGATTGGCTTAGCTCTGCAGCTACAGCATTTGCCATGTACTGCTTACAGTATACTTAGGGGAGCTCAGCTGGAAGCACATTTCTGTTTCAGTATGGTGTCTGCCACTTTTCCTGTTCTATAGCAGCGGTGTAATTTCTCCCATCTTCTAGTCACCTTCTATCATTTTGTGTCCAAGAAATGATACCTTTGTGGCTGAACTTCAATCTCATCACCTAAGCAAAGAATGAAGCTCTGCGAGCTGATTAGTCTTTTAAGAGGGAAAAAAAAAAGAGTGTTCAACATACTCATCGTTTACCAGTGTATCATGATTGAAAGGACACAAAATTTTAAACGCTGAATTGTACAAACTTTTCCCCTTCAGATGGAAAGTACTTACATAATGCTTGTTTTTACTGTCGAAAACTTTAAACCAGATATGGTTCAACTAGGATGAAACATCACTAGTCATTCTGGAGAAAATGTGGCTGAATTAATTACATTTGACTTAGGTTCTTAACTCCTCCGCACTTTGAATTACCTTGCAGCTCTGTGTTTAATTTTATCTTCTTATAGTGTTTGATTTTCTTTGATAAACAGTTTTTCTTTTTTTTTTTTTTTTTTTCCTTCCAGTGTTCTTTAGAATATATTGAGCTAAACCTTCCAGTTATAATTTCAGCTTTGCTTCCTCCACTCTAAACCATGGATCACATTTTTAATCAAGTCCAGCTTCTCTCTTGTTCCAGGCTGTAGGACTTGCAGCTGTGCCTCCCTTCATCCAGACTGTAGTTTGTAATTTCTGGTTATGCTCAGAAGGCAGAAAAATTATCAGGGGAAGCAGCAGCTGCAGCATGTTAATTTGGAGTAGGGAAAGAACTGAAATTAACCCAAAATTATGAATAGAATGGTGAAGAGAGATGGAGTAGGCTGTGTGTGAACGGGTGAGGAGAAGAAGAGATTGGAACTGACCAGAATACACAAGCATCAGGAGCAATCCATATTCAAAATTTTCCTTTTTTCCTTTTCCTTTTCCTTTTCCTTTTCCTTTTCCTTTTCCTTTTCCTTTTCCTTTTCCTTTTCCTTTTCCTTTTCCTTTTCCTTTTCCTTTTCCTTTTCCTTTTCCTTCCTTTTTCCCTTCCCCTTCCCCTTCCCCATCCCCTTCCCCTTCCCCTTTCCCTTGTAATATTTTCTAAAACTTTCCTTATATGCACTGTGCTTGAAATGTTGTCACTGCTGTGTACTAATGACTACGGTACATGGTGAAACTTTATTTCCTTATGTTCTTTCTTTTCCTTTGTGTTAACCTCTTGTTCTCTGTGATTATTATTATTATTATTATTATTATTGTTGTTGTTGTTGTTGTTGTTGTTGTTGTTGTTTTTATTGTTGTTATTTTTTGTTAAATTTGAAGCTATTAACTGAAGCTTTTTATTCTGAACAGAAGCTGGCCTTGTCGGGCCATAGTACTTGTTTATGTCTCTGAGGTAATGCCTTAGGGTAGATGTTAAATAATTCTATTAAAAAGCCAAGCAACAAATTATAAAAATGACCCTTTTGATACTCTGCTTAGTTTCTTATAACTGCAATTCTTCCTGAAATCCACTAGAGGGGGAATTTCTACTTGTATTTCCCAGATGTTCTCAGGCATCCTATTTTGTAAAATTTTGAGCATTTTCTTACTGTAAGCTTTGTATTTAGCATCGTCTAGTAACTGATAGTAACTGATATTCAAATATTTATGTATTTATTTATAATTTACAGGTCATTAAATTTTGCTGGGACAATGGGCTTAGGTTTTCAAACACTCCAGAACATTCAATTTTTTTACTGTCATGTTTTGCTCATTCTTTATGTAGCTTCATTATGTGGTAGCTGTAGTCCTTAACTTCACTGTCTCAAGCTCTAAAGAGTGCATTTTAACAATTTAAGAAAAGTATATTTGTCCATGAACCTCTAGGTGGGGTTTGGAGGTGCAAAATCTCTATGATCATAAGCAAAGAGCAAGTTCAAGACTGATGATACCTAATGTGTACAAGTCTATGGGGTCCAGTGATGAGCATCCCAGAGTCATGAGGGAACTGGCTGATGTGGTTGCCAAGCCACTCTCCATAATATTCAAAAAGTTGTGGCTGTCATGTGATCTGACTGATTACTGGAAAAAAGGGAAACCATCACCCTCGTTTAAAGAAAAAGAGAAAGGATGAGAAGGAATGAGAAGAAAGCATGAGTTTTTTTCTGGGAAACTACAGGCTGGTGAATATCACACCTGTGCTTGGGAAGATCATGGAGCAGATCCTTTTGGAAGATATGTAAAGGCACATGCAGGATAAGGAGGTGATCTTTGACTGTTAGCATGACTTCACCAAGAACAGATTGTACCTCTTTAATGAGGAGGCCTTCTATGATGGCATGATGTTGGCAGATGAAGGAAGGGCAACTGATGTCAGCTACATGTACTTGTGCAAGGCTTCTGACATGGTCTCCCACTGCGTCCTTATCCCTAAACTGGAGAGATACAGATTTGAAGACTGGACTGTTTGGTGGATAAAGAATTGGTTGGATGATCAAAGCCATACAATTGTGGTCAATGGCTCTAAGTCTGGATGGAGGCTGGTGACAGGTGTCCCCTAGGGTCTATCTAGTGACCAGTGCTCTTTGACACTGTTATCAATGACAATGACAGTGCAATTGAGTGTGCTCTCAGCAGGTTGACTAATGACACCAAGGTGAGTGTTGCAGTTAAGAAAATATAAGGAAGGGGTACAATACAGAGGGATCTAGAAAGTCTTGGAAAAGGAACCCAAAAGAACCCAATGAGATTCAACATAGCTAAGAACAAGGGCAATCTCAGGTATATATACTGTCTGGGGAAAGACTCATAGAGAGCAGCCCTGCAGGTAAAGACTTGGGGATTCTGATGGATGAAAAGTTGGATATGAGTCAGCAGTGTGTACTTGCAGCCCAGATTACCACAGTATCTTAGACTGATTAAAAAAGCGTTGGGCATCAGGATGAAGGAGGAAACTGCTCCCCACTGCTATGCCCCCATAAGGCCCCACCTGGAGTACTGCATTTAGGCCCGGGGCTTCCAGCATAAGAAACATGTGGAGCTGTTGGAGCAGATCCAGAGGGGAGCCACAATGATGAGAACTGGAACACCTTTCCTATGAGCAAAGGTTATTTTGTTCAGCCTAGATTAGAGCAAGCTCTAGGGAGATCTCACTGTGGCTTTCCAATATTTAAAGGGAGCTCATAAACAGGAGGAAGAGTGACTTTTAAAATCATCTGATAGTGATAAGGACAGGCCTAAAAGAAGAGGGATTTAGATTAGATGTTAAGAATAAATTCTTTACTCTGAGGGTGGTGAAGCACTGCCACAGAGTGCCCAGAGAAGCTGTGGGCATATTCAAGGTCAGGTTGGATGGGATCCTGGGCAGCCTCAGCTGATGGATGGTAGCCTGCCCATGGCAGAGATGTGCAACTGGACAATCTTTAAAGTCTCTTCCAACTGATGTTTTCCAAGTAGATTGCTCTGAAAGTAATGCTTCTTGTTTTTTTCCATGGAAACTACAAAAGGTGCAAAGAGCACAGTAACAGTATTTGATAGAGCAAATTCTTAACTGCAAAACAATCTTTTTCAACACAGGTACCACAATTAGCTTTGCATTGTTCCCAGTCATGAGCAAAAGTCTGCATGTCATGTTCTTAAAAATCTGCACCAGCACAGGTGACCCACTGTCACTGTCTTCACTGCTGAAATGCACCACCTACAGCCTTTCTGTTCTCACATCCTCTGTTCTCTGTAGATGCTCAGCAAGTGTTGATGAATATCAGTGGAGAGTTTTTTTCACATGGAGGAATTCAGTGACACACCTTTGCTTCATTTGTATTTCCATGTCAGATGTCATTTTATCAAGCTTCCCCTCTGCTGCCATGTGTTGCACAGCAACAAAATATGAATGGGATATCAGTGGGAAGGTTCAACCTTTACTACACACCACCAATATGTGCCTTTGACATTGTGGGCCAGTGTAATAGAGCAGGAGGCATTACTTTCACGGCAGTCTTTGTATGATTCTTTGATCTCCAAACTGACATTACTTGTCAAAGAGGCATTGCAGATTGAATCAACAAGTTGCAGACTGGTAGAAAGATTTAAAAAGGAATGCATGGCTACAAAAATTATTGTTTTCTTTACCATAGTTTGGCAGGATGTAAAATCACTGCTAGTAAGGTTTTGAAGACTAATAATTAGATAAAGTTTTGTAGGTATTTATAGGCAACATCCCTGAAGAGAAGGACTAACTTGAATACAGGGCTAGAGGAAATGGGTATTGTAAGTGGAAGCTGACATTTCAGCAAATCGAAAGAAAAACAAAATAAGAGGTAGTGTGTGATAGCCAGAGAAGACTTCCAAAAGCCAAAGCAGACCGTTTGTGTCAGCAAAATCAGGAGCAGAGACTTACAAAATGAGTGTAGTGTCATATCAAAATTATTGGCTAGGGAAATTATTATGATCAGCAGTGTTTTGCATTGCTGGCAAAACTATTTGCCAAGGCCAGGAGAAAGCATGGAAGATGAGAGTTGTGGCTGTGTGGACAGATGGGATCACATAATCGCATAACTGCAAATTGGATTCTAGGTGCAAGCCCACCACATATTATAGACTGGATATACATTTCCCCAGGGTTCTTGATTTACAACACTGGTGTTGTAAAGCTCTCAGTCAGCATAATGGCATTCATAATCTATAGACAACAGCATAAATATCCCATCAGAGTTTTGATTTCCTTTGTGTTATAAGATTGCTTCTGAAGACCTAGCTGGAAAAAAAAGCAAAAAAAAAAAAAAAAAAAACCAAGCAAAATTTTAAGCATTACACAGTAAGAAGGTACACATAGAGACATAGAGGGTACTGTCTGATTCATTTCTTGAACTGCTACATCTTTTTCCTTTGGTGCTATGTGTCTTATAAAGCACTACAAACTGCTTTGGGGTATTTTTCTAGAGATGGGAGAACTAGAGGGGTTACTGAACCATTTTTTATGTCTGCTGTTTCTCCAAAATGGGATTCATAAAGTACATTGACAGCTGAAGTGGTTTAAGAATTACAGTATTCACCTGTGCAGAAGTCCCTGGGGACTGGAACAAGGGAGCTCTCTAACCCTAAGACTGTATATTCTCTTTAATATCTTCTAATGTTTGTAACCATCAAGATTTGACCAAAGGGGGGGTCCCATGAGAAAGATCTTCTTGGCACCTGAAACATTTATTCAGCAACATCTTACGTACCATAGTACATATTCAAAGCTTCCTAGTGCACCACTTTGGTGACCATACAGTAGGATATATTTTTGCAAGAGGTTATTGCTATTCAGTACCACAATGCTGAATCATACCACAGCTCTCCAGATCTGAGGCTGGGAAATTCACATTAACTTTCCATTGTTCTTGTGGTTTAAAATTGCCTTTCTGAAAAAGCTTCTATTATGGCCAACGGATTCCAACAGTCCGACATGTAAAAAAGTTATGCATTCCTTATCTCATCAATATCTCCAAGGTTCAGAATAAGCAAAAAGTATACAATAATGAAATCATAGAACAGTTTAGACTGGAGAGAGCCTTAAAGATCATCTAGTTCCAGCCCCAGTGCTTAGGGCAGGGTTGCCACCTAGAAGACCATACTGCCCAGGGCCCTGTACAACCTGGCTAAGGATGAGGCATCCACAGCTTTTCTGGGCAATCTGATCCTGTCCTTCACCACCCTCTAAGTAAATAATGTCTTCCTAATATCTAAACTACACCTTCTAGTGTAAAGCCTTTCACTCTTGTCTTATCACTATTAGATTGTGCAACATGTCAGACTCCCCCCACCCCATGCTTGTGAACTACCTTCAAGTTCTGGAAGCCTGCAGTGAAGTCTTCCAAGAGCCTTCTTTTCTTCAAGCTAAACAAGCCAAACTAACTCAACCCTTCTTTACAAGAGAGGTGCTCCAGCCCTCTTGGTGTCCCTCCTCTGGTCCTGCTTCAATGGCTCCACGTCATTCCTGTGCTGAGGGCTCCAGGCTTGAACACAGTACTCCAGGTGGGGCTTTACAAGAGCAAAGCAGAGTGGCACAGTCTCCTCTTTTGCCCTGCTGGCCAACCTGTTTTTGAGTCAGCCCAGGATACTGCTGGTAATCTGGGCTGCAAGTACACACTGCTGGCTCATGTCCAGCTTTTCATCCATCAGAATCCTCAAGTCTTTACCTGCAGGGCTGCTCTCAGTGCGTTCTTCTCCTAGACTCTACTCTTATCTCCACTCTTCACCAGGCCAGTGTTCCTCAAGATCATGAACCTGATTAGGCTATTGTCACTGCAGTTCAGTGTGCCTGTCATCTTAACCACTTTAATTATCTCTGCAGTGGTCAGCTACTGGTCCAACAGTGCTTAACCTCTGGTATGCCTGTCTAATACCTGAACCAGAAAGTAATCAATTGACTCCAGGACTCTCATGGATTACTTGCAGCTTGCTACCTTGTTTTCCCAGGAAATACGTGGGTGATTGGAATCCCCCATCAAGATGAGTACATGTGAGTGGGATGGCTCTTGTAGCTGAAGCAAGAAGGCCTTATCAACAGGCTTCCCCAACCACTCAGCTTGTACCAGACCCTAACCATCAGATGTCCTTTACAGATCTGGTCCCTAATTTTAGAGCACAAGCTCTCAGCCTTGTCATGCTTGTTTCTCAGAGGCAGCTCTTTGCAATCTATGCACTTTTTAATGTAGAGGGTTAACTCCTTCACCCCTCCTACCTCGCCTATCTCTTCTAAAAAGCTTGTAGCCCTTAATTGCAGCATTCCATTTATGTGAGTCATCCCACCATGTTTCTGCAATAGGAATAAGATCAGTTTTCCAGTTACACCATGGTTTCCAGTTCCTCCTGCTGTTTTCCCATGCTGAGTGCATTGGCAGAGGTGTACTTCAGCTTAGCTTTTGTCCATTTTACCTTTTTGGATAAGCCCTCTCAAAAGTCTCTGGGAATCTGAGGTTTTTCCCCTATTTTTCCTAAAGCAATAGTGTTCCCTGACTCTTCTTTTTTACTCAGCAGTGCATCCCTTTCCCCCATAAAACCCCTGGTTATGTGTCCAGCCATTTCCTACCTAGGATATTCTTACACTTCCTGGTCAGTTGTGTAACAGCCCACATCAACATTCCTGGTTTATTGAAGGTGTATCCTAAATCATAGAACACAGATTCCAGTCTCCAACCAGGAGGATCAAAGAGAACACTACCTATGCTGCCAATCCTTCCAGCATATTCTCAAAAGTTGTAAAGTCTTTTTTTTTTTAATATATTTTAATTTTCTAGTTGCAGCCTCATGTCACCCTCCTTGAAAGACTAGTACATAGTAGCCATCTGGCTTTGTCATACTTGGTTTCCTCTTCCTGATGTCACAAATATGGGCCCCCAGCAGGCAGTAACCCTCTTTAGAGAGGTTATCCAGGCAGATGAGTGTCTCAGTGCCCCTTAACACAGATTCTCCAATTACTAAGATCCTTTGGCTTTTTTTTAGTGACTCTGGTTGTGATTTGATTTCTCAATTAGACTTACTGAACGTGAAAATGGTTGCCCATTTATGGTGCTGAACCACTATCAATACTATCTTCTCTTTCCATCCCTAGAGTTTTGTTATCTGTTGGTTAAGGAAACTTCAGGAGAGAGGAAGGCACCTCCTTCTGCTTTGAGCAGAGGTGAAAATAATACAGTTGCTGTCCACTAAATGAAGTTGCAGAAGTCCTTCTGTCAGGAGTTGTGGAAGTTAGTATTCTCTGTGGTCCATGAAATGACTAGACCAACACATGAAAGAAAAATTCATTGGGAATCATTAAGTAAAATGGCAATGCTGAGCTTGAGATGCCCAGTTATTGCAAATTACTGGAAACTGTCAATTACAGGAAGTTTTGTTGAATGCTTCTTGGCTTCTATTCTTCCATCATTATTTATGTTTAGCAATAGTCAGATAAGGCATATTCAGGTAGATAAACATTTAGTCTCACCCAACATGTTTCTTTCTTGTTTTCTTGATATTTAACACTTCATTTATGTTCATCACACTTGTTTCTGGTCATTGACCATCACTAATTGCAGTGAAATTGTTTATCAGGTCTGCCTTCTTAGATGCTGCCTGCCTTGTTTGGCAAAAAAACCCAACTTGAATGGTCACATTTAAATAACAATAATAATAAAAAGTTATACACAGGAGATGTGCAGTTTTTCTTCACTAATGAATGCTGCTGCCACAGAAGGAATAGACAAGTTGAATCCTCAGTGTTCACATAGAAATGTAAATGCATTGATATTTTAGCTGAAGAGAGAACCTTTTTCTGATAATGTTCATTTCTGTGTCAGCAATTTTAATCAGGTATAACAAAGGCTACTGTCTCTGTGAATATTTTCATTCCACGAAACCTCTGGAGGAGTCTTGATTCTTGGAGTGATCTCTTTTGAAGGACAATACTTCATTATGCAAGTAGTCCTTTAACAGCAAAGTAGTATTTAATCTTATATATGGACAAGATTATGTATTCTGCAAATATTCTAGGAGTACAATAAAGTCTTCAAAGGTACTCCAACATCACTGAAGCGGAAATGCACTGTTATCAGGCATTTTCTTTGTTACCATTGTATTCCACAGCTTTGACTCTTTATAACAGGTGTGCTGTGGTCTAACTTGGCAGGCAGCTCAGTCCCTTGCAGACACCTGCTCTCAGGTGGGATGGTGCAGAGAATTAGAAAGATGAAAGTGTGGAAACTCTGTGGTTCAGGTAAAGTCATTTACCAGGTAAAGAAAATGCTGCACACACAAACCAAGTAAAACAAGGAATTAATTTACTACTTCTCATCAGCAGACGTTCAGTCACTTCCAGGAAAGGAGAGCTTAGAACATGTAGCAGACTCTTAGAACACAAAAGGCAAACTTCTGCTACATAATACCAAGGTTTCCCACAAGCAGTTCTTAACTTTAGTTGCTGTGAAAATATCCACTTGATGTAACAGCCTTTAGTTGTGTCAGTAGCTGGCAAATTTAGTAGATCCAGAATTTTAAAAGATCTGTTTGAAATGTCCCTATGTTGAGCTACCTTAATCAGTGAAAATAACAGGAAGACTTTTTCCCTTTTTTTGTTTTTATTATTATTATTATTATTATTATTATTATTATTATTATTATTATTATTATTATTATTATTATTATGTTTTTGCCTTTCATTTTGTAGTCAAAATATAAATTTATTTATTTATTTATTCTTAATAGAACTATTCTGACATTATCTAATTATTTGAGATCTAATAATAAATAAAATCTAATAATAAATAAAACCACTGTAAAACCCAGCAATAAGCAGCAGAATTATAAAGTTTAAAAACGTACTATGTTCCTTTGTGTTCTGGCCTCTGGATTATCTCTGTCAGTTAATGGATTTAATGTTTTATATTCTACTGTATAAAAATCTTCCTGAGTACTTAGTTCCTTTTCCACTTACTGGCAAACTCTATTTTTAGTGAACTTTTATGTGTGTTCTTTTTTATCACTAAAGACAATATCCTGTCTAAGCATCAGAAGGATAGTTTAAAATTCTAGTCAGAAATTTGGATTTCTAACTGAAATGTGCATAATTTTTTGTCATATTAGCTTGGTTTGGCTTCAGTTAGTAATTCAAGGGTGTTAGTGCAAGAGAGATAGGTAACATCTGACAATTTTTCTGGCCTCTTAGAAAACTTCAGCTTTATAGATAAAAAATAAGGACAAATCTCTTACAATTATGCCCAATCAGAAGCTTTGGAATATTAACTTTTCCAAAATGAGAAATGTTCCTTAAACTAGTGATGGAGTGGTGACACAAATAACTACAATGTTATATTGGGTAAGCATTGTTCCCTTTTTAGGGTTTTTCCTGCATGCCCTCATCATCCTGCATTTCTGTTAGAAATATACTGTTTTTCTAACCTGGTAGATTGCACATGAGCCTCTTACTTAAACACTGTTGAAGTATTTTAAGAGTATCTGAGATCAGCAGTACCTCCCTTTTTTTTGGGTAGTCATATTTTATTTCTCTAACTGTATGTTTGATATGATGTAATTCAATATATAATTTGGGATGTTTTTTTAATTAGATGCATTGAGGAGGTTAACTTTGTTAACATCTTCTTTTAAGGCATTAGTTACATACCAACTTTTCATATTATGCTTTATATTCTGGATTCTGGTGCTAGTTTATTCCTGGCTAAGAATCATTTTTGTTAATTTGTCAGTTTTGTTAGTTAACACTGTAGTGTATTGTTTAAATTCCAATTCATACAAATGCGTTAAGTTGCAACTTCAAAATACATAGCAAAGACATGGAACTAAGAGTTTCTTAAAAGGTATATTTTCTTTATTCATTCAAAATTCCTTAGCAGGAAACTTCTAAAAACAATTTAAAGGAACAAGCTTAAATTGAACCCATCATAAATTCAACAGCTTACATAGAAGTCTCAGAACTCTGAAACTTCCCATGGCATTAATGCTTTCTCACTAGCTGTGATTTCTCTTTTAGTGCATTTGCTTTATGCCATCACATAATAGCTCATCAGTTTTAGGAACTTGTAGGTTTTTGTACTTCTTTTTAAATTCTTTTAAATTTTCAGACCTCTCTAGATTTTGTAAATATTTCTTTGAATTCATCCCAGCTTTCTGCACATGGTCAAAATAACATATTGGTTGGAATGTAACAGATGGTACAGATTCCTTATTGAGTAAACTGTCCATTCATGTGTTTGATCACTCAGAAATGTCCTTGTTTATTTCAACATAATACTCTGTCTTAACCACATTGTTTGGAGGACCTAAGTCTAGCTTGATAAGAACTATTGCTCTTGCTAGATCCAGAAATAAACTCTGAACTTTGGGAAACGGAAATATTGATATACTTCTTTCCAAGAGCTTTCTGTGATAGTTTCTAATCATCAGATTTTTCAAAGCATTCATCCATGCAGTGACATTAGCAGGCAAAATTATGCTTTCATAAGTAAGTTAATTGACATTCCCAAAGCTCTGACAACACTAGCCAGGTCTTGCCTTAAGAAGTCTAAGATGGTGACTACAGCTTGCCTAGCTCTGCACTTTTTAAGCAAACTCATATCTGCATTAAATATTGTCTGGGGAGGTGGTCTGGCCTGACCCTGCTCTGTCTGTGCTCTGCCCTTTCCACTGCCCTCTTCCTTTCCCTCATCTCCTCATTGCTCTGAACAGTAATTTTTGCTTATAAGTGTTTTCTGATCATGTGAGGCCTGCCTTTCAATTACAATTTAGCGCTTAAGTGATAACTTTAAGAGTTGCAAGGGCAGGAATTTTGCCAAATACTCTTCTCCATTCCTTCATCTAGATGTGTAGAAGTACATCAGTTTCCCTTTATCCTACTCCAGGAAATGTTTTTATCACACGATTGCCACTCTGTTTCTTCTTTCTTGGCATTTGTGTTGATTCGCTTTTATATTGATGTGCATGTGTGGGGAATTATATCTCTTCCCATCTTTTCCCTGCAAATCATGCCTCTTGCCATGCTGAATACTGTATTTTTAAAAGTAATGCTGCTTCTTTCTTTATGAAGTTTCTGTTTCTGTTAGATATTCTAGAATGTGTCACTCTAGCTGTTTTTCCAACAGTTGGTAAAGTAGAACTTTTATTTTCAAATGATGATTGCTTTCTTTGTTCAGCCAAACAGGATTTTGTTAGAAGTACTTTCTAATAAAAGTTCTTCAGAATAGACCCATTTTTTTCTTATACCTTTATGTTCGATCTTGTTAGAGCAAAATCTTCAGACTGTTCTATGCCATGCTGATATAATCTTTTCATTTATAACAAAATACTAAGCATTCTGTTCTTGTGATCTCTGTCTCCCCCACTTCTTTTTTGTTGTTGTTGTGGACCTATAAATGAATGTGTTTTTAGGTTGAGTTGTTCAACAGTTCATTCACTGTAGAATTTACAGGATGACAGTGGGTCACCTCCAACAGTGCTTAATTCATAGAATTTTATTTCAGAAACAAACAGCATTCTGAAAACAGCATTAATTCTTCATAACAGCATGAACTGTAGAAAGAATTGTAGAATCTTGAGAAGATTTGGAAAGAATTTCAGTTTTCATCTTCCAGAAGTATGCTGAACTGTTCTATTTAAATATTTGTATTCATCTTACTGCTATTTTGGAAGTTATCCTATGTATTTGATTTAGCTAATTGGTTTGGAAGTCTATATATAAATGTTTTCTGTGACATCTACATAAAATACTGCTGAAGTCTTTGTGCATGAATTTAATATCTTACACTTATCTCTGGCAGTGTTTTAGAAAGTAGCTGTTTTATGCCCTTGTTCTCTTTTATGTCATATGCTCAGTGTTCCCCTATCTCTACTGATTATGCCATTCACAGAGAAGATACAGCATAAGTCCAGCAGCTCATCTGGGGAAATTAACAACTAAACAGTTTTTTATTATTATTTATTTTTATTTTTTATTTTTTGTAGAAACACAATAACACTTCAAAAATAATAATAAGACTGGCTAAATAGAATCCCACTTTATTGAATTGTAAGATAAATCAGACTGAATCTATGAAAATAGTTTTTATTATCTCAGGAATTGAAGTACTCTAAAATTTTAAGTGATGGCAAGTGTTTTGTTGATGTTGATGATACCTAACTTCAGGAATAATATGAGCTGTTATTTCTTCTCTTTCTGAAATCAAATTTATTTACGTCTATGTACCTGACTATCTGAATGTGAAAACAATTTGATAAGCACTATATTGAGCTTGGAAAATCCATATTGTTGAGTATATGGTGATTGTTAGGTATGAAAATGATACTGAAATCTTTACTAGTAGATATCATCTTATTGAACTCCTCTCACCTATTATTTATTATTTTATCCTTCTTTTATCTTCTTTCTTTACTGCAGTGCTCTGGAATTCAACCTTAACCTCTTTTCCCAGATGAGAATTATGGCATCATCCAAGATTTTTATTTTCTATGTAATATTTTCTAGTGTTAGGGCTTGTCTCTACCACACCATAACCTAGGGAACCTGTTGTTTACTTCAGGGAATTAAGCCATTATATAGCATCCTTTCTTCACAAACAACTCTGACTTTCTGTCTGCTTTCCTTTCCCACTTCTGTGCCATTCTCAGGTGTCCAAGTACTTCAGCATGGTCCGACCTCACAGCTAGCCCTACTTTAAGACTTGATCACCTGAGGTCCCTAACAACCTGAACTCTCCAATGACCCACAAGTGCTGATCCACTTACTTTTAGAGAAGAATCACATCAGAAGTTTGTACTTTGACTTGTGCTCCTATTTGTCCAGAGTAATCTAAGATGAGATATTTCAAGAACTTTTCTTATTTTATGTAGAAAAGTTTTTCTGTACTTTGTGAGTGGTTCCATTTATGCTTTAAAAAGAAATACTGCAACAGATAGCTTTAAGAATAAGTCACAACCTCATATTTTATAGTTATAAAATTATACCGACTTTATCCTACGCTAGCTGTAAAACAGGAATTGCATTTTAATCTTTGTTCTTTTTTTCATCGTAAAACTCAAGTACTATCAGTTTTGTTCTACAGTATTACTTAGAGAAGTTATATTTTTCTGATCTTTGTGATGAACAGAGGAGTGAATATTTTCAGCCTGTGATGTTGATTTATTTTAAGAAGCATATTTTATAGCAAAGTTTCTGAAAAGTGCTTTACTTCTTTTTGTTTTTTTTTAATATGATATTGTGATAACTGGAAGAGAGTAGAAGTTATTGATTCGTCTCAGCTTTTGTAATACTGACTGTCTGTTATAAGAAGATTCTAGTTTTCTGTTTTTCTTTTGAGCCTTAGGCTGTTTTAGTTGAAAGCATAGTAAGTAAGACTAAATATGATCTTGATATAACTTTTTCCTATTGCAGTAATGACTAAGCAAAATTTGGAAAAATAGATTAAACTGTGAATATATTTAATACTTAATCATTGCAATTGAGACACAAAATAGAAGTATACTTAAAGCAGGATCAGTATTAGTTTTTGGAAATGTGATATTTATGAGCTCTCAATGTCTTATCTTGGAAGATGGATTTATTTTTTTATTTTTTTATTTTTATTTTTTTTTTGGTGATGAAATTTCACAGCATGGTTTCAGTGATCTCAATAGTAAGACTGGAGAAGAGCCCAAAAGACTAACTTGTAGAAGAAAAGAATCCTTAGAGTAGGAAGGGACCTTTAAAATCCAACTCCCCTGCAAAAAGCAAGGACAGGGCCTTATCCAGCCTCACTTTGAGAGTGTCCAGGAATGGGGAATTAACCACATCTCTGGGCAGTCTGTTCCAGTGCCTCAGCATCCTCACTGTAAAGACTTCTTCTTCATATCCAAACTAAATCTACCATCTTTGAGCTTGAAGTCATTTCCCCTTACTGTATCACCATGGACCGTACTAAAAAGTCTGTCCCCTTTTTTCCTGTAGCTCCCCTTTAGATACTGAAAGACTGCTATCAAGCCCCTTTATGGCCTTCTCTTCTCCAAGCTGAACAGTCCCAGCTCTTTCAGCCTGTCCTCATAGGAGAGGGATTCCATACCTTGAATCATTTTTGTGGCCTCCTCTGGACGTGATCCAACAGGTCTGTCTCTCATGTGCTGAGGACACCGCATCTGGATGAAGTACTCCAGGTGAGGCCTCACCACTGCAGAATAAAGGGGCAGGATCACCTCTTTCGACTTGCTGGCCACACTTCTTATGATGCAGCCCAGGATAAAGTTTGCTTTCTGGACTGAGAGAGCACATTACTGGCTCTTGCACAGCTTCCCATCAACCAGTACCCACAGGTCTGTTTTGGCAGGGCTGCACTCAATACTTTCATCGCTTATCTTGTATTGGTAGTGAAGGTTGCCTCAACCCAGGTGTGCATTGCACTTGGACTTTTTGAACCCCATGAGGTTCAGCTGAGCCCACTGCTCAAGCCTGTCTAGGTCCCACTGGATGGCATCCCAACCATTAGGTGGGTCAACTGCATGCCACAGCTTGGTGTCATCTGAAAACTTTCTGAGCGTGCACTTGACACCTGTCAGCGCCCGATGAGGGTATTAAAGAGTATGAGTTCCAGTACTGACCCCTGGGGGGCACCACTCATCACTGATCTCTATCTAGACATAGAGCCATAGGCCACCACTCTTTGGACTCAATCCTGTAGCCAGTTCCTTGTCCACTGAACAGTGTACCCGTATTCATCTGTATCAAAATAAAAAACAAAACAAAACAAAAAGCAAAATACTTCTTTTTTTTCTAATCTTGGTTGAGAAACCTACGGTCTGTGGTTCTGATCACATGAAGATTTTTTTAGCAGTTCCAGAATTTTATGTTTCATTTTGTTTCTTTCACTTTGGAGGTGTGTGTATGTCAGATTAAGCTGCCTAGGGAAATGAAATATCTGCATTCATATTTCCTTTAGCATTTTAGTTTTTAAGTAAATGTTGCTTCTTAAAATGTCTGTGCTTGTATTTTTCACTAACAGGTCTCATCTTACCGTTCTGTACATGTTCCATATTACCTCTTCTAATATGTGTCTACTCGTTCAGTTCCTGTAATCACAGAATCTCAGAATTGCAGGGTTTAGAAGGGGTCTCAAGTGATCATTGAGTCTAAGCTGTATGTGCTTGGTGTCAAACTAACAAACCTTAATTCTAATATTATAAAGAAAGGGGAATTTTCAGTTTAGATTTGTAGACTAATAGTTTCCTTTTCCATTATTTTCCCTGCAAAGTAGTCCAACTTGTACTATGAACTGAAATCAGTGTTAGTAGTCTTAGAGTTGTCATTGACACACTGATCTCTCAAAAGAATTTCTGGCTTAAGAAATCGACTATAGTTCACTTCAGTCCATACATTGGAATAGACATAAGATGGCAGTATTTCATAGCATAAAATAACCTAGGTCTCACGATACAAACTGTGTGATTTGAAAAAAGTGATTGGACTTGTGTAGCACAGTAGACTAACACAAGTGATATTTTTTGTTCATCATGCAAACAAAATAATCACTTACACGTTCTCCATGAGCAGAATTTATTTTTTCTACTTGTTGAAGAGCAGTGCTGTGTGTATTGCTCCTCCAAAGAAAAAAGAATAGGAGGAGTGGTAGTGTTAGTTAAATATTAGTTACAATTTAATCCAGTTATTTTTTTCTGTCTGTGGATTAACAGTTCATTTCCAGCTTTAATTTCATAATTCAAAATTATGTTTTTGATGTTTTAATTATATCTGGATTCTTAGTTTATGTTTGGGCTGTGTTGATCTTTACAAAGCTATGCTTTACCCCAGGAGAAGCTCCGTACCACATAGCTGCTCACTCTTTTTCCTCAGGTGGGGTGGAGAACAGAACTGGAAAGGTGTGAGAGAACTCATGAGTTAAGGACAGCTTAGGTAAAACAAAAACTGTATGTACAAGAATATCAAAAGATTAAATTCATTCACTGCTTTGCATTGACAGGCAGGTATTCAGCCATGTCTAGGAAAGCTGAGCTCACCACATATAACTGTTTATTGAGAATACAAGCAACATCACTCTGAGCGCCACACTGTTATAATAATATGATTAATATAATGATACAGTTACTTCATCTTCAGCCCACTGTTATAATTCAGCATGATGACTTATGGTATGACGTTTCCCTTCGTCCAGTTTGAGTCATCTTTCCTGGTTCTGTCCCCTCCCAGCATCCTGTACAGCCTCAGCTCCACTCTGACAAGGCAGCATAAGAAGCTGAAAACTCCTTGCTTGGCCTGGTGCAGCATTGCTCAGCAGCAATTGAAACATCTGTATGTTATCAATGTTGTTTTCATCAGAAGCCCAAACAGCAGCAGCATACAAGGCTCTGTGAAGAAAATCGACTCTATTCCAGCTAAAACTATGACATGAACCCTGATTAAATCATACATCTAATTCTAGAAAAATAGATAAAATGAAATGCATGGTGTTTTCTGCATTCTGTGGCACTGTCCAAGACTGAGTTAAATTTATAAATACACTGTTACTGAATTTCATGTATAACAGAGTACAGTTAAACTTGTCTACATAATGTAGCTGACACCTGGTAACGATGTCATTCCTAATGTAAGTTGACCTTTCAGTTGCTGCTTTGCCTTGCTTCTGCCACCATCGCAATGTGTAATTTTCAGGATTTCTGACCTTAGTTCTAAGTACAAAGGTGATTCCTCTTCTTTTTTGGCACAGGTCTGCTTTTATGGGATTTCTGATTTCACCTTAATGTATGCAACAATATCTGCCTTTCACATGTGGTAATATAACTGTAGTCAAACAACCTTCACCCCTTTGAAAACCTGGATAATGTGTGTGCTTCTAAAATGAAATTCTTATTCATGAAGGAACACAGAATTGTAAGATAAAGAGAAAAATATATTACTAATGAAAATAATATGTAAGCAATGCTCTGATGTTGAAAAAGAAATCTTTCATAAAGCAGTGATGACTTGTTCCTTTAGAATGAAGAGGAAGTATGTTTATAACTGAAATATTATTGTTGTCACTGTAAAAGCGAATGCAGAAAGCTAAAGTAAATATTAGTCTTCCACTGGTTATTACAGCTCTTTGCCAACAGTCATCAACAAAACTGAGCACATTAATAAAAATTTCCTCCTTCAGAATAGATGGAGTGAGTTATTTTAGTTAAAAATAAGTCTTAAAAAGCAGCAGCAACAACCTCCTAACTTAGAACTTACTGAAAAAGATTTCCTTGGATTTAAAAACTGCACTGAAGTATTCTTTGTATAATTCATTAAAATATTTTTAAATGAAATTTAATAGTAATATGCAATATGCATTGATGAAAGAAATGCAATTACTTCTGCTTTTTATATTTCAAAGGTTCCCTTTTCATAATGTTAGACAGTTTGTTTCCTCACCAACAGCAAACAGTAAAAAAGGCACTTTCATACTTGAAGTAGCAATGATACATTAAATTAAAAATATCTTATTACACTGATATTAGTATCTCGTAGTCTGATTTTGATTTACCAGCTTTTAATATCGTGCCTGTTTTGTTTTGTATTCTGGAAAATGTAAGGTAGCACTGGCCTTTCCTAAACACATCTGAAAAGTGGATGTCATAAAGCTGCTGCTGCTGGGGTGGGGTTAAGGAAGAGAAGGCAGAACTAGAACTTTCTTACACTGTTCTAGTGTTTACTAGTTAGCCTGAGGTAAAAGTTTGTAATTTGTAATTGGGAATGACAAAGATAAATACTGTAGATCATGGGAAAGACAAAACAACAAAAAAAAAAACAACAACCAGAACATACAAGAGAATGTCCTCCCCTCCTATTAGACCTCCCTGAAGGTTCAGGAGTAAGCAAATGGAAAGAATAACCAAACAAACGAACACGCATCTGATGCTTAAGCCCTCCTCCAGCACTTTTTTTTATGTACATAACAAGAAGCTACTCAAGCAGCTGCAACACATTAGTTCCGATAGTTTAGCAGGCAGCTTTATAGCTCCGACAAAAGGCTGTGCGCACTCACTATGATAGCTAATAAGTGATCTTTGGCAAGAAGACTGTGAGAGGAGTGGTAATATTTAATAGGTTTCTGTGGAGGAGTTAGTTCACTTTTTTCTTTGCAGATCATAATCTGCAGAGAGGCTGAGGGCAGCAACACCATGTTGAGAGAAGCATAGGCTGAGGAAGAGCCTGGAGCTCTGCATGGTTCCTTGGAGGCAACTTGGGAAGGAGATTTTGTTAAGCAGTCCAGCTATTACAAGGCTGTAGCAGATCTTAGTAGCAAGCTTACCTGGGAGGCATGGCTCAGCAGACAAGCTCGGACACCCTGGCTGTTCCTGAGGTGGATAACTCACACTGTCAAAATCCATGGTTAAATGAGGATCTTGTGAAGACCCTGAGGGAAAATCTGTTGCAATATGAAAAGTCTGGGACATCTAAGAAATCTTCATCTGCTTCTCCTCGCTTATCTCCAGTTATTTCTCCTCGAAACTCTCCCAGGCTTTTACGCAGGATGCTTTTGAACAGCAACATACCAAAGCAGCGGCGTTTCACTGTGGCACATACCTGGTAAGCACTGAGCGGGTCGTTACAAGATGTCAGGTTAATTTGTCTGCGTAGAACATTTCTCTCCCTGGTGTCAGGGCTTGTGTATTCTTGACCTAGGCATGAATTGCTCTAACTAACAGAGACAGTTTAGTAGTTCTAATTTGTGACTCAGGTCACAAATACCGAAGTTTAAAACAGTGAGTTAGATAACAAATTAAAAAACAAAAACACAGATGTATTTGCTTTTTCAAAGCCACCTTTTTTCCTCTGTTTTTAGATGACAGTTCTCTCCTTCCCCTTCTTCCAGGGGAAAAAATACTGGAGTCTTAGAAGGAAAAGTTCTTATCTGGCTCTGTGCTGTTCAGGCTTGAATAAGGAAGTCTTTTTATTTATTTATTTATTTATTTTATTTTATATATTTTTTATTCTATTCTTGTATATTCTTATCTATTTACATATTTACAGCCATTCCCCTTCCTCCTCTTCTTCCCCCACGTCTACACTCAAAGCAGGACAACTTCACTTTATTTCTCAACAAAGTTCAAATTAAGAATTACTTGATAGAGATGGGTGGGTATAGAATGTATATGAAATAGTACTTCTTATTAGAACAGTTTTTAACATAAACAGAGGGAAGACAGAAAGAAAAACCCTTCTTAAATGGTTCAGTAGCTTTTTTTTTTTTTGTTAACTCAATCATTTTTTATCTATGTCTTCATAATCAAATATACATATATATATATATAAATCTTTATTTTGTTGCATCAATTTCCTGCAAAACAGAAGCATAATTTCATTACTTGATTTATTCTTTTTTCTAAATGATACATATCAGATTACTCTAACTCAATAAAACTTGTCTGTTTGTTTTAATGGTCCTGACATCTTAATGTGTTCCGTTTGATTTTTTCCTTTTTTTTTTATTTTTTGTTTTGTCCTGTCAGATTTTAACTTCAATATTTTTCAAATAATACATAATATAAAGAGTAGAAGTATATCTGAAATATATTCAACGTAATTCATGCCTTATAAATAATACATAGACACGTTATTCAAGCTTATTTCCATTTGTCCAATATTAAATCTATACCACAGCTATGTGATAGGTATGTATTCTACATATTTACAATGAATATTTTTGTGGCTAAGATGGATTTCTGTGTTGCATGTTAAAATATACTAGCAAGCACATTTAAGGGGAAAATGATGTTATAATATTGAAGTTAATCATAGATTCAGAAATGAATATATGTATATAGCATAATAAACAGTAAAAGTTACTTGAGAAAGATGTCTAGATTTAGCATATAGGTAAGCATGGATACATACCACATACAAAATCAAGCAAAGACAAGCAAGCTAAGTATATGGCACATTAAAATGTAATGGCAAAAAGTAATAATAATAATAAAATAAAATAACTCAATAACTGCTGATTTTCAGCTTGCAATTACAGACCTGGCTTACAGTAACATGTTCTCCTCAGTCAATATTACTCGTGAAAAGGTGGGGCTAGAAAAAAATGTGTGCCTTTTTTCTTAAATAATACTTTAAAACCAATGTACCTGAGCAGACATTGCATGTATTAAAAGAGAAAACTGAATAAAATTATAAGACTTCATTTTCCCTTCGTAATGAAATATAACCTCCAGTGTTAAGGCTTTCTAACTGCTGCTTTTCATAAAACAGCCACACAATGAGAACATGCAGGACTGAAACAAAAACCAAACAAAAAAAAAAAGCAAGACAGCAATTCAGGCAGAGCTATTTTACTTTGTAAACTGAAAATAAGTTTGTTTTTCAAAAAAATTGCAAAGCAAAGTTATCATGTAAGATTATCTGTTGTGACAGTTATTGTGAACAGTTCAAGAAAACAGAAAGGAAATGTATTAAAGGCGACAGTAATGAAGTGAACAAACAGGTTCAGGCTATGTGAAAGGGCAAAGGTTTAAGCAGTATTGAAAAGCAGAATTTTGTTTAAACGCACTTCCTGTAATGAGTTTCAGAAAGTTTTTAATTTGGGTAGAGTACCTCTTTTAACATGATGTTGACTGTAGGAAATGTTTGTTTTTCTCCAAATCCTAACCTTTTAACATACAAGTTCCTAAATAAATTGTAAGACTGGGTCATCTTTGAAACAGTTTTATTTAGCAAGAAAGTAGGGAAGTAGCGAGTCACACAGAGAAGTAGAATAAATAACCTGAAAACTTACATGTACTGTGAGACTTACAGGCCTAAAAAGGAAAGCAGAAGTACTACTGTGTGCTTTCTAATCTTCCTTGTTGCCTCATTCCTTTAAGCCCACAGCTAGTTGGTCTTCAGTTGACAGTCTATTTAGAAAACTGACATAACTGTGACACATAATATGTTGACTAAGTAGGAACTACAGTATTTGAAATTACATATTCACATTCTTATTTCAGAAAATAAAACTGGTGCTTTGGATTCAGGGTTTATTCCTGAATACTACTTTATGGGGGATCCATTCTGGTTTCAGAACATATAGTTTGTCCTCCATAGTTCTGACCTTTTCTTTAAGTGCTCTAATTCTCTTATAAATTTATAATTTAATCCATTTTGTTTTTTTAGTAATAGTAGTTGAGCTTTTCGTGTGTACATCTTGTTTAGAGCACTGTTCACATAAACATGAAAATTTTTAACATCAATCTTACTTTAGCCACCAGTAAGGTGGCTGTGTGTCATATTCCAGTCCTTTTCTGCATTGTAAAATACCTTTACCTCCTTTACTTTCAGAATGCTAGTATTTTTTTTTCCTTTTAATTTTATTTTATTTGTTATGATGAATATATGAATATGCATACAAACATGCACACACAGTTCTAAACATAAGAACTAAATCTATAATAGACAAGACAGATAAAAGATATTGTAATGTTTTGTAGTGGTGCAAAATATTATCACTGCAGATCCAGTGCACTTAGGTGCTAGCTAAATGAATTGTTCTAACTGTCTGATTTTCATCCAGATACAGGCAGTTAGAGCAGGCTGAACTTCTCTGGCATTTCACTTTTCCCTCCATAAGGCCCATAGATCTTGCCCTGTAATGGCTTATACTGTAAACTGTTGACACCAAAATGCATTTACTGTATTATGTGGCTTATTGTGTTGCACGAGTAAAATTTTAATAATTGTAGTCATATGTCAGGAATACCAGTTTACTTAAGATCAGACTGAATGAATGGCCTGGTTGTAAACTTCCAAAATGCCTTCCTATTTTGTGATGAGGTACCTATATATAAGATTCAATATTAACACGTGTCCAACTAATATAATGGGAGGATCATGTATTATGTGAAAGATTGCTATGTAAATTTTTAATCACTACATGTGATTTAACTAGATTAATGGAGTATGTAAGCCTTTGGTATTTCTGTAAGAGGCTCCACAGTTCATCCTTCTTGAAAAGTTAAGCCATTCTCTATTCCAGAAGCCACATCTTGAGTGATATAGGAGGAGTGTTTCTGAAATGAACAAGGTCATTTATGTTTGTTCTCTCTGAAGTAATTTTCAGGAAGGCATGTAGTAAATTTTATGTGTGTGCATGTGTGAGTGTTTTAACTTTCCAGTTTAAACCATGAGTTTTTTTAGGAAACTATGACAGCAAGCTATCCACTTGCTGTATTCAGAGAAGTGATAACTTTGCTTGCAGGAATGTAATGAGAAAATTGCTAATAGTTTTGTTGTCTTGGTATTCATTACTGACTGGAAGCCTCAGACTTTGTTCCTCCTTAACTGTAATTAGGAATTCATTCTAACAGTTGAAAGAGTAACTTCCAAATTACTAATTTTAGGTTTGTAAGAGGGGAAAAGGCACTACATTAAGAGCAAGTTGAGATGGAAGATTTTAAGCAGTTGAGTCTCATAAGATCTTCATTTTGATGGAGATATTTCTGAATAACTTGCTATTTTGGAGAGTGTTACAGCCTGTAATTGTAAAATTTAAACCAGTTAACTCATTTGGAACTGTTGGCCTGCACCACTGTCATTGTACAGATAATGTCAGTCTATAGGAAAGAACCATAACAACTGGAAAGAAACAAGACTTTCAAACTTTTGTGGCCAGGAATTCAAACATACTCTAGCCAAAAGCAACTCAAGTTCCTTAGAAATCTGCATTATACTGAACTACTGAAAAGTTATAATAATGCTTTGAGGCCTGTTTAGTATAGTGGTGTACCAGTTCTTATGACAATCATGTATAGTCAAGATAAACGAACCCTTTGGGTTCATGTTTGGCAATGGCAATTTCTGTATTGACTCATCTGACTCCTCCTATGCCATTTCTCAGCCACTGACTCCCTGGTGCAATTTGACAAGGGCATCATTATGGTGGGTTCATTTGTAATGGGATTTGCAAGCAGAGAAGACTTTCGGCTTCAGGGAGGGAAGTCAGCCAATAAGCGTGATGTGTCCAAAGGTCTGTGGAAGGATATTTAGATACTCAAAATCCTGCAGCTTTGGGAACTTGTGGGAAATAAGCTTTCCTTTATTTAACATCAAAAATTCCTTTCTGTAGAGAAGAAAGGAGAAGCAAGAAGTGTATTAGAAATGAGTTAGTAATATCAGTGTAACATAGCAACTAAACAGCGTCTAATAAAATAAAATTAAAAAAAAAAAATGAAGTCAGACCATAAGACCTCTTGTTCATTTTGTTTTTGCTTTATAATTATCTGTTGTCTTAATATTTCTCTATGAACACAAAATGTTTAAATAGCAGTTCTTTGTTGTTGTTGTTGTATATTATTTTGGACAGAACATTTGCTCCCCTTAGCACTTATTTTTGTGTGTGAATTCAAATACAGCAAGTAGTGATAAATGACATTCTTTTCATTATATGAAGTGTTGTAATTCATTGTTTCATTGCTATCTTTCCCTTTGATATCTCTGTCCCCTCAATAGGTCTCCTAGGACTCATTTAGTAACTTTCGATTTTTGAGATTTTAGTGGGTTTTCTCATTAGATTGTTTTAAATTTTTCTTTATGTCTCTGCCCTCAAACCTAAACATTTTATATCGTTATTGGCTGTAAGAATAGAAGTATGTACCCATTTACAGACAGCACTTTCATCTGAATTCAGACAGCCTTTGTCCCCACCCATAGTAAATATTTTCACATTGACTTTGGCACTCAGATATGAAAACGATAGATGCCTTAGAAATAGTTTAGATAGATATGGATAGGGTGTGCCATTTTAAGTTTCAGGAATGTAACTGGCATGAGAATATTGATAAACTCAGGTCTTCTGTTTATTTCAAAATATCTTTTCAAAATTCAATAAAAACTCAAAACTCAAATGTTGATTATAAATAAGAATGAACATGGTGTTTTTCTTCAATCTACCAAACATGATGTAGTTCTGCACTACTGGATTCAATATATTTTTGCTGTAACTGCGCTAAGCTACACTGAAATTATACAAGAGTGAATCTATAGACTTTTTCTCTTCCAAATTTTCAGATACATTTTATTCAAAGTCTTTTAAAACTATGCTTTTCTCTCTTTCACTACTCAGTGCTTTTTGGGAAACTAAAGTAATTTAGTGCATGAAAAGTATTACAAACGGAAGATGAATCAAAACAGAATAGGTTTACAACTAAGGTCAGAAAATTAAGGAAGGATTGTACAATGTATATGTAGGTAAGGATGTATATAAAATACATAAGCAATAAAAATTCAATAATGACAGCTGAAAAGTTCTATAGTGTACCTATCCAATCTGCTACATTTATACTTTTTTATTCTCTTCATATTTTAATTAAAAAATAATAAAAAAAATTTGTTATTTATGTGAAATATATAGTATAGTTAATATTTATGTGGCCCGCCTGAGACAATTTCTCTTTACTCGTTGCAGCCCAGGTAGGCCATGAGTTTAGACATCCATGTTCTAGAGAGCAGGGCAGAGTAGTTCAAACAGTAGAGGAAAAATAATTGTTATGAAAGATTATTTCAGACTTGTTAGATTGCAGCATGTTTTTTCTGATCTAGTGAAGTGCAGGTACTCATGAGATCCAAGGCAATATTTAGTCAGGTTACAGATGCAACAAAATTTATTTAAAAAACCATCCTCTTGAATGACAATATAAAAAATATGAAGCTTAAAAAGAGAAGATTATAACCTAGTTTCACCAAGGGCAAATTGTGTCTGACAAACTTGGTGGCCTTTTATGATGAGGTTACAGCATTGATGGATAAAGGAAGAGGAACTGATATCTACCTGGACTTGTGCAAAGCATTTGATACTGTCCTGCATGACATCCTGATCACCAAATTGCAGAAAAAAAGGTTTTGATAGGTGGACAGCATACTGGATAAGGAATTGGTTAGAAGGTCACTCTTAGAGATTTGCAGTCAACAGCTCAATGTCCAAATGGAGTCTTGTGATGAGAGGCATTTCTCAGGGACTGGTGCTAAGACCAGTGCTGTTTAGCATCTTTGTAGGTGACATAGACAGTGGGAACAAGTTTACCTTCAGCAAGTTTGCAGGTACCACCAAGCTGAGTTGTGCAGTTGACAGACATGGGTCAGGGCAATCCCAAGCACAAGTATAGGCTGAGCAGAGAATGGCTTGAGAGCAGGTCTAAGGAGAAGGATTCAAGGGTGACAGTTGATGAAAAACTCAACATGAGCCGGCAACGTGTGCTTGCAGTCCAGAAGGCCAACCACATCCTGACTTGCATCAGGAGTGACCATCAGGTCAAGGGAGATGATTCTGCCCTTCTACTCTGTTCTTGTGTGACCCCACCTGTAGTACTGTATCCCCCAGCAGTTCTGGAGCCCGCAGCACAAGGATATGGGTTTGTTGGAACAGGTTCAGAGGAGGGCCACAAAGATGATCAGAGGGCTGGAGCACAAACCCTACGAGGACAGGCTGAAAGCTGTCGCTCTTCATCCTAGAGGATAGAAGGCTCTGGGGGACGTTATAGCCACCTTCTAGTTCCTGAAGAAGGGCCCACAGGAAAGTCAGGGAGGGACTTTTTGTAAGGGCATCTTGTACCCAGTATTTTCTGCAACTCACCCTTGCCAAGTTTCTGCATTCATTTCTTTAGCAAGAATATGTACAACTAATATATATCTTGTTTATGTTCTCCAGTGAACCAAATTTGTCAGCACTGGTAGTCTCATTAAGACAGACAGAGCTAATCAAGTAGTATTTTATTGTGACAGGTGCCCACAAGCACGTTCTGACAGTGGGGTTGATTTATTGTAGACTATGTTTTCTGGGCAATAAATGTTCAAGTAAGCTTTGGAATACTTCTAATTTGCAATAAAATATAAGAATGTGGGATGTACAATTACATATATTAGTTTTATAAGCCAGACTATCTGGCATGTCTAAGAATTTGATATTGTTCTTCAAGATGTGAATTTGTTCATGGGCTTCTCTCTTGACAGTATTGCCTTGTTAATTCGAAAACAAAAACAGAAATAAAAACAAACACATTGTGGATGAGTTAAATGGTTGAAAACATAAGGAATGTGTGTGTGTGCGCACGTAGGTGTTTCTGGTATGCATTTTCCAGTTATATTTAAATAATTTATTTAATTGCTACCATAAATATACTCTTGCATTCTAGAAGGCATGCAGTCATCAACAACATACACTGTTTTTCTAGGGATGGGATAGTTCACTGAGTAAGAAAAACTAGTGATTGTATTTCCAGTCTTGCCAAAGTCTTGCTGTGTAGCTATAAGAACCTTTATTATCTGCTCTATTTTCAAGAATATGTCACTGAGATTTAATTCTAGAATAGTGCAATTGCAATCATAGCATGTAGTGCATTACATAATAAAAAAGAAAAATAATGAATTGTATAAAAGAATGCTACCATGGGAAACAGACTTAACCACATAATTAAATGTAGAAATCCAGTAAGATCACGAAACATATTATTAGAAAAGCTAAGAATTGCCTTTACAGTGAGCTGTTTCCCCAAATTAAAATAATTTACTACAGTAGAAATATTTGGAAATGTGTTGTTTTTCCAAAAGCCTAACACTTGTTTTAGAAGATAGAAAGTTAGATACTCAATCTCAAAATGATTGAGAACAATTATGTACTTAATATTCCTTCATGTGACAGTCACATGCTTGAAACCTTACATATGATCCTCCTTTTTGCATATATCTAGTGCCTGTATGATGAACTGTCATCATGGAGTAGCTTTTAATATTTGGTGGCAGTACTGTAGATGCACTCATGACAACACGAACCTTTTGGCTTTTTGTCAACAGTGGCTTGCCAATAGCACCAATATTGAAATGTTGATTAGCATAAAAGAAAACATTGAATTAGCTATTAGAGAAGTTAAATTCCACCTTATTATTGTTAGCAATGTAAGAAGCAACAGTAAGGATGAATCTTAGTGAGTTCAAGACTGGACTGCATTTTTCAATGTGCAAAATCCATCTCCAAAGAAAATAACTTTAGGCATGAATAATAGAAAAGGTATTTTGGGAATATTCTATTAAAGTACTGGAAAATACTGACTTATTCTGCCTCAGATATTTAGTCTGAAGATCTTTAGTGTTCCACCCTACCCCACAAGTACATTCTGAGAGAAAGCAATGCACTGTTCCTCCTCACCTCAGTACTGCTGAGTGATGTGGTACAAAACACAGCATCATCTATTCTGTTATGTTAGGTGGCAATATAAAAAAAAACATGTGCCTCATTACCCAACAGCATACTGTACTGGTAGTACTATTCTGTTTCTTTTCCTTAAAGACTCTCTGTTCTATTTAGTCTTGTTTTATTTTTAATAACAGAGTACACCCTGAGGTCTTATCTGTAAATTATTCTTCACTTTGTCCTTTTACATTACTGAAATTTCAAGGTGATCTATTTTCTGTCTTTTTGATCAAATTGGGAAACCCTTTCCCGTTTGAAGATTGTAGTGTGATCCTGACAAACCTTAATAAAGCACTACAGTTTTTCACCATGGTAATATTCTGCTGTCTTTTATTCCTCCTAGGGAAGTTAGTAAAGTCAGTGATTTATTTATGATTATTCTAGAATTGCTATACCACATGGGGATTTCAAAGCTCCTTCAATCCCTAGAATATCAGTTGAAAATACCATAGAATCATAGAACCATTTGAGTTGGAAGGGACACTAAAAGGTCACCTACACAAGTCCGCTGAAATGAGCAGGGACACCTACAGCTTGATCAGAGCTGGTCCAGCCTCACTGTCTCCAGGGATGGGGCATCCACCACCTCTCTGGGCAGCCTTTTCCAACGCCTTATCACCCTTATTGTAAAAAACTTCTTCCTTGCATCCAGACTAAATCTTCCTCTGTTTAGTCTGAAACTATTTCCTCTTGTCCTACCACAACAGACTCTAAAGAGTCTGTTCTCTTCTTTCTTATAGCCTCCTTTCAGATACTGAAAGGCCATCATCAGGTCTCCTTGAAGTCTTCTCCAGGATGAACAGCCTCAGCACTGGTATGCTGAGCCAGAGTTGCTCCTTTTCTGCTGTCAGGCCTACTTTACTGAGTTATATTAAGAGGGAACCATGAGAAGACTCAGCTCAGAAGATGGAGGAAAATATCTTTCATTCTATACATATTTACAGAGCCACTAAAATTCTGGACTAGAGTTCTCCAGACTATATGCCTCACTGAATACCAAATTCATTTGCAGATATATCTTACAAAAGAGGAATAATTGTTTTTGTCTTGTGGCTTTCTACAAGCTGCTACTTGAATATTCCAAGTGAGAAGACGATCAACAATCAAGAAGAAATTGAAGAAATTTATTAGTGTTCAAATTAGCCTTATAAAAATATTGTGAGCTATTCAAGGATACACAATGTAACATCATTAATATATAGAAGATGAGATCAGGTAAAAACATGAAATGATCTCAGATTGCAGACTTGCTTGAATATATATTTTTTGCGGTATGCTTATGTTATGAGCTGAAACTGTTCAATCCATGATTCTATCCATCCTCTTCAGTTAGTACATGATTATCCAAGGTAAAATCAGACAGAAAAGAAGCAATAAGAACTTTGAAATGGAAATCACTTCATATTATAAAGGTGATCCATTCATTATCAACAAATAGGGTTGTGTAACATAGCTTATGTAAAAACTTAGAAAACTTTATTTTTCATGAATATTTCAGAAAAGATTAACACTTTTAGAACTGAGTGTTGTATGTTCTGTAGAGGATCTATAAAGTGGGAGAAACAATACTTTAACAGAAAGATGACATAGCTGCTAATAAATACTTTACTTCTTTGATTAAGTCTTAAATTCTAACACAAAGTAATTTTATAAAATGTATTCTAAAAATGTTTGGACCTTGGACTAGGTTTAGTTAATTGTACAGATTCAACAAAGGTAACTGACTTTCACTTAATTAATTTCATGCATACAAAAATTTTATAATAGAAGAAGCCCATTTATTTTGAAGCTTTGCAGAAGAAAAGTCAGCTTAAATCTACAAAATTATGTGAACAGCGAGTAAAAGCTTCTTAAAAAGCAATACTCTCAAGGAACTTGAAATGAAATCCTATAGCAGGTCAGCTGGTTTTGGACAATTTAAATGCAGATGAATGGTTACTTCAGTGAGTTAAGGGGAAAACCTCATTCAGATACTAATAGTGTATTTTAATGGAACAAGGAAGAAAATCTGTAGTGAAAGATGAGCCATAATTTTCTTTTAATCAGAACACTTTGTGCTGTCTTTTCTCATGGAGATACAGCCTAAGGTTAGGACAAACATGCTGGACATCTTCTAGTTTATTCAATAAATCGATAGCCTCAGATACATATTTTCTAGACCCTGTAATTTTCAGACTATCTCCTATTTCTATACAATCTAATGTGAGTTTGCCTTGTTATTAACATTCAGAATACTTTAAATAAATTACAAATCTTTGACATTTTCTTCAAGCTGATATGATATTACTACTCTTTTTTTTTTTTGTCATGAGTTTAGTGGATAATGCTATGAATATTTTTCACTGTTGATTTTTTTTTTTTTTTTAGCATTTGTTCAGCTAGTAGACCAGTCACCTAACTAATTTCATTTGAGTGGAACTCTAATTTCAAATTCCTGAAACAAACTTCAGAAAAAGCATCTTGTAATTGTTTGTGTGGCCTCAGGGCACAAAAATAAGAAAAGCATCCTAATATACACAATGACTGATACATATACTGGTAGCAGCAGAAAGTCAATATTTAGTCGCTTATACAGTTGGTACACTTGGTTATTTACCATGTAGAGGACAGCACAGATGAAATTGTCAAGGAGACTCTCTCAATGAATTATGAGTTCTAGAGTGGACCCCTCTGCTTTCCAAATTGTTTATCAGAAGAGTCTGGGTGCAGCTGGATCCAAACTTAGTCTCAGAATTGTACAGTTTATGTACGAAGGATTATATACACAACTGATCCAAAATGCAACTTAGCAAAGTCTGAAAAGTTTCTACTGGCTATTAATCACTTACTGAATATCTGTCTTAACCTCAAGAAGTCCCTACTGAAGGCAAGATGCTGGCATGGAGCCCAGTGCTGATGGGGAGAGCTCAAAGGGCTCTGGGCTGTGACACATGTGGAGCAAGATGACTGACTCATATTTCATACTATTCCTGTTTGCTTGTTAGCCCTTGGCTACTGTGTAACTGGATGCAGCCATCATAGCTGCCACAGGCTGTTGTTGCTTAAGCAAGCATTTAGGTCAAACAGTCTTGTTGAGATAGAGGGAAGTATATCAAAATAACTTTAGTTCAATGAGTAAAATGTGTTTATAAAAGCTTTCAGTGGCTTAAAAACAAAACAAAAAGGAAACTGCTACAAGAAAATCTTTTTTTCTTTATAAGTAATTTCCTTGCTTATCACTGAAAAAATAAAGTTTTATATTCTCTATAGAAAGAAAGTACAGCATTGTCTAAACTGATTGCGTGTTGTTTAGTGCTCTGAATATAAATCTTTGAGTGAGGATCAGGAAAAACAGGAAAACCTGTTTCTGCTCCATTCATTTATTTAAGTAGAATATTAATTCCTTACATGTAGGTTTTAATTGTTTACTACTTAAATGGCTTTGAGGAGGAAATAAATTCAAGTGACTTGAGCAACATAGAAGAGCATGATCTTCAGGAACCATTAAGTTTTGTTTTTTTTTGTGGCGAATTGTAGTGTATAATATTCACATTAGAGACACAGTTCATTGAATAAATATATAGTATATTGAGGAGATCATTAGGAAAAATAAATGATGTTCTGATTTTCTATGATATTTAGTAGTGGGGTTATAGGGCATATAAAAAAGATAAGTTGCAATTATGCATCTATTTCTTTTATGCTGGGAAAAAATTCAGTCATTGTCACGTCCAACAATCATGTAACTCTAGAAAATAAGCTTCTCCAGATCAAAGAGATGGTACATGCAAGAACAAAATATTTTAAAAAGTAATATACACAAAACAAAAATACGCAAGTCTTATTGGTAACTGAGACTTGTAAACCAATTCAAGAAGAGGGACAGATGCCCTCGTGGGTATGCTGTGCAACTGGGTCCCAGTATCCTGGAATTTTAAATGTAGCTCTCCCATCAATTGCCAGTCTGTGGATTCAACAATGTTGTTTATACTCTATTGTCTTTACTCTAAGTACTTGAAATAAAATATTGCAATATGTATCTCAAAGAGTGTTGTTAGTATATATTCCAATGGTTTCCAACTATGAAGTGCCATCATTGCTGACAAATCAAGAAAATACTTCTCTTCTAAATTTTAAATGTTTGTAGTTTCTAATGGTGTTAACATGCTGTGTAATGTAGAATGCTAAGACAATGCTGTCCTTGTTTTCAAAATTTTAACATTTTAACCAATAAAAGATATTACTGTAATTTTAAGACTATCCATATCCATTAGTCTACACACACAAAAAAAAAAAAAAAAAAAGGAAGCATGAATGTAGTTGAGAATGACAACTACATTCATATTCATTGGACTTACCAGTTCAGGCACGTGCCACACTAAGCTTGGCTGTGCAGTTCAGAGGTCAGCTGTGTCTGAATGAGAGGAAAAACAGGCAGAGTAGAAAAGTACTTGTTTTAAAAAAAATGTAGGCTTATTCTCTAGAGAATAAAGAGGGACAAAACTCAGTTTTAGAGAACAGCATTTCAATCTTGAATACAAAGCATATTCCCTACTTTCCTCATTAAAAGTTCCAACATCTGTAAATCTTGGGGTGAAACAAGTCTTTGTTCTGTCTGTAAAACATACCTGTTCTGCTCACCCAAAGAAATACTAGTCTGGTGGAAGAGACATTTGGAATCACTGATAAACTGCACCTTATTCTATCCTGTGCAGAAGGAAAAAGAAAATAACGACTGTTTGAGCAAACAATTTTGGCATTTCTAAACATCAGAGAAATTTTCTAACAATCTATTTTTATAATCCTTTCTGTTTGCAGCTGCTGAGATTGGGTACGTGTTTGTTGTTTTCTGTCATTTTTTGTTGGTGTAGGCATATAGTACTGACTGTCCATATCAGTATTAAGAGAGATCAACAGAGAGGTGAAAGGACTTTCTGTTGTTGAGATGCTGGAGCCATGTAATATCTAAGTAAATTAATTCAGTTAGAAAACATGGGTAGCTGTCTAATGGGCAATATTGTGGAAAGTTAACCATTTGTTTGCATTTGTGGAGTTGTATTTCTCAAGTGCACACTTGATATTGAGCAAATCAATTTAAATAATTCAGTTTAAATTTAGTATATCTTAGATGTTATCTAACACTCTGGGATATCATAGAAAAAAAACAAAAACAAACAAACAAACCCAAAACAAACCCAAAACAAAAGAAGAGACAAATCTTTTCCAGCAGAGAAATCTTTAATGATCTTGACACAATGACTAGTTTGAGTCCAAAACTAGTTTGAGTTTTGAAATCTTGGGCTCTTACAGGACAATATTTCATTTCATCTGCTAAGCAGCACAACGAAGTGTTATAACTATATATCCATAATTTTGCAATCTTACAGAAACTGAAATAGTGTTGATAATATTACTGGTGTAGAAAATGCAATTCAACTTCGTAATATATTTACTGAAATGACTTGAATGAATTTTGCCACCAAATTTTGTTTAAATTAGGAAAACCTGTTTCTGAAAATGCTTTTATTGCTATAGCTTCCTCAGTGTTGGTGGGGTTGCCACATAAAAATTAGAAAAGAAGACAATTGATTTAAAATCATGTTACCAACACAAATCAGTGTGGACAACAAGTTGTGGTTAAATGGGAAACAGAAGAAAATATTTGTGTTGAGGTGAGGTGTGTACTGTACTCAGCAATAGAACTCACTTCCTTTACTTTGCACTGGTCATACATGTTGTTCTCAATCAAATAAGAACTTATTTATCTTAAGTGGGATACATTCACGTACAAGGACTGCAGGTTTTAACTCCAAAATCTCCTTCAGAAAACAGACATACAAATTAAACATTAATTAAAGAGTATGAAGTATAAAAACATATTCTCTCAGCTTTCAAAATTAATTCTAGTTTTACATTCTGCTTCTTGTTTGTCTGCGTCTACAGCTGTGGCAATTGGTCTGTATCTGTCACTGATTGCATTGCTTTCATTGAAAGGTCTGTCATATGAGTAGCAAGTCATTCTGTAGTTGAAGGGTTGAATGTAATGTGGCAATATAAACAATTTCTTCATAGTCTGACATCACTGGGATATTGTAAGTCTTCTGACTTTGTTGAGATCTCTGTGAGCTCTGCTCTGCTTCTGCAGTTGTGTAGGCCTATGAGACCTCTGAATTTTGTGCAAAGAACTCATTGACATTGTATAATCAAATGATTCTGTTTTCTAAATAAACTCTTTTTCCATCTCTTAAGTCCAACAGAAATGTAAATATTGTTTTCTTAAGTGCAGATATCATATAACAATGTTTTAAACAATGTAAAGTGAACGAATCACACAGAATCACGTAATTGTAGGGGTTGGAAGGGACCTCTAGAGCCAAAGCAGCTCCCTGGCCCAGGTTGCACAGGTAGGTGTCCAGGTTGGTTTTGATTATCTTCAGAGAAGGAGACTCCACAAACCCCCTGGGCAGCCTGTGCCAGTGCTCCATCACCCTCACTGTAAAGAAGTACTTGCGCACATGCAGAACTTCCTACGCTGCAGTTTCTGGCTGTTTCCCCTTGTCCTGTCTCCACACACTGCTGAAAAGAAAAAGTCTCTTAGCCTTTCCTCATAAGGAAGTTTTCAATGCCCTTCATCATCTTTGTTGCCCTCCACTAGACTCTTTCAAGGAGTTCCCTGTCTTTTTTAGTACCAGGGAGCCCAGAAATGGAACACAATACTCTGGGTGAGGCCTCATGAGGGCAGAGTAGAGGGGGAGAATCACCTCCCTTGACCTGCTGGCCACACTCTTTTTAATGCATCCCAGGATCCCACTGGCCTTCCTAGTCACGGGGGCACTCTGCTGGCTCATGGCCAGCCTGTCATCCACCAAGGCACCCAGGTCCCTATCCTCAGACTTCTTCTTCAGCAGGTCATCTCACAACCTGTACTGGTGCATGCAGTTATTCCTCCCTAGGTGCAAGACTATGCGCTTGATCTTCTTAAACCTCATCTGGTTCTTTTGTGCCCAGCTCTCCAGCCTGTCCAGGTCTTGATGAATGGCAGCACAGCCTTTCAGCATGTCAGCCATTCCTCCCAGCTTTGTATCATGTGCAAACTTGCATATGGTGGACTCTATCCCCTCATCAAGGTCATTGATGAAGATGTTGAATAGGGCTGGACCAGCACTGACCCCTGAGGAACACTGCTACACACAGGCCTCCAATTGGACTCTGTGCCACTGATCACAGCCCTCTGAAATCTGCCAGTAAGCCAGTTCTCAACACACCTCACCATCCACTCAGCTATTCCACACTTTCTCAACTTTGCTATAAGTATGCTGTGGGAGACAGTGTCAAATGACTTTTTATTACATTATATTAATTAATATATTCACATATTTATAAAGTACTGTGCAAAAAATGACATAAATGTGTTACAACAAAAATAGACATTTATTTATGTAGTGATTTTAAGCCTGTTGCAGTAGAAGTGAATATTCTACTACTATTAATAGTGGTTAAATATTTGGAAGATTTACATTTAAGGTTTATTAAATTTTATTTTTTAATTCTAGTTGTAGGGAATGGAGCTTATTTGATAGACACACTGGAGTGAACAGAAACACTCCAGAAAGTAAATTAAAATTAATCACAGAATCCCAGAATTGAGGTCAGGATTGACAGGGCACTCATGAAGTCATTTTGTCCAAACTTTCATTCCCTGTGGCTACAGAAGCTTGCTCATGACTATGTCCATAATATTAAGGCATTTTATTAATTAATAACATATTAATTTGAATCAATCACTAGTAACTAATTCTGTTTAAATCCTCATTTATTAACAAATATTTCTACTTTTCTATTCCTATTTCAATTGTATGTAATTTTAAAACAGGGTGGATTTTTTAGTTTATTTGATTAGTTTTACCAAATAAATTAAAGCCATTTTAACTCAAAATAACTATCATTATTATTGTCCAGTACATATTCTTTGATTCACCTGGATCACATGAGAAGCAAATTTCAGGGCTAGTGTAATCATGTGCTATGGTTATGTTTTGACCTTTCGTTAGGTTTTGTGATAGACGTTTATCATGGGACTTTCTCCAAGGAGTGCCTGCAATGAGCATACAAAGAGTATTTTAGAACAAAGATGTTCTTCACAGTGATGGATAAGGAGAGGGAAAAAAGTAAATTATAATATTATAATATTATTAACATATTAACTTGCATTATAATATAAGGAGTAGAAAGTATTGAAATTAAAATTCCCAGTAATCATGAGTAGAACATCTTTTGGAGCAATGAACAGTGTGCTGCATAATCATTACAATTCTGTGTTGCTTGGAAACTGTAGTGACATTGCTTCATTCATTTGCAGCTTGTCCTGGGTCTCCCTTGCTGCAGTACTGGAGAGTCAAAGGAGAATATGTACACACAGAATTTGTGTTAATCAGAAATATATTTTCAGTATGTGCAAAAACAAGACTGCTTCTGTAATTAGAAATAACATTTTTTAATTCTCTGTATGATAGCTGATACATTTAACGCTTAGCAAACTAAATATGCATTTGCCAAATGTTGTGTGTCCTGGTCAGTAAAAAATATTTGCAATAGTTATAATTTTTATGCATAAGAATAGATATCTTGAAAGACAGTTGATGTATAATTCAGTAGAAATAGGTGTTTTTGTTTTGTAAAGTATCCTAAAAAAAGAACAAAATAGTAAATACATTGGTAATGCAGAGAATGAATGCATAGTTTGTGTTATTGACTAAGTTATTTATCAAAGACTAGTTCATTATGTTTAAACAGCTGTAGCATAAAGGTTAATGTTTGATAGTGTATGGCTTCTTGGTAGAGGTTTTTTTTTGTTTGTTTGTTTTTCCAATCAAAGCCTTTTTTGAGTATTTGCCTGTCTGGTCAAAAAGAAATATCCACAACTGTATCTTCCTTAGTATTTGATCAAGATCAATTCCAAATATCAGAGTCCTGCATTAGCACTCCTCTTATCTTTTAATTTCTGTTTTATGTTACTTCTTGGAAAGAAGAAGAGCTGTTAGCATACCTTGTTAGGGATGTTTTAGTTTTGTCAGAGTTGGTTTCACGCTGTTTTCACACAGGTAGGTAATGCTAGCTTTTTTTTGAACCACTTCCTAATTTATTTTGGAAAACACTTCATGACTGTAAGTAACATATGGTACCAAAGCCATTATAGGTGACTGAAAGGAGTTTTAAGAGGAGTCAGAGTAGCAACAGGAAAGAAAACAACAACAAAAAAAACCCAACAAAATAAATAAATAAATAAATAAATAGACCACCATTTTTTTTCTAACACTTCACTGAAAAGTAACACCAAAGTATATCTTCCATTAGATCTTGTGGTTAGTAGTAATGACTTGAAGGCTTAACTTTGAGGACTGACCACTGTCAACTTCAAAAATTTAAGCTTCCAAGTCCAGATGGTATTTAATGGAGATGATTGTGAGCATTTTAAAAAATTATCCTTATTAAGAGTTCCAAAAGAGATAAATTTGCCATAGAATATTGGTTGAATGGGAAACAACATTATAAAGAAAATTCAGTCAGTACATATGAATTAATACGTAAGGGAAAAAAAGCTATGCAAAGCTTTAGCTATCCATAGCTAAAAAGAGATCTTGAATTAAGTAAAACACCTGAAGACAGTAGTCTAGGAATCACTGTGGGTAATCTTCTGAGAATATCAACTCAGTGGTAAGAAAGTCAGAATTATACCTTGACTAGTATGAACTTTAGGAAAGTAAAAGTGAAAGTAACTATATAGCCTAGGGTGCTTCAGTTTGGAGAAGACCCTGTGGTTATGATCAAATTTTTGAAATTCTAAGTATAGAAAATAAAAATGAGGAAAAATTGCTGACTATTTCTCATGTAAGAACGAGGTTGCTCAATAAAATAATCATGAAACAGGTTTCCAGCAAAAAGTATTCTGTGGGGAAAAAAAAAAAACAACGTATATTATTTTGTACTTACTGTATGGCAAAAGCAAGTGGGTGAGAAAAAGCAAAGAACAATATGTTTGCAACAGTTATTTACCACTGTGTTCAGTATTGTGCCCCTCACTACAAGAAAGACACGAAGGCCGTGGAGTGAGTCCAGAGAATGGCAACAAAAGTGGTGAGTGATGTAGAACACAAGTCTCATGAGGAGTGGTTGAGGAAGCTGGGATTGTTTAGTCTGTAGAAGAGGAGGTCGTGGTGAGGTGGGAGTCAGCCTCTTCTCCCATGTAACTAGCGATAAGACTAGAGGAAATGACCTCATGTTCCACCAGGGAAGATTCAGGTTGGACCTCAGGAAATACTTCTCTGAGAGAGTAGTCAGGAGAGAAAGTGGTCAGGCACTGGAAAGGGCTACCCAGGGAAGTGCTGGAGTCATCATCCCTGGAGGTGTTCAAGAAATGTTCAGATGTTGTATTGAGGGACATGGTTCAATGTAAAATATTGATGATAGGTTGACAGTTGGAGTGGATGATCTTAGAGGTCTTTTCCAACCTTTGTGAGTCTACGATTCTAATACAGTAAACTTTAGTCCACAATCTTCTTTACAGAGCACAGAGGCACAAAGGGTAATGTTATGGATGCAGAAGATAACACTGACTTTAGAGATGTTTGAGTTTATCTGTAAGGGATGTCAAGACGTGGAGTGTTTGCTTTTAACAGTTATGGTCATACAGTACATTAGTAATCATTACACGATGTCTTATTACAAGCAGTGTAAGACAGTGTCTAGTGAAACTGGAAGAAAAGATCACTGTCAGGTCTTCTCCTTGATTGCCCATTAAGGTAGATTAGCATCAAAGACTGTAGAGGTCCTGCTTCCCGAAGGCTGACTTATATCAGTCTCTTGTGACTTACAGTACCACTGGAGCAAAAAGGAATGAAAATACAATATAGAGGCAACTTCAGATTTGCTGAGCAGCAGTATTCCAGCACTGTTGATAAAAGTGAGTTGTGAAAAAATGTAGATTATAATTAAAGCTTTCAAAGAAAGTGTAATTGTGATGTGGATTAATTCAAATGGAGTAATTATTGCCTATTACTAGCAGAACAAAGACTTGAAATAAATACATTACTGTATATGTATTTTAGTTCATTGCTGTGATTAATCATACCACTATACTGAAAGAAAGATAATATGCCTTGCTCATTTTTCTTCTACTATACTTCTTGAATGCACTCACAAATAGTCTCATAGAGGAATTTTAAAACTGAAATACGGGTACTTACTGTTGGTCCAGACTAATCTGGGCTAGAACCTGAGACAGAGGATCTATACATAGTGAACATCCATGAATTAAGGGAGGCATGTTTTGAAAAACATGCCATAAACACATGTGCAAGAAAAGTACTTTTAAAAAAGGTTTTTAAACTTTTAAGTGTAGACTTTATGATGGTGAAAATCTCCATGGTGGTTTTATAATATGTAGCTGGAAAAAGACGGAGAGAATATAACACTTTCTCTGTGAAAATACACAGGTTGTAATTGCTATTTCCTGGGGACAGAAATAACATCATCATGAAAAAATAAAAGATTCGGAACATGATTGATCATGTTATCTAACTTGGTCAAATTTGAGACTATTCTTCATCTCTAAAGTTGATGCCTGAAAAGCAGTAGCATTCTAAGTATACAAGTGCCTCAGAGCAATTATATTCTAGAAAAAATAAATGCCTAAAAGTAAGAGATGTATAAAGTAGACAGTTAATGTGTAGAATAGACTGCAGGACATAAATTAGAACAAAAATCTCTTTTTTTCAGAAAAAGAAATCTAAAGAAAATACATACAGTATGCAATGCATTTGAGAGTTGAAGAGTGTTTTGTTTATAAAATTGCCCATTCTAAATGAATATAAAAATTCATGCAAAATTGAGAAGCTATTTGGGCATAAAAAGTGTTGGGAAAAGCCATTAAAATGTTTGTAATACTGTATCTAGATTATTCCCACAAGGAATATATATTACTCTTTAATAAACTTAAGTTAGATTTCTTTGCTTAGTCTGTTATTACACAGAATTACAGAATGGTTAATCTTGACAGAGTTTTCTAGAGGTCATCTTGTCCAAATTCCCTGATTAAGTAGGAAGGATTGCACAGGACCATATCCAGATGACATCTGAGTATCTCCAAAAAGGAAGGCTTCACAGTCTCTCTGGACAAACTTTGCCAGTCATCTATTCTAAATGACCTTCCAACTCAAACAATTCTATGATTCTGAAATTCTGTGATAATTCTCACAGTACAGAAATACTTAACTGATTCTCAGAAGAAACCACCAGTGCTTCGGTTTGTAGCCATTGCCTCTTATCATGTCAGTGGATACCAGGGAAAGAGTCTGCCACTATCTTCTTTCTGTCCTCATTTTATTTACTTAATAAACCTCTATGAGAGCTGCCATGAGGCACCTTCAATTCAGGCCAAACAGTTGCAGGTCACAGCCTTTTGATCTACTGGAATTACTCCAGACCTTTAATTAAGTAGTCTTCTTCTCATCTCTAGCCAGCATATTCCTGTCTCTCTTCTTAATATCTGTGGGTGATACTACTTCATGTTTCACATGATGCCCACCAAGAGAGGATCAGCTACAGAAGAGTGAAGAGGTCAACCCCCTGCTCTCTACAACCTCCCTCCAGGTAGTTGTAGAGTAATGAGGTCTCCCCTCAGCATCCCCTTCTCTAGGCTGAACAATCCCAGCTCCCTGAGCCATTCCTCAGAAAGATTTGTGGTCCAGACCCCTCATCAGCTTTGCTGCTCTTCTCTGGACATGCTCCAGGGCTTCAATGTCTTTCTTGCAGTGAGGGGCCCAAAACTGAAAACAGTACTCAAGATGCAGCCTCAACAGGTCTTTTTTGCTGCGCAGTTTTCCAGTCAGTGTTCCCTAAGTCTGCACCACTGTATGGGGTTGTTACAACACAACTGCAGTACCTGTCATTTAGCTTTCTTGAAAGCCATGAAACTGGATATAGCCATCAGTGCAGCCTATCCTGATCCCTCTGCGGGTTCCTCCTACCCTCCAACAAACCAAACACTGCTACCCAATTTAATCAGGGTGCACTCAGTCGCCTCCATGACAATTGTGGATAAAAACATAAACCAAACCTAATGCCAGTGCTGAGCTCTGGGGAATACCACTTATGAATGAATTTAAGTCCTTTGAGCCTGGCCATACCAGTTTTTTACCTAGTGAGCAGTACATTCATCCAAGCTATGAATAGACAGTTTCTCCAGGAGAATGCTAGGGGAAATAATATCATATGTGTCCAAATCTTTTCCTTTATCAACTAAGCAGGACAAATTTTCAAAGAATGGGATCAGGTCAGTCAGTCAGGACATGCCTTTTGTAAACTCGTGGTGACTGGGTCTAATTGCCTGATTGTGCTGCTTGTGCCTTATGATGGCACTCAAGGAGATCTGCTCTGTAACCCTCCCTGGCACGAAGGTCAGACAGAGAGGAATGTAATTCCTGGATCCTCTTTCCTGCCCTTCTTGTAGATGGGCATAAGAGCTGTTTTTTTCCCATCAACTGAACACTCCACACAGCCAGGACTGTTAAGTGATTGAAAGTTGCTTGACGAGCATATCAGCTAGCAGCTTTTTTTGGATCCTGTCCCACCCTGTAAGAATCATAGAATGGCTGGCCTTGAATGCTTTGTGGAAGCATCCTTAGCTTCTCTGGGAAATTTTTCCAGTGCCTCACCAAACTTTGTACAAAAAAAATTTCCTAACATCTAATCTAACTATTCCTTTTTCTAGCTTAAGCTGTTCTGCCTTGTTCTATTGTTATCAGACCGTGTAAAAACTAAGGCTCCCACCTGTTTCTAAACTCCCTTCAGATACTGAAAAGCGACCATGAGGTTTTGTGCTTTAACCTGGTACACTCTCCCCTCCTGCTAGTGGCATGGGTAGAGAATCAAAATAGTGCATCACTTAGGTTGGGATATAGACTAAAGAAAAAAGGAAGAGAGAAATAATAGTAATTATAATTTTATATTTATATTTATGTTTATATTTGTATTTATTTGTATTTGTATTTATATTTATAAAGAAAGTGACGGTCAGTGTTTGCTGATTGATGGCCAGCCAATCCACAAGCACTAGTCTTTGCCACTGGCTAACAACCCTGGTATTATTATTCATCTTGACAGCACAGGTTACAGAATATTTCACTGGCCTGTTTGAATCAGTAGTCCTGATTCTGTTCCCTCCCAGCTCCTTTTGCAGCCCCAGCCTCCTTTCTGGCAGGGAATCGTGAGAAACGAAAAAGTCCTTGATCCTATGCAGAACTTCCCAGAAGCAACTAAAACATCAGTGTGTAATCTACACTGTTTTTTCTTATAAAGCCAAAACAAAATTGTACCACCTGCAACAAAGAAAATCAATTCTCTCAGCAGAAACAAGAACACGAGTTCTCCCTGAAGCTTTCTCCAGGCTGAACAAGACTGGTTCTGTCAGCTTTTCTTCATAGGAAAGAAAAGCTGACAGAACCAGTCCTCTGACCATCATTATGGCTCTGCTGTGGACCTGCTTGTGCTCAGCCAGCTGTCAAGAAGAACCAGCAGTTCCTTTTCTGCCAGGGAACTTTTCAGTCTATCTAAATCCCTTAGCAGAATCTTCCTACCCTCAAGCAGATTAACACTTCTGCTCAGCTTGATGTTATCTGCAGACTTACTGAGAATGCACTCAATCCTCTCCATCAGGACTGATGATAAAAACATTATAGCTAACCACAGTACTGAAAACTGGAGAATGCAGGGAAAACAGTATCAACAACATCAATAGGCTTTCCTTCATCCATATAAGTGATGTGTTTCCAGTTGGTGAGCACTTCTGCCTGCTGAAAGAGTTTGTCAGGGAAGGTGGAGAAACTGTCTGGGTGTCTTCAGTGGTGCCAAGGACCCTGCACCTTTCTCATGCCTTCAGTCCCAGTAGGTGACTTTATAAAGATATTGTTTTTAGACACATTATTGATCCTTTGGCTATTCCCCTATATGCTATCCAAATAGATCACTAATCACGACTCTCTGGACTTGGCCATTGAATCAGATTTCAGACAACCTCACTATCTGCTCAGTCAGCTCTTCCTTTATCAGACTGTCTGTGAGGATCTTGAATGAGTCTGTGCTGAAAGCTTTAGTGAAGTCAATAGAGACACAATATCCACTGCTCTTTCCTCTTCTATAAGGCTGTTTGATTCACGGAAGAAGATAATAAGATTGCTTTCCATGTTTTGTAAGGCTGAATTTCTGAAACTGCTTCTCAGAAAAGTTTTTGCTTACTAATAAATAATAGAGATAAAGAATACATCTGCAGTTAAAGAACGTCATGAGGATTAAGAATATCTGAGTTCTCAGCTGTTGTTATTAGACTTAATAGACTTAATATGAGAGTCTAAGTCCAACTGATGTGCCTGCACAGAGGAAAGCAATTTATGGGGACGAGGGAAAGTGTATTTTTCATTTTGTAGAGAATTTCATGCATAAATAGTATGAAAAAGTTTTAGCTCAATTTTGATAATCTCTTTTTCCTTTAAAACCTAAGATTTGGTTTGTGCTTGAACAGATCACCATCAGTGACAGAGGGCAATCTATGGACTTTCAGAAACACCAGTTTGTCCTCTAATGTGCTAGCACACAGAACAGTTCAATTTCTGTTGATTTTAACATTGTTGCCAGTAGTTTTAGAGGAAGAAAATAGCAGCCGAAAGATCTGTATTGGAATGTTAGCAACTTGGAATGTCATCAGTATGAAGATGTAAGTTTTATGTTTACATTGAAAATATATGTATATATATTAGCAATATTCAGCAGCTACTCACTCCTGCTTTGCTTATAGTATTCAGCTGCCCTGAGATGGGGGAATATATGAGTGGTAACAGATTGCGTGTGAGCTTCTAATGTTTTAAAGAAGAAATCTATGTAATGCTAGTGTGTCAACAGGATCATATCTGTGAATTGGTAATGTGGTATTTCTTAGAAATAAGGGGAAATAATATCTATATAGCCTTTGGTAAAGTAACATGAGAGGAAAAAAATCCTTGAAAGTATAATTTTCCATTTATTTTTAATATTTTTTTCTAGTTTTAATAATATTCAAGAGAGTAAGCTGACCAAGATTACTAAAGAATTAGTCCCCTATATAGGCTAAACTCATAGTTCTTTTTAATTTGCTCTTAATATCTATTTTTTGTTATATCTGACATATTGCATAGTTATGTTATTTTATTGGTATCAAATTCAGGTCACCTGACGCAAATCTCAGTATGTTTGATAAATAACTGTTTGTGTTTTTTTTAATAACATTTAATTGTTATTTTTTGTTTTCCAAGCTACAATTTTAAAAATACCTTTCAAAAAGTTGCAAAAGTCAGTACAGAAAAATGTGCACTTTTTTATGATTTCTGTTATATAACTATATTAATCAGCAACTGCAGTTTGAAATGAGTTTTGAAGACTTGATTGACACAGAATGTACATGAATCATTTGGATAAACTAAGTTAGTCTCTGATAAACTTTAGATGCAGTCATTATTATTTTCCAAATTAAGTTCTATATTATTGTTAATATTGTTTGCAAATGGCAAAATGCATACATTCTTGACTTCCTGACTAATATAAAAGAATATAAAAGAAAGCTAACTGCCATACTTTGCAGTTAACAACTAAAATCACAACACTTTTGCTTGTATGAGAAGAGATATATGTTGCACTAAATTATTTGTGGCTAATAGCATGAGAAAGTTGCATTTTATATTTAAAGTAACTGTGTAAGTTTAAATGCTACTTAATTCTGTGTGGAAAATCTACTCTTTGCCTCAGAAGTTTGTGTTTAAAACCATTGGTTTGTACTAAAATTAATAATGATAAATTTTCAGTGTTAACCACAGGAATATTCATGTAGACTTCTGTTCAGGGTCAATTGGATTAGGGTATTTCAAAATTGACAAATGGTGGTTACAATCTCTAATCTTATTATCAGCTTTTGAGAACTGGGATTGAGGAGGGAATAAATCTATCTGTATTTTTTAAAAATCCTTGGTATGAAAAATCATTTAATGATTTATGTCTGGTTATATTCAGTAATTGGTTCTGAGCACTTTGTGCAATTCTGTGAGCTAGCTTTTAGCCTTCAAATAGGACTTTAAAAAGCAATGCGATAACATTGTTGATCTTCATGAGCAATTAGGGAGTCTCTAGCTCTCTGCAGATGAGCTTTCCATAACATAGATAGGAAGTTTCCACAGCTATATTCAGCAGACACACCTGTCAAGTCTACTAAGGCTAGGGAGCTCGGTGTTTTAGAAAATGGTTTAGAAGTTGATGAAATCAATTGTTCCAGGAATCTTTAAATACTATGGATTTTTTTCCTATTAAAGCATGCCATACTTTCAGTATCCTTCATTTCATTATTCTCTGACATATCCAGTTCTCAAAAATTAATGCCAAGAGAGCAAGAATTCATTTATATGGAATAGGTATTAATTAGAAATTTCAGCATCTTTTTCATTTGAAACAATGCAAACTGTGAGTGTATCTTTCAAAATAAAGGCATTTGTTACAGTTTATAGTATGATGCTTTTTAAATATTGCTCGAATGCTCGGTAGTTGTAGCAGGGAAATTTTGGAATTAACTGCAACTCTTGCGCTTCTTTTTACTGTTTTAAAATATTTTGTTTGGAAGAGTAGTAGATCATATGTTCTTTTTTATAAGAATATCTTTGAAGCTGTTTCTTTTCCTGCACTGTTGAAATACAAAATATAATGTGTGTCAAGATGAGGTTGCTTTATAGAGATAAATGTCATAAACCATAACAGTAGCAATCGTCTTATATTGCTATAGTGTATTTGGTTTATATTCAAATCTCAGTTTATGGGGGCAGGTGACGATATAAAGATCATTGTTATCTATAACTTTTGAACCATTGTAATTACAAACAGAGTTTAAATGGGAAGTGAATTGACTCTAGGGTAAAATATCATATATTGCCTTCTAAATAGAGAATTTTGTCCAGAGAATTTAGGTGTTCAGCAACATTCCTCTTATAAGTCTTTTTACAGTCAAATACCTGCCAGCCTAGAGTAAACATCTCCAAGGCCTTTTCTGTTCAAATACTTGCTGTCACTGGGATTATATAAAAGAGAAGCTGAATGCAGCAGGGCAGCATACCATTTTGCAAGGTCCAAGACATTCAGGTTTTTAAATTTGGGTTATTGTCTTTGCATAAGAAGATACCTTTGTCTTTTGGCTTTCTGGCCACTATTCTGGCCATCTGTCACAACTGTGATGAAAAGAGTCTGTAAGGTAAAAAGTTTTTTTTCTGAAAATGCATCCACCTCTTTTCAGCTTTGCAACACACATCATGCACGGAAGGATATGTTTGCTTGAACCACAAAATTCCTAGGTTGGCAGAAGTGGAGCCTTTCTGTTATTAAGCCTAGATAAGGAAAAGGAAAAAGCAAAGTCAACTGCTGTGGTAATCAGGTTACTGGGCAACAGAATCACAACGCCCAGTGCAGCAGCTTCATTGCTAATTCATAAATACGGGATATGGTTTGGTTTGATGTAAACCCTGACACTGTATTTTGTTGTGCAGAAGTATCTTGCAACCAATAAAGCACAGTGCAAAACAAATAAAGCAGTCTGACGTTTCCCAGTTCATAAAACGGCTTTCATATCAAATCTCATTCTTATCTCTTTTTTTGAATAGAAACTGAAACCTTTTGGTAGCTAGCAAATCCACAGGCATCTCTGTTACTGTGGAGGACTAGAAACAAATGATTTTATTATAGTTACAGACACATACATAGGGAAACATTTGCTTGCAAGAACAAAAAAGAATTTCAAACACCTGTATCAATATATGAACTCATCTGATATTGTCCTTACTTGAGCGTAAAACTTGCTGGTTGTTTTTCAATTGTACATAGTGCTCTAGAGCATATTTTGCTTAACTCTAGGATACAATCATGTTTTCTTGACCTTTGTTTAATGACAGAAGCACAGGGAAGAAATTCACAGCTTAGTAATTCCTAAAATTTCCCAATTTTTTTTCATGTTATTATTATTTCTTCACCTCAAAGAACTTGCAAACTTGTGCATCATAATTTAATGTTATGAAATAAAGAAAAAATATTAATCATGTTTATCCACACTCCGTTGTATCACATGACCAGGCATTTGATGACCATAGTATTATTTTAGTCAGATTATTGACTGATTTTTTGAAGTTCTCAAGTCAGTTATGTTTCTTATTGTTTTGTAGTTTTTTTTTTTTCCTTGTTGAAGGTGAGCACTATGTGATTAAAGACTATGACCTATAAACGAAGAAATAAACAACCAAAAATACTGCTAAATATTTATGATACTGGAACTTTTTATTTCATATCAGAAGCAATTGGAATTGCAGAATAGCATTATCCAAAATTAAAAGTATAAACCACATTAAAATGAAAATATTCTGCTCTTTTTAATAACCTGTTTCAGAAGAAGAATTATGTTATTCTATTATTAATGGATCATTATTTATAACTAAAAGCTTATATTTTTTGCATTGTAGCTGTATCTTAAGATTTTAATGTAGCAAGTCAGAGAAAATCCTTTTAGGCATTGAAAGTGGTTATTTTCTAAAACTGTTAAGGAAGAAATCAAAATAAAGCTATGAGCTGGCTGACATGAGAAGTAAAATTAAAAAATTAAAATTTAAACTTACGTGACAACACATGGCCAATGGTGTATAAGGAGATGTAGATCAAGGAATATGTTCTTACTGAAACCCTTTGTAGAAGTGAATACAATATTTTGATCCCCTGGCGTCTTTTAAAATGCTAAAATATAGATGTGTCTGTATAAATATTTAAGTCTGTTTTATGTTTGTTTGCTTTATAGGTAAGTACCATTTATGAAGAATTACGTGATCTGGTGAGTGTTTGCATTGTGCCCTCTCTAAACACAGATGTCTAGTGAGTACACACAAAATATTAATATTTTGAAATTTTTAACGTATCCTATAAGGAACTTGTATTATGTGGAATGAAATCTACCTGCTGATTTCTCTTGGTTTGGTATGAGATCTGTAGGTATACTGCATGTACATTATTCTTTGTCCTTCAGTACGTGTTGCTTTGAGTGATGGCAAATCTGTATTCATAGCACTTTTTCAGAACTTTGAGGTAATTAGAACTTCCACGGGAAAATATGTAGATAATTTACAGTGTTTTCAACTAGAAATGGTACTAACATATCAATTTTCTTGAACGTATTGCAAATCAGTCAGATAAAATACATTCAGTACTATCATTGCAGACCTGAATCAAGATTTATGAGATCAAAATGATAAATATGTTATGAGTTTCTGTAATCTTTCCTCAAGAGATCTTGAAGCCTGTGGGCAAATAAGATTTGTAAGCAACATACCTGTGACAGATAATGAAACTTGTTTGAAAAATCTGATCTTAGGGACTAGTTGGATTGTGTGAAGATCAGTATTCTGTTGTCTAATTATGCATTCTAGCTTACTATATCAAGATTTTAAAGGAAACAGTGTGATTGTGGAGAACTGGAGGCTATTGGTGTATAAGATACAAGGCTAAGATCGATAACTGAATTAATTATTGAATCTGTAAAACATGTTAATATCCTTAGATCTATAGAAATGAATGAAAGCTGAAATATTCTTCATACCACAAAGCAAATTCTGGAAATTCTGACAAATCACTCTCTGGATTACATGTAGGTACATGAGCTGTTCAAACATCTACGCAGAAAAATAATGGCATATATTACATTTCCATTGTATTTCAGGAAAGAGAGCAAAAATTAAGTAAATATCTCAGGTACAGGACTGAAAATGACAATTTTCATTTCTGTTTACAACTTACAGATTCATGTCTAACTATATGCATCCTGTTTCAGGAAGCAGCAAAATATTCAGAGACCCTTAGATGTGCGAAAACTACACAACAACAAATAATCATAGAGTCATATAATTATTTTAGTTGCAAGGGGCCTATAAAGTTCAATAGTCTAACTTCCTTGCAATGAACAGGGACATCTACAGGTACATTTCATGTGTGGGAAATCTCAGTATCACTGAAGTCTGACCTACCACTATTCTTACCTTTTTTGTTCACCCCAAAATTCACTGTGGCCAAGATCGCTGGATATTCTGGAGCAGGTTTCATTCTAGAAAGGACACAAACATACCACATGAACTTGTTTCTGTGCCTGTGTCTTCTGAGTATGGAAAGAAGAGAGAAGGCAACAATATTTAGATACCTCTGAGTGTTCAAGGTTTGGTTATAGTGGAACACAAGAAAATTCACTTAATCTAGCAAAGGTATTACAATCTTACTGGCTAAAATATTTTTGATCTCCACTATTGTGCTATACAATATAACAGAAAACAGTGACCTGCACACATGCTACTGTAGACATCCTGAGTGTTTGTCTGAAGGCCTGTTATCTTTAAAAGGCTCTACAGAAGTATCTTAACTGGCAAATAAGGTATTGTAATGGGGAATTTACAATATTACAATAAAAAGTGTGAAGAAGTCAGCACTGAGAAACCAGTGTCCACACCGCCAGAGTTTCAGGGGATTTGTCAAATTAACTCTAATTAGATCCTAATGACCACAGTGCACTGTGTACATAGTCTCTCTGGTTTCATTTCATTTGTAAAGGCAAATGACTTTTTTTTGTGCTGCAGGACTTCTCTCCTGTGCAAACTGAAGTGTTGCAGGATTTACAGGTGCACTCCTGAGCCAAGCTAAATTATTAATATAGACATATTGTTGAACTGTGGTATCTAACCAGTGTCAGTGTTTGCTGATTTTACTAATGAGAAATTTTACAGAAATAAGTAAATCAGTATCTACTGATAATCAGTAGAAACAATTCATGTTCTATCTAAGTTAAATAATCTATATTATCAATAATTGAACAATGGTTGTTTAGATAGGGTAGAATAATGAAGAGCTGAAGAGCACTAAACTAGAAGCCATATTTTTTTCCAAGCATCTCTGCTTATAAACAAATGGACAAACAAACAAACAAACAAACCTATAATTAGAATTTGCTTATGGAGTTGTTTTATTTCCTTCTTCTGAAGTTCTATAGGGAAGCTCCGTGAGTCAGCATGAGAGTAACATGAAAGAAAATGTATTTAGCAATTCTTTCAGTGCCTACAAAGTAGCTGTCTTTAATAAAACTTGGTGCAAACTTGAAAGGCAAAATGATTTTACACGCTTCCATTAATGGGAATAAGTACACATATGAACAAGGCTGTTACTTCAAAATGCCTGTCTTAAGGAATTTTCAGATTTCTTTGCATACATAACAGGACATAGATGACCTATGATCAGCATGCAATATGAGTATTTTTTTGTTTGTATTATTGTTTCAGAACAGCACTAACAAATCCATCTAAATATTTCATGACTGTACAGTGAAATTCAGATGTATAACTCTGAAATAAAAGGGTGTGTTTTAGAAATAAGTTCTAGTATTTTACCAAACCAAAATTGACCAGTATAGCATGTGCAATCTCTTCTTAACAGGAAGATGGCAGGTGAAATTGCCCTAACATTACTGAAGCAACCTTCAAGAAAAGATTTAAAGTTTATCAGGAAGAAAGATGATATATAGAGCATATTAGATAATGTAGTTATTGTGAAAATAAACTGTTTTCTTCTATAACAAATTTCCAACCAAGAACACCTTGAAATGAATCCAGAATGGTGCAATAGAACCAATTGCACTATAACAATGAGATGTAACTCACTATTGTGTCAAGTAATTAACAGAACATAAAATAATTGCTAAATAATACAATTGTTGCTTTATACAATATTATACTGTCATGTTGGTAAAGTGAAAGCTGAAAAATACACATAATCTAAAAATACATTTGTAGGCTGCTATCAGTGTTAAGAAATGTCATACAGAAATATTAGTACAGATTTTATATCCCAGAAAAAAATCTGTTTGTGATACTAGGAGGGAAATAACATCCTCTGACACACGATAAAATAAAAAAACAATTAAAAAGTTTGGAAAAAGAATTACAGAGATTAGAATATATATTTGTATATATAACCATATATTAGCATCATTTTGGGTATTATGTTATTCAACATAATAAGGCACAACTCAGAAATATATTGGTGTAGTGTAAACATTAGAGAGGGAAAAAAAAAAAACAAACCACCTTAAATAGAGCACTTGGTCTTAGAAAATACTATGTCTAGTACAGGTTGTATTACTACTCGTTCCACACATTAGAGTATAAGATAGTAAGGTAAAGTATGAGAGATTTTTTGTGAAGTTAAAAGTAGTTGTGTAAGACTCTAAAAAGCTAGACAACTTGAAGACTTATTTGGTTTATACTTTCTCCTGATTTCTAACACAAGAACTCAATGACATGCAAATATTGCAAATACCTATGCATGAGGTTACTCTAGGGAATCTATAGCTGTCAAAAGTATACAACTGAATGTGTGTGTTTAGTCCTGTATTGAACAAAACTGTAATTTTCTGTCTGGCCACTAGATGTCATTATTTTTCTCGAAAATATAGCTAAAGAACATTTTGAAAAGTTTTCCAGTATTTCGTTGAATATTTGAAATGTTTTGCATATCACAGAATGATAGAATATCTCAGATTAGAAGGGACCACAAGAATCATTTTTTCCAACTCCTCCCTTCACACAGTACTACTGAAAAATCAAACTATGTCTGAGGGCATTGTCCACATGCTTCTTATGCTTCTCGAACACAAGCAGGTAACATACATTGCAAATAACAGAGACATCCCTTCTCTTCTTTAAAGAAAATTAGATGTTTTGGAGAAATTGTTTTATTGGTTGCGATTTTTCTCCTAGTTCTGTTAACTTCTGTCGGAAACTGTGTCCAAACTGTGGGAATAAAGGCTGCCTACTCACTACTTCACAATGAGTAGGCAAAACTGGCAAAAGAGGAATTTGTACCATTGCAAAGAGTGTCTTAATATAAGGGGGACAGGGGAGAAGGGCCACAAGAAACAAAACCAGGGAACACACAACATCAAACATATGAGACAGAAGTGCTGAGTAGGAGGTTGCACGGCAAGACTGAAATTTGTTTAGGTTGTGGCAAATTGATTAAGGTGGGGAGCTGAAAAGTGCAAATTTTCTATGTTAGACTACATGGCCCAGACCAAGCCATTGACTTGACTGGCAGTCAGTAGTTTGCTCTGCTATGGGGGTCTCAGAGAGTTCTCAAGGGAACTATTTCCATCTCTATAATTAATTATTCACTGGACCAGAGATACTCTGATTATTTTCTCTCTGTTAATTGCCCTTTTTACTGAGGCCAAGAATACTTGAAATACTCTCTGGAATTAAAGATGCTTTTTATAGTTCTGGAATAAAGGCTATGATCACTATTGTGCTCTGGTGGTTGCCATTAGCATCTTTCTAATCTATCAGTAGCAATAAAGTGGGTTTGTTATGTAGCCGCAGCCTTTCTTTTCTTTTCTTAAATTGCTGCCATGTTTTTTGAGATTGTTTTTTTAGTGTCCTTGATAAAATCTCCACTTAGTGATTTTTCTAACTAGATTTCATTCCAGCATGCATCGTATCTCCTTATAGAGCTTGTTATAAATACGAAACCTGGGGCTCTGTGTACTGACAAATAAAGTCAAAACTACTGATTTGCTGTCATATTAATGAGGAAGATACCTACAATCCTTAGAATATAGACTGAGACTATATTTTTTAAAGGCAGGAATTTAGCTACTTTTCACAGAAAAGAACTGGAAACATTTTGATTACTATTCTTTCCATAAGTCTTCATGTACGTTGAAAGACAACTTCAAAAGCTCATACACTTCCATTAGCAAATTCTTCCCAGATTACTAAGATCTTAAGCGTCCATTTTGCATACTAATGATCATAGAATCATAGAATCATCTCAGTTAAAAAAGACCTTCAAAATGATCAAGTCCAACAATCAGCTTGACAGGCTGACTGGTACGTAGCAAGCAAATGTTAATATGTCTTCAGATATTACTCTTCAGAGTGTGTTCATTCAGCTTCAAATGGAGCCCAGGTTAATTTTCCCACAGCATACAGAATAAGGCAAGGCAGACCCTATCCAAAGAGAGATGCTTTACCTCCTCACCCTTAAAGGTATTATATAATTTCCTTAAAAGAATACAACTCTATTCCTAAAGGATGTTCTCATGAGAACTTATTGCTTCACTGTCAGATAAAGGCAAGGCAACATAGGTGGTGTAATTCCTGTTATTGTGTGGCTCTTCTGTTACAAGGAGCTGGCTGAGGTTATCCAGTGGCCACAAAGGTTGTGCCAGGACAACCCAGGCTGAAGGCCATAATGTGCTTATGTTAAGTGTCACATGGATCACTAACTCACAAAAGTACAATGACCTATTGATCAGGATCAGTACATTCCACCTTTTGATCCAAACTTGATCCACCCTTTGTTATGGGTAGTATTTTCTAAATATATATATATAATATGAATAATGTATAGGCCTATCAAATCCTATAGTCAAAACTTAGGACCCCTGGAAGATCTCTGACTCCCAGAATATGATGTCCTTTCCAGGGCTTCAAATAGACTATCTTAATTAAGATGCATTTTTTGTGTGTAGGCAGGTGGCTATATTGTTATATATTGTCATATATTTTCCATTTTGCTCAATTTCCCTATTTCTATCATAAGAGTACACTCTCATCTCCAGCTTTGTCTCAGTAGTTTTGCTCTTTACTTACTCAAAATGCTTAAGAATATGTAATGTTCTTTGCAATCAGAGTGGGAAGAAAACATACCACTATCCTTGCAAATGCAATATGATTTATTTAGTGATAGTAAAATTGATGAAATTAAAGAAAACATGCTATTAATATTGCTTATATTGAGATAGTAAATAAAAACAGAATAACTGCCCACAGACATAAGAGATACAGAATTTCTGAACTCAACAGTTTTAAATGCAACATCTTAAATAACTTAGTTTAGTATCAATATTTCATTTGTCATGTAATCACTGGAGAAGTCATCTGCCAACAAATAATGTGCTAAGTTTGGGATATCAGCTGGTGGAAAATATGATGGCAATATCACTTCAGTAGCCAAGGATATTATAATGACAATAAATATCACCAAAATGTCATTTTTTATGCAGTGATATATAAAAGAAAATATTCTTAAGAAATACTGCATTGTAATAGAAATGCAGATTGATATTCAAAACTTGTACAATGCAGGTGAAATCTTTTGCTATAACTGGAAATATAAATTTGTCTGGCACAAGGTGAGATATAGTACACTGAGCACTACCTGAACATCTAAATGTAAGTTAGTACAAAAAGTAAGCTCCATAATGCAATGAAATTTTAGCTCAGAAAACAAGTTCAAGTCTCCCCCCACTTTGCTAGATTTGTGAAGATATTGGGATGGGAGATTTATTCACAGAATTTGTACATTACAGTTCCTAGGTATAGTTTGGAATTGAAAACTGGTGTCTTGTGGTAATTTGCTTTTGAAAGTAGTATTTTTCATATAACCAAGTATTTCAAGTATGTTTCTCTCATTCAGAAGTTTATATGCAAAAAATGCTTATTTGGGAAATGGTTTTCAAAGATATCATTTTTTAAAAGAATCTGTCATTATAAGACTGATGAAACACTAAAACTCTTGCTCAGGCTTAAGAATCATGATCACAGAACTGTAGGGGTTGGAAGGGACCTCTAGAGATAATGTAGTCCAACGCCCCTGCCAAAGCAGCTCCCTAGACCAGGCTGCACTGGTAGGCAGCCAGGTGGGTCTTAAAAGTCTCCAGAGAAGGAGACTTCACTACCTCTCTGTGCAGCCTGTGCCAGTGCTCCATCACTGCACTTTGAAGAAGTTCCCACGTACATTTGTGCGGAATTTCCTGTACACTAGTTTGTGGGCATTTCTCCTCATCCTATCAGCGCACACTGCTGAGAAGAGTCCAGCCTTGTCCCTTTGCCTCCCACTTCTTAGATATTTATAGATGTGGATTAGATCCCCTCTGAGTCTTCATTTTTCAAGGCTGAACACACCTGGGTCTCTCAGCCTTTCCTCGTAAGGTTGGTTGTCCATGCCCGTCATCATCTTTATAGCCCTCCACCAGACTCTTTCAAGGACATTAATGTCTTTTTCATTATCTTTATAGCCCTCCACTGCACTCTTTCAAGGAGATTACAGTCTTTTTTTATATCAGGGAGCCCAGAACTGGACACAATACTCCAGGTGAGGCCTCATCAGGGCAGAGTAGAGGGGGATGATCACCTCCCTCAACCTGCTGACCATAGTCTTTTTAATGCACCCCAGGATCCCACTGTCCTTCTTGGCCACCAGGGTACACTGCTGACACATGGCCAACATGACACCCACCAGGACACCCAGCTCCTTAGGTCCATGTGGATGGTGTCCCTTCTGTTGTATCAACTGCACTCATACTGGTGTCATGAGAAAACTTTTTGACGGTGTACTCAATCCCATTATCTATGTCACTTATAAAGATGTTAAAGAGTACTGATTACAATAGGAATCCCTGGGGGTCACCACTCATCACTGTCCTCCAACTGGATGTACAGCCATTTAGCACAACCCTCTGAAGAAGGCTGTAACCTTCCAACTAATTCCTTATCCACCGAATAATCCACCACTCTAGCCTGTATTACTCCATTGTAGATAGGAGGATGTGGTATGAGACCATGTCAGAGAGCAGAAGTTCAAGGCAAGATCCTCCTGAAAGCCCTAGTAATGCATGAGAAAAGCAAAGGTGAGGTGATTGGTGGTAACCAACATGGCTTCACCAAGTCATGTCTGGTAAACTTGGTGGCCTCTTATGACGGAGTCACAGTATCAGTGGATAAAGGAAGAGTAATTGATGTCATCTACCCGGATTTGTACAGCATTTGACACTTTCCTGCATTACATCCTGTCTACCAAATTAGAGAAAAAAGGATTGGCCAAGTAGATCACTTGCTGGATTAGGAATTGGTTGGATGGTTGTGCTTACAGAGTTATGGTCAACAGCTCAATGTCCAAGTGGAGGTCAGTGATGAATAGCGTTCCTCATGGATCACAGATGGGACCGCTGTTATTTACATCTTTGTAGGCGACGTGTACAATGGTATCGAGTGCATTCTCAGCAGGTTTGCACATGACACCAAGCTGAGTGATGCAGCTGACACACTACAGAGAAGGGATGTCATGCAGAAGGACATAGACAGGTTTGAGAGATGGGCACATGGAACACTCATGAAGTTCACAAGGCCAAGTGCAAGGTCTTGAACATGGGTAGAGGCAATCCCAAGCACAAATACTTGTTGGATTGAGAATGGCTTGAAATCAGCCCTGAGGAGAAGGATTTGGGGGTGTAGATTGATGAAAGACTCAACATGAGCCACCATTGTGCACTTGCATCCCTGAAGGCCAACCACATCTGGGATTGTATCAAGAAAAGCATGACCAGCAGGTAAAGGGAGGTGATCCTGCCCCTCTACTCTATTCCTGAGAGACCCCACCTGGAGTACTGTGTCCAGTTCTGGGGCCCCCAACCCAAGAAGAACACGGTGTTCTTAACTGTCCCTTCCAACACAAACCATTCTATGATTCCATCCTATGATTCAAATAATCATTTGTCCTTCCTTTGTTCACAAATGCTCTCACTCTATCATAGAACATCACCATTGGTGTCTAACTGGTCCACCTTGGGGAGGTTTGGTCTGCCCCTGGTGAAATCTTGCTGGCTGTCTTGAATCATCTCCTTGTTCCTAAGCTGCCTTAAATTGTCTTCTAGGAGAATCTGTTACATGTTCGTCTCAGGCACAGGTGTGAAGCTTTCTAGCCTGTAGTTCATCAGGTCTTCCTCTCTCACTTTCTTGGAAATAGAACTGAAGTTTCCCTTTCTTCAGTAACAAGGGAGTTTGGCTATCAGAGATAACTTTTCAAATATGGTAGTGTGGCTCAACAAACACAATAGCCAGTTTCTCCAGGACTCTGGGATGCATGTTGTCTGGCCTCATAGACATTCAGCCTCATGAGGCAGACTCAGGCTTGATCTGCTCTTTCAGTGGGAGGGATTTTTCTCTCCTGAACATTACATAGACGATCAGGAACACAGAGATGGGGGAAGCCTCACTGCAAGTGCCCTGGCTTCAACTGTAACAACGTTAATAGTACATCAAAGTTTGGTTGTTTCTGAGTGATGGGTGATGGGGACAGGCCATTAGGCACTGAAGACTGGTGGTCTTTTCAGAGCAGCATCAGGGGGCAGGGCAGAGCCAGGACACATATCTGAATTAGCCCAGGGCTTGTTCCACACCTCGTGACGTCATGCATAAGGCCATAGTGTTGTGGGGAGACGGCCAAGGGACCCTTCGTGCTTGGGGGTTGGCTGGACATTGGTTGGCCTATTATTGAGACCTTGTGCTACTAGAGGGGTGTCAGTCAGCAAGTAGCTGTATTGTTAGCTGAATGTTGGTGGTTAGAGAGAGCATTGTGGATAAGTATATTTATATATTCTTATCACTGTGTTTTTATTTCCATTTTCCTCTTCTGTCGTAATAAATAGTTTTTATCTCAGTCCATAAGTTTTATTTTGTTTTCATTCTCTCCCTCATACCACCTGGAGAGAGAGGTGAGTGAACAGCTGTGTGGTGCTTCACTACCTGCTGAGTTAAATCACAGCACTTCTTTTGGCACCAAACATGGAGCTTGAAGGGCTGAGATAACAACCAGAGCGTGTTAGAACAGAATTGTTTTAAGTGTTATAGTAGTTTAGCAGGCTTTGGTCACAATGTTATTTTCTTATATTTTTAGAGATCTGTCAGATTGTATACACAATCCCTATTGTACCATTTCCAATTCAGGGGGCTTCGATTAATGTACACATTTTCCTGCATGTGTAACACTGGTCCAGAAACTAATCTGGTATTTGTATTCAATATTGCAGTCTCCTTTGTACATAAGAAGCCATCTTGGAAACTATTAATAATGGGGACATGAGCTACAAGGGAGATGAGCAATGGGAATTGCTGGGAATGAGTGGCAGAAGCACCCCATTGTGATTAGACCAGAAGCTCAGTACATTCTTGGTATAGATTACCTCATGAGAAGGCACTTCGAGGAACCAAAAGGGTACCGGTGGGTTTTCAATATTGCTATTTTGGATATGGTGGACATTAAACAGCTGTCTACCTAGCCTGGGCTCTCAGAGGATGGTTCTGTAGAGGGGCTACTAAGAGACACTGGTGCAAAACAGCATGGCATTAAGTGAAATGATGAAACCCAAGTCACAGACTAAGTGAACTATGAGGACAATTTAGAGGGATGGGCTACAGTTTAAAGGAGTGATATCTGTGTAATTAATCAAATTATTAGGAAAACTTCAGGATATGTATGATGTAAATTCTATGAAATAAGGAGTGTATATTATATTGGTTTCAGCCAAAACAGAGTTAATAGCACACCAGCATTTTGGAAGCTCACCCTAGAGCAGGCTAGACTGCTCAGTGGGGATCACTGCTGATATGGTGCACTGTTAGAGGGAGGCTGGAGCCAGGACAGGTGATGCTAAGTTAGGCATCATGCAGAAGGCCATAAGCTGTGGGGAGCTGGCTGGGTGGGGGCTTCTGCTGCTCAGGGTTTTCTGGGTGTTGCTTGGCAGGTGGTGAGATCTCTTGTTACCAGCAGGGCATCAGTCAGCAGGCAGTTGTATTGTGAGTTGGGTGTTGGCTGGAAGCTGCCAATTGATTGCATTGTAGATATATCCTGCCAGCCCTTGTTCTCGTGGGGACTTCAGCTTCCCTAGTGTATGCTGGAAATACAATATAGTGCAGAGGAAGCAGTCTAGGAGGTTCCTGCAGTGTGTGAAACATAACTTCCTGATGTAGCTGGTAAGAAAGCCTACCATGGGAGGTGCTCTGGCAGACCTGCTGTTGAGAAACAGAGAAGGACTGGTGGAAGATGTGGAGTGCTGGGAGCTGTTTTCGGCAGAGTGACCACATTGTCACTCTACCAATTGTAGAATTCTCAGTTCTTTCAGAACGGGAACCAGCAAATCTACTTCCTTGGACTTAGAGAGGACAGACTTTGAACTATTCAGAACACTAGTAGGGAGTCTATCCTGAAGGGTAAGGGGGTCCAGGAAGGCCATAAGATGAGCCAGCAGAGAAATCTGGCATGGATAAATATGGAACTTTTTCTGAGGCTCCAGAAAGAAAAGAGACTACTTCCTAAGGAAAAAATGACAGGCAACTCAGCAAGAGAACAAACAAGTTGTTAGGATATGCAGGGAGAAAATTAGAAAGGCAAAAGCCTAGCTTGATCTCAAACTGACCACAAAGGTAAAAGAGAACAAAATAATGGTTTATGAATATATAAACAGTCAGAGGAGGGCTAAAGAGAATCCATCCTTTATTAGATGTGGCAGAAAATGTGACTACTGAGGATAAGGAAAAGGTTGAGGTTCTATATACTTCTATGATTCTTTGATTCTGATATATATATATTGTTATCATTGCCTATTTGTTTCCATTCTTCTGCCTTAGTAAGTAGTTTCTATCTCAGCCTACAAGTTATTTTTCACATCCCTTGCCAAGTGCAGTTTTAACTGTCTTGTCTTTTCTGATCCCATCTCTGCATGTCTTTATTCTTCCAAGGCCACATGTCCCTGTTTCCAATGCCTGTGCATTTACTTCTTACTCCTCAATTTGAAATGCAGGTCCTTACTCAATCATACTGTTTTTCCTGCCTCATCTGCTTGATTTCTTACACTGGGGAATGGAGAGCTCTTCTGCCCACAGAATCACAGAACTGCAGGAGTGAGGACAGACTTCAAGAGATCACTATCTCTACTATTTATACTAAAGTATCAAGCTCTTTAGTTTAGTGTTGTGAGTTTGTTTTGGATCTAGACACTGGTTCATTTCAAAGCTTTTTGGTCAGCGTGAAACTTTGTGAAGGTTGAAGTGCTTCACTTCCTGGATGTGATGCTTAACTCAGAAACTATATTATGCAGGGTACCTCAAGTTGCTCAGGACTCTAGATCAGATGTCACGTATTCTCATTGCATGCCGCTTGGCTCTGCATTCCCTCTGGACCCTTTATGAAGCAGTTCTGACAGGAAGATAATTATTGCTTTTTACATGTTAATCTATTTGTAAGTGTTTTGACACAAAGTAGTAACATAGACTGTGACTGTAATGAAGTCCACTACACTGTTTTTACGTTACATTATTTGGAATGTAACATGAGGGTATCCAATGATGTTTAAAGTTCAAAATTCTATGATAGCACTGAGGAATTCTCTAGGTCGAAGGAAACCAAGCTTTTTGCTGTTTAATCCATAACACCTATCTTAGATTAAACTCTCACCTATTCTAGAAGGGAGAAAAAGGAAAAAAAGAAGGATTGTTGTCATAGCCGACTCCTTTCTGTGAGGAACAGAGGGCCCAATATGCTGACCAGACCTAACACAGGGGGAATCAGCTGTCTCCCTGGGACCTCAGTAGAGATGTTACTAGAAAACTCACCAGCTTGATACACCCCTATGATTATTGTCCATGATCACTTTTGCATGTCTGTAGCAACAAAGTGGCAAAAAGAATTCCAAGGGCAATGGCAAGAGCCTTTGGTTAAATAGTCAGGTAGTGTCTTCCTCTATCCAACCAGTAGTGGGGAGCAGTACTGACACGAACTGACCAACCCAGCTGATTAGTTACTAGCTGGTGTCTCATGATCGGTTCTAAGCTCTTCAACAGGCAAGCAAGGTGGGAGGCTGCCACTGTGTGTGAGGAAGAGGCTTGGCTATGTAGAGCTCACAGCTGTTGATAACATGGTTGAAATCCTCTGGGTAAGGAATAAGGAATGAACAAATAAAGCCAATATCATTACAGGGTACTACTGCAGGCCATCCAGCCAGGATGATGGTGCAAATAATTTATTTAAGGAACTAAGAAATACCTCTAGATCAGCTACCCATAACCTCATGGGTGACTTCATTTTGCCAGAAGTTACCTGGGAGTACCACACAACTGACACAAATAAGATCAGGAGATTCTTAATACACTTTGATGATGCCTTCCTGGTTCAAGTTCTAGTAAAGGTGCCCTGCTAATTTTGTTGTAAACAGAGAGAAGCTCCGAGGTAAAGTGGCTATTGGTGGCTCTCTTGGTAATAATAGTCATCACAAAGTATTCAGTACCTTTCTTGAAAGAAGGAAAAATGCTACCAAAACTTAAACACTAAATATAGAGAGAGCAAACTTCAGGCTGCCCAGTGAACTCAGAGCAAGGTGACCATGTAAACTGCTTTGGAAGGCACTGGGGTTCAGAGTACCACTTCCTAAGAGAACAGTAACAAACAATTCCAGTTCCAAAATGCTGGAAGTCATCAGGTGGGGCTTGGCTGACCAAGAATCTTCTAGACCTCGTGGGAAGAGAAGGTGTATGGCCAGTGGAAGGGAGGACAGGTGATTTGGGCGGACTGCAGAGATACTGTTGGCCATTGTAGGAAGAGAATTTACACAGGCTTAGCCCAATTAGGATTAAAGGTGGACAGTACTGTGGGAAGACAACAAAAAAGGCTTGTTTTAAATATGTTGATGGCAATCCGAGGACCAGTGTTCCACTACTTATTGAGGATGGTCACCTCAAAAATAGGCAACTAGTCTTCTTTGACTCTGTATTCAACTCTGATTATGGAGTCTGGAACCCCAGGAGCTGGAGAACCCCAGCACTAACAATAAACTCTCAACCAACCACAAACTTGTGTGGAATTTGCTGTTTTAGCTGGGTGTCTATGGCGCCTGATGGATTTGATCTCAGGGCTCTCAAGGAGCTGGCTGATGTCACTGTGAGATTTCTATCAATTATTTTTCAGCGATCTTGGGAATTTAGAGGTCATAGTCAACTGGATGCTGACAAATGTTTAATTAGTTATCCCTTACAGATATAATATGTTTCATGGCAACCTCGGTTTAAAACAAATGTCACTGATATTCCATTTCTATTCATGTATGTAAGTTGGACTCATTTCTCTTAATGGGCTATGTTACTTACTGTGCAATGACAAATTTATTTACAGTGTGATTGGGATAGAAGCAAAGTTAGTAATCTGGTTTGACAAATAAAGCCTATAATAACAACTAAAGGGAATGTTACCTCAGCTATCAGAGATAAAGCAACTTAATAGTTGCAATAGCAAATTGAAAACATGGTTTAAACTTATATAAAGAACATTAAGTCAGCAATCTCATGTTCTAATCTTAAAACTTCTCCAAGTTAAAAAAAAATAACAATAAACACAGTATTGTATATCTTCACATACCTTGAATTAGAAGGATGATTTGATTACTAGAAGGAAATTACTATTGTTTTATGTATACATACTCATGCCTTGCTATGCCCCTTTTTCAAAACTAACCTGATTGAATTTTACATATGTGAATAACTGTATGCATGTATGCAGAAAATGCTAAAAGTAATTCTGAGAGAATATGAACTGTGAAAAAAAAAAAGAATCTAACAGGAAATTCTTCCTGAATTCTGTAAAACCCAAAAAATGAGTGAAGAAATACTATTGTAGATGAACTGCTTTTACTCATCTTGTTTTCTTACAATTGAGATACATTAAAATTCAGTACAGTCAAATTTCTGCTTTGAGAATGAATTCTGAAAGTGAATGGACAAACACATTTCACATTTCTAGATGAAAAGAATTTGTGGATTTTAGAGAAAATGTGAACGTACATCTTCCAGAGAAATCAAGTTACGTGTCCTGGTAGACAGAAGGTTGACTGTGAGACAGCAGCATGCCTTTGTGTTCGAAGTCTGGAAAAGAGAAGACTGAGAAGAGATTTTATCAACACTCACAAACATCTAATGGGTGGGAGTCAAGCCAAACTCTTTTTGGTGGTACACAGAGACAGGAAAAGGGGCAATGGGCACAAAGTAGAATGCAGTAAGTTCCATACAAGCATGAGAAAAAACTTTTTTGAGGGTTAAAGAGTACTGGAACAAATTGCCCAGAGAGGTTTTGAAGTCTCCTTCTCTGGTGATAGTCAAAATCTACCTGAATGCATTCTTATGTAACCTACTCAAGGAATCCTATTTGAGCAGGAAGTTGGACTATGTCTGGGGCATCCAAACTTTTTGCTTGATGGGGCTGCACTGAGTGAAAGAGGAATTGTGCTGGGCTGATATTTTGGTTGTTGCTGAGAGACGGATGAATGCCCAGGGCCTGGACAGGCCACACAGCAGGTGAAAGCAAACACCATGAGGTCATGGAACTGGAAACAGGGCTAATTAGTGTCTGTCCTGGGCCACAAATGGCCTTTGTGAGGCAGGTTAGACATGGACTGGACTATGCGATCTCCAGAAATCCCTTCCAGCCCTCACTATTCTGTAATTCAGTTAAGAGAGCTAATGTTAATCATTTGTAATGCAAAAAGAGGATTACAAGAAAACATCTATCTTTGTTCAAGGCACAAGTACAACCAGATCATCCAGCTCTCAATGCCATTACATGAAAAATGTACAAAATCACAGGTATTTCAAACAGTAATGATCTGGCAGTTTGAAGAATATTTTCATGGCAGCCCACTGAATTATAAAAGAAATAACAAGGGATTTCAATTGAAAATAGTAAGATATCTCTTCTCAAATAATATGTATTTGTAAACTTAAAAAAAAGAGAGTTTTTTATTCCATTTTCTTCTCCTGCTTTGACTTGATTTCATTACCCAAGCAAAACAGTATATTAAAAAAGGTCTGCAACAAAACTATGAGAAGGTTATATAGGGCAAAATGAAAAATATTACTTGATAAATAGTAAGGTAATTATTGGATATTAGCTGTGAAACACCTACAGGAGACTACACTGGGCTAAAATACTAGAAATATGCATATTTTTAAGCTGGCTGAAAAACCTTTGACAGTACTCTGTCTCTGTGTCAGGGTGGTAATATACACAAAGGCACCATGTTGAAACAGATTACCTATTTATGAAATAAACTGTCTAGCATCTGAACTCTTTAAATTAGCTATCTAAATCACCACCACCACCCTAAAAATGGCACAAAAATACAGAAACAAAGAGCAAATCTGCACCACTTTTTTTTTTTTGGTTAGTTGAAGGAATTCCTAAGCTAGGCACTGAAGTGGTTTTGTAGTTCACCAGAATCTGAAAGGCAATTACTAATTCAGATGCATGGGCTTGGAGAAAGGCTGTCAGTTTGAGCTTCAGCTCAATACAGATGTTGATCAGTGATGGAATCCTTGCCTCTGGACATTAAAAATAATAATAATAGAATAGCTACTAGCTGATCTTCCCAGAAGTTATTTAGTATTCTTGCAGGAGAAAGGCAGTTGATTTTTATTTTCCATTTTGCCAAACATGCCTCAAGATGCAACATATCTGTGCAATGAAATATGGCATGTTTTTTTCAAGTGTTCCTGAATCTTTTCTATATCATAAATATGGGATTCCATTTTTGATAGTTCAGGTGTTTATAAGTTTTTATAAATACTGTTTCAGATAATTGCTTTTCTGGAATATTGCTGTCATTTTCTACAGCTTTCTCTTGAATGACTGTCAGCTAATTTTCAGACTCTTCAGCAAAAGTGATGAATGTGACTGTGTTGCAGTATCTCTAACTGCTTCTGCATATGTGTATGTTTATAAATTTCCTCGAGACCCTGAAAATTACACAACTTTTAATAAAACTTTTAGCAGTTTGGCAGTGTATGTTGGAATAAGTAGTGAATGTTTAATCTATGCTCTCCAGGTTTTGTGATCTCTATATGATTATGTTTTTTATTTGCAAACATGGCTTTCATATTAACACACCTAAAACTTAGAAAGATTGTTCATATTCTGAAATGGCATCTTTGAGAGTTTACTGGCAACATTTTTTGGGACGAGAGGTGGTTGCTGTTATGCAAGAAACAAATAATTCTGTCCCAAAAACTGTAATTATATTTTCAGCGTTCATACCTGGATAAAGTTAAAATGTAGGATTAAATTGCTTTTTATGGACACAAAAAAATGCAAAGAATTCTTTGGAAAAAATATTTTTCATAGTAAAATGAGCTTAAATCTAGAATCTTCATCACCCTATTGACCTGTACATTTACTCAAAGTGTGCATGAACAGGCTAGGGCAAATACTTTGGCCTTGCTTAAGAATACCCACCTTATTTTGTGAAAGGCTTTCTTATATATAGTTTGTTTTCAGATGGGGTTGAATACCATATCGTCTCAATAATGCCACAACACCATAGCTAAAACACCAGTGGTAAGGCACACTGTCCCTTACAGCAGCTTGAAATTTCTAGTTTGCTTATGCCCAGACTCAATATTTGAGTAAGTTTTAACTATGTGATTTTCTTTGAATTCAGGATGCATAGAGTGCCAGTGTTAGAATGAAGGACAAGCCATACATAATGAGCTGGGAAGACCAAGCCTACGTCATATTGTGCCAGCACTTTTTACAATATTAGTAACGGGAATTGTGGTTAATTCCACCATGCATTCAACTCTGTTTAGTGCCAACAGCCTGACACTTTAGGTGCTTTGTTTCTTGTCACTTGTAAAACCTTTCCACTATTGTACTGCTATTCAGTTGAAATGTTGGCAACCTGACAAACTTGAAATTTTAACAATTCATTAATCCAAAATAAGTTGTCTAAAAGCACATTAAGAAAGCTATAAGTTTTGTGGTTAAAAAGCAAATCTTGAGTGCAGTTGGAGAAAAAAGTTTGAAATCAAATTGATGAGTAGCTCTGCAAGCTTCAGTTGTCTTTCTTTGTTTAAAAAAGGGATTGTTTACATAGTTCATCTAAATCAGTTTAATAGTATTCAATAAATAACCTTTAAAATATCATAATCATCAAAAAACTATACTTCTAACACAAATGAAGAAGCTTCCTCCAGCAAACGTTGCTTATCCATATGTATCTTAAGACATTTTATCAGATAGGTCTTCAACCTGAAATAGATTTGATATGTGTATTAAAAGTGTGAGTAATATTAAATACCAATTGTTGAAGGAAATCACTCACATACTCACATAAGATCCTATTCCCATGACCACCTTTTGGAAATAATAATTGTCATTCTGTTGAATCTTCTGTTCATTTTATAAATATATTAAGAATTGATAATTTGTAAGTCTTTCCTATAATTATTTGCGTCTGTTTGTTTGTTTCATTTGAAAATCTTGACAACTACATATTAGGGCTGTAGTTATTAGTGAGACTGTTTTTAAATGGTATTTTCTGTTGTGTTAAATTCTTTGTTTTTTATTTTTTTAACATCTTTTGAGCACTTTATAAAGCATAATTAGTCTTTACAAAACCCTGTAAGATAGGTCTGACTCTTAAGACTGAAAATGTGTTCTTCAGGAGTGATTTATTTTTGTGGCACAGACTAGGTTTTACACAGTGTAAAACAAAAACAAAAAACAACAAAAAAAATATTGAATTTTTTTGTCATCCTTTTTGATAGAACATGCTTTTTTTTTTTTTTTTGTAAAAGTGTATTATTCCTGGTTCATTATGGAATATAATAATTTTTACATGAATATGACATCTATGTACTGTTGAAACACTACATGAGAAAACAGATAAAGACAGAATGAAAAACAATATAACTAAGAGATTCAGATGATATTCGTACAGGTCTGAAACATAACGGAGCAGAAAATATAATAGCTCAACCAGCAGAAACATTATGTCACAACACTTCAATGCACTTCAATTTCTGCTTGTTATTTTTTGATACATTTATGTAAAATTATCCAATACATGCTTTGATTTCATAAAAATGAGTTGCATTTATGGTTGCAAGTCAAAATTTTTAACATCTTGAACTAATTATAAATATATATATATGCAAAGATTTCAAGTAACTTAATATCAAAAATTCGATGTGGGTCTGCTGATGTTGAAACAAAAACACTTTTGCAACTAATAAATTTGTGATTGTTTTATTACAAAGCACTGCCCTTCAGTTTAGAATACTTCTTTTTTAACTAATGATCATAATATCTTCCTTTCAAGTGTGAAAAAATACATAAACTTTATGCTATTTATTTATGACATAAATACTTGAATCGTTTTAATAAATATTTGTGCCTATGGCAGTTATTGTGAAAATAGATTTCAAAACTTGTTGTGAATTTTAATGCTTATATATATGCAGAAGATTTCAGGGCTGTTCAAATTCAAATTCATATGAGAAGTAAAATAAAGCAAGATTGAATTATTCACTTTCTAAATTTTGAGTGAGAAGCACCTAGTGCTTAGATAAAGGAACAGATTTTCATGTCCATTACTGAGGACTGTCTTCTAAGTACTAGGTTGGGATGAAAAGTGGTTATCTTGGATCTAGGCAGCATGCCCTTCTATACAGATGTCATAGTTTCTGCCAAGATGATCCATTACTGAAATGAACAGAAAAAAAAAAAAAATAGAAACAGCCTGCTTTTTCAAGTGTTGAGTTTTCCAAATTTCTTTTCAATCAGTGGAGGTGCTGTAAACCCGACTCTCTAGAAAACAGATTTAGGTATTCAAATCTTAATTTAGGCAATTTTTTTAATGCTCTGACTTTGGAAAAGTCTTGGCTTACCCTTTTGTTCCTCCCTTGGAAAATTAGAGTTTATGCTAATATTTAAAAAAAGAATATTAACCATTTCTCTTAATTAAAGATGTAATCAGTTAAGTTTCAATCTACAGTGTTTAAATTTTGATTTAAATGCAATTGCTTAGAACAGTGGTTCTCAATCTTTTTGCAATCCGACTTCATTCGAGAAGATCAGAAATCTTCCACATAAATTGGTATTCACAATAACAAAGATCTGTACTACTAGGTAAAAAGTTCCTGAATACCTTGTTTCAAATACAAGAAGAATCACTTCATTACCAAGAAAATGATACACTCTTTCCTCAAAAGAATATTATCTAGAGATTGAGCATGTGTTGAGCAAAGTGGATGTAAAGCATACCTGTTCAGCAACTAATTTCTAATTATTCCTGGAGCAAGATTAAAGTTGAACTTGATAAAATATACTATTATGAGTCATCGTTATAAGGTGATCAAATGCTTTCCTTGTAAGGATACACTGCATTTTGATAATGAGTTTATTTACTAGGCAACCTCACATATTATTTAGGAAGTAGTCATTCAGTGGCTTCCCAGGTTTAGTTTAGCATTTCAGTAAAAAGATACACATAACATTTATTATATTGTTGTCTTATATTTAACGTGCTAATGGTCATTTTCACAATGAGCTATCTATCAAATTCTCACAAAAAATAACTTTTGCATGAAACAACATTTCATTATTTAAAATCAATTCTTGTTTGAGCAATAAGGAATTACATTTATACTTTTGGGATGATTCTGTAGGGAGTAGCAAAATTGTTCTGTTCATGGAGGGAGAACATCATAGACATTTTTATTTCACTGATTATGACACATTGTGTGCATAATTTTGAAAATAGAAAACATTAGCAAAATACACTTTGAAAGCATGCTTTCCTTCTTCACTGCATTAACTAATTTATCACAGATCTATCTTTGCTGAAGGATCTCGTACAAAGGTGGACATGTTTTTAGAGTAATGAGTACTCATGAGACTGTCAGAGAACCATAGTATTGTTGTAACTTCAATTAGTTCAAAGAAGTAATCTCAAAAATGAAAATGTAGGAGAAAAAAATTCAAATTTCTCCATTTTCTTCAATAATCATTCTGCTAACATCTCTTAAACTTGTCCTAGACTGTTGTCCTACACTGCACTTGATATCTAATTCTAAGGAATTGTAAATAGTCCATTTTAATCTACATAGCTTTTGTTAAATAGCCAGAGCAGTGCAGTCAATATGGCCCATTCATAATATGAGCAATAGTGTTTTCTACTTCAAATAGACCTGCCTTGGCTTTCCATGTCCTTTGAAGTTTGTGTTCAGAGCGAATTATATTTTGACTAAAGTAAGCCCTGATGTTATCATGACAAGAGATCTCCCAATTTCCCCACTGTTGGTAGCTAGTAAGCAGAGTCTTAATTTGAATTGGAATTGTAGATGCCTGCCTTTGTACCTGTTTTCAATAACAAAATTCCAGAAAAGATCTAATTTGTTTCATTCTGTTTTGATTTGATTTGTTTTAATGCAATAGAGATGACTTAAGCTTGCAGGAATATTTTTAGTAGTTTTGCAAAGTAAGATCTGAATCAATCTAAGATTTGGCATATAAGTGTAACATATATTGCAATACCTTGCTAATTCCAGCAGTTACTACAAACTTGGCATACAAATGCCTGATTAAGGAGACTTTTCTTCGAAAAGATGATGAGTGTATAGGGAAAAAAAAAAAAAAGAAAAAAAAAAAGAAAAAAAAAAAAGAAAAAAAGAAAAACAAACAGTATTTTTTTGTTTTCTGTGTGCTTCATGAAAGATGATTCTCCAGATTCGAAGTATTTCTGTTTTCATTCTCTGAGATATGCTGGGGGAGAAGGCTTCCATTTCTCACAGTGTATACATTCCAGGAAATACTGAGGCTTCTCAATACCACTGAAGTTTATTCATAATCATACCAGTAATGGTTACTAGCAAGGATGGTGGTTGGGTTGTTGCTTAACATTTTCTGCAATGAAAATGCTATAGAATTCAGTCTCCAGTCTGTAAAAATTAGCTTCTGTAAACTCAGAATTCTATACTTTAATCTGCAAACCTGAGAGTTTTACTATTTACACTGTCACGTTTGCTCTTTATTGCAGTTCTCTAAATAATAAATATAAAACAAACCAAGAATGGCTTTGCATTATAGGAAATATTGTCCCATTTTCATTTAATAAATCTTACTACAAACTTTATGATCAACTTTCTTTATGAACATTTTAGTCCACTTCTCTTTGTAGTGAATAATATCCCACTGTATTATACTTAAGATCATTTGTGATAAAGATCATCTAAACCATTTGAAATAAATATACATATTTTTATATTTCTAAGTTATCCTGAGCATCTGTGGTCTATCTTGCTTGCCATCAAGTTTATCTGTATACATTTCAGCTAAATTCACATAAACAACATCCAGCAGTATACATCAGAACTACATCGGTATCCAGTATGCAGTGGTATGTCCAGTATCCAGTATCCCCTGGGACTGTAGGAATCTGCTAACCATATAAAAGATCTAGCTTTCTCTTACCATCTTTAATGGGAGGCAGAACTTCTGTCTGAATTAGTTTTTCTCTGAGCATTTTGCAATATAAATCACTCAGTTTTCTTAATTCTGAGAAAATAGAGAATATGAGAGCCTGCTTCTTACTGCATTTTCCTTAAGTAAACAACAGAGATTGCAAGTATTTTTTAATGAGCTTCAGCTCTTCTACTCCAGTCTAAGTTTTAAATGCATTTTTTTTATATTTTTAGAATATTAGTTGATTATTGCTGGAAGTTGCTGTACACAAATATACAATCTGCATACAAAGAACAATTATGATAATAATACCTGTCCTACCAGGTAATAAAATATTATTTATAAAATTGTTTGTTGAAAGGTTGAAAGGAGGCATTGTACAATTTACTTGTGTACACTGTACATCTATTCTCAGCAAACTCTTGGAGGTTTGTAGACTTTTTCTTAAGGCATTTGTGAAAGGCAATTGGAAAATAACGTCATTGTCTGTTTGCACAAGTTAGCTTAACACTTTCACAGATGGACGAAGAGAGATTACAGTTATATGAACAGAAAAAAAAAACAATAACTTGAAATAGAATGGAAAGTGTTGCATGGCTAAAAACGAATTGTTTTGTGTTACTATCATAGTGGACACTTCTCCAAGAGCTCTTGGATTTGAATAGAAATATCTCAATTACATTAAAATAATAATAATAATGATAATAAATCAGTAGCAGGAATGCCAATATTCTGCCTGAAGCCTCCCAGTATAACTTAAATTTCCCATGTTTGAGCTAAGAAAGAGAAAAAAAAAAATTGTTAACAATTGTAAGGATTGGATAGTACATTGAGATCTATCTGATTGGTTTCGTTAATGAACACTCAATGATTCAAGAGAAAACAAAAGATTTATGAATTGTAAAAGCAATGTAAGAGAAATAAGCATACGTTTGTGCTGGATGAATGCTTTTGGAACTACAAGAAATAGAGGAATATCTTTCTTTTAGTTTTAATTGGGAAAATTGTCAGGACAGGCATGGCGTATAATAGGAATAAAGGTATGTAAATCTGAATTACTGTATTTGGTATGGAAACAAACCTCAGATATTAATGCTCTTAAGGTACAGGGATCAGGTTATCATTGTCCAAGAATCCAGAAAAAACAGGTACAGGCAATCTCAGTCTTGTAGTGAGAATTGTCAATAAGATTGTATAATCACAGATAGTGTAACAGTAATAATGTTACTTGAAATTCAAAAGACAGGAAATCATCTGGACAAGTGCCATGCCTTTTATTTAAAAAAACAAAAAACAAAAATGAAAACCTCACAACCAGGATTATTAGACACCAAGACAAATGGCAAAAATCTTGTAAAGGTTAATTACAAGTAGCACAGAGTCCTCCACAGACATGCTGGGGGCCACTCAGCTGGGAAGCAGCTCTGCAGAGAAGAACCCAGGCACCCTAGTGGACACCCAAGTTGAATATGAGTCAGTGATGTGCCCTTGCTTGTAAGAACACTAATGGTACTCGTGTCTGCATTAGGCAAGTATCAACTACAGGTCTAGAGAGGTGCTCCTTCCACGCTACTCAGCACTGTGGAAGCTACACCTGGATTACTCTCTCTAGTCATAGGCTCCCACTGCAATAGAGATCTGAACATACTGGAAAAAGTTCAGTGAAGGGCCACCAAGACGCTGAAGGGACTGGGGCACTTCTCCTGTGAGTAGAAACTGAGAGAGATGCAATTGCTCAACCTGGAGAAGAGAGAGGTCAGAGGATCTCACCAATTGCCATAAATATCTGAAGGGTAGGTGGAAGAGGACAGATCCGAGCTTTTTTGAGTGGTGCTCAACGCCAGGAGAATAGGCAATAGACACAAACTGGAATGTAGGAGTTTCCCTCTGAATATAAGGAATCACTTCAGTTCTGCGCCAGTGATGGACTATTGGCACAAGCTAACCAGAGAGGTCCAAAAGTCTATTGCTTGGAGATCTTCAAAAGTTGACTGGATGTGGGCCTGGGCACCCTGTTCTGGCAGTGCCTTCTTGAGTATGAGTTAGAGCACGTGGACCCAGAGGTCTCTTCCAACCTTAAATACTTTTTGATTATATATAAAATATTTTGTGTAAAATTAATATGTGCTTACTACGTTAGGTTGATTTCAGCAATTTTATCTTTAGATAAAGAAGTGTTAGATGACTGGTTCAGATGGAAAGCATGGGTATCAACAAAAGAATTTCAGAATGGATATGAGAGAAGACAAAGTCTGCTACTAAAGTTCCAGGATTTCACTTAGAATTCTTTCGTAGTTGTGTTATAAATAGTAGACTGTGGGAGTGAAGTGATACTCTCACATCACTCAGTGTAAGAAAACCGTCACTTCAGAGAGGAATCAGATTACAAGTAGTAGGAAGGAATGTAATTCTCATAAACCTGAAGTTCTCAAACTATTAAAACAATGAAAAAACATAGAAATCCATTCTTGTCTGTGAGGATATGCTGATCAGGAGGGAAAGACAAGCTTAGTAAACTCAGCTTACTTGTATTTCTTTGTATTCCTTTTTGTGGCACAGTGTCAGTACTGAAAACCTACAATTTTGCAGTTCCTGATTTTTTGCACATAATACTTCTTGTGATGACTAAGTTACAAATGGACAGAAGTCATTTATGTACAAACAATATTAAAAGTGGCTAAAATAAGACTAATCAAGGATAGTAGGTGGGCTTTCTTTCTCAAGTGTACTTTGTCAAAAATAAAAATTCATATTATAATTTCAGAAATAAATTATATTGATGTGGTTAGTTTTATTATTCATAAAAACTATATAAAAGGTAACAGAAAACTGGAGTATATATTGTTTAAAATGAAAGCACTGTATAAGAAAAGTCAGTACGGCACCTGGACAAATTTCAGGATTCCCACAGCATAGTCTAATGATCAACTAATTTCAGATACTTAAAAGCAAAAAGATAATTTAAGTATCCTAAAATATGCTACAAACTGAATCTTACTTTACTAAACTGTGTATTTGAGTTTACTAGAGTGGTATATTTAATAGAAAAATAAAATCTATTAAAATAGACATATCAGAAAAATTGTCATTCTATCTCAATTCTCATTTCCAGAATAAATAAATAAATAAATAACTATATAGTTTTTGAAAGCTTTTATTGTCTTTTTTTAATAAAATTTAATTATGTTCAGAATACGTTTAAGATGCATATCAATACAGAGATAAGCAATCTTCACTAGATTAATATACAAATTATTTAAAAATGAAATAAAAGCATTTATAATAAAACATAATAAGATGTCTTTTCTCCACAACCCCGTATAGAAGGTAAAGGTGATATGAATGGAGTATGTGGTTAAAAAACAGAACTTTTTTTTTTTACAATGAATATTTATGCCCTTTCATGATGATATATTTCAACATCTGAAAAGTTCCAGCTTTTTCATTTAACATTCTCAGTTTAATGTTTGAACACTAACATCAACTTCATCTTGCACAGAGCAGAGTAGAGGTCTTTCCAGAAGTTATCAGCACTGTTTTAAATTAATCTAAATATGGGCTGCTACCAAGACTCATTCTGTTACCTCTTCCTTTTTCAATGTATTCAAATTTGAGAAAAAAACTGAAAATGGAAGCCAGTTTTAGCAGACAACCTTGTGAGCCAAGTAAATAATCACTACTCAAAGTCTCATTTATTCAGTTGATAACATGATTACATTTACAGAATTATTTTAAATCAAATGTTGTGGGTTTTTTTTCACGTTAATTTCTTTTAGTTTCTTCTCACAGAATAAGTGCAATATTGTGTCATTTGAAATTAACTTGTATCAGTATTTAATGGAATAAATGGAATTCCTATGTTTTTCTTTCCTCGAGGTATGCACAAGTGATGCTTCGTCTCAACTTGTCACTCAAGGTTCAAGCATGCTGAATTATATGTTTGAAATTGAGTATTATTAAAAATAATACAAAATAATCTTCATGTTAGAAATTACAAAATATCAGAATCACAGAATTGTAGCAGTTGGAAGGGACCTCTAGAGATCATCCAGTCCAACCTCCCTGACAAAGAAGCTCCCTAGACCAGGTTGCACATGTAGGTGTCCAGGCGGGTCTTCAATACCTCCATAGAAGGACACTCCACCACCTCTCTGTGCAGCCTGTGCCAGTGCTCTGCCACCCTTATCGCGAAGAAGTTCTTAGACACATTTGTGCGGAACTTCGTATACTCCCATTTGTGGCTGTTTCCCCTTGTCCTATCGCCACACACTGCTGAAAAGTGTCTGGCCTCATTCCTTTGACTCTTGCACCTTAGATGTTTATAGACATAGATCAGATACCCTCTCAGTCTTCTTTAAGGTTTTCTTTTAGGTTTATTATAGGATCATAGAACTACATGAGTTGGAAGGGACCCTAAAAGGTCATCTAGTCCAACTCCCCTGCAATGAACAGGGACACTTACCACTTGATCAGGTTGCTCAGAGTCCAGTCCAGCCTGACCATGCATGTCTCCAAGGATGGGGCATCCACCACCTCCCTGGGCAACTTGTTCTAGTGCTTCACCATCCCTATTGTAAAAACATTTTTCTTATATCTGGCTTAAATCTCCCTTTTATTTTAAACCATTTCCCTTGCCCTCTCACAGAAAGCCCTGCTAAAGAGTCTGACCCCTTCTTTCTTACAGACTCTCCTTAAATACTGAAAGGCCACTCTCAGGTCTTCCAAGAGACCTCTTTTCCAGGCTGAACTGCCTCATCTCTCTCAGACTGTCCCTGTAGGGAGGTATTCCATCCCTTGGATCATATTTGGGGCCTTTCTTGGGACATGGATTCAACAGGTCCATGTCTCTCCTGTACTAAAGACTCCATGCAGCACTTCAGGCAAGGTCTCACCAGTGTGCAATCAAGGGGGATGATCACCTTCCTCCACCTGCTAGCCACACTTCCTTTGATGCAGCCAAGAATACGACTGGCTTTTTGAATTGTGAGGGCTATCCCCCAATACACCCAAGTCCTTTTCAGCAGGACTGTGCTCTATCTTTTCCTCCCCCGACTTGTGTAGATAGAGGGGGTTACTGTGACCCAGGTGCAGAACTCACAATTGGATTTTTTGAACTTCACGAGGATCTCCTGGACCCATTGCTATAGCCTACCTAGGTCTCCCTGGATGGCATCTCAACCCTTGGATATGTTGACTTCACCACACAGCTTGGTGTCTCAGTAAACTTGCTGAGTGTGCATTCAGTCCCACAGTCATGGATTAAGTATGTCACTGATGAAGATATTAGAGAACACTGATGCCAGAACTGACCCCTTAAGGACACCACTCTTCAATGATCTCCACCTGGACATTGAGACATCGACCACCACTCTCTGGGTGCAATCTTGCAACCTCTTTGTCCACTCGCACAGTCCACTCATCAAACCCACATCTTTCCAATTCAGAGAAAAGGATGTTGTCAGGTACTGCGCCAAATGCCTTACTGACATCCAGATAGATGACAAGGTCCTGCCCCTGGACCAAAATAATTCCAAACACAGTTATAGGGTGGGCAGAGACATTAACAGAAGTGTGTCCAGCAAGTCAAGGGAGGTGATTTTGCCACTCTACCCTGCTCTCACAAGACGCCACCTGGAGTACTGCATCTAGTTCTGGGGCCCCCAGCACAAGAAAGACATTGGAACTGTTAGCAGGTCCAGAGGAGGGCCACAAAGATGATCAGAGGGCTGGAGCACCTCTAACATGAGGACAGGCTGAGAGATCTGGGGCTCTTCACCTGGAGAAGAAAAGGCTCTAGGAGACGTTATAGCAGCCTTCCAGTACCTGTATAAGTTTCCTGCCTACAGGAAAGCTGGAGAGGGATCTTTTTAAGGGAATACAGTAACGGGAAAAAGGGAAATGGTTTTAAACTGGAAGGGAGTAAATTTAGACTAGATACTAGGAAGAAATTCTTTACTGTGAGAATGGTGAGACACAGGAACAAGCTGCCCAGTGAGACTGTGAATGTCCCGTTCATGGAGGCGTTCAAGGCCAGGCTGGATGGGACTTTGAGCTGGTCTAGAGGGACATCCCTGCTATAGCAGATAGGGTGGAACTAGATGATCTTAAAGGCTGCCTCCAATCCAGACCATTCTATGATTCTTTGATTCTATTATATCAATGTCTCTTCCCTTGCCCATTGACACAGTTATACCATCATAGAAGACCACTAGGTTGGTCAGGCAAGACATACTCTTAATGAAACCATGCTGGTTGTCCTGTATCACCTCCCTGTCTTCCATGTGCCCCAGCATGGCCTTCTGGAGGACCAACTCCATGATCTTCCCTGGCACAGAGATGATTCTGACAGGCTGGTAGTTCCCTGGGTCATCCTTTCTACCCTTCTAAAAACAGCTGTAAAAATGCCTTTTTTTCAAGTCACCAGAGCTTCACCTGACCAAGGTTTGTGATTATTCACTAGAAATGTATTTAGTCTGACTGACTTTTCTATGATTTTCTTACTAAGGAAATTTAAAAAAAAAAAAAAAAAAAAGAAAACATAAAAGAAGAAAAAAAGAAAAAAGAAAAAAGAAAGCCATTGATTTTTTTTTCAACATTTCAGTATTAACTGTTGTAAAAAATAAAAATAAAAAATGGTTTTCTTAAATAACATTTTCCAAACTTTTTTCTGGGAATTATTAGTTATAGCTAATTGTGTCACTAACATACAGTTTTTGAATATGTGGCTAGATGATGGAAATAGTTACCTGTTTCATAACAGATATACATCCAAACAGCTAATGCAATGTCATTACATGTAAAGTGTCTGTTTACCTTTGTAGAATGTTCTTTAAGGCACTGAACCCTTTCTTATGGAGTTGGTCATGCCCAACCTAATTTAAAGAGGTAGGCAGCTATGCCAGATAGCTATAGTAATTTTTCCTCAAGGATCACTGACCTGTAAAGTCAAGGAGAAAAGGACTCTCTCTCTTCAAACGAGACAAGAAGGTAGTTAATCTCTCAGAGAAATACAGATATTCTTTTTCAGAGTACTCCATCTATCTCAGTTTAAAGCTATGTGACTTTAGTAGAGTGTCCTATCAGAGAAGCATAGGTTATCCTGAATTGGAAGAGATACACAAGAATCGCCAAATCCAACTTCAGGTTCCACACAAGACAATCCAAAATGCAGACTCCAGGTCTGAGAGCATTGTCCAAGCTCTCCTTGAACTCTGGCAGCCTGGGGCATTGACTGCCCTGGGGAGCATGTTCCAGGGCCTGACCACACTCTGGTGAAGAACCTTTTTCTAATATGTGGATTATAGGAAATGAAAGGTGCAGCAAAATCTTACCAAGAAATGCAGTTTACCAACTGAGATTTGCAGCAATAATGATTTTTGTTATAACAGAGCAGATTTTGCATTTTAGGGAGAGAACCATTTATTTCTTTAATGGGGAGGGGACTGATAAGAAGGGAGGATGGAGGACAGAAAAGAAATAAAAACGCATTTAAAAATGCGAAGAAGGTAGCAGAATACATAAAGTATTGATTCTTCTGAGCTGTCGACCTGAAGATTCTTTGGACTTCAAAAAAAAGCTGAGCTGATAGATTATGTTCCTCTGAAATTACATTTAGAGTTGAGCATATCACTTTCAAAACAAAAATGTACTCGATAATTAAGCTCTTTTTCTTACGGGATAACCAGAAATTCTTAGCATTACTTAATCCATGACTGTTGTTCAAATGTGAACTATATGTTTTTTGAAGTTTTCTCTTTCAGCATTTATTTCCTAAATACGCACTCAAGCCCTGAGGGCAAGTTGTGCAGATTGTGTTCTATACACACTGCATAGGGCTCATTTAGACCTCCTCTGAGTAAAGAGAAACAATTTGCTCTGTCATTTTTCTGTTCAAAGTGAAGTCATGTGAGGCTGTGTCAGCCCATCAAAATGGTGTTCCTATAGCATGACACCAAACATTTATATTGCTTGCATTCTGCTTGAGGGGGGAAGGCCTGCAGGGATTCAAGAAAACTGGATAGGAAGAACAGAGACAAATAGACCTGCTGTATTTTTATGTAATAAACCTTTAACTGTATGCAGAGGGATGCATAGCTCTTAACAGTTCATTAATCATGTTTATTTTTTAAAATATATGGTTTTCAAGGAGAATTTATAAATAGTAAAGGGGTTCTAATGATCAAAACATAGAAACAAGTTCCACGCATGGGGAATTTTCACCTCCATACTTTTTGTCCATGATCATTGTATTTTCACAGTACTGCAGATAATTTCTATGTTATTATTCTTATACAGTTGTCAAGCTTGATGTGATGAGTTGGTGTTTTCTTTGCATTGATATTTGCGCAGAATATATAGGCTGAATTCACCAGCTCATTTTGCATATTGTCCCAAAAGCTGAGATAGGTCATTGCCACTGTTTAACCTGTGATACTGAAGAAATTATTACTTAGAGCTAGCTTTTCAGCATTTCTTTAAGCACTAGTTTTACCTTCTTAGAGGCATGGTTTGTCCTAATCACTATTGTATTGTCACAAAGACATTTGATTGAGTGATCATTTACCCCTTTTTGGAAAAAATAGAAAACGTTTTATATGCCACTGTTGCCACCTGTTTCTCTTGACTTGAATGTACATATGGTATTATTGTTTCCATTGATTCTATATTAAAACCTTAAAACTGGTAGAACAGCAGTTCTCAGCTCTATTAGCCCTCTTATTAGAACCAGGAATGTTACAAATCTGCTAGTGCACTTGCACATCTAAGAGGTAGAAAGACCCAGATGTTAGTCAGTTTTTAAATGAATGTTCTGCTATCACTGGTACTTAAAATCTGAGTGCTGTGGGGAGAAAATATATGCAGAAACTAAGAAATGGAGATGAAAATAGTTCTCTCTTTGATCCTCTAACCTCAGAGAACAGGACTGAAACAAAGATGTTAATAGGTCAGTTAGAAATCTCATGAGACACACTTTTCACTGGTCTCTGATTAGATATTACATTGGTCAGTCAGAAATGCAAGACTCCTAAAGACCAGTTAGAGAGAGAGAGAAAAGGGTAGGTCTTTACTCTGTAGTTCCAGTGTGACCTTTTATCTTAAAATGAGAATTGCTGTTGGCCAGTTCATACGGTCAATATGCATAATCCATTATCTAATTAGTTGTGGTAGAAAATTCTCAAGGAAACCTTGGAAAGGGAATAGAATCTGCAACTTCTGTGTTCCTGGCAAGAACCAATATCACTTGCAGCCTGTCTCTTTGTCTGCATGCCTAGATTTAACATAACTTGGGAAGATGGACTAGACCTTCCTGTAGCATAAATTCTAATGATCAGAGAGCATTGTTGAGGTAGCAGAACCAAGAGATGAAAGCAAAACCTGCTTCAAATTGCTTTTTTTTTTTTTTTTGAACTGAATTGTACTTGCAGTTTCAAAGAAGTTGGTGAATGAAACTGATTTGGAGCTGACATACATAAATGCTTATTTTTGTCCTTTTAAGGTTAAAAACAACAACAACAACAACCAACCAGCCAAACAAACAAATCTATTACAGTTTATGTCACTGTTTTTAAATGCTGCATTTTTTCAAACTGAACTGACTATCAATCTCATCAGTCCATCCTAGAAACGCAACAAAAATTATTTTCTGATTAAGATCCCTATTTTGACCTTATATTGCTCTAGAAGGCCCATACATTCTGTGTTCCACTTTGTTTGATGAACTCTCTATGTATGTTGTTAAGTAATTTTATTATACGCTTACTCTCCTCCTGCAGCTCTGCTTCTGAATGAAATTAGTTGAATCAGTTTGTGCTGTACTTAATCCTAGAGAAAAACAAATAAATTGGCTTCCTCATGACATATAGATGAAGAATAGTCACATTCGTGAATTTCAAATGTGTTCAGTGACACATTGGTGTTGAGAAGCTCTTTCTCAAGACAGTACAATGCATTATGTCTAGTGTTGAAAATGTCAGTTCCTATAGATGAACAGGCAAGTATGCAGTTAGGTGAGTGCAGTATGAAATAATAATGACGGTGCAGATTTGTGTAGCATTTGGTGTACTTAATATTTCATAGTAAGTGGATCTAGCCTAGAAAAAGCAACAGACAACTGGATTAGTTAGAGGTAATGTTTTTTTATTTCAGATGAATAACACATCCTTGCACTTTTCACCATTTTGTTTATATTCTTTAAAATGTTTGTTTCATAAATCCCAAAGTTAGTGAGTTGCGGGAAGAGTGTTGCTTTTAACATAACGCATAACCATGTCATAATTGCTGTAACAATCTACCTGTTCTTCTTAAAAGTTATACTGAATGTCTTCTCTGAGCATGGATGCTTTGCTTTCTAATTTCTTGGTGAAAATGGCTAATTTCTGTTCTTACCTTTTGAAACACAGAGTGTTTTCTGTCATGGCTATGTTTCAGAGAAAAAAATAAGCAACTAACCTTCTGCATGGAGTAGGAGAATAAAAATGTTGCTGGAGACCTTTTAAACTTTGACATCTATTGTATTTTGGTGCTCCTATTCTTCACAGTACAGTAGCACGCAGTATACAATATGTGCAGCAGTAGAAACTCACTTTTTAAGACTGCATTAAATACTATTTCACTGTGAATACATTACCACTTTCAAGTAGTTTAATATTTTATTCTTTCTTCAGAACGGCATCAACTTTAATAGGGCTAATTTGGGGTATTGCAGAAGAGGGCTATGGAAGCAAAAGAGCTGAGCTTAAGGAAACAGGGCCTATGAAAACCTACAGTGCAGTATCTTATCACATTACTCCCAAGTCCACACACACCCTAATCAAATACACACTTTTATCACAGCTTTTAATGCCATTGAAGTTGCAGCTGGCTTCCAAACTGCAGGATTTCCTGTCTCAAAGGGCAAGGGGTCATATGAAGTTTAAAAAGTCTTAGTGCAGCATAAAACATTGTGGATTAAAAAAAGAAAGAAGGAAAAAGAATGGCAAGTGACCTGCGTATGGCCTGGGCACCTTGAAGTGTAAAAGCATTTCTAGAAATCTTTTAAATGTCAGGAGGGATCAGCACGGCAAAGCGTATTCTCTACGCACATCTCTTCCTGCCGGTTTTTTGCACTCGATTGCTGCATTTTCCTCGCTCCCAGCCACTCAGCGACAGAGGCGGTTTGCAGGCAGGCTCCGGAGCTCGGTCCCCCCCACGGCCCCGTCCTTCCCCCTCGCTGCGTGGGAGGCAGAGCCGCGCAGGACGGCGCTGTGTGGGAGAACCCACCTAGAGGGCCCCCTTGACGCCAGCAGAGCCCTGCCAGGCAGCCTGCCCGCGCCGCAGCCCGGCCCCGCCGCAGGCTGAGCGGCACCGCGCCCGCCGCCGTCCGGAGCCGCCGCCGGGCTGGCAGCAAGGCAGAGAGGGTGAAGACACCGGCAGCCCGAGGGGTACGTTGGAAATCCTTGTGAGGAGTGAGAAAGCGGAGCCTGTTGCCTGCGTTGCTTGAACGGAGACACCGGCTTTCTGTCTTGGGCTTCAGAAGCTTCCCGAGGATGTTGCCGGAGCTTCAGGAGTGATAACAACTAGCTGGGAGCTGAACTGCGGGGGCGGGGGGGTGGAAGACAAGAAAGGACAGCAGAAGAAGAATTCTTATCTAAGACGGACTTGAAGCTTTGCTTTCATTTCGCAACATAAACGATGATGCAAATGTTTTTGGTATACAGTGTAACATCAAAAGAGAACTAGGTTCTGCAGTGCAAGAATCAATAGCTTAGTCATTTTACTTAAAGGGAGCAGGCAGTCTTCTTATGGGGTTAGGCAGCAAAAACAGATTTGATCATGATGTGATCATATCTCACGATAGTCTGTAACTGTTGTCCTGTTGTATGGAGCTGAAAATGCGTACTTCCTTCCGTCTTAGATGAAGAAATAAACCCACAGAATCGAATTCAGAAAGAAATTTGGTTTGGTTGTACATGGCTATTAAACACCATCCTGTTCCCTGGGCTTGTGATAAAGGAAAACTGCATTAAAGTGGTCGGTGATGAATATGTGTCTAAGAAAGAAGAAAAAGCAATATTTCTTCCTGAACATGGCAAAGCAATCTGAAGTCACACATCTCCCTCTAACCACTGATTTGGCATGGATGACAGGAAACTATCTCTTGACTAACCTTTTCCAACTGTACAAAATGCTGCATATGAAGATGTTTTAATCCGTATTAAAAGCACTTGGATTTTTGTCAAGGCAAACTGTTGGCATTGTCATACAATTTCTGTATACTGATTACTTTAATGCTATTTAAGTAGCGAGTGAGGCATAAATGGATGGACATGTACCTAGAAAACCTGTCGGAAGTCTTTCTTCAGGTCCTGGGAATTTTTATTTTTGTGGATTACAGTGATTCGTGCAATAATCCCTGCTGTTAACTGCTCATGCAGTTGTTCTGGAATGCATCTATGAATACCATAACAGATAAAGCTGTCTGACAAGGAAAACACTAATGTTGGAAGAACTGTGAACATGATGCATGTGAATAATTTCCCCTTTAGGAGGCATTCATGGATATGGTGAGTAATCAATACACTTTACAGATTGTTAAACTCGAAATGCTTGTTTGCAAAATACTGTGGCAAGTACCAGATGCTGTGTTTTTTCCCACATTAATGTCAAATGAGGACTAACTGGGCTATGAAAATATGAGAATCTCACAGACACAGTACTGCTGAAGTAATATGCTTGGCACTCTTTTCCCTCTACAAAACAGACAAGTGATAAAATTGGCATTATCATGGTAATGTTTTCCTGTGTGATGAAGGCTTTTTCCAGGACGGAGGTGTATTTTCTTTCTGCATCAAAGGAACAGGAACTCTTCATTTCTTACTTAGCATTATTTGACGGAAATGATGAAGTATTTTCCTCTTTTCATATTGTACTCTTCATCCTGCAACTTATTTATAGGCATTCACATTACCTGAAAAACAGTTAAAAAAAAAAGTTCATTCATATGATAATTCAGTGATCTTTAATAAATGTATTTGTATGGTAGGTTTTCAAGTGTGGCTGTTTGGAAGACAGTCACACAGCATTAAAATTCCTTTATCATCACTAAAACATCTGTTTCCTCATTAAACCACAGACATCTATAGCTCCTGCTCACTGAACAGGCTTTCTCTGTAACTTTCTTAGCAATAGAGTGCAGTTGACTTGCTTATGAATTCTGCCAGTGGTTGTTGCGTCATATCATGCTCCTTATGTTGGGTTCTGTCCTGATCAGATCAGTGTAAAGCAAAATTAGTTTCTGAGAAAACTTTTGCATCTTGCATAAATATTGAGTCCTTTAATGGGAAGAATGTTATGGAAGCTCAGTGGAAAAGAACTGTGTTCAAGTTGTGAGATGAGCAGCTATGTGCATGTTTGTTTGAATGCTATGCCCTTAGTGTGTGCTAGCCTCCATATATAACTAATTTTCTGGATAAAATTTGCCTGGGAAAATGTGTCAGCCAAGGTTTTAAAGACAAGTTCTTTTTATGACATGTCAAAATTGTATTTAAAAAGAACAGTATAAAATCAAGACCCTGGTGCCTGGCAGCACCAGCGCTGGCGTCAGCTGAGTGTCATTTGTCAGAGGCACTGGCTCCTCCGAGCTGAGCCAATGGCAGGAGCCGGCATGTAGGCTGTCAGATTATGGGGGAGACAAGGGGGGTGTGATGCTCTGGCTGCTCGTTTTCTCTTATTACTCCAATTTTATTAAATAATTGGTAGGCACACAGCTCTTTCGATGCATGTATTGTTTTTATTATGTTTTATCCCATCTTTCCTTAAGACCATTGTAGCTTGCATATAAGCCTTTATATAGCCAACTTCTTATCACCTAGAAAATGAATAATGTGATCTGTAATATATTTTGTCTTCCTGTTTTGGCAATTTATTTAGCAAAATCTTTCTGAAAGGGTACTTCACTCCACACCTAACAGGAGCACAATTTCCACTGTCTTCTAAGAATTTGACCTACTTCTGTTTTTAATAACTTAGAGAAATAATTTTAAGAACATTTTAACCCCCAGGGCTCATCTCCTGTCTAAATGGTTTTCAAGCAACATGAAGTCTGCAGTCTTTTGAAATGGATTTTTAGCAAGCCAAGTGTTTGTTATGTTTCTCCTCTAAAATGTAGTCAGCTGTTTTCCCTGCTCCTTCCCAGCCCCTTGCTGTCTGCCACCGAGCATGAACCCCTTGTCTGGGGAAGACTGTGTCAGAAGTATTTGCTGTGACAAACATATGAAGTTAATTAGATGATCTATTGTTAGGGTTCTAACTGAATGTGAAAGGTACCATGCCTGTGTTTGTGCTCATTGAATGCTAAGACGTTAATTTAGTATTTATATGTCTTTTACTCTTGTTCCTCTCAAGACTCAGAATTGGCAAATTTGCTTATTCATGCTACAGTAGGTCTGTCAGGAGCATTTAAAGGCAGCAGAATTTTAAGTTGCCAGTCATTGTTTTTCATTTTTTTCACGAGGAGCCTTCACAAATCTGTGTTTATCAGGTATACCAACCTTTTCTATTGTGAACTGGAAGTGGCACAAAGAAAATTGTGTATGTATATAGCCTCACCTTGTGCTACTTTCAGGTGCCCATTAAAGGATGATAATAAAGATAAAGATAACTTTCATGGGACCCAATTAGTTTTGTGTTTGTTTAATACAAATATTAGTCAATTGTCTTTTAATTATGTTTCCTCAGTGCTGATGCAACACATCAAAGCTGTTTTGTCGACAGCGTCATGTACTTGATAATATATTGTAACCTTTATATATGTGTGCAGAAGTAAGTATATAATAATTTTCTGTACCTTAAATGTGTTGCTTTTTTATGGTTGTTTTCTGTACCTCAGAGTACAATGTAAAATGCTTTCATGTTCTCCTTGTCTCATAAGGAATATGGGGGAGGAAGAGAAAACAAAAAATGTAACTGTCAGGAATTTATTTTTCACTTCCAAAACTCCAGGGTTTTCTTTGCGTGTCATATGAGCCAAGGCAATAGATGTGTTTTTGTGTTTGTTGCTTTAGGGAATATGGAATAGCCAAAAACTGATAACCCTGAAAGCAGGGTTACAAATATGAACCCAGAAGTTTTTGGATGTGTACTGAGAACTCCAGTATGTGAACTCTCCTGGTAATGCTAGTAATAGGAAGCAGCTGACTCCTAGCCAAAAGCAGATACAAAATACTTACGGTCCCTGGCAGCAAAACTAGGATCAAAACTCTGTCAGACAGATAAGGTTAGCTATAGTCTGAGTGCAGTTTAAATGGTATAAAAATGAGATTAGAGTAGACAAAAAAAGAGGTATTTTGTCAGAAGCTGTCTCAAGTAGCATGGATTAAAGAGAAGCAAATACAAAACACAAAGTGTTACAGTGGCTGGGGGAAGGGATGTCCCAGGTGAGGATAAAGCTACTCCTTGCAACAGTGAGAAACATCTACGATGATAATAGAAGGAAGAATAGGATTTTACAACTACTTACCATATTGCACACAATATAACATAAATTATGTATTAACAACATGCAGCTTACTGCCATTCACATTGAAAACAATTTTAGAAACATCTACTGCTGAGTTGTATAAGCAGGCTTCCCTTTCCACTGCATTTTATCTGCTTTTTTGATGCCAAACCAAAGAAAGATAAACATGGATTCAATTTTGCTTGCCTAATTGACTAAGCAAATACTGCATGTGCCTTTAAATTTTACCATAGGAAAAGCAGAAGTGACAAACTTATGTTTGGGAACATCTTTCTTTAAACTGATTAAGATTTGAATTTAATCTACAGGTGAATGCATTGACTTTTCAAAATAAACAATGCAACCTATTTCCATCATAGTAAGACTGAAAAGAATTTAATTCAATTGAAAAAAATTATAATTTCTTAGTTCTTTTTTAATCTCACTATATACACTTGATTTGATCGTTATTGTTCTGTATGCTTCATCTAATGCAAAATAAGGTGAGTGCATAGCTATGTGATAGCCTTTTTTTCAAATTAACATGAGTTGTTTTTTGATCAGCAGCTTGGTAAATCCCTGAATTAATGCAGTCATTACTAAGACTGTCTTCTCTTGTCCCCAGTATTCTGAGTTAATGTTACTGAGTCATTTACAAACTTGGTAGAGAAACAAGTGTATTTTGGCTAGCCAAAAACGGTTTGGCTTCTCATTGTTATGCAGGTTCTTGCTTTTTGAGGGAACAGAACAATTTTTAATTGAAAAAAAAAAAAAAAGAAAAGGTGGAAAATGAAAATCACGGTGCTAATGCATGAAATAAACTTTTTATGAGTTCTTAAGACATATTGAGTCACCTCAGCTCACGAAAGAATAACTGGGACTGATTTTGACTAATGCTATATCAAAGGCCTTAACTCTTCTCATGGCATAGCTCTTCTAACCCAAACCAGAATGAAATGTTTCTTGCAAATATTTACTCATATGTTTGTTCTATAAAATTTTGTTTATAGTGGAAAAAGATGTTCTTTCTGAACATGCAGTATTCAAATACTTCTAGTATTATAGACTCAACACAATATAAAATCTGTAGAGGAATATCTCTGTTATTACTGTGGAATTCTAGATTTGATTATAAATTTGGAGGGAAAAAAGTCATAATGTCTTAAACAGAGAAGGAATATTCCTAAGATTAAACAAGATTGTCTTATCCTCTGAGACCAGTAGCTTTTCACAATACTGCTTAGTATGAAAGGTCACCTTATTCCCTGTTTTCTTGTGCTCAATAACAGGTGTTGCTTTGCTTCAGGCAGTGTTGAAGTTTATTGCTCCAGTTAGAATGACTGTAGTAAGGTTTATATACTGAATGAAACAAAGAGTTCAATTTTAAGGCATGTATTGTCTTTTTCTTTATATTTCTAACAACTGACGTGCCCAGTGGTGCCTAACCGACATGCTGATTATCAGTGAAAAGATGAAAATATTTCTACCATTTGTTAAGTATGGCAATGATTATTTTTTTTTTAATATATAGATAATTCATATTGCCCATGTAATGCTTCCATGCAATAAATAAATAAATAAATACAAATAAAAAGAAGTGCTCCTGGATATAACTAGTCACTGAAGCCTGACAGTAATCTTGACGGGTAGCCTAGATAGGTATCTGTGTATGTCTATGTAAATTTCATTCCTTGTCACTGAAGTGCTCTGTAGTCTTCCACACAATAGTTATGGAACTTTTGCAAGTAAAATTTATGTGCAGGAAAGATAACGTAACTATAATAAGAATATAATGTAATGGCATGACCTAGTGCTAACTATGTCATCATTCACTTAGGGTGTTCTAGGCAAATCTGTTGAAGCCAGAGCTGCTGTAGATTGGTTCTAGAATAATGATCTGTTCTATAATAATTTAGCATATATTCTTGGATGACCAGTGTATTCACATTTTTAATACTGCATGTAATTCAAACTATAAGTTTGTACCTTTGAAAAGTAGGATTTCAAGTATGTAAAGAGGAATGTTTTCCCCACACAGGGGAAGCTCACTGGGGACTCTGCCAGGGTCTGTCTTCTGCTCTTCTGTACTCTGCACAAGTCATTTATTACAACGTCATATCAAATTGTATATATGTAAGAAAACTATCAGCAGTGTAATGGGCACAGTGTAATTCTCACATTCAAAACATGCTCTGCCTTCAAAATACTAATCATGCTTTGCTTTATGTACCTGAATTATTGGATAGATAACAGTCAACGTTTGGCTGTAGGTCACATCCATCTTTTAACCAGTCATTTTCAGGCTTATTAGGTCCAGTTATATTTTTGAAGGATCTTTATAAAAGTTTTAGAATATTCTACAACTACGAATAAATTGCAACAGTAAAAATGATACCTCTTTTACTCATAATATATCCTGTTGGTTGTTTATGCAAATATCTTTTCCCTCATCTGCTTCCAAAGAGCCACATTCTCTTCTACTTTGGGAAAAATTAATACTTTGACTCAGCAAAAATTACCTTACACCTCTTAAAAATGGTAATAATGAAGAAAAAATATGTATTATTCCATGAAATGTGTTGGTTATATTATAATATTTGTATCATTTTAGTTTCACTGGATTTGTAGACTCTTACATTGTTTCTAAACTCTCTGATCTGTGTTAAAGTGGATAGGACTTTTCTTTCACAGAAGTCACTTGAGGATAGGAATTTAACTCCTCTGCAAAAAGGAAATTACAGGTTTAAATGTTCTGGTAAGTTAGCAGGTTTACTTAATATCTATGCATTTGGAGACAACCAAAGACTTGTCAGGGTGTATACAAGAAGACTGCTGTTTCGGCTGCTCATTTCAACCAGTGCATGGTGGCAGGGAGGAGAGCAGAGGGAAGAGAATATGTGCAAAAATAATTATTATGTAACTGAAGTTTGGTAAACAACTGTATATTCCAGCCACTGTAATTTGAACTTGTTAAAATATGAATAGGAGGGTTACAATTGTACACTGGCATTTTAACTTTAATATTGTTAAAATTTTAATACTTTCTTCTGAAACTTGACCAGAATACATGATCCTTCATCCTTTTATATGACTGCATTCATTCCTGGTAATAGCAGAGCACTTTAAGATATCTTTTCATGTGAGCCATAAAGGAGATGAGGATATTTCCAGTAAAAGCTATTGGTCAGTAACTGTTAATAAGCAGAATAATTTTCCCTGGGTGACTCAGTCCACAGGGTTAGCAAAATGAACTATACAAACTACAGAGTTTAAAAAAAGTAGTCATAATCAGACGCAACAGCTGAAAAAAACAGTTTTGCTTAGGAAATGGTAACTATTTTTAAGTGTCCAATCCATTTCCATAATAATGCACATGAAAATATTAACAGAAGAAAGGGATGTATATTTCTCTGCTAGCTTTAAAAATGAGAGAGTTGACATTCCTATATTACAATGGGAATTTATTGCTACTTTAAAATTTGAATGTGGAAAATAGTATGAAAATTAGTATCGTGCCTTATTTCTGCAGTAACCTTTTTTTGAGAACTGATTAAAGTAATAGTCTGAATATTGATGATATTCAGACACTGGAAACTTTAATTTTTACTCAGTGATAATATCCAGTAATTTTATAAGAAATACGTGGACGGTTTCTGGTGGTTTTTGTTGTTGTTGTTGTTGTTTGTTTTTATTTTTATTTTTTATTTTTTTTTAAGGGAGCATCGCTTCCTATTCTTAATTGTCGGAAGGAATTGCTTCATATTACATTATTTCATATTTTCTCCTTTTAATTGGGTTATAATGGTATGACAGATTGTCTGTCATATTGTCAGGAAAACAGATAATTCTTATTGAGATGAGAAAACATTACTGTAACTTTTAATCTGCAATGAAATGTGGCTCCTGATTCCATTATTCTTGTATAATGCTTAGGAAGTTCTTAGTTTCAGCCATCAACAAACAGTCTTTGATACTGGATCTGAAATACGGACACTTTACATGATTAGATACTAAGAATTAGAAGTTACCTGTTTATTGCATGGATGTAACTCTACTAAAGTTTGTCTGTCATTCAAAAGTTGTAGGCCTTGAAACAACAGTTACTTGTTGAAATTCTAAGAACAATTCTATGTCTTGTGAATAATCACATGGTCTGTAAATCATTTTAAGAAAAAACATATGTAATGTCCTAGAATTATAAATTTTTTCACTGCTTTTTTTTATATGTCTTATTCCATGTAATTATGGAGTTTATTTTTCTTTATTATAATGGCATAGAAGCTATAGAAGAATAAGTTCTTTCACCATCTGCTCTTTTAAGAGTGATTTTGAGTTTTATAGTGATAACTTTTGTTATTCACAATTTGAAGTTTTCATAATTTAACTTCAATTAATCTGGAGACGGTTACAGCATACCTGTAAAATGCCTTCCAGGTTCAAAGGTGGACAAAACCTTTAGGGTGAAAAGACCTTTATAGGTTATCTATTTTTGAACACTAGGGAAGATTTATTTAAAAAATGATTACTTCAATTAACTAGGTAGATTTTAGTAAACAGATGATTAGTGGTGGTTATGTTTTCATTTAGTTTGTAGCTAGCTATTTGAGATGTTAACAGCAGCAGATTAACCATCCTTCTGACGACTGTGTTACTTTAAAAGAAAAATCTGATTGCATATATCTTGATGGCATGCATCTGGTCTTGTAATTATGATACTGACCACTTACTGGCCTACAAAAATTACCTCAACATATCTAAATCTAACCTGTTTATGCATGTCAGACCATTTGTGAAATTTTGCTTTCACAACTGCTGACTTAAGAACTTTATCTTCTAATATTGTCGTTAATTCTTCTTTAACTGTCTAAGTGGTACTACTGGAAAAGTAGTGAGGTATGTCATCCATACTTCCTCTCCAGACTTTAGACTGAGCAAAATGTATCCTGTCACAATCTGTGCCTCAGTCTATTTAGAAATCAATGGAAGTCCAGGTTCAACTAAACTAAAATGTACATATGTAGGATGTAAAATAAATTCTGCTGTTGCATTTTCCATGGAAATAAATAGTACATGTTGCTTTTAGAGTGACCTGTGTATGTCATGCTATGTGACATTTATTCTCATCTGTCATCCATGACATTTCTGTAGCGTCTTACCTTCTACTAGAAATAGAGGAGCTGTGGTGACAGACGACAAAAATGATGATAGCTGTTTTGCAAGCAGGTCAGAAGCCAAACAGATGTGGTGAAATTAAAACAATTATTTCCCAGTCTTTGCATCTGTTCTAGGAGTCCCTTCTTGAGCAAAGCAGTTGAAGCAGTTGACTTCCAGTGGTTCCTTCCAACCTCAATCACTTGGAGATTCTGTCATTTTTCACCTTTTACTTATAGAATTCGTTTATGGAGAAATTCACATCAGGGAAACAAAGGGAAGATATATTTCTTAAATGCAAAGATACTGTCCTACAGAAAGCATATTTTCATGTACATGTTGAGAGAGATCCAGGACTACACCCGTTATATTTTTTCCAGCCCTTCCAGGTGTCTTTCTGGTTGTCTCTTAATTTTGTGAGTGAGTAGTTCTTTTGCCAGTAGTTTAACTTAGAGATCTTGAAGTGGGGCTTTGGTGTACATTACAAACAAATAAATATCCCTTAATTCTCTAGACTTGTTTGGGATTTTGATTTGAAGTGGCTCTGGAATGTTCTTGAGTATATTTGAGTGAAAGTACAGCAGTAATTCTGAAGATCTCCCCAGAGAATTTCCAAAACCTCTGGATAGTTGACATATGAAATGGTCATTCCCGCTTACAGGCAGTATCAACAGCAAACTGACCTGTCCTATTGAAGTATAATAACCCTAGGAATGACCTAACTGCTCATCTATTCTACTCTTTCTCATCCAACACAGCCCACAAATACAGAAATTAACCTCTCCAAAATTAGGTAGACTTTAACATGGAAATTATTTTGGGCTATATAACCATTATTATTTATTAGGAAGGTATATTTGGATAAAAGCACAGTTAAGGTACTACACTGGTTATCTATATAATAAATATTTTCAAATTTTAACTGCTGTGATTATTGCAGAATATGTTGGTGAGCTGTGTGATATACAATGTCTTTCACAAGAGTGGGAGCTCTAGATACTATGTAATTCTCATAGTCTGGTCATGTGCGTTTTGCAAGTAGATGTGGCTTGTGGTGAAGTAACTGCCTCTGGGAATACCACAGTCACAAAAAGGTATGCATGCTGATCTATAGCTGAGCTAATATATGGCTATTTATGGCAGCCAAGCAGGAATCAGAGATTAAGTCATAATAAGGAAGGGATTGTACAAGCTAGACCATGAAGTAGAAGAAAGATTTTAGAGATGACGATTTAGAGCATCGCTTATCCTCTGCAAAGTGAAAATGTATAAAAGTTTTAAGAATTTTGCATAAGACATCTATGAACAATCCAACACAAAGAGATCAGATATTAAGGCCCTTATGTTCATTATACAGAATCAAAGGTTTGTATTTCTTTTTTATTTGAGGGGCAAAATGAATCCACTATCTGAAGTAGAATACGTGTAAAGGCACCAAAATACTTCTAAATTTAGGACTTAGAACTCTATTTAGAAAGGATTCAAACAGACAGGTGTTGGTATCTGGAGACAAATGAAAAACCCTGAGGGAAACAAGGATAAAGGCTGACTTCGAGATTCTCTTTTTTTATTCCCTTTCCATACTTAATCCAAATCATCATTCTTCCATTCGTCTCTGCCGTCTTGCATCTTCCATCCATTCTTACTACTAAACTTCTTGTGCAGTACTCTGGATAAAAGTTTTCCTCCCTGAGAAATACCACCTAGAGATACTCACAACTGAGTGCTTCTCAAAATGCAATTCGTTCTCTATATATTCACAGGTAATTCACTGGATAGCAGTTGACGGAATAAAAGCAGAATGCTGGTCAGGGAGAAACACTTTGGGACTTGTATTTACATATGTATATTTACATAGATCTACCTTACCCCCTCAAAAAGCAAAACAAAACAAAACAGTTTTGGTAAGGAAGTGCCTTCAAACGTGCTCTCCCTATGGGAGGGACTTCTGTGTCCTGGCTGTTCTTGTCATGAACATAAGCTGGGGATGTTAAGACGGTTGGAAGTGAATAATATTAACAGCGACCACTATAGGCTGTAAGAGGTACTGTGTTTTTGTTATCAAAAGGAACTTTGATGTTTTGCGCTATTATTAATCTCTTTTTGGAGATACCTTGAAAAAGATCAGACATGCTTACCTGCCTACACAAATAAGGAAGTTATTTTGTCTGCTGTTCTGAGTGTCTTATGAGATCATACATAAGAAGTACACCTAGACTTTTATGAAGCAAAAATCAAAGATTTTTTATGTGGAGAATTTTGAGAATGGATGTAATTTCATTTTCCTGGGTATAATATTTGATTTCACTAAATTCATTTTGTTTACATAAGAAGTCAAGACAAGGAACTTAGTGAAACTAATCTTATAGGGATTATAATGTGTTCAGCAAAGTATTTGTTTCTGTGCAGGGGTTTTCAGCTATGGAACATCAGAATTCTTTGTGTACTGTGAAATTAAATGTCAAAGGACAGAGAACAGTTTTGTAGACATGTACCTGCAGTGATGGGAGATGATGAGCTGCAGACCCTAAAAGGATTCTTTTTAATAAATAAATGAATATGTAAATAAATGAATATAGAAATATTAATAAAAAATTGTGAGGGAAATGTCATACTTGTCAATCCTTTATCATTGCTGACTTTCAAGAGCAAGTTAAGCTAACATCTGCAGGCAGATGTTGCTACAGTTGCAACAGATTTTGTAATATTTCTGTGGTAGAGATGTGTTGGCACAATACAACAAATCAATGTGTTTTAATTGGCCATTGGAACCTTTCGGGTGGAAATTAGAGTACTCCTAAACTATCAGTCAAGTGAGGCTCTGGAATAGCCTTCCAATGGCATGTTGGAGGAATGTATGAAAGTAATTGATCGCTGCATGCTAAAAATAGTTGTGAGAAGGGCTGTATGATGTGGACCTTGTGACAGAAAGGTAGTAGATTGTATCACCCAGAACGTTGCTTCTGACATTAAATTTCTCTCTGGATAATGAATTCATTTCAAATTTTTTATCACTCTAAAACTTTGTCACATTTGGATTTCCTTCTGAAAGACAGCTCCAAGTGAGTTCTGCTATATTTGTAAAAATAGTACCATTAACACCTTTTACTTCTATGGAATAAATTTTGTGAGCAACGAGGATGAAGTGTAACTGCTTTAATGACACAGCTGATATATTTCAAGTAATTCCTGTATTCTATCTCTAATATAACACTATCTAAAATAAAAATATTTTTATACCTGAAAATAGGTATAATTTATATTAAATTATCTTTGATACCTATATAGGTTTGCTTTTTATTTTCATTATTAATATTGTCCTTTAAAATAATTTATTAATACCTGCCTGCAATTAAGTTGGCATTTCAGTCATTTGGCTTAAAATGACTAAAATGAGAAAGCTGAGATTGATGCAACCACAAACAAAATCAACTATTAACCTAAAAGCAGATTTTTAAAGGTGGTTCAAAAAATCATTTAAACCTCTGAAAATATTTTCAGTACCAATAGGGAAATTCTGTTCCAAGTCATCTAAACAAATTTTATTAAATAATACGTTCTTTGTAAGTATGGCTTCAGTCAACACAAGTAGAAAATAGGGCTTACATTGCTTGGTTAGTTTCAGCTTCTAAAAAGATGATACATAGGAGGAAGTAGTTCAATTCTGGAGCAGTCCACCAACTTTAAACAGGAATTCAAGGTTTTGATAGCATCATTACAAACCAGAGCTAGGACTCTTACAGGAGTCTTAAGTTTTTCTCCATTCCATAGTCATCTAGTGTGAGCAAAACACTAGGTTATAGACTAATCAAATTTGTCCATCTTTCTGTTCTTTTCTCTGAGTTGTTAAATTTTACATATAATACTCTATTAGATGTTCTATATCAAGGTGAATAGGTCAATGTGCAAACAGCAAAAGGAATTAAATATAGATCTTTTGTCTTATGTGCAAGCTGTTTAATACATCATGCTACTCTTAGCAGCAGCTTCTTATCACAACAGGTTTTTCATCTTGGTGAGAGAAATATTAAAAATTATTTATGAATAATCCAAATTAAATCTTAGTTTTTAAAATGAAACAGTAGAATTAATATCTTGTTACTTCAGCAGTAGTAGTTGCAAACTTCCCATTTCTATGCAGCACTATAATACATCTTTTAATACATGGGTCTTATATCTCATATGGATTAAAAAATTGGGAGACAATCAAGCAAAATTACATCCCAAAATTGTCGCTTTCAGTTTAACTCTGCTAACTGTCTACTAAAAATATTTTCAACCACATCTGTTAAGAAATATCTCTATAAAATAATCTGAATATAATAACCTACTAGATGCCCCACAGGATGCAATGTTCTAAATATCTGTGTGCATAGCAGATCTAATAAAATTATTATTTCTGTTAAGAATTTCTCAGTTGTTGATGAAAGCCTGAACAAAAAATAATTAAAAAAAAATCTTTCTCAGAACTTTCTGCTTTCTAATGTTTGCTAAGAATCTAGGCAACTGAAAGGAACGCAGTAGGCTATTTTTGCTAACATGCTAAATAGATGCTACAGACGTGAAATCTTCCACTGACAGCCTAATTTTCTCTTACATTATTCATGTCTTATTTGGGTGAAATTATATATCACTTCAGTTCCTTTTTGTGTATTCTGTCAGGAGCACTATTGTAATATCTCAAATGAAGTGACAACAATACTGGATTTCTTCGATTATATAAATAGTTTCAATTTTGATTACCTAGTATATTTGGCAAGATATTAGAATGCTTTTGCTTTTACTTGCTACAGACAAAGGATAGATTGACATTTTAAAACGTGTTTGTTCAACAACTTCTTTATAACTTTCCAAGCAGATAATTCACATTGAAGAAGTGCTCTTTTAACGTGTGTGTTTGTTTGTTTAATGTTTTCATTAATGTTTGGTGAATCTGTTGTCCATTTGGGTTTAATATCATCTCCCACATTTATTATTTTCAATACTACACAGTGTTACTGTCAGTTATTCATATTTCCTATAAAATACTTATTTTTTTCTTCAGAGAAAACTACCTCTGCTAAACATTTCCTTATTATTATTTGTGTAAGCATTATTGAACACTGATACTAATACATAAGGATTGAAATCATGATGTCTTACTGGAAACTAATAAAGACTTTTCTATTTTTAATGTTTCAGAGCCAAGAAATTCTTGAGACAATGTTTTCGAAAAAGTTAAGCTAGCAAACCCATTGCCTTGTATCTATACTGATTTTTTCTCAAGTTGCTGAATTCTTACTTAATGGTTATTCTCTCACATCCACTAGTTCTGCATTAAACTGTGACTATTAATATCAGCAGGTTTGTATTGAATTATGTTATCATTGGTGAGAAGAAGGTGGCTTTTAGTACCCTGTAGGGCTTTTCAGCTGTGTGTGTGATTAGTAGGTTAGTTTCTAATAGGCCAGTCCTGAGTTCTTTTAGTACTATTTCTGTGCCTCATAATCCAGCTCTGCTGTAGCTAATTTCATTGAGACGTCAGCAGCTATTATTCTCACTAATGTTGCTGGTATCGCTATTAAGGACCCATGTGACATGCGGCTCTTCTCCTGTTTCTTAGTCCTAATGATACCTTTTAACTTTGCAACATGTCGGACACCTGCTTCAGTGTTAATAGACTTAATTCCTACTGTGTCATGATTTAGTCCCTTGACCTTGACATTCACATCTTATTAAAAAGATAATCATGTGCAGATTATCCAGACTAACTTTCTGATAAACAGGACCTGTGTTCTCATCACGATCAGGCATGAACAAAGTACAGGCAAAATAATGTGGCATCATTGGTCACGTTAACTGCAGAAAAATTTCATGGATCTCTGGAAAGAAAATTAAAGGGTATATTGCTACAAGAAACATAAGTATAATTAAAATCTTCCTCTGCTAATGGTCTTTTGCTTTCAGGTAAACATGGATCAGCTTTGAGTGGATGTTAAATAGAGTTTTAATTGAAAGGGCTTGAAAGACAGCAAAGGGGTTGAAAGACACTGGAAATCCAAAAACTCAGACTTCTAGGGTAAAGTTTGATTTAAACAAGTAAGACAGCATGATGATGATACAGATGTTTAAAATCCTACTAGATTCTGACAACTGGTACCGAATATGAGAAATTAAAAAATTGTACTGCTGTTTAGAATCCAGTCTGCAGAAGCACTATACAAATGCTCACTTTTTCTGCTAGACTTCTGCTGAGAGAAATTACCTCAGATTGCTATAATTGCAGGAGCAAAATGCATGGCGTCCCTGATCCTTTTTTAAATTTGATCAAAAGTGTTTTGTTTTGTTTTGTTTTGTTTTGTTTTGTTTTGCCAATTTAAATAGCTCTACTTAAGTGTCTTTGAAAATTGCCAAGTAATCTGTTCAGTGTTTTGTTTGCTTTTTTCCTAAGTCCTGGTTCTTTAGTTGAGATTTCTTCTACTTCACGAAGAGATTTTTTGAATGACTTTTGTTTTATGATAATAAAATGATTCACTATCATTGACAGTTAATCTTTCACCTTCACTTCCCATTTTAATTCCCTAATGATTGCTTATAGGGCTCAAGTCAGTTCTCTGGTCTTTGGTGCTTCTTTCTCTTCAAGCTGAAATAAATGTGTGTTGCCACTGAAAGGGCAAGTCAAAGGGCTATACATGGTCATACTTTTCCGAAGGCTGGCACTGCTAACAACACAGCAACATACTGAGACAGGTCAGGGGAAATTTGATATAGTGACTTTGATTTTACTGTGTTTGCCCAACACACTGTACATCATAGATGGAAGAAGAGCATGTAGCTCTATTGCTCTGGCTGCAGAATTTTGGCTCAGTAATACAGTTTAACATTTTCTGCCTTCGTATTCAATCCATACTTCATGCTCATTAGTATCCATTTAAGAAAAATTGATACTTTGGAATTGTTAGTTTCTCCTTACCCGGATGTGTGGTAGCATTCTCTTGTTTTTTCCTCATTTTGAAATTTCTTTCTTACCTGAAACACAAGCTAATAGAATCAACATATCTGAATGTAATATGTTGGTTATAAAATGGAAATCTATAATAATCCACACACCCAATGTCACCTATCCCAGAAATTGTGACCCTACTGTTGCTTATTCAAACATTCCCAGTTGTGTTTTGTTTTTTTTTTTTTTTTTTAATTTTAATTTTTATTTTTAAATAAACTTCAATAAATCATCACTTGCTGACACAATAAATTGATTTTTGGAACCAGTGTAATAATCAATTTCTAAGTTTAGAAAATAAGGACAGAAGTAAACGAAAGCTCAGCTAGCTAAATGTAAGTCAAAGTCAAGCCAAATATTAATGTGCTTGTGCCCAATATGGGGTTGCAAATTTGAATTTTGTGTGGCCAGATTTTTATTTGATGTGGTATTTCAGAATTACTTTGTTTTAGTTGTCCTAAGAAAATTAGAAAAGTAATTGCTATGCAGGCTTTTCAATGTCAATTCACCTTCAAGGAATAATAAGAAAATATGCTTTGTTGACCAGCTTATTTTACTGTGTTAAACAGTACACTAATACTATTTGTGTCACTGCTTAGAAACAGCCCTGTATCCAACGGAGCCAAGAGTGAGTATCTTGAAAGACCTGAGGCTCAAACTCATCAGAGCTGCAGCATACTTCCTGCCTTTCACTCACTGACCTGAAGAGTTACTGCTTTCCATTTTGTAGACAATGTTTCAAATTGAGAAGTTGATGACAATTTAATTAGTTTTGTTGTTGCTTACACAAAGTGACTGGCTGTGTCTTGTTTCTAACAAATCCACTACATATGCAAGTGAAGAGATTGTATTTAAACTACATATTTTATCCATGCAAATACTGTCATCCACTCATGGAAGAAGAACATAAATTTATTCTGTAGGGATTTGAGAGGACACATGCATATACATTCACAAGTTTTTAATGAACAATTTAATAGGTTACAGTAGTTTCACAATGAGAACCCTACTGCTAGATTGACTTCTTCATATTAAGAGTACACCAAATCTTATAATAAAGTATTAATACATAACTTCCACCAGGAAAGATAGACAAAAATAAAAAAAAATCTGAGTTTTAAGGAGGCATAAGACTTAAATAATTTGATTCTTAGAGTTTCTCTTTGTGGAACACATTCTTTGCATAAGGCTTGAATATTATGTATTATTTTAATAAAAACAATTATGTGTGTAATACTGACCTCTGTTTTCACATCCTAGTTTTTCTTGACAATATGGTATTAATCATAGATGCACAGAACTGTGGAATGGTTTTGGTTGGAAGGGGCCTTTAAGATCATCTAGTTCCAACCCCCCCATACTCTACCAACCTCCCACTAGACCAGGTTGCTCAAAGGCTTATCCAGACAGGCCTAGAATGCTTCAAGGGAGGGTGCGTCTAAAACCTCACAGGGCAACCAGTTCCAGCTTCTCACCACCCTCACAGTAAATTATTTCTTCCTGGTATCTAGTCTAAATCTATCTTCTTCTGGTTTAAAGCTGTTTCCCCTCATTCTATCACTACCTATCCCAGAAACTCCTTTCCTGGCTTTCCTGTAGGCCCCCCCTTCAGGTACTGGAAGGCTGTTTTATATAAGGTCTTCTCTGAGCCCTCTCTTCTCCAGGCTAAAGAGCCCCAGCCCAACAACTCCATATCGTTCTTGTGCTGGGGGCCCCAGAACTGGACTCACTCCAGGTGAGGTCTTACAAGAGCAGAATAGAGGGGCAGAAACACCTCTCTGAACCTGCTGGTCATGCTTCTCTTGATGCAACCCAGGATCTGGTTCACCTTCTGGGCTGCAAGCACACCTTGCCAGCTTATGTTGAATCTTTTATCAATTGACACCCATAAGCCCTTCTCTTCAGAGCTGCTCTCAAGCCATTCTCCACTCAACCTGTATCTGATTGCCCTGACCTAGCTACAGAGCTGCTTTGAAAATATATGTTTTATAAATCTGTTTTATGCCTGTCATGGTTTTATGATTGTTGTTATATTATTAATGTTCTACATCATAACATCATGTAGTGTATTGGGAGTTAAAGAGTTAATACTCTAGCTGCATGTATCATCGATAGTTATGGATATGCCTGTCTCAGAAGAGAAGAACTACATTCCCCAGCGGCCTGTGCAGTGCTTTTGCATTTTTTTGTGTTTCCATTCAGAGGGAAAGATGAAAACTGTCTGCGGTCACGTGACCGTCTCGCTTACCTTCAGGACTGAGCTCAGCAGTGGATGTTTGTTGCAGCTGTCCGCCTTCAGTGTTAGCGTAAGGCCTTCGGTTTATCGAACACTCTCTCTTGCTCATTTAATTCTATTTATTAGCCTCAATTCCAATTATATTGTATTATATTCTGTTATGTTGCTTTCTAATACCTTATTTAGTAAATTAGCTTTCCTCCTCAGATCACTGCCACTGTTTTGTTCCTAGGCCCATTTCCCTTCTCCTTTTTTCTCTTTCCACCTTCCTCTTCCCCGAAGGAAGAGTGGCCCCCCTGCCTCAATTGTCATGGTACTGGGTCAAACAGTAAATTGCTGACAATGACAATTTAAATATTTTAATTTTCATTAAATCTTGTCTTAGAAGATTGCATAAAGTTATGATTTTGACTCTGACCCTAACTTCTCCTTAAATGCATACTTTTTTTGTGATAGGAGAGAGTAGGTGAGTGCAGCATCCAAGACATGGACTCAGATGTGGATGATCCAAATCATTATTACAGGTTCTAATATTCCTTACATACTTTCACAAGTTTTCTCTTGTAACTTTCCCACCCACCTTTACATGTCAACAAAATACTCCCCAAAACAGTCTTTAACCATGCGTACAGGTGCTTATCCAGTCAGGGTCATAAGTCTTTCCAAGCCACTCACTCTTCCTCCAATTGAGGTCTGCCATCACAAAGCTTACTTGAACATATTTTCCTTTTCTTCTGGAGTGTCCTTGGTTCTTCCTTCTTCATTCATGAGAATGAAGACACAATGGCATTTTGATTTTGAACATAGTTTGCAGTGTAACTTATTCTACCATCAAAATTTTAAGGAAAAATTATTTCTAAAATTTTTCATAAATTGTATTGGACAGCTATGGTCAGACATGGGTTTCTTGCAATTTACAGAAAAGTAGAAAAACATCCAAAGCATTGTAAGGGCTTAATACAAATCACTTCTTTAAATATATAACATAAACAGAATATTTGCTCCACAGAATATTCAAAACTACGTGTAAGACATGAGCCTTGTGTTTCTTCAAGCTATTTTTCTCCACCGTGGAGTACTTTCCTATATCATGATTTTCTTCAACAATCTCAGGTTATTAGCATTTTAAAAAATCATGAAAGTGTAGGTCCTACAACCTGTTGGGGTTCTTTACCAATTCTAGATCAGATATGACCTGTGACACAGAAAAAGATATTCTAAGAGTAAGATGGCCTATAAGACTCGAAGGAGGTGGTATATTCCTTGCAACAGAGAGGGCTCACAGTTACGCCTACCAAGGTTTCCTCGTATTATTCTACCAGTAGCTGAGAACATAAAATCTATTCAAAGTGTTAATGTTGGAAGGTAAAAAAAGTGGTATGACAGTTCTTGAAAAATAACATTCCACTTTTCTGTGGTCCATTAATCATCCTGTTTCTTCATCAGTCATTAGAACACTAAAACTGTGTCTGTTTTAATATTTATTTTACATTTATCTGCGTCTTAATTTTGCTATTGAAAATCCTTCTCAGAAGATGTACCAACATGTTCAAACAATATAACATAATAAAGCACATCAAAAAATTTGCAAGTATATTTTTGAAAACAATCCTTGCATAGCTGTAAAAGATAAAACTATAGCAAAGCTTCTTTTGTTGCATAGAACCTTTGCAAGAAATAGTGAAATATGTTCTCTGTTGACCTAATGTCATAATTCTCAAACTTTTTAATAGTAGAGAGTACTTCATACTTCAGCAGTGTGCAGCGCAACATTAATATATGTAAAGCACTAAACCTTATTAAGTGGCTTGCATTGGAGATGATTGAATTTGCAGGTGCTGAAAGTCACAACTTTGTTCAGTGTTGCCGTCTTACTGGCATTTTTCTTGGTATGTTTGACACATAATTCTGTTGCACAAGTCATGTTAGATCTAAATTTGGGAAAGAGCCATAAGAAGTTGTATGCCACCAAAATGTCTTCTGTGACATATGTCTTCTTTAGGAAGATTATGGATTTAACTGAAATTTGAATATTCCCCAGATCTCCCCTGCGGACACAGTGATTTTCTGTGACTGTCACTGATGGAGCTAAGATGAACAGGACAGGTTCTAACTTAATAAGTATAATGTATATTTTACATCTTGTTCAAACTGCAGGAATTCAACCACTTCCTTCTCCCCACCACCTTTTTGGCTTAAAAATGGTAAATACCTTTCTCCATTTACAGGAAAAAGGGATTTGACACACAACACCCATTCCAGCAGTAGCTTCAATTTTCAGTTTTAAGTTTCTTACTGCCAATTTGTTTAATAGTGATGCAGATGTATGACATGCTATTTTAAAGAGAAATCATGAACTTATTGTCTTAAACAACATTTGTATAGTTACATAAATAGCTTATTGTTCAGAATACTTCTTACATGAAAAAGCTTTATTTTTCTTTTTTTTTCCTTTTATTTCTGTCTTTTTCCAAGGTATTTGATTATAATAGAAAACAAATGATTCAGTGTCATATATTCTATGAAAATGTCAGTGCTCAAAAAATATAAAATCCTTTATTCGTACCAATTTTATGGAGGGATACATTGTAGTAGCAAAAGAGTTTTCTCCTGTAGTGCCTGTTCTTAAAAGACAATTTAATGTTCTTTATTATTATAACTGAGTGCAAAGATTATAATCAAGAATAATCTTTTTTTCAACATAAGTACTGTTAACAGTCATAGAAAGGAGTATTTCCTAATTCAAACAGTTTCATCTAAGAGCAGGGCAGGCGTGGGGAGGAAATTCAAAGGCAGAAGTTTGTACTATGGCGTGGCCTTAAACACAACTTTCTTTTTTTCTCATCTTTTCTGTGTAAAACAGTTTTAGTTCAAGCTTCTTGTAGATATTCAGGCTATATTGTAAAAGTGTACTCACAGTGTGAGTGGGTGTAATGGTTGCAACCAGGGGTATTTCTAGTCTGGTATTCTGACTGTAAGCAGATGTCCAAAGGGAAAATGCTATATGATACTTCCCACAAGTGCTTTCCCACTCTTAAATCATTTCCAGTGCAAATATTTCTTAAGTATTTGTCCAGTCTCCTCGGGAAGCTATGAACAACATCCTTTGGCAATGAATTCATCAAGGAGCAATATTCTGTTGTATGAGTAACAAAGTGCAAAGTAGGTAGCAAAAACCCCAGGGATGAGTACTGAGTCTGGTCCTTTTTAACATCTTTGTTAATGATCTAGGTGTTGAGATAGAGCACCCTCAGTAAATTCATGGATAACACAAAATTGAGGGGGTTGGCTGACTCAGCAGAGGGCTGTACAGCCATCAGAAGGGAACTGGACGTGCTGCAGAGGCTGAAATGAGCCTCATGAAACTCAGCAAGCAGAAGTTCAGGGAAATAAAACTGGAGAAGAAAAACCCAAGGCACCAGTGCATGCAGGGCACTACTTAGCTGGAAAGCAGCTCTGCAGAGAAGGGCCCAAGAGTCCCGGTGGACATCATGCTGAACATCAGTCAGCAATGTGCCATTAATTTCAAGAACACTAATTGTTTTCATGACTACATTAGACAAAGTATCACCTCAGGATAGGCTGAGAGAGTTGGGTCTGCTCAAGCTGGAGGTTCAGGGAATCTCACCATTGTCTATAAATACCTGAAGAGAGGTTGCAAAGAGTATGTAGCCATGTATTTTCAGTGTTGCCCAGTGGCAGGACATGAGGCAGTGGGAACAAACTGGAACACCAGCAGTTCCCTTTGAACATCAGGAAGTACTTTTGTGATGTGCAGGTGATGGAGTATTGGAATATGATGTCTAGAGTGACTGTTGAGTCTCCTTGGTGATCTTCAAAAGGCATCTGCACATAATCCTGGCCAACTGGCTCTGGGCATCTTTGCTTGTACAGAGAGGCTGGACAAGATGACTCCAAAGGTCCATGCCAACCTCGACCATTCTGTGATTCTGTGATAAAGCCAAAAATCTTTTAACTCCACTTCTGAAGGCAGTGCCTGGGTAATAATAATTCTTTCTTATTCTCCATTTAGTGGGACAAAATTTTATCTATCTGATTCACAGTTAAAATATTTACATATCTCTTTAAAACTATTCAGATATTTTCCTGACCAAAGTAGACCAACTACTTGCCTTCTAAATCTCAGGTGTTCACATCCCCTTTCATCATACTCTTTGAAAATAACCACTTACATACCCATGAGCTTGTTGTGCACATGCAAATTGCGTAGTTGTAAAAAGGCTTTCTAATAGAATCCCCATTTCCTCCCATTAAAGATTACAGAATGTACTAGTGCATAATGTTGCATGCAGCTGTTTGAATAAATTTATCTCCATATAAAATTCACTTTTGTTGAAAAAAGCAGCGACAAAATTGTTGTCTATGAGATTATATGAAAACAAATGTAATCGTGTTAAAAAAGGGTTACAGTTCTGCTAACTTACACCATATGGTGACTTTAAATTTGGCAATCATAAATATGTGAGTTAGATGTTTTAAATGCATGAAGGCATACTACAGCTTCTACAGGACACCTTAGCTGCAATGGCAGTTGACCACAACTTCTTGTTCAGTAAACAGCTCTGCACTTTTTCCTTAAAATTTATCACTGCAAAGCTGCCACAGATTCCAAATGGCCTATTCATGAGATTGCCGTAGGTCTTCCTATTGTAGAATCTGCAAGCTTCACAAAGATTACATGGTGTGCTGCATCAATACTGACAGAGTTCTGCTAGACTGATTTTCCAGAAGGAGTTTTGAGGTATGAAGTATCCAAAGTTTAATTGTCCAATATTTTCAGTACTTTAATATTACAAACTTTATCCAAATATGAATCGGCTTTTGCAGTTAGATGTGCACTGCATTCCTACCAGCCTATCCTTAAAATTCATAGCTAAGTACTTCGAAAATTGTGCAAGGTTCATATGGCGATCATCTGTAGGGAATGTGAATGGATTTAAATATTCTGTTAATGCATGGGAATGTTTGAATCCTACTAAACTGCTATATATAATAATGAACTACCTTGGGGCAAACACTCAAGAACAATTTCTGACTAGATGGCTAATCTTAGGCAAAGATATAACTAGTTGAAAAATACTATCTTAACGGAAAAATCAAGGAATGATAATTAATAACAGTGGTGCTAGTTTTACCAAAAGAACTTCCTTTGAAATGTAAATGTAGATTACTAATAGTTTCTCTCCTGTATATGAATATTTCGTACAAAAAATTGGCATTCTCGATACTTAATTTTTAATGGAATAAAATAATTACCATCAATTTACTCTTTAGATACACCTTTGTTTCTTAAAAAAAAAAGTCCTGTTTTTCAAATATTTTGTTTTCCTGGACCACTACCTGATAAATAGTAACTTGTTTCGGTAATACTTAATGACGCAGGACCCATTTGGCATTATATCAAAATTTGCAGCTGGCTATTAATTACTGAAAACTCCTCTACTCCTCAGACTAAAGCATCCGCCAAAGATCTTATTCAGCAGATTCCTTTTTTTCTTGTTTCTTCTGTAGTACCACCCCTCTCAAAAAAAGTAATTCACACTTAGTAAGTTAATCATGGATACAAAATATGTGATCAGCATGAAAGCTGATTGCACTAATGGTTTCTGTTCTTTTCCTTTCCCAATTTTAGTCTTGAAACAATATAGTAGCTTCAATTTTTAGTTTTCCTTTGAACTTCAGAGAAAAGTTTTTGTTGTTTTTACTTTTGTTTCTCTGAAATGTTTGTATGCAGAATAATAGTACATACTACTTCAACGTAACTTGAATTTAGTTTTACTTTTGTAGATGCTGTTAAGCCTCTTGAATCCAGGGTCCTGATGGAGGTGAGGCAGCTATACCTCTGTGACCTCAGGTCTGGTGTGGAAGCAGTGTGAGCACTCATCCCCAGGAGGGGCACACAGAGGTGTGCACAATACACACAAACACATACAGGTGCTCATGGCCTCAGAGATCAACAGTCAGGAACATACAGACAAACACAAGTGGCACCAGTAGCCTCATGCCCTCTCTGGCTAATCAGAGTGAAGGTATGATGTCAGTAGCTGACCTCTGGTTCGCAGCACATCCCCATGGACATTAGTTTGTGAGATGCTATACAGAGCCTTCCCCACTGACTCATGATGCTGGGGGTCACCTCCAGCCTGATGACTCTTCTTGGATAGCTCTGTGTTGGGCTACTCAAAGGATCCCATTTTGAATCAGATATTGGGTTTCTCCTGTCAGTGTGCCTCCATGCTCTTCTGTTTGTGCGAGTATGTATGTGTGTGAAGAAGAGCATTTTTTTGTCACATAACATATATAGCTTTTCTGCTACTCTGAAAACATCATCACTTGGAGCTTTTGGAGTAGCAGTAACCTCACTGTGATAAATCTGCTTTAGAAGCGTATGTTCAGACAACATTGCATGAAAGGGTAATGCTACTTTATTAAATAAATTAAAAGTAAAGGGCATATTCTGAAAATAAGAACCCATGTAAAAACACAGTGAGGGACACCTGACAAATGGCCTCATAACTGTAATGTGAGATTAGCTGTGGCATGCTTCTACACCTCTCTGGTTCTTCAGATGTATTATTACAGCAGTAATTTCTACACAGTAATTTCTACAGGTTAGGAAAAGACTCTTCACCAAAGGCTGTTCAGGCCCTGGGACAGGTTTCCCTGCGCAATGACTATGGCACTGATGGCCCTCATGGGTCCCTTCCAGATTGAGATACTGTTATGTGATTCTCTGACAGTGAAGAAATGAGTCTACAAACTAGGAGATAGGAAGGCATCTGGAAAATATACTTAGTTTTAATAGATATGTTGAAATGGCTTTGGTGTTTCAAAAATTGTTGTACTGTATTATGGTCCATTTAATTAAAAAAAGGGGGGAAATGTCTTTCTAGTATTTACAGGACCCCTGAATTGACACTGATGGAAAGCATGTCAGAGTGGCTATCTTCCAGAATCCCACTAAGGGGTTGTACATTTTGTAATGTATTTTGTGCACTTCTACAGGTCAGACATCTAAGGAATGCCAGTGGCTAAATGTAGTCTGACTTTACCAATCATTTAGCTGTTGAAATGAGCTGTCCTGAATAAATAACTGAGCCTGGGATTTTGAAAAATGAGGGCACTGTGGCTGGAATTGAAGGCTTGGAAGAAGTATTTGTGAAGGGGGCTAACATCACAGACAAGTAATTGGTTCGCATAGCAGTATTTTTTCTGACCTCAGAAAGGAAGGGAAGTCTCAGTCTGTAAATTTTCCTTCAGTAGACTTTGCAATTTGCTGTGGACGTATATTCTCATTTTTAGAGGAAAATGCATACTGTGAAAAGTCTCTAGCAGGTCCTAACTAAATGCCAGTATTACTTTTTAACATATTTATTTCATCACAGTAAAAATTTATCAGACTATTTTTCAGATAAAAATTTAGGTGCATAAAGTACATAAAAATTGAACGTCCCATCTCCCAGTGAATCTGGGAAGGGTAAATTTGCTGCAAGCCATGAAGTGGTATTTCTAGCTAGAAATTCATTGGGAGGGCAAAATAGCTGTATGCTCAGTTTATAATGATTGTGTAGCTACTTCATTTTTTCTCCTTCCAGCTCTTCTTTTTCTTTCTTTCTTTTTTCTTTTTTTTTTCCCTCTTTACCAGTAAAGGATGTGAGAAAAGATGGAATTCTTCTCTATATGTGTATTTCCATTATGCACAGAATATGTAGCATTCAATATACTACAAATTTTCTGGAGAAATCAACATTTTTTTTACAACAAAAATCAAAAGTGTATGAAAAACAATTCGTTTTAATTACATAGATTTTTTTTACATTAGTGTTGAAAGGCTGTCTCTATGATAAGAAATAAAAATGTACTGAATAGCTGAAAAGAGACAAGAAAGTACTTCAAGTTAAATATATTAAAAATAAAGCAGCCTTTTAAAAACTGTTGAAAATATATGAGTTTAATGGCAGTCATTATAAACAAATAAGAAACTCTCTGTAAGTAATGTCTTCTGTTTTGTAAATAATCCAAATACTTTTTTTTTTTTTTTTTTTTTTTTGCATGGAAGTCATCTTTGCCCTGTAAAAGAGAAAAACTGTAGTTAGTTACCTAATGGACGAAGAATGTTAGGTTTTCAAATGACAGCTGCAACCAGACATAGATCAAAAAGCATCTACAGTGCTCCTACCTCAAAAGGCTCCATTTAGTTTCTTGTACAGTTTGTGAGGAAATCTTTTCCTTACCTGAAGAGAGCTGACATTTCAAGACGGACTGGAAAAAAATTAAAATGGCTTAAATGGGAAAGTGTTTTTACAGAGATCTGGCATTGTAAACCCTTAAGTTTAATTCTGTGGTCTCCATTCAGTTTTGACTCCAATCCTTGAAGGTCATAATTTTTTAATTCTAAGTAAGGCGGAATGGTAATTTTATAATAAAATGTCTTAGCATTTTTAAATTGTGATTTTATAATAAAAAAAAAAAAAGTGTCTCAATCGATTTCAAAGATCTTAGTTAAAACCTCATGCGCAAGGGACTGACAGCAACTTCCTCACTGATGTCCTAAATTGAAGAATATTAAGAAAAAAATTGAGAGAAAACATGTAGAGAGATGAAAATTTCTTCAGGGCATTCTGTACTTTTAACTCCTTAGTAGCATGCTGAAACTAGTGATTATCTGTACCATCCAAATATTCATGGTGTGGACACTATCATGGTTCTGCAAAGCATGTGGTGTATTTTGACAGTCTATTTAGCAGATGTGATATTCCTACTGTTCTGTCTATTCAGAGCAAAATGCAGGCTACATAGCACCTTCCTTGTGCTTTTTGTGACTTTTAATATTTTAGCAATTGTATCATAACTCTGCATCCTCAGTACCAATTTAACATCGGTGGGACTTAGTGCTCTATACAGATTTAGTTGATCAGTCCTCACACAGGCGGCAGGAACATTCTCTGCAGTAAATAACACAAAGTACTCAGGATGTATGCTTCGGTTCCCCAGAAGTTCTGCAGTCCTGGAATGAACAAGTAGGTGCTAGTGTGTTAGTGAGGTTTCCTCATATTGTTCTATTGTGTCTCACCAAGTTCTCTTTTACAAGAATTTATCTTCCCTTTTGTTTTGTTTTGTTTTGTTTGTTTGTTTTTGTTTTGTTTTGTTTTTGTTTTTAAATAGCTCGAAAAGTATTTGGAATGGAACTATCATTTTTCTCTTCACTTATATTTCACTAGTATAATATGAGTTTAAAACACCTATTTGTTGTTTTCTTCACATTCTGCTTTCTTTTGAAAAGAGCAATAAATTTTATATAAATATAGCCTGGTTATCTAATTTGCCCGTACATAGTCTGGGAGACTCCAGCAGTCATAAAAAAGATCAGCTCTTTAATGTATGTTAGAAAACATTTTTGATAAAAAAATAAAAATTCCAATGTGTACTTGTTTAAGAAGGAACATTCCAAATTACGCGCTGAGATTTACCTCTTAAGATCGTTTCAAGTCCCATGCTTTTAGACTATGCCTTCATTTTATAGCTTCAGCAGAATGCTTTTGACCTTTTCTTTAACTGCCGTTGCAAAGGGCAGATGAATATTTTAAATCATTCTTCAGTTCTCTATTCCTACATGAAAAGAGGAAATGAAAATTCTCATGTCTTATTATAGTTGAACCTGCCACATTTTTACTTTCTTCTTCTTCTTTTTTTTTTTTAACCACCTTTCATAACTGTTAATTTTGAAGTGTTAAGCACAGGCTAGATATGAGAATTGACAGACTATACAGTTTGTTAAATTTAAGCAAAATCTAAGAATGCTGTGTGGTCGGCTTTTCAGAACTTCTGGTGTGTGTACACAGTGTCAATTTACATGTCACAAAGATATGCAAGAAAGGAGAAAATGAGAGAAGTAAAGGAACAAGTCCATCTGTGTATGGACTGAAAATGCTCTGGGTTTAAGACTTATCATCTGTTTTTAAGTGTAAATGATTATTACATTCTGACCAAAGGGCTGTACAGAAGTGTTTAAGTGCCTAATGCCTATTGATTTTGATGCAGGAAGTTATGTACCTAAATTGGAGGATGGAATCAAATTCTCCACTGCCTTGCTTGGCAGTCAGTACTTTAATTTTCCATGAGAACAGTCTGAAGAGAATCCAAAAAAAGGTGTTAGTTTTCAGAAGCAGTAAAACGATGATGAAAAATTAATTTACTTATCTGCTTCACTCTTTTTTTTTTCAATATCTTACAACTTCTGATTGTTAACCAAGCTTCTTAATGCTCAATACCTTAGCTACCATGCTGTATAGATAAATGTTGTGTGACTAAGTAGGTACATCTCTGTATCACTCTGCTCCACAACATGTAGAAAATTTTGACTGGCTTGACTTCTAATATGCTAAACCTACTCTCTACCATGCTCATCAATACTCTGTCATTACCTTAATATATTTTCCTATCTGTGTTGCTCATTATTGTCTAAGTCTGCTGCTTTTCTTTAGATTCTAAAGACTCTGAGGGTGGGGGTTGAGTGTTTTTTGTTCTGTTCACCGGATAGCTCGGTAGACTGATGGCTTCTAAATTCTACAGTAATACAGAAAAATAGTAGTGCTCTTAACACTCAGAGGCCCTTGCTCTAAGTGTTGTCAGAGATAATTCTTAAATCTGAAAGAAATGTATATGCAGGAAGGCTGCTCCAAAAATAATACCTCCTATGTTATTATGTTGACTAAAGGCATCTGAGGGCCACCAAGTTGGTGGTATGAGAAGAGAGGTTGAACCTTCCCACTGGTGTTCCATTACAATTTGTTGCCATGAGACAGGTGACATCTGACACGGAAGTGCATGTGGAATAAAAGTTCACTGAGTTCCTTCATGAAAAACAGTGGTACCCTTGGACATCCATTGACACTTGCTAAATGTTTATCGAGAGTGAACAGTGGATGTGAGCGCAATGAGGTGGTGAGAGGTGCATTTTAGCAGTGGCAACAAGGACAGTGTCAATTGGTCACCTCCACTGGTGCAGATTTTTATGAGCGTGGAATGCAGGCTTTTGCTGAAGGCTGGTGGAAGTGCATAGCTAATGGCAGTGACCATGTTGAGAAATAATATTTTATAGCCGAGAATTTGCTCTATCTATTACTGTTCTTCATATTTTTGGAAGTTTTCATGGAAACAAGTGGGAGGCATTACTTTTGGAGAAATTTATGTGTAGTTCCCTCCCATTCATCCTGTTATTATGTCTAGATTATTTGTTCCATTTATAATCCATTTTACAGATATTCCCTTAAGATTTTGATAGATACATTTATTAGTCACAAATGAACATTTATATTGCTTGCCTGAAAAATAATTTTGAAAGAACTTGAGTGGAATTAGTATTATTTGTTCTATCAGAATAATAGTGATGACAGTAACTGCAGATGTCATTATATTGTCATTTGATGCAGAAACACATACAGCCAGACAACTATATGTGTAGATTTTTATGTAACCTAACTGACCTGTCACGTTTAACCTCCAGTGACCAGGATAATCTATTCCATTTTTTTTCCCATCATTATCATTAAAACAGTATCTAGGCCAAATTCCCCTGGCTGCAAACTAAGCAAGCTTCTTCTTGTCTAACCTTGAAGATCATGGATGATAATACATCAGTGTAATTTCTATGGTGTTGAAAAAGCCAACAAATCCTGTTTTCATTTTTCCCCTGTTCTTCAATTTTGAGATTAAACAGGGCCTTTCTTTATGAATCAAGTTGATATCTCTTACTTCTTAGTCCACACTTTGGACACTTTCCATGAATGAAAAAACAAGATTATATTAAGTGGACCTTACATAAGAACTTCACAAAACATTGATTTTCTGTATTTTTTAGTGCAAAGTATGATAGTAGAAGTATAGGGTGGTACAAAGAAGCGTTGGTGTTTATCTTATAGCTCAGGGTGCTTGGTGCTACTCTTTGTCATCTTTCTTAAAATATGCTGCCCCAGACTGGTATGTTCCTCAATCTGCAGACTCCACAGTTCAGATTAAAGAACTGCTGTCCATTGCTGTTGCTGAAGCAGAAGTTTAAAATATTCTAATATTTTAAATATTAATTCCTCTAAGACAAATCTACTTATGTGTGGTTCAGATTTGAACATAGACACTACATATTTTCAAAGTCAGACTAAAATTAACCAAATTCACTTTTAAACGTTGTGGTCCAGATTTACTATGAACTGCAGTTATTCTAGTCCGTTTCTCAACGTAAGTTTGTAAAGAGTCATCTGTCAGGTTGAATATATTTTATGTTTTACTCCATACAGTTCCTTGCTTCAGGTCTACATCTAAGATGAATGACCTTATATATTTAAAACAACACAAATAAATAGTAAAACAGTGTGGACTGACTTTGGCCTCCCTCACAAAGTCATTCTGCTCTAAAAGAAGGCAGCAGTTGCATTTTCTGCCTATAGTGCTTAGTGCTTTGTTTCTCACTGAAAAAACTGTCACTGCTGCAGTGTCTAGCAGTCTGTTTGTCCTACCCTCTCTACTAACCGTCTATGCCTGGGTTAGTTGTCTCAGTCATAAAGAAGCGCCTAGCAGGGTGAAGCTTACAATAGCGGTAATCTAGAAGAGACAGCTTGCTTCAGAATATGTGTAGTTGTCATTCTGCTATTTTTAATCTCTTTTGTTAGAAATACATTCTGGGGCTTAGACAAAAATGTACGTTAGGTTTCCTCATTGCAACTGAAAATACATTGGAACTCAAAATAAATAAATGCTGGGATAGCTGATCTTGGAGGTCTTTTCCAACTTAGGTGATTCTGTGACTCTATGACTCTTTGTCAGAGTGTGTATTAGCACAAGGCCTAATGTTTTTTAACAAAAGGCCTATATGTTTAGATTAGAAATTAGGATGACATTTATTTTCATGGAGGATGGTGAGGCAGTGGCATATACTGCCCAGAGAAGCTGTGGATGTTCCATCCCTGGTTGAATTCAAGACCAGTTGTATGGGGTCCTGGGCAGCCTGATCTAGTGGGGGATATACCACTCATGACAGGTGGAACTAGGTGATCTATAAGGTCCTTTCCAGTCCAAAAAGCATACTAAATCTTAGAAGAATGAGGCATAGTGTCAGAAGAAAAGCTAGAGAAGCCTGAAACCAACTCAATATTAAGTAGGTCCACCAAATCAAATTCTGAAGTGATGTTTAAACTTGCCTTTGATCACACAATAAACCCTACACCTAAGCATGTCCTTACTGCAGGTATATGCACCATTAACACAGCCTAAAATGTATGTTGCAGAGACTGCATGCACTAGATATTTAGAACAGCAAATCTGACAGAAAATAATTATAAAAGAAAGGTTTGTTTAACTGTAGTCCCCTCTGCCTTCCTCTTATAACAGACTGAAAAGTCCCCAAGTGATAATTAATGTTTAATTTCCCACCCTCAGCTTAAACTTCTAGCGGTTTCCCGGTCTGCTGCTTTCTGTGTTTTCCCTCTTTAAATTGTAAGGCTTTTTTGGTACAGCTGCTCTCTCCCATATTTGTACATGGTATTAAATACAGTAACTCTCTGGAACCTATGGGAGTTACTGGAATACAATACTTCATTTAGAAGTGTATTCCATTGCTTTACTGTCACATTGGCCTTTTCAGTCTTTTTACTACATAATTGATACTTGCTCCTTTTATATTTTTCACTTATTAGTACTGATTAAAGACATATTTACTTGTCTCTTCTTGCTGTGTCCATTCCCTTGAAGCTGGGATAGTGTGTAGGAGAGAAAGGGAGGAGGATGCAAAGTACATGGAGTCTCTAGTCCCATTTTCTTTGCCTAAATTTAGCAGGGAGCAGAGTCCTTTAATCCCACTCAAAAAAGCTATGCAAGCCAGGCAAACTACAAGCAGCATCTACTTTGTTCAATTTACTGGTGATGTTTTTATGCTTTCTTCAGGAAGAAATACATGTGTTTTGCAAATTAGGCCCATAATACATGTCACATCTCTTTTTGGCTCTACAGACTGTGTTTTAAAAGTGGTAGCTTATCTCTTCATGGCAGAACTGCTCTGTGCAGTTTAATACAGTTGATTTGCCAGGGTGCATAAAATGGGAATACATATGACCTCCATGTGGTACCTGCCATCCCTTCTGAATCACCAGAGGGTTAGGCAGGAGAAAACCCCTAGAGATGAAAACATCAGGCTGTACACCCTCGACTGCAAAGATTTAATTCTGTTGCTGGAATTTTTGCAGAAATCCCATATGATCTCTGAAGCTGAAAGATTCAAAATCACTAGTTATGAGTTCATTTATTGCCTCTAGTTATTAATTAAAAGTAATTTTAAGAGTTGTTAGAGAACGATGGAGGGGATACATTTTGCATTTAATTACTTCATCCCAAACTAACAACGGAAAGGTCTGTATGCTTTCAAATGTAAGAAAATTAAATGAAATTCAGGGAACAGTGTTTCACAGCTTTAATTAGCCCGTGTGATTCACAACTGCAAGAGATCATTGAGTCAAATGCAGTAGTGAATTCCAAATGATGCTGTATATTTTTAGTAAGCAGTGATAACATTTTATCACTGAGCATACCAGGAGAGGCACAGCCGGATAACCAAATGCCAGCTGACTCTCTGAAGAGTCTGTGTGAGGGTTTCCCTCGCCCACACATGTAAAGAAGTGAGTTCACAACAGTATCCTTTTGGAAATAACAGGGATTTTCCAGCCTATACCAAATAAATAAATAGATAAATGAATTTAAAATATTAGCACAAATTTTAACAACTATGGCAGGTAGGAATTGCAACTTCGACAGTGAGAAAAAACATTACATAAAAGCCTGAACAGTATTGTCCTCTTATAAACTCCTGTTCATGAATGTTATTTATAAAATATTTACAGAGTTAAGATATTCACTAATTTTATTTTATTTTTTTTATTTTTATTTCCTTGAACTGTATAAATGATTTTTCTTGTAGTTAAAGTGGGAAAAACTAATTATATACAACTGTGTCAGTCATTATATTGCTTTGGCTGATTAATGAAAAATATTAAATCCCATTGTTACCGTTCTGTTTACAGAATTTCTTTTATATTCATGTCCACATTTTAGATATATTCTTTCTGTGTAGCAGAATCATGTGATATATATTTATATTTAAAGAATCTGAAAGACCAATACTGCCAAAATTAATCGTCAGTGATGAGTTGTTGCTAATTTAGGTATATTGATAATATTCTGGGCACATATAAATAAATAAATGAATAAATGATTAAATAAATAAATAAATGGATAGATGCATACCTATTAAAATCTATTTGTAGTTATCATGGCTATTTAGATTTATGTCCACAAGCACTTCAATATTTTAAGCTTTTCTAAGGACAGTGTTACATACAGGCCTTAAGAACCCCATATCGTTTGTAGCTCTCCAAGAAAGAGTAATGAAACTGCAGTGAGCTAAGGAGCAGTGACCTTCTATTTCTGAAGAAAAGTTATCTCTTCTCGCTTACAATTTGCATAAAATATTTGCTTTCACCAGACAGACTCCAAGAACGTAATCACATTTATCTCCTTTAACTGCTCAACGGACTAGACATTAAGATGATAATTATATAATATACATTTATTATTTGACCCTAAGGCTAAGTTTAATGATGAAGACAGAAATCATGACAGAAACAGTCTGGAAAAAAAAAAGCTGCCAGAGAGCTGAAAAGAAAGCTCAAATTATCATTAAATGTACAAAATCAATGTGAAGACACCAGATAAATTAAGTGTAGTTGACTGAGCTACAAATTACTGTTTTCAGCGTCTTGATAGAGTGAAGATACTTGTTTTTACGATGCATTTTTTTTATTTGTTAGAAGTAAGTAAGGAGAATTTGCTGATACACCCAAACCTTGTTTATCTGAAACTCCTCTTTAGAGCTCTGTCAGACTGATTTTGATTATAATACTTTGTGTGTTTGCCATTAGTTTGCCTTTCAGCTCCTCTCTGCTTTAGGCCATAGGTTTTACAAAGATTTTCTATTTGTTTTTTGTGCTTTATTTAGTAAATTCTAATCCATAAAATAAAGCTATGCATTTACCCCCATACCCTAATGATGATGTTATTTTGAATCTTCATTACTGTCAGTGGTTTCTTTTTTGCCTCTCTCTAAAACTTGTTTGGAAATATGTATTGTGCCTTCTGTTTCATGTTGTCTCTTGACATAACTTTCTGTCCCACATTCCCTTCTCCTAGTATATATTAGTTATTTATGACTTTGGGTCCGCCTCTAGGGAGAACTTCAGATCATATGATTTGTATTAGAGCTCCATCTGCTGTAGAATGCCCCTGTAATTTATCCTGGTTGGTTATTTACAGTATATAATGAAGCTTTATTACAAAGCTTTATCTTTGAAATTTTACATCTATTATACAGGCACGCGAGCTGAATCAAATCAAGAAATTTAGTTCTAGTAAGCGAGGAAATAACTGATATGAGTTGTTATTTAAAGGATGTAGGTGGAACTCTGCCAGTTATAGTCAAAGCAAATTTAAAGCAGAGAGATTTCAAGAAATTGTACTAACTCAAATTCACTAGGATTTTTATTTATTTGCTTGTTAAAATGATATCTTTATGCTACGTGCTTAAAATTTGAAACTGGGAAGTGTTTTAAAATATCAGTGAAGTTTTTCCCTTATTAGTAGTGAGTCCAAGTCATTTCATATTATCATGGATCCATATTAAATCCTGGCATGATATCTAGTTAGTCTGTACTTTAGAACAATGGAAGGAAGATTTCCTATTGGGAGATACATTTTGAGACCTCAACGGTCCCCTGTACCGAATTTGGCAACGGGCATGATAAGTGGGAAGTTAACAATAGGTTAGTTTAGAAATTTATATATAAGACAAATAATATTACTTTCTTATCCAAAATCTTGCTTATTTATCTACCAAACATTTGCCTTCTTCTCCTTCTGCAATGTTTTTTTCTGTAATATTTGCATCTGAGTTGATGCTATGTGTACCTACACAATGCATTTGTAAGATGCTATCAAGAAGTAAAGAAGTGTTATTTCCTGCTCCTCTTTCAGTAGTCTCATGCTAATAATGTTGCTTAAACGTATTAAGGGAAGAATGTTAATATCAAAAGCAACTCTTTGTTAGGCTACTGGACGTGTTCTAGTCCTGTTATAGTAATAGTTACTGTTAAATACCCTGATTATCATTCTTCTCTTCTGAGTTTGCCAAAATTGTGAGAACTGATGTTCCATAAAAAACGTCTTTAACATCTCAGCCATCAGACGGAGAAATCTAGAATTGCAGCAGAGAAATAAGTAGGTTGAAAAGATTTAGTTTAGCAAGAAAAAGGAGGAAAAAAAATGTTTTTTCATTTAGTTTAGATGCTTGATATAATGCATGAAAAGTTGAAACTGCAAACCTGTGATTCTGACTGAAGACCAAGTTCTGGTATCCCAAGTTCAGTATTTTTTTAAGAATGACTGCTACAGCAGAGCACTGTCATATGCAGGACTCTGCTTTGACGGAAGAGGAAAGAGAATCAAACTGAAAAATGAAACAGGATCAACTTAATTTGTCAAATAAGTTATCATTGGTCAACTCACGTTTGAGAACTCACAGTCATCTTCTACATTAACAAGTACATAAGGTGAAGTATGGGAAGACCTCCATACTTCGAAATGAAATAATATCTTGAGAAAAGGGGAATGTTCAGGCTAGCTCCTAACATGTATTAATACAGGGATGCCTACACTGATGGGTAGTATGCAAGATGTTGGTTTGAATGATCAAGTTAGTTATAGCTTTGCAATATCTAATGTATTTTGTTAGTTAGAAGTACAAATCATGGCATATACTGTGTATGCCATGATACATCTGGGTTCTTTCAAGGCCAAGTAGGTGGTTATATACTGCACAGCAGCTAAAAAAAAGAAAAAAAAAAAGTAAAAATAAATAATGCATTAGAAATATCTAAAGAGCAGGTGTCAAGTGGGTGGAGCCAGGCTGATTTCAGTGGTGCACAGTAACAGGACAAGGGACAATCAGTACAAACTGAAGTTCCATACTAACATGAGAAAAAACTTTTTTATTTGTAGGGTGGTAGAGCCCTGGAACAAACTGCTCAGAGAGACTGTGGAGTCTCCTTCTCTAGAGATACTCAAAACTACCTTTCTGCTGTAACCTACTGTACCCTAAGAGCCCCATCTGGGCAGAAACTGGGGCGTGGGGAGCATGCAGTGCAGCACTAACTCAAGCTATGGCAAATAAGTTTGTGGATTTTGATGTGTTGGCTGAGCACAGTCTTGTGAACAGAGAAAAATATGCAAGTGTTTTCCAATGTTATAAAGGAATTTGAGAATAGGTTTACAAATTGAAAAATAAATAAATAAATAAAAAGTTTTGTTTATATTTGACTCCACTTTTAGTTGACATAACACATGCATTAATTTCACCTAATGTTTTGTAGCTGAGAAATTCTCTATCAAGTACTGTTATTGTGCTCTTTGTATCTTTGATGATTTCCATGGAAATAAGCAGGAGGCATTACTTCCAGAGCAATCTGCATTGATGCAGCCCTAGACAATTCCTGTTTAGTCAGTCCAGTTCAGGCAAAGGAAGAGTTTGGATACCCATGGACTAGATGATCTGCAGAGTCTTCTAACCCCTATGGTTCTGTGATTAAATTATTGAACTATTTAAATGCATCTTTTTGTGTGTGTATTCATGGCTCTCAGTGCATTAGATGACTTTGGACATCCAACTTGGAAAAAAAAAAATAAAAAGTTGGACTATTGGCACACTTTCATTTATATATTTAAGAAAAATGGCTTGAAAGATTTGATTACCTATACCTATTGTACCAGCTGTATCTACTGTAGTAAGATGCCCTTGCTCCAGTGACTACTTTTAGTCAGTTTTTGTGCAAGGGTAATAGCTAGATTATGTACTAGTTTTCAAAGGAAAAAAATGTTGAAGCGACATTCAATATATAATAATTCCCAAGGTACTCTGAGGTAGTATAAGCTTTAAGAAACCTAGCTGTGGATGTCTTGCTGCTGCAGCAATTAATCAACTCAAGTGCTATGAAATATGTTATAAGATATGTTTCAGTGTCAGTGGACTTAAATGAGATGGAAATAGAGTACAAAAGAACAACAGGACTTCCTTAAAGCAACAAGAATTGGAGCACTGAAAAATCTGGACTTTGTGTGAAGAATGTTTCTGTAAAAGAAATGAGGAATTGCTTTAAATTATAATACCAATTTGTGCTGTTATAAAAGATTGTCTTCTACTGAGTGTCTTTAGTGGGAATTTAGTCCATGTACAGGTCAATAATTTGGTCTGTATTACAGTCTGCACTATAATCAGATTTATTGTTGTTTTTCTTAGCTGAGAACCGCTTCCTGTTAAGACTGGAATATGCAAAAAAAAAAATAAAAAATTAAATTGCTTTGTTACTTGGATATGATTGTTAATCCATGCTGTGACACCCTATGGTTTATAATGAAAGGCTGCTAATGTCATTAACTTTAAGGGGTAAAAAAACTCCTTCATTTGCATAGAAGAAAAGAATAGCAAGCAAGTGAAATTTCTCCTTAGACATGGGTATTTATTCATAAGCAGTTTTTTTACCATCATCTATGACTGAAAAATTTCGTCAGCAAAGAGCAAAAAAGCATAAGCTAATTCTTAATTTTGGAGCTGTCTGGAAGCATTCTTTCTAGTCACAATTTCTAAAGCTCGATAAAAGATTTAATATTTTCTCATTGTATTTATTCTTCTCTAATTCAAATAACTGTTACCTTTATTTGCATATCTTGGTCTTACATGATATTTTCAACAAGCTAGAATATAAGCACAATGACACTTCATAGATTTAAATGTTAGTGTGTGCTTATCTTATCAAATCTAGAAAAAAAATATTGAATATGTATATATAATATATATTTATTATAGTTTCAATATTTATATAATATTCAATATAATAAATTCAATATACATTCGATATTTATTCAATAAAAATATTTATTCAATATTCACCAGTTTTTTAGTCTCCTTTTAAGGATTTTAAGAATTAATTTAAGATGGAAAATAATGTGTTGATTAGATTTCTGGACAAAACTTGATTGTTTTACTAAATAACTGAGATATAAATGCCAATGCCAATGAAAGGATATAAAAATCTTTAGAAATTTATATTAACTAGGGTATTTTAGAATAGAGTATGGGAAAAATAAATTATAATCAGCATACACAATATTCTGTTTGTGTAATCAAATTTAAAAAATTATGCAGGAATTCTCCTCAGTGATTCATCATCTGTTTAAATAGTCTATCAAAATAAATGTACTCACTCTTGAGAAAAAGGGACTAACTTTTCATGGTACTACTACACAGGTAAACATAGTTGTGAAGCTTTCCCAAAAGAAAATTACAATTCAATAAAAAATCCAGAGAAAACATAGTCAAAAATATATTTTATTAAATTCTGCTCAGTAAGTTTATTCCAAATATTTTATTCCAAATTTCTAAAATAAGATCCTTACAAGTCTTCTAAAATTCCCAAAAGCCAGACCCACATTGCAGTGTAGGACAATACTTCCATAGTTCAGAAATGGGAGCACTCTGCTGTGTATTAATTAGTACTTCTCTGTTGTGCGTTACTTGAAATTTCTGTATACTGTAGCTGTATAAATTCAGATGAAAGAAAACTTGCCAGCTTCCTCTCACTGCTACCACACTTGAGTAACCTTGAATAATTTAATGGTTTGTTTTGTTACATCCTTCTATTACATCCACTTACACCACTCAACTTGGTGTCATCAGCAAACTTGCTGATGGTGCACTCAATCCCACTATCCACATCACTGATAAAGATGTTGAAGAGCACTGGTCCCAGGATGGACCCCTATGGAATGCTGCTCATCACCTGGACATAGATCCATTGACCAGAACACCTTGTCTGCAATAGTTTAACCAGTTTCTTGTATGCAGACCAGACCCCTCGAAAATCTATATCTTTCTAAATTTGAGTTAGTAATGTGATGCAGACTGAACCAAAGGCCTTACTGAAGTCCAGGTAGGTTACATCAGTTATCATTCCTTTATTCGCTGCTGCTGTCACTCCATCAATAGAAGGCCACCAGACTGGTCAGGCACAATCTACCCTTGGTGAAGCCATTTTGGCTAACATGGATTACCTCCTTATCTTGCACGTGTCTTAGCATAGTTTCCACAAGGATCTGTTCCATGATCATTCCAGGCACAGACATGAGGTTCACTGGCATGTTTCCTAGATTTTCCATCCCTTTCTCCTTTCTTAAAACTGGGAGTAATGTTTCCCTTTTTCCATTCACTTGGGATTTTTCTTGACAGCAATGACTCACCAAAGATGATGGAGGATGGCTTGGCAACCACATCAGCTAGTTCCTTCAGGACCTTGGGATGCTTGTTGTTTGGCCCCATAGACTTGCAGATGTTCAGTCTATTCAGGCAGTCTTGAACTTTCTCTTTGCTTACAGTGGTAGGGATTTTAATTCCCTAACCCCCGCCTAAAGGTGTAAAAGTCTTCATCCTCCTTCTACTCTGTAGCACAATCTGAACTGGTATTCCCACATGTCTGTTTTCAAATCAAACCATGATGCATTCAGCATCACTCTCTTAATCTTTTCAGTCTTTTTAATTGGTGGAGAATTTGAATGCAGTTTAGAAAGCCTCATGATGAAAGGACACAGGTGGGAAGAAAAAACTTTCTTGATTTGATAATAATATAGTATTTTCATAATCAGTGCTGACACCGGCTTTCATGCGCTCTGTTAACACTTAAGAATAGTCATATTTTTCTAGGTGTTTGTGGTCTTAATACTCATACTAGTGTTACCATCTGGGGTTTCTTATGTATTATTCTAAAAAGATAGATTACCTTTTCGGAGAGCTTCTTTAGATAGTCCTTTTTTAAATTGTGAGTTTGCGAGATCATTGTGAATTTATACACTAAAAATTAGGTGGATATCTCACATACTGGAGATTTTGTTCCATACATGTATTTTTACTCCATTTGAGGATAATAAGTATTCAGTTTAATCAGAACTGTTGAAATCACTGGCTCACGGAAGAGGATTCAATTTCATGCTTTTCCTGTTAGTCAAAATTCATTTTGGTGCTAATTGCAATAAAAATATCTTTTCATGACTAGCAGAGTAAACTGCAAATACATTTTTTGTATCAAAGTGGTAGCTTTCTACTCCTTATTCTTACGATAAATGGAAGTACTTAGTATGTTTTTACTGTCATTGTGGACCTTGGATTCTTTCTCTTTGAAAAGTTAGATCAAACATTTACATCTGTCAATGGTTTATGGGGTGGTTCAGCCTCGTTCCGTGATGATTGGTGCGGGGGACCCATGGAGCCACACCCCAGGAAAGGGGAAGGGGGAAAAGGAGAAGGGAGATGGGCCTAAAAACAAAACGGCCACAACAATCTGAGAAGGAAAGCTAATTTACTAAATAAGATATTGGAAAACAAAATAACACAATATAATACAATGTGATTGGAATTGAGGCTAATGAATCAAATAAAATGAACAAGAGTGTCTGATAAACTGAAGATCTTACACTAACGCTGAAGGCGAGATGGCAGCGAGCACCCACTGCTGAGTCGATCCCAAAGGAAAGAGAGCGTCCCGTGACCGCAGACAGTTTTTATCTTTCCCTCTGAGTGGAAATACATAAAGATGCAAAGCATCCCAGAGTCCTCTGGGGAATGTAGTTCTTCTCTTCTGAGACAGGTATACCCGGAACTATCGATGATCCATGGAGTAGAAGCATTAACTCTTTAACTCTTAATGTACTACATGATGTTATGATGTGGAATACCAATACCAAAAATCATAAAACCATGACAACATCACTGAATACACTGACTTCAAAGGTGCATGTTTTTAGTGAAGTACAATTTCTTGAAAAAGAGCAACCTCTGTAGCTGTTTTCTGGCTTCAGTATATTTCCTGCAAATCCAATGACAAATTTAACTGGTTTGTGCTGCAGAATGGTAGACTGATTTCCATTAAAATTTTACGAAGTTGGTAGAAATTTATGTTTTCAAAATGCACAGGTGTGTATATTTTACTTTATTAAGTGTTTCACTTACAGTTAAATATTTGACAATGTGCTTATGAGCACTCCATGAATAGGATAATAACTCAAGATACAAGCTGGAATTATGTGCAGTGAGATCTTTCAGAATGTGAAATGTCTACTTAGCTAGCAAGTTTGAAGGTCCATTTTCATCTGTGAATATTCTGTTTAATATTGTTGAGAAGAGTAATATATATATTTTTTTTTAATTGTGAGGGAAATCACAAGCACACAGAGTATGACTCACAAGGCATTAACCAACCTTGCATGACAGAAAAAAGCAAAGCCTATGCTCTCTAATCGTTACTGGTCCTCCTTCACTCATTTTTGTAGTACACATGCCTTTGTTCAGCAGCACAGTTTGATTAATATAGATTAAAGAAGTGCCTCAAAAAATGAATATCTAGCATTTGTTTTAAAGGATTTGAGTTGACACAGTGTTATGTAAAACCCACTCTTCCTTCTCTTTGATTAGTGGTGGGAGAGCAGCAGGTTTGTTCAGCCCTTACAGCAAATGAATTGTAAGGCTTGTTCTACAAGTAGGTTTGTCAGTGTCTTCACCCCAGGCAGCAGCCCCCTGACTTGCAGATGAGCTCAGGATAAGGGCTGAGGGCACCTGGGGCTGGTGCATGGGTGTGGGAGGCAGCACCTCCCTCTCAATTTCTTAATGGCTTTTAAAGGTTTTGAAAACATGATGTTTACTGCCAGCTTGTAATTTCTGCTCTCGCTGCTAATGCCAGAAATGGATGCAGATATTATTACAACTGGGAGCAGCTAAACCATGATTTCTCTGGGGGCTGGGTAATGCTTTCCATTTCTGACTCCATCGTTTTTTTTTGTTGTTGTTGTTTGGTTTTTGTTGTTGTTGTTGTTGTTTCTTTTTTCTTTTTTTTTTTTTTTAATTCTGTGGTTTTGTGTTAATGACTCTAAATGGAACCTGAGCTCTTCTTCTTATGGAGCAAAACATTTGGAACTGTTTATTTTGTTCCCAGTAAAAAGCTGTGAAATAATTGTGTGCAGGTGTGTTCCTCCAGCCCTAGAAAATGATCATCTTCCCCTGATCAGGATGCTTCACCTTTTCTTCAGGGGCTCAGGCTTATATAAGTGAGCTATCAGGGAACTAGAGCCTTATAGGAAGCACAGCATATTATGAGTACTGAGTTTCCTGACACCCATCCACCTTTACTTAGATTTTGGGGGGGGGGGGGGGTTGTTTGTTTTTTGTTTTTGTTTTTCTGTTTCAAATAACCAGCTGCTAAATTTTCTCTATATTTTTTGGAGTAAAATATTTGCACCTGTTGTCATATCTAATGAGTTGTTCCATGGGTCTGCAGCCAGTTATCATAAAGATTTTTTTTCCTCAAATCAGATGATAGTTCTGTGCATATTGCAGAGCAGGTTCAATAGTCTGAATTTATTACAACTCTTAATAGAGTATAATGCTTATAAATAACCTATTAAAATTATTATGCTTTTGATTTGCCGTATTCATGGCAAGATAAAGTTTTAATGAACAGTCACAAACTGCAATTTACAGTTTTGCTAACAAGTCTTACAAATTCGTAATATTTTTGGACTATTAGTGTATGAATTAATTATTTTTTCATATGTATCAGCAATAACAAAACTTCTTCCTATTTACCCTTGATGTATACAGTATGCTAACACACTGAAATAAGGAGAGGGGGATGGAAGAGGAGGATGCAAGACAAGAATGCTGTTTCCATGGCAACAGACACAGTGTTGCTCAGGGCAGAGGTGGCATCTGTCTTAAAGATCATTAAACAAAATGTATGTAGGAAAATGTGAAACAAATTGTGTGTACCTGTGGTCAGTCATCGAGTCCACAGTTAGCCCGAGCACATGCAAAGGGGTACTCCAGTTTCACTTCAGAATTTAAAAGAAAAAAAAAGAAGTCAGGTCAGAGGAAGGGTGTTATAAATGAGTGAATTCCAGTAATCTCTAGTGCCATAGCAAAGTTGGAGGTGGGAAAAATTTTGGAGAGGGGTGACTCTCACTAATGGCATGATGCATGGCTCTGCATGCCACAGCTGTTGATGAAATTTGGGATCATTGACTCTGGAAATGCTGAACAAATTTGGAAGTTTTGCTTGTGCAGACATTCTTCTGGAGCTAAGATGTCTGCTTGAATTTTCTGCAATGTAAGGGCGACCTGAGATTGCGCAGGAAGAAAACTTGGATAGTGTACTTGCATAATTTTGGATCTATATCCTGTTCTGAATTGTATCAATTACTGTTATATTATGTAGCTCTACCAAACTCCTTTGAAACTTTGACCTGACTCTGCTCTTTCATTCACTGGAATGAAATCCATGTTTAACTTTGTATAAATTAAAATGAACATGGTTAGTTTCCTTTGACACTGTATTTTAGAAAAAAAAAAAAAACATCTTCAGTTGTCTGGATACTGAGTGCTTTTTCAGTAAAACTTGAAGTGTGTATTTGCGTTCTCAGTTTTGTCCAGAATAGGGAATAGCAGTGAACATTTTCAAAAACAAAAAACAACAAACAACAATAACAACAAAAACTGTATGACAGAGGTGATCTGTGTAGGTACTGTGTCCATTGCAGCGAAAATAATCAGTATCTGTACAGACTTATATCTACTTGAGAGTACTTTACTGTCAGTAGTGAGTCTGCCTCAGCCTTACATAATTTTTCTTTTCAGCCATGTCTTCCTGATGCTTCGTTTGTGTGCTACTGAGATCAGGAATGTCCCCTCTTTTGGGCAAGTGCAGACATAGTAGATCATGGGTGTCCAACCATTTGGCTTGCCTGGATCTCACTGTGTGAGCAGGAGGTAATTGTCTTGGGCCGCATAAACAAGGTCAACCTGAAAGTAATGCCTCCTATTTATTTCTGTGGAAACTTCAATAGGTGAAAAGGGCACAATAACTCTATTTGGTGAAGCAAATTCTCAACTATAAAACGCTTTTTTTTTTTTCAACAGTCAACAACATTAGCTATGCATATTCACCACTGGTGATCAAGAATCTGCATGCTGTGCTCCTAACATTTTGCGCTGATAGAGGTGACCTGCTGTTACTGTCACCACTGCTGAAATGCACCATCGACCGCCTCACTGTGCTCACATCCACTGTTTGGTCTCCAGAAACATACCCAAGCATTAATGAATGTCAGTGGGTGCCATTTTTTTCCACATGGAGGATACACCTTTGCTTCCTCGTGCTTCCATGTCAGATGCCACTTTGCCAGACCCCTCTGCATCTGTGACACACCAGCAACAGTTAGTGGAGTGTTGGGGGGAAGATTCAGCCTCTACTGCCATACCACCAACCTCTGCCTCTGTCACAGGCCAGTGTGATAAAACAGGATTCTTTTTGGTACTCTAAATGTTGGTACATAAAAGAGAAAAATTCTTCATGGCTCTTCAGAGCATTCGTTTTGATTTAATAGACACTTTCATTTATTTATTTATTTATTTATTTATTTATTTTAAGTTTATTTTGAAGTGCCAGATATTACCAACATGCTTTTCTTAGGTAGCTATATACTTCATACAGACAAAGAAAAAAAATGAAAGTGTTTTGCCTTAGCTATTCAGTCTTAATGCACAGAAACAAGAACGGTACCCAGATTTCTGGGATTTCAGTCATAGGAAAGTCACTATGTAGAGGAGAACATGGGTATTTAATTATTCTCAAAACAAAGGTTCAAATTAAGTATTCAGGAATCAGAAATTTTTATAATAGGTATTTTCTCATCCAGATACTTTTATTTTTGCTTGATTCTTATCTTTTCCCATTCTAATGATATTATTTTGTATGTTATATTTAAGTGTTTGCATATTTCACAACGAAGAAGAATAAAAATAATTAGCTTACTGTAGACCAGATAATCTCTAGAGATTTTATTTTTGATGGTTTTCTACTCAGAAATCAATTTACCAATTATGTTTTAGAACACTAACTGATCGTCTTCTTGATGCAGAGAAAGAAACATCTCGCTGATTGAATTCAGTATTTCTAGATATAAATGTGCATCTGTTTATATTCAATGTGCTGTATAAAGATGCAACATTAATCAATCATTATCTCAACCTACAGATCAAATATACTATTAAAACTTTTCTTATATAAGTGTAAGCAATGCATTGAGATACTTATCATAGAAAAAATGTAATGTTCTTAGAAAATACAATATTAAAATATTTGTAACTGTATTTTACTAGTAATTATCATTACTCTAAGATACCAGTTGTGATAATCTTGAATGTTAGAATTGAATTAACTAGGTAGAGTTACAACTGAAAATTTATAATTACTGCTAATCACTTCCTATTCTACTGAAGTTTCCTCTAAATAAATTTAGACTATATACAGCTGTGTGAATTCTGGATTCTATGAAATAAAGGAAATGCATCTTAGCAGAAAATTTACTTATATTGCTGTTGAGAATGAATTTGACATATTATAAACTCATGACATATAGAATTTTAAGTCTCTACCTACAAGACTTAAAAAATTCATAGCAAATTAAAAAAAAAAAAAACATGGTAAGCCCCTAGAACTGAGGATCTTTTCTGCTTCTACTGTATCACAAAAAGGTATAGCAAGCGATGCTGTAGTTATGTAGTTAAGTTCTGAATGTTCATCAGGTTTTATGAATGGAGTTCCACAATACAGTACCCTACCCTACAAATTGCAAATATTTCTATAGTGACTAACAGCTTGAATTCAGGATTAGCATAAAGAAAATTGACTAACCAGATATAGCAGTATTCTGATTACAGAGCTAATATGTTAACCACATACCATGGCCTAAGATTTGGAAGTATCTGCCTGTGCAAACTGATGTCGAGTAAGCAGCTATATTGTCTCTTGTGAGGAAATTCTAGATTATCAGATGTTAGGATTAAGTCTCTTGTGCTAGGTAGAATGCATTATATCCTTGTTGGTTCAGTTGCAGTTTATGGGAGGAGTGAAAATAGTTCTTCTGTTCATGTCTGTTACTTCTAGATGAGTACTTCCAGAATTGCACGCTGTTGCTTGTCTCTTCTTAGGTGTGTTCTGTAGATGTACTGTCTCATCCATTATGAGCAATGTAGTAGAAGACAGATACTCATACTAAACTTCCTTATCATCTCTCTATAAATATTGCTGAGTAGAAGTATGTAGAATATTATCAATAAATAAACCATAATAAGAAAAGATTGTCTCCATGGGAGGAAACAATACCTAGTGTTATCTGATCAGCTGTAACTTTCTACGCATACTGTTTGCCTTTACTCATTGTAAAGCAGTTTGCATTATCTCTATAATCTTTTACTCATGTCATCAGCCATTTTTTTTGTATCTTCTGTCACTAATGCAGCATTTTCATTGTCAAAGGAACTCTTGAAATCCATCATATACAGTGCTTCGCTTCTTTTCCTTTGAAGTAAAATCCTATCCAACTACAAAGTAGATCAGAAATGTAATACTGGTCATATCTTATTGCTTGAATACTCAGATGGTTTGGTACAAAGTATAAGTTAATCTTGAGAGCTAATAGATCAGTCAGCCAGCTACCTCTAATTTTTTCCCAGATATATATTAAAAAAAAAAAAAAAGTTTTAAAGCTATTGTAATTATCAAGCTATCTCTTTAAACATTAGGGAGACCATGAGGAAAGGAAATTCAGTGGTAAAGAAAAGAGATCAGCAGTGGGTAGAAGGCAATTCAGTGTTATAGCATCTCTGAGAACCTTTAATAAATATATCTTCATTTTTGTTACAGATTATGTTACTTAGAAACTTACATAAAGCTCAGATGGGAGCATGTGAAGGTGTTCCTGTAGGTAGGGATCAGAAACATATCTGTAGATACATTCAGGAGGTGAAAACTCATCTTTATCTTACCTGGGAGTCACAGGATGCAGTTTTGTGATACCCAGAGCCCTGATCTCTTTGGCAGTGGAGCTGTTGCAGGAAATAGTATAAATAGGTGCATCTAGAATTGAACGTCTTGGTCACTCTGCATGGTAATATGGTTCCTGCTGGAGACGCATTGCCAGCAAAGCAAACTGCTGCTGCACATAAGGCCAGAAACTTCTTTCTCCTGTTCTCCAGGTTATACTACTCTGAAGAGAGGGCCAGAACCTCTTGGAAGTATGATTGCTCCTCAAGAAGGAAATCTTAAACGCGTAGGTCTAGGCTATCCCTCCATGCTTCAAGATGAGCCGGCAGGGAATAACACCAGTGTGGATGAACAAGAAGCTTTTCCTGAAGCTTCAGAAAAAAAGGAGAATTCTGTTACTGTGGAGGAAGGGACAGGCAACTTGCAGAATGAACAAAGAAGTTTTTAGAATGTCCAGAAGGAAAATTAGAAAGGCAGAAGTCCAGCTTGAACTCTACTTGTCCGTTGGGGTAAAAGAGAACAAAAAACATATTTACAAATATATTAACAGTAAGGGGGCTAAGGAGAATTCATTCTTTACAGGATGTAGTGGGGGAATGTGACCACTGAGAATGACAAAAAGGCTGAGGTTCTCAATGTGTTCTATACATCTGTATTTAAAAGTCAGACAAGTTATCCTTGGGATACTTTACCCCCTGGCCTGAAAGTCAGAGATGGGGGGCAGAATAAACCCAACATGATTCAGCTGGAAGTTAGAGACCTACTGTTCCATTTGGTCTGCTTGAAGTCCGTGGATCCAGATGAGATCCAGGTGCAAAGGGAGCTGGTGGAGCTGATAGCCAAGCTGCTTTCCATCATCTATCAGTGCTCCTGGTAAACCAGAGAGGTCCCAGAGGATTGAAGGTTTGCCAATTTGACTCCCTTCTAAAAGAAGGATTGTAAGGAGGCTCCAGGGAGCTACAGGCCTGCCAGCCTGACTTTCGTGCCAGAAGAGGTTATGGAGCACATCATCATTAGGGAGATCACAAGGCATGTATGGGACAATCGGGGGATCAGGCCTAGCCAGCATGGGTTCATGAAAGGTAAGTCCTGCTCAACCAACCTGATCTCCTTCTATGACTGAGTGACCCATCTGGTAGATGAGGGAGAGGCTGTTGACAAAGTCTACCTAGTCTTTAGCAAAATATTTGACACTGTCTCACACAGTATTCTCCTGGAGAAGCTGGCAGCCTGTGTCTTGGACACATACACTCTTTGTTGGGTAAAGAATTGCCTGGATGGTTGGTCCCAGATAATGGTGGTTAATGGAATTAAATCCAGCTGGTGTCCGGTCATGAGTGGTGTTCCCCAGGTGTCAGTATTGTGGCCTGTCCTGTTCAATATCCCAGTATCTCTATGCTGGGGGATAAATGCCCCCTCAGTGTGTTTGCAGATGGCACCAAGTTGGCAGGAAGTGTCATTCTGCCTTGGGGTAGGAAAGCCCTTCAGAGGGATCTGGACAGGCTGGGTTGCTGAGTTGAGGCCAATGGGATGAAGCTCAAGAAGACCAAGTGCTGGATTCTGCACTTTGGCCGAAACAATTCCATGCAGCGCTACAGGCTTGGAGCAGAGTGGCTTGAAGGCTGTGTAGAGGAAACTGTCCTGGGGATATTGTTCAGTGCTTAGCTGAACATGAGTCAGCAGTGCGCTCAGGTGGCCAAGAAGGTCAGTGGCATCCTGGCTTATGTCAGAAAAAACGTTGCCAACAGGAGCAGGGAAGTATTCATCACCCTGTACACACATGTACAGGTGAGGTTGCATCTTGAGCACTGTGTTCAGTTTTGGCATTCTCACCACAAGAAGACATGGAGGCCTTGGAACATGTTCAGAGAAGGGCAATGAAACTGGTGAGGTGTCTGGAGTACAAACCTTACGAGGAGTGGGTAAAGGAACTGAGATTGTTGTGTCTAGAGAAGAGGAAACTGACAGGAGATCTCATAGCTGTCTACAGCAACCTGAATGGAGGCTGTGGTGAGGTGAGGTGAGGGTTGGCCTCTTCTTCCATATAGCTAAGGATAGGACTAGAGGGAATGGCCTCAAATTGCACCAGAGGAGAATCAGGTTTGCTGTTAGGAAAAAATTCTTCAAAAGAGTGGATGTCCACTGGAAGGGGCTGCCCAGGGAGATGGTGGAGTCACTGATCCTCGAGGATTTCAGGAAACATTTAGATGTTGTAGTGTGGGTTTTATGGAAATATTGGAGATAGGTGGCCAGTTGGACTTGATGATCTTTTCCAGTGTTGGCAATTCTGTGATTCTGTGGTTCTGTCTATGGCTCATTGTCTCTTGATGAGAAAACTGCCTGATATCTCTCCTTTCTTGGTCAATTTAAGTACAAGATCTTTGTTTATTTTTCAGCATGCTACTTGCTTTCAATAACCACTGAAGTAAGTATTTGTATTGAGGGGCTCAGTGACACTCACATATTCTTTTTCCCCATATTCTTCCTGTAAACAATAACCTCTCTCAGAAAGAAGGGTCACCTTGCTGGGTGATCTGGGTGGGCAGAGGAAATGACCAGCTGAGCAATACAAAAAGTTACAATCATTAGCTAAGTGTGTGCATCTGTAAGTCCAAAATGTTTAAGTATCATTCCCACATGGACAGCTATGAATGCAATTAATTTAAGCAAAAATAAGGAAAGAAAAATATGTGAAAGAAAGTGTGGACGAGGAAGAAAGAGCAAAGAAAACAGTTCTAGGTGGTGGGAATATCATGGGAGAGAGCAGTGAGCATTTTTTTCTCAAGATAAGAGAAAATAAAACATTTGACTGTGAATGTCTTCTGCATTATCAGTTCCTCTAGCTGTCAGTCCTGTATTGTCCCAGACTTAGAGCAGAGGCAAGGTCTGTTGCATACCTTCGGACTCTGGGACTCATTATTTACAGAGTAGGCACCTTTGATCTCTTTCTCTTAGGAAAAAAAAAAAAAAAGAAAAGAAAGAAGAAAGGAGTAGGAGAACTTTCGCTCTTTGTGTGGCAGCAGTGCCATACAGCAATCAGAGATTTCAAATATTCATTATGCAAGTATTTTTATTCTGTAATCTTGTGAGAAGGAAATTATGCTTCTTCATTTGGCATTAGAGTCTTCTACAAAAAAGACAGACGATTGACTGTGTTTAGTGGGAGGAAATTGAAATTGCTCCAGATTTCTTCTTGTCCTTACAATTCTTCCTCCAGCTGTGGCTTTAATTAGGAGCTCTGTCACAACACCATCAGAAGTCTATCCATCAGTGCCAAGCTTCTAACATTGCAAACGGGTAGTGGACTTGTATCTAAAGAAAATTGATTTATAAAGTTAGAACTTCCTTTAAAGTTGTGCATAATTTGAACTTTGTGAAGATGTTCACTGTGATATCTAATGTTCTCTACTCCTTAGAAATTGTTTACTGCCTTTACTGAATTGCAAAACTGTTTAATAACATGATTTATAATGACACAGGATATGTTTAAAAGTACGTATGTGTTTAGAGCGTGCAGTTGTAGGTTAATTTCTTAGTTTGGAGACAATTGCTCACAGAGCTTCTGGGCTGCACATATGCACACAAAAGTGATAGCAATAAAGAAGCGGTTAGTTTTAAACACAGGAAACAATATTTAGTTCTGTTTTGGGAGTGGAGTGAAGCCTACAATTTATGAATCAGTGCATGATGGCACATCAAAGTAAGAGGAATAAACAATGCTCTGGCTTTCTCATTTTTATTCTTCTTCTAGAAAACTATAGTCTTATAACTATAGAGTTGGAATCAAGGATGATAAAATAATTCAGCTTGCAAGAGTTCTCTGGAAGCTGTCCTGTCTAGTCCCCTGATGAAAGGAGGACTAACATCAGTTTGACCAAGGTGTCTACAACCTTTGCCAGTGAAGCACTAAGTATGTCCAAGAGTGGAGATTCTCCAACAGCTTTGGGCATCTTGTTCCCATTCTTAGTCATTATCATTGTGAAGACTTTCTGAAAATGTTTTTTTGTCCATTCTCAATGAATATTTGAAAAGAGCCTGACTGTACCTCCCTACATCCTCCCTGCAATTAGTTGAATACAGTAATTATCTTTCCCCTTATCCTACCTTTTTATACACTATTCAAACTCAGTTCCTTTCAGTCTCTGTAGTCTGTGCTCCACATCCTCAATAGTCACAGAGTCAGCCCTCCACTGGACTCTCACCACTTGGCAAGCATTAGCGGAAAAGCCACATGTCTCCTCCATGCGTGATTTGAAGTGCCTGAGATATACTAGTATGATTGCCAAGCTACCATACTGAGAAGTGGGTAGACCCACTGAGAAAGAGAATATGTTAACTTGGGCTTGATTCTGCCTAATAAAGTTACACAGCATGGATTTGCAGCTTCTTTCTGATACTGGGGCAGCTAGAAGTGACATGAAACAACAACCAGGAGTGTTTGAATTGTTGCTACTGTGGGGGAAGATTGAATGTCCATGAGCTGTAGTTCTACCTACTTCTTGTCAGAAACTGGTAGCCTTTGGAAGTTCAGCTATTTAAAATCACAAATGTTCTAGCTTTATACATAACAGAAATTACCTCTTTACCTCTTTAGGGGAATGGGAACATTATTAAAACTAAAGTATTTATCCTAAAATCTATTCTGATTGTATGCGGTATGGCATCCACTTATAATTCTGAACACTGTTTTGCAGCTAAACTATGTGTGAAGGCAGAAAGAGACAGATAATGCTGTTTTAGGCCAGTGTACAGGGATATTTCTTATTTTAATTCTCTGGGCTTGAGGAAAAATCTAAAGCTTTTTAACTGGAAAAGTGAGCTATGCTTTACAATAGTAGTGCATGTATTACTATGTTTCCTTAATATGCTAGAACAGAAAAAGATCTTGAAGATTTTTGCTTACTGCTGAATTTTCTTTTTCCTTAATATAAAAATAGTCCTTATGGAATTTGTCACAGGTGTTTTCTCATTTTTGCTATCCCCTAAGGTCTACAAAATAGCTACCATGAAAGCAAAAGAGGTGTTTAAAAACCTGTTTTAGAAAGAATTATTTAATCTACATATGTAAAACATGAAAATGTCAGTAGTCAGCTTCTCCTGATTATAAAAATTGATAGTGTCCATGTACTGAGGTCTTTAAAAAACAACTCATTTCTTTAGCTGGTTAAGATCTTTTTTCAGTCTGTTTCTGATCAAAACTGTTCTTAATGTTTTCACTCCAACCTTTTTTTTCTTTTCTCCTTAAAAATGACATCCAGAATTGAAGTTGCAACAGCTCTGAGTAAAGTCTGTAACAGGCTCTTTATCAAAATTTTCTGTTAGAGTTCTACTCTTGATTTTCCATTTCTAAATCATTGGGTGACACTTGAATAGTAAAGCCTGTTGTATTTTTAATAGTAGATACCTAAGGTATTTGTAAGAATACACACACAGTTCCCATCACTCACTTTTGCAGGATGAATACGAATGGTGAAATATCAGTACAAAGTACATATTAATCTATTGTCAAGCTATTATAAAAATGAATTTGTACACAAACTGAATTGCTTTCTTCTCAGCTTTTGATGTATCTCTTGTATAGAAGTTTATTTATTTGAGTAGTAGATGCCATGGTTCATGATAGTTATCTGATGGATGGGATTTTAGCAAGGTTTTTTAGAGTGATTTTTTCCTTTGAGTAGGAAGATGGATTTAAGAAACAGAGATTAGATCCTATCCACATTAGTCCAATAAAGTGAAGGCTGCCAAGTAATTTTACTGCTCTGGTATTCTTGAGTTGTGTTTCTGCCATTTCTTAACATCTGGGATTGGTGTGTGCTTTGAGATGTGTCTAGTTAAGTACCAAAATACTAGGAGGAAACAAGCAGCAAATCCTGGGAAGATGTTACATTGCTCAAAAATTATGTGATTTTTTGGTTTAGTTTTTTTTGCTGAGAAAGAGTTCATGAAAAGCTGGCCTGGAAAACAGTGAATACAAAAGCACTGAGAAGTGTTTTACAGTTACAATGACTTTTAACGTGTCAGAATGCATTTGTGTAGCCTTGTATTCCTCCTGAGGCTCTTTATTGTCACTATTAGAATGAGCATTCAGTCATCCATTAGGCATTCTTCATGGTATTACTGCTGAAAGTGTAATATATTCAGCAGTGCTGGAAAATACGGATTTATTATGTGGCTCGAAGTTTACCAACTGTTTTTATGTGTCTTGATGGATGATTTTTTTGCATGTGGGGGGTGTTTAGGCCAGGAACATCCTTATGTGTATAATGAGTATCTATTCTTGAACCATTGAAGAAGATATTTAAAATACTATTTCTTTATTGTCAGCATGGTCTTGGTAAATTGCTCACAAGAAACACTATCCTGTGCATTGGTAGATCGATCCAGCAAAGCAATCTTGTTTCCTCTTACAAGGTTCTTCCTAACATTCACTATATATATATGTATATATATATATTCACAATATATAGTGATTATGATAATCTTATTTTGTTGTCCCAGTTTATGGAATAGACTTTTTGTATAGAATTAAAGAGCAAAGAAATTTTAAACGTTAAAATACCTACAATACTTAAATATTTAGTCTATCTGAAATTTAGTCTATTAGTATATGTCATAGTTGAAATACTTCATATTCCACGGTGGTCTAAGAATTTACATTTTAGTGAAGTATGTTTTCACTATTAGTGAATATGCTGACATTCAATAATATTAAACTAAAACTAATTTTAAACTGAACTGCACAAAGATATGAGGCAGCATTCAATTTTGTAGTTCATAATTATCATTAAATGTGTTTTACATAAGCTGGCAAATAGTGCCTAATAGTCATGTGCCAAATAGTAAGTCTTCCAATTGACATGTTAATGAACAACGTCTGTTAAGAGAGAGCACTCAAGAAAATTTGGAAATAATTTTGGATATCAGAGAAATAAAAAAATCTTTTTTGTATTTTTTTGTTACGAGTTTCATGAGTTTCATGATCAGTGGCATGGGAAATTTAGCATTTATACCTTTATCAAGTGATAATACCTGTTTTCTTAGTACACCTTCTAATTCTTGTATGTGCTAATGTCATAAGTTGTGAAATTTGAATTTCCATGTTCTAATAATTTATTTCGTAATTTTCTATTTTCTAGGTAAGTAACCTCTGTAATTCTTCATTAAACTGACAGAAAATGTACCATTCCTCTCCACCTTCTTGAAGGGCAGCAAAAGAGGTAAAAATGAGAAAAAAAAATGAAAGCCATTTGCTAAGAATTCTGTTTGTTTTATTTTGTTGTCTACTTTTGGAGGAATACAGCCTTTGCAGGGGACTAGTTTTTGTAAAATTGGTGAGAGGAGAGAAACTGACTATGACAAATGGTCATGAAACACACTACACTTGCCGACTGTCCAGGTGGATAGCAGGCAACAGCAACTCATCCCCATGGTCAAGAATCATGTCATTAATGTAAAGGTAATCTGTTTCCTCAGAGGTTAAATTTGTCTGAGAGATATGATGGCAGAAATCTCTACTTAACAGCAGTGACATCAAAGATGGACAAAATTTTCCTCCTGGAGAAACAGTTACTTAAGGTATCTGGAAGCAGTGGTGATCTCATTCTTAATTACAATTTGATCTTGCTTCCTTGATTAGAAACAATACAGGAATGAAAGTAAATAGTGGGAGGGGTAGCAAAATGCAACTGGCTATGGTTCTCTGCAGTTCTTCACACAGCTATTAGATGAAACAACATCAGATAAAACAGATGGCCTTCTGAGCTTCTTCAAAGTGAAGCTGTAGAATGCTCAGTTTAAGTTCTTTATGACATTAATGATAGTTTCCATTGCACTCTTAGTCACAAGAATTCAGGGCGCACCTTTAGTTGACTAGGACAGATTGCTGATAGCTCAAAGGCTAAAGAAATAAAAGAAGAGATGAAGGAGGAAAATGACACAAATGAAGGTTTTGCAGAAGGAATGAGAATTGCACAGAGATGGTTTCCCAAGTGTTACTGAGGAAGTGGTGGTATCACATGGTGAGGTTCTTTGAGGTGATTTCAGGACTCTGCAAATGTGAGCTTTGATGATGCAGACAACTGTGGGTGTTCTGGCCACAGTGATGATAAAAGGCCTAGAGCACCTTGTGAGGAAAGGCTGAGTAACCTGTGTCTGTTCAACTTGAGAAAAATAAGACTGAGAGGGGATCTAATAAATGTTTATAAATATCTAAAGGGAGATGGGAGGCAAATGGATGCAGCCAGGCTCTTCTCAGTGATGTGTTATTATAGAACAAGGAGTAATGGCCTAAAACTTGGACATAGGAAGTTCTGTACTAACATGCGGAAAAACTTCTTTACCAGAGCACTGGAATGAGTTGCTCAGAGAGGTTGTGGAGTCTTCTTCTATGAAGAAAATCAAGACCCAGCTGGACACCTATCTGTGCAATCTATTGTAGGGTACCTGCTTTAGCAGGGGTGTTGTACTTAATGCTTTCTTAAGGTCCCTTCCAACCCCTGCAATTCTGTTATTCTGAGATTCTGGATGTGATAGTAAAGGCTACCATGTTGGCAGTGATGTCTCTCTTCCATCTACCTGTACTTTCCACTACATGTGTCAAACTGTAGATCCTCTAAGGGTGGTACTTGTTGAGGTACTTGTATAGACAAGTATTTTTGCAGTACCCATGATCTTTGACTTAGTAGCCACTAAAATTGCTACAGAACCCAATTGAACCTATAATCGTTATCATTAATCCTGGATAAATCCTGGCCATACTGCACTCTGCCTACATTAAATTTCTGTGTGCTTGGATGCGTTGGCATATAGAGGCACAGGGACATACATGTATCTAAAACAATGATAAAAATAATAAATAAAATACTTCTGAGCTAAGTAGGAATTGGAAAAATGGAAATTAAAATAGTTGTATAGAAAAGATTTTGTCTGAAGGAAAATTAGAAGGCTAAAAAAGAGACTACTCAGTATTTTCTGAAATTATGGGAAGGATAGATAAGAAGTACTGTTTTACCTAAAAATAAAAGAACAGGACAACACTCAGCTGTCACACTCATTCTAAAGAACTGCTTATCAATAACTTAGAAACTCCAGATACAGAATATTCCTGTAAGTAACTATATTTTTCTGAAAATTACCCGATGTGGTTCCCAAACCACTCTCTATGTTTGAAAAGTAGTGGCAATCAGGTGAAGTCCCCGGTGACTGGAAAGAAGGTAACATCATTCTTCAAAAGAGTAAAAAGGATGACCCCTGGAACTGTTGACTTAACAGTCTCTCCTCTGTGCTGGGGAAGATCATAGAACAGATCCTCCTGGAAGCTATGCTGAGGCACATGGAGGGCAGGGAGGGGATAGCGTGACTTCACCAAGGGCAAATCCTGCTTGACCAACCTAGTAGCCTTTTATGATGGCATCATGGCATCAATGGACAAGGGAAGAGTCATGTCGTCTATCTCAACTTCAGTAAGGCCTTTTACATGGTACTCCACAACATCCTTCTCTCCAAATTGGACAGATATGGGTTTGATGGGTGGACTGTTCAATGAACAAAGAACTGGCTGCAGGATCAAGTCCAGAGAGTGGTGATCAATGGCTCAATGTCTGGATGGATATTGGTGATATGTTTTGCCCCCCAAGGGGTCAGTGCTGGGGCTGATACTCTTTAATATCTTCATCAGTGACATCAAAAGTCAGGTCAAATGTACTCTCAGCAAGTTTGCTGATGACACCAAACTGTGGGATGCAGTCAACACCCCAGACTGACTAGATGCCATTCAGAGGAAGCAAGACAGGCTTAAGCAGTGAGTCCAGGTGAGCCTCATGACAACAAATCCCAGTGCAAGGTCTTGCACATGGCTCAAGGCAGCCCCAGTTACCAATACAAACTGAGGGATGAAAGGATTGAGCACAGCCCTGCTGAAAAAGACCTGAATGCACTGATAGATGGCAAGCTGGACATGAACCAGCAATGTACCTTTGCAGACCAGAAAGCCAACCATATCCTTGGCTGTTTCAAAAGAAGTGTGGCCAGCAGCTTGAAGGAGGTGATACTGCCCATCTGCTCTGCACTGGTGAGACCTCATCTGGAGTACTGTGTCCAGATGTGGAGTCCTTAGTACAGGAGAGACAGAACAGGAGGCAAGTTGGAGTGCATCCAGAAAAGGGCCACAAAAATGATCCATGGAATGGAATGCCTCTCCTATGAGGACAGACTGAGAGAACAGCTGGGCTGTTCAGCCTGGAGAAGAGAAGGCTGTGAGGTGACCTGATAGCAGCCTTTCAGCATCTAAAGGGGAGCTACAAGAAAGAATTATAATTAGATAGTAGAATTAGATTAGGTATAAGAAAGAATGGTTTACAGTGGGACACACTGCCCAGCAATGTGGTTGAGGCCCTATCCCTACCGACTTTCAAGATGAGGCTGCATAAGGCCCTGGGCAGCCTGATCTAGCTGTGTATGTCACTGTTCATTGCAGGGGAGTTGGACTAGATGACCTTCAGAGCTCCCTTCCAATTCTAAGGATTTCATGCTTCTATGATTTTTAATGCAAGCTTCTTTTTGTCTGTAATGCAGTTAAATTTATTCATGTATTTAAGTGATTCCATAAATCAGTAAGATGATTAAGGAAATTTGAAAGAACAACAATAAGAGCAAATATAGCACAGAAATATGCTCTTTGTTTCCAAATTTATTGTATTATTGTTCCTATGACAGTTTAGTTTTTTATTTATATATTACTCTATCTTGACGTCAACTTATTTTGAGAATATTAGGAGGGCTACTAATGGATAATGTTATAACGAGGACATAAATTTAAAGGTTTTTTTTTTTTTTTTAATAAATATCATAATTTGGATATGCATCAGAAATAACAAACTCCGTGCAAACAAGACATCGTTTTCTACGGAGTACTGTACTAAATGAACCTGCAGAGGGCAATATGGTGTTTTTGGCTCTAATAGAGAAATGGCAAAGCTCATTAAGTGATCATCTGAAGTAGTTTAAAAGTTCATTTAAAATAGCTACTGTTACTATATTTTGTAATTCATCTTTCACTTTGCTACTGAATGGAAACTATCTTGCTCAGTGATTTAAGGATATGTTTTTGCTCTGTATTTCTAGAAAAAAGGAAAAAAAAAACATTTTAGTAACAACTTCAGTCTTATAAATATTTTGATACATTGATAAATATATTGTCCCATAGTATTTTTCTTTGAAATAAGACATTGCATCTAAGGGGAGAGTATTAACAAAGGGGAAACAGAAACAAACACAAAACAAAACAACTAACAACCAATTTCCCCCATATTTAAACTCCTAGCCTCATCCACTTGACACCCACCTTTTAGATATCTCCTCAGTCTTATGTTCTTTAGGCTGAACGGCTCTGGATCTCTCAGCCTTTCTTCATATGGGAGATGCTCCAGGCCTTTCATCATCTTTGAGGCTCTCTGCTGGATTCTCTCTAGAAGTTTGCGTTCGGTCTTGAACTGAGGAGAACAGAACTATTACTGTATGCCAAATGTGGCCTCACCAGGACAGAGTAGAGGGGGACATCACTTCCCTCAGCCTACTGGCCAAGCTCTTTTAATGCACCCCAGGATACCATAATTGTCCTTCTTTGACACAAGGGCACACTACTGGCTCTGTTGTTCACCAGGACACCTGGGTCTTTCCTCACAGAGCTCATATCCAGCAGGTCTTTCCCTAACCTGTACCAGTGCATGCAGTTATTTCTCTCCAGGTGTAGGACTCTATACTTGCTCTTGTTGAGCTTCATAGGGTTTCTCTCCATTTAACTCTCCAGTCTGTCCAGGTCTCACTGAATGGCTGCACAGTCTTCTGATATATCAACCACTCCTTGCAGCTTTGGACCATCAGCAAAGTTGCCAAGGTGCACTCTATGTGTGGGTCCCTAATGAAGATGTTAAAAAAGACTGGACACAGTGGGCCCTGGAGAACACTGCTGGCTGTAGGCCTTCAAAGAGAAACTGTGCTGCTGATCACAGCCCACATAGGTCTACCAGTCAGCTACTTCTCTGTCCACCTCACTGTCCTCTCATCTAATCCCAAGCTTCCTACGCTTACTTGCAAGGATGTTATGGAAAACAGAGTCAAACAGACTGTTACAGGAATTAAAGCAGGTTAACTGACTTAGATGTTGTGATTTGCTTACAAAGATCTAGAGGGAAATTACAAAAGAGGGATTTTCTATTTAATATTGATTTTGTTACTGGTTTAAAGGTAGCAATCCTTTCAAAGGTTATTGTCTATGAAATAAGTGATAAGAGGACAGTATTTTCTTTCTTTACCACAAATATTTGTCTGTTCATGTGTTCTCCACTGCCTGTATCAAATCTTTGATGTTGCTGTATGCCATTCATAAAAATATTCCCAAATGAGATCAGAAGTATACTCTGCTTCTAGTCTCTTCCCCAGATTGGATGGTGTTACATCTGGAACCTGGCGCAAACATCTTCAGTCCAGAATACCAGTCTACACTCTGTCACCAGCATATGCAGGAAACTTTTGGCTTTGCTGGATAACCATGGACTTCCTTATTCGTGCCATCTGTTCTGTTTCTCATCCTTTGTGTCCTCTTTTTTTTTTTTTTGGCATGACTCTATTCCCCATCTTCTCTCATCTTCCTCATCTTCTGACTATTTGGGCATATGCTATGTTCTGTGCTCCCCATACAGGTGAAGTACAAGGCTAGCAAAGTGGAGAAATATAATTCTTAGTAAAGTTCTTTTTAAGGAAGTGAAAGACAAACCTACCTTGGGTAACCTGTTTATTACTGTAAAGTAGCTGGACTTTTTTCCTAAACAGTGAAGTTGTTGTTTTGATGGATGCTTCTGTGAAATGTTTGTTTCTGGACCACTGAGTGGCAGAATGTGGCAGCAGCAGTAACTCTTTGGTTTTTAGTTCATTCCTGATTTAGAAATTTATTCTTAAACAGACTGTATAGTGTTCATCTTGAAAATGATATTCAAAGCAGTACCTGCTTTTATAGTAGAGTCTTCCAAAGAAGAAATTTTTTTTCTGTCTCCCAAAGTTTCATTCTTCTAAAAAGTGAAAAACCATACTTTTAGATTTTTTTTTTATGTAGTTGTACAGCACTACATTTTGTCATGGTACTGTCCTATGAAATTTATCCCTTGCTGCTTCTCCATCCTAGCCTTTTTTGTTTCAAGAATTTGGCACTAAGATGGAACTACTTTGCCAGGTGTAAGCCATGGCTTACATGGTCTTTTTAGTTGTGAGGATTTTCATCAGAAAATTTCTGTGTGACCGTGTGTGCGTGCATACATTATATGTAATTATTATGTATACGTAAAATAGCAGATGTACAAGACAACCATACAGTACAAACCAGAATGCTGTAGATTGCTTTAAGATAACGACTCAGTAGTCCCGGTTAGCTTTGTACATTCTAAAGCAGAATAAGTGGCCATTACATTATCATCTTCCTCTTCACTTCGACAAGTCTCACTTATTTTTTTGTTGTTAGTTACTTATTGAGTTAACGTTTGTGTAATACTTATAAGAACTTGCATAGATACTTATAACTATTCAATGAACCTTGTCCAGGCAATATAAACTGAAGTTTGATAAACTGAAAGAGTTTCTGATTCCATGGCCACCACAAAATCTTTAACTTCTTCAATCTAGGAAGTTGATCTTTGCTATTAGAAGCAAATTTTTCGTATGAAAATACAGTCTGGCATTGTACAAACTTGTTAGTAATAAACTCAAGTTTATTAACACTGAAGGAAAGTGTGGAATATCCACCCATAACTACATAGCTTGAAGTAAAGATTGGATGCCTTTTTGGAATGTCAGGATTTTTATTAAAAATTTCATTTCAGTAAGTTGGTAGTATTCGATGGTTACTATGTGCTGTGTGTCGCATCTGAATTAATGGGTATGATAATACATCTGAACTCCTGGGTTGGACTTACCCGCACTGAGTTGCCCAGATTCTGAAACTATATTTGGATGAGGCCAGGTCTTCTGTACTCAGTTTTTGTAACATCAACTTAAATAAGTTTCTAAGTGATTTCCAAATTCTCCATGACCATCTTGAGACCTATCTTGCCTTGGTAACAGAGTGTATCTTTGAATATTCCTTCCATCAAATATGAAGACTTGCTCCATCCACATTCAAGCAAGACTGTCAACTCATCAGTTCAGTAGTTCTCAAAATCTACAGAGAAGCAATATAATGTTCAGCAGTGTCAAACATACAGAGTTAAAAGTATCATATGACCAGTCTAAGTGCAATTACAGTCTGACTGATTATGCTGGCAGTTCTCATTTTCACCATCCAGAGGGGATACAATCTGTCAGTTTTCTATAATGAGATCTACACTGACACTTACAGAAAACAAAAGGGATGTTGACCTTTACAGTTCACCCAAATTCACCTCCAGGAAAAAATTGCCAATCTCTATCTCAAAGCTTGCAGTACTGAAGTATAATTTTTCTAAAATTCCCTTCAGGCTTTTTACCTGCTTCAGATATACCTGAAACGGCATCATATCATCTGATGACCACTCAGAGTTTTAGATTCCAGCCATGGAAAATTTTAAATGTTGGCAACAATCATTTACAGGTCTTTTTACTTTTAAGATCCTGATTAGATTCAACACTGCAGAGTGGAATTTGCACATTCTTAATTAATATAAGCTTCTCAGAGTAGATAGCCTTTATTGATAGTCTTTAAAAAAGCAAGTCAAAGTCATACATTCAACAATTTTGAATGGACTTTTAATTTAAGGTGATAAGAAGGCGAATCCAATTTTTGTGACAATACATCTAAGGCTTTGTGGTGATTTTTACTTATACATTACTGTCAATGATTATGAGTGAATGACCAATTACAATCCAAAATTCAGCACATGCTCATCAAATGTTTCAGTAGTACAAAGTAATATTTGCAAGTTTTTAGCAAGTGTATTGTTTTCCCTAACTCTTTCTCCGCGGCGTACCTTGGGAAGCAGTGACACATTTCAGATAATGAAGTCATTTTTTTGAGAATTATTTCTTGTTATTAGATTGCATTTTTTTTGTCCTATCTTAACAGACTTAAAACTTCTCTGTAAGATACATAGAACAGAAACAGGTTATTTCCACTATGTAGGAAGAGTGGATGACTAACTACTAATTAATACTAAAGGTTTGAAAATGGAAAGAGGATCCTACCCAAGTCTTCTGCAAGAGATGTAAAACCATTCTTTTCTTTCAAAAGAAAACCGTAATAGTATACCTGCCACAATGTCTCTTGCAGCAATTCAGAAACTATGCCTCTGTGTGTGAAAGCAAATTTCAGATGCAAATCACCACATAATTTTGTCTGCAATGACTGAAGTTCATTCCCAGCAGAGCCAAGAAAATGTGAGAATGATGATAAGGGAAAGAATCAAATAGCCCATTTCAGTTTGACATAATATGGCTGCTACAGCAAAAGGGAAAGTGTTACAGTTATCACAGTTGAAATGTTGAAATGCAGTACTTGTGTGTACTCTGTGGAAAAGAAAAAAAAAAGATTTTGTTTCTTGTATACAGTCTGTGAGGACTGTTTACACTAACTGAATATTTTCACTGTCTTTCAGTTTCCTTAGTCTGCTGCAACACACTTAAAGCCTCAAAACAATTAAACAAAGAAGTGTTGACAGAAAATTTGTGTTGCAAGTTTAGACATTCCAACTTTGGAAAAGGTTAAATTATCCTTACCTTTTATTCTTAAATTTGACCCTGCTTAGATTGACTGATAGCCTTTAGTTATATAACTGCTAATTTTCAGAAAGAAACTTAGACTCATGATCACTGTTTTATATATATATCATATATATATATATATTTCAGCTTCACTGCTCTTGATAGAGATCTTATTTTTTCTTTTCTTTTCTTTTTTTTTTTAAACAACACTCCAAAGTCTACATAACATTGAAGACCCGACTAGGAAAACAAATTCTTAGGTCCTTTGTTTGAATTTCTAAGATACTCAGTGATACGTATGAAGTCTTGGCAAATTTTTGCTGTATTTGCTTTTAAACCTGAAGAGAGTAAATGGTGGCATTGTTTCCACTGTCAGATGAAGAAGTGGATACAAGAAGATCAATAGCATTAATTACTTTGGAAGATGAATTTTCAATTTTGTGGTTTTGTAACATCTTTTTGCTCAAAACACTCATCAGCTTCACTTACTCATTCAAATGCTCAGCATTTCTACAAATGGGGAAAGAAGGTTGCAACTCACCTGAATAAAGACAAATGCCTCTTTTGTAGACGTTATATTTGGGAATGTGGAATTAGGCTCTCCTAATGGCAAGCCATTGATATTCTTATGGAATAACTCATTCTAAAAGATCAAATTCTTGCCCTAGAAGAAAAAAAAATATTTACTTTTACTGTTCTTTGTCATTCAGTTATCAATTTGAATCAATTCATCATTCACCAAGGGCTTGGAAGAGCACCCTAGCCAACATAACAAAAGCAGCAGGAGTGCATGATCAAGAGCAGGTGGGAGGCAGGCATGCTGCTCAGCTTAGGTATCCATACATGTGTTCAACTATATTTGCACTCAGCTCTGAGAGTTTGTTATAACTTAAAGATTACTGTGACTACTGTGAGACATTCAGGGGCTTAAGAATGATCCTAATGAAAACATAAGGAAAAGGTATTTAAGATCTTATTCTTAAAGATATCCTTAAGACTTTAGAGTAGTAGATTATATTAAACTCTGTTGTAAGCAGAATACTCTTGAAATTCCTCACAGCAAAGAAGAATTTATCTTGTTAGTACCCGCATAAGATATGCATCGTAATTATTCTGTATCACTCTTTTTTTAGAATAAAAGTTCCTCCCTTTTTCCTACACGGTATAGGCAAAGTCTCCTTTTCCTTCAGGAAAGGATATCACCCTATCTTTATTTCTAGTAAGTAGATTAAACTGAAGAGATGTCTTCTTTACATTTCTGTCCGGGGTGATTTGTGTGGAGCTTGAGAACCATGTGGACAATTTTTATATTTTCTATTCATTATACTTTTTTAAAAATATATTTATTTTTAAAGGAAGGTCTGAAGACAGGCTATTTAAATCATGTCAGGAAGAAATGGTAAATACTGCTTGACCAATATTACATATTTTCAAATATTATGAAATGTGTCAACTTACACAGAGAAGGGAAGTCTACCGTTTGCAATATTCGTACGGTGATAACAAAGTTTTGATAAAAATGATGTTAAAGAGGACAGTATAATTGTTAGGTTTTTTTTTTTTTTTTTACTTTTGTTAATTTCTTGAGTTATTAATAAAACAACAAATAGAAGTGGGAAATTAAGTAGAAATTATAATCTTCATAAAGTTAAAATTTCTCACAGAAAAATATGTCAGTGGAAACCAGTAATGGAATACCTAGTATTTCTCTTCTACATTGTCAATTTTAGCCCTGATTAATAGTGTGGAAATACACGATACATGTTTGATTTCAGTAAAATAAGAAATGAATCTGTGGAAGGTAATATCCTATAAAAAGATAAATGGATTCAGAATAAGCTATTTTTTAATCTGCACAGAATATACAAATTTAATTCTAAACTACCAAATTGGTAGAGAATTGCTACAGAAATAATTCATATTAACTCTGTCTAACGTTTCTAAAATGTCTTTATTTTGCTTATTCAATAAAAAAACTTTGGTATTGCTACCTTACTATTCTAATTATAGTTGTAGCAGCTGACGTTCAAGGAAGGTGTTCATTTAGAGAGATGAATAAACAGTATTGTCCTGGTGTCTAACTGCAGCAGTATTTCATTAATGTTTTTCATGAGTAACATTATATACAGTGACACTGAGTATCTACGATAGGAGACAGGATTTAATAAGAACTCTTGATTTTTTAATTGCTTACATTTGTCATCTACTCTGTGCCCTTAAGTCATTCTTTTGGCAGAACAATGTGAAATTTTGCAACATTGTTATTGAAATTCAGCCTATAGGACATTTCTGTTTTTATCATTAGAAAGTATGCAACATAAGTGGTAAGGTTTGAGGCCTATGAGTGTTAGAAATTGGATGCTGACCTATATGGATCAGAAGTGGCAATTCTAATGTCTTTATGAAATTTAAAAGAGAGAATAGAAGGTTATGACAGGTCGTTCTGCAGTACTTTATGATATAAAGGGAAAAAGAATCATTAGAGGCTTCAGTATAAAAGAGGGTCCTTAAAGGCAGCAGTAGGAATTTGCAGGTTTCATTAGCTTAAGTATTTATTGATGGAGTTTAAAGAGATAATTGAGCTTATGTTAATAACAGATATGTCTTTGTAGGGCAAAATTAAGGACAGAGTAAGTCAAAACATAACAAAGTCAAGCCACTTGTGTGCCGTTAGTGCCATTAGCTTGTCACGCGCTGCTGGACCTGGAGACTTCTCCAACATTTCTATATTTGATATGTGGATGTGTAATCTAGCTATGATGTAGTTTCTAGCTCTGGATGTTCATGTTCATTGCAGGGAATTTGGACTAGATGACCTTTAAATGTCCCTTCCAGCTCTTAGGTTTCTATGATTCTGTGATTCTGTGTGCCATATTTTTTCTGATCCCTGTGTAACAGAGATTGTCTGATATGTCTGTGCAAACATTCCGGTAGTATGTGTGAGTAAAAAGTTGTTCTTATTCAAAACTTCATTGTACAACCTTTATTTTGGGGATTTTATTTGTTTGTTTTGCCCGACGCAAATATATGCATGTTTCTCTATGCATACTTTCTCAGATCGTTGTCAGGATACATTAAGCACTTAATAAAAATCAATGAATAAATTTTGGAGCAGTTCCTACAATAACCTTTATATGTAGAACACCAGTAAATTTTTGAAGAAATTCAGACTCTAGGTGACAGGAAGGTCACTTAAATTCTCTCAAATAAGGGTAAAAAGAATTCAGATAGCCCTTATACTCCAGGAGTTTTTTGCTTATGAGGTAAATAGTTGACAATATGCAGCACTCAGAGAAAGTAAGATGTTGAGGATTTACTTAAATACATACATCTATCTTTAGAACAACAACACAAGATCTTTATTCAAATATAAATGTGAAAAAGAACTATACACAGACCATATTTTCACTAGAAAAGTTTTCCTGACAAACAATTTTAACATCATCAGACATCACATCAGGATATTTATGAAAAAAATGAATCATGTGTCATAAACAAAGGATCTGGTTAGTAGGTGATTTGACTACATACAGGTCAAGAACATGTTACATCTTGTGTTTAAAACCTACCAATATGACAAGTAAATTGCAAGATGTTTAAGTAACACTTGAATCGTTCGTTATGTCATGAAAACAAGCTACAATTAGACTTTCACTTTTGCCAAGATGTCTAAATTTTTCTAGATGGCAAATTGCAATAAAATTTATAAAATATCAAAATTCCTCTGCAAATAAAAAAACTCAGGTGAATGCGAGAATTCCAGAAAATCCAACCCAGTCTTAGAATACATTTGACGTACCCTGATTCAGTACTCTTCCATTGAAATTTCTGTACTTTGTTGTGATTCAGTTGTAGTCTATTGACCTGCACACGCATTATTAAGCCATTATGCAAAAAAAAAAATTTACTTTTTCTGGCAGCACATTTTACGTAGGTGTTTCAGTTAAATACATGTTTGGTGTGTAGTTTTTAAAAAATATTTGTAATCCAATGAGGAAAAAAAGGTGTCAGGTAGCTGGAAGGTTTCACTGACTGAAAGAAGTGAGATTTCAAAATTAGAATAGTTCCATACTTAAAATTTACCACTGAAAAGGCAGAAATAATCATACTTAATTGGCTCTTTGGAATTGTAGGAAGTCCTTTGCAGCTGGGAGGATACCTCTGTCTGACGTGACCATGTGATGAGAGATCATTTCTCACACATTTCCCTATAAATTATCAGGGGACTGAGAAGGGAAGATTTCTGGGAGGGAGCCCAGAGCCTCCCAGATCTTCCAGCTGAGCGCTGCTGAGGGCTGCCCAGTAAATGCACTGGCTGGGGCACAGGCGTCAGCACCTCAGTGGATATATACCCATGCATCTGGGCTCCTGAAGTCCTGTTCTGAACATTTTGAACTGTTCCTCAGAGATTAATCTTGTCAGTAACAGAGCTATGTGTTTGAACACTCATCAATTAAGTCAATTTTTATATCTAGAACAAATATTTCCAGTTCTGTAGATCCATCCATTATCAAATGGAAAGAGCTTATTCAACCTCATTAACATGGAAAAATCTGTTCTGTTTAAAGAAATATTGCTTTAAAGCTGTCTTTAGTTTTGTTTAATCAGGACATCAGTGGAATTAAGAACAACTTAAAAAGGGCTGCTACAGTGGCAGTTTGTATTAGGGAGAATAAAAGGATAAAGGAGAGTTGACCATCAATCAGCATTTTGCGTGGTTTTGGTACCTGCCACAGGTACTAAGCAAGTAACTTCAGTGCTCAGCAAGGCACTAGGGTGACAGCACGTGCTGCAGCTGTGCTATGGTTGCCTCCTTGGGCACCACTCCCTGCTGTTCCAGCACTGCAAGATCAGTCACTTTGTTTTCTTTTTCATTTCATCTCTTCAGTGAAGCACATAGAATGAAATGTAAACAACCATATCGTCCATTTTCAGCATCTGAACTTTTTTTTAGCAATATCAAGGAGATGCAGCCTCCTTTGCCACCTTTCTGAAGGTATCTCTACTGTCTATTTTTGCTGGTACATCTTGGATACATCTATAGCACCTGATTCTTTTTTCCTTTTCTAACATTCTGCCACCTGTGGAAGGTAAATTCTGTTGTCCTTACTAGGACTAGGCAGAGTATCCATTTTTGGGAGCTTGCCTCTCCAATTTTTTCCCAAGGAGCCTTATCTTTCTTTTTGTCTTGTTTCCTGTTGGGGTTCCACCTTTGCAGCCTCCTTTGATTTAATTCCAGCAATTCAAGAGGATTAATATTAGCCAGGTAGATTTAGATGTGTATTACATATATACAAACCCCCCACAGTTTTTCAAGTTCTCCAAGGTAGGACTTTTTCTGTATTGAATAAAATCTCTTTCGTATTCCTCAAATTCTCAACCAAATACATTTTATAATTTGATGTAATGTGATTTATAAGGTACTACTGAAGCATCACTACTTTTATTTTTGTAGTTGGGTACGCATAGACTAGAGGCTAAAATTGTGATGGATGAGAAGATGCCCTTTCATAAATAAAGGCTACTGTGTGAGTTATTTTGAGGATTTGAACTGAGAAGAACCAAAAGCAGCTTTTCATAACATAGGCAAGCAGTTTATATATTCCTGTTTATCAAAGACTGATTTATTTATTTTTTAGGTTACATGTATTGTTTTTTTTACTTTCCATTAGCAAAGAATGTGCTACTGTGCAGGAAGAAACATATCTCATAATATCAAAGTTCCTATTCACGGGAATATATGATCATCTCTTTACACGGTCAAAGTCCTGAAACAATTTGTGTAGCAAATTCAATCAATCTGAGTTCAGACTATGAATCTGAAAAGTTGTTTGCCCTTTTCAAACATAACAGTGGATATATCTCTCTTCTCCCACAGAGATTTTTTTATACATGTAGAAGTAACTCTCCTAAATTTGGTCTGTCACTGTTTTAGACATTAGCCTTAACCGATGGAGGTGTGCTTATGGTTTATAATCATACACACACAAGACAAAACAGAGAAAAGATTAGTTCCTTAAGGTGGAGGAAAACAGATCCGAGAGACTTTCTGCTTTGTCTGCTTAATCAGTAATTTGGTTGGATGGAAATAAACAGCCAGCTTCCTGCATCCACAAGAGTGGCTGCAGCAGATGAAAAGAGGAGCTTTTTCTTTCAAGCCGAATACATTCTCTTTCCAGTTTTCCCAGGAATGCATCTTTTTGGCTACTAGTCATACGTTGTTTCCATTGGGATAAAATGAGTTTACCATCCAAGTGTGAGCACCTGACTCTGAAGAAAGTGGCTAGATTCCGGAGTGCTTACATTCATGGATCACCGTATGCTATTAATAAGCCAATTGATATTAAACAGCAAAGGAGACGGTATGAGAATTTAATTTTCTTCAGCAAAGCATTTGCATTGTCTACAGCATGTTGTTTTTAAGCCTTCTGTGTCTGTGTATGTTTGTGTGTGTAGAAGAAGGAGGAGAAGGGAGAGACTGAAAAAAAAATCTTGCTTTCTTTATATTTAGTACTGAATTGTGGAAGAGAAGTGTAACGATCAGTACCAGGTAACAACAAGAAATATCTGGCAATATTAAATTAAATAACAATATTAAATTAAATACAAATTTATCTTCTTTTTACACAAAGCTATGAACAATCTAATTGGGATATTTTCCTCTTAGGACAGGACTGTACTTTATATATGTGAAGTAATAAATAGTTTTTTAGGGAAGAAATGTTATTTCCATTTTTTAAGACAAGTAAACTAATCTTACTGTCATCTGTAAATTTCAAGCAAAACTATCTGTAAATTTCAAGCAAAACTATACTTTGAATTTGATTAGTCACAAACTATTCTCAGTCCTATTTGTCAGTTATTATTCATTACATGGAATGTTTAATATATTGTAATCTGAAATGTATTTATCTCATATTTTTAGCAAATTAGTTGAAGGCAAACTTTCTTGCATATTTATTGAACGTGGTAGAATTTCTTTCTATACCATGATATATGGAGCCTGATTATAGCATCCACTAAATATGTTGTGATACATCTGTTGGTCTCCATCTCCAAGGCCATTGTCATGAAGAAGACCCTTTCTTATTAAATAGCTATTGCAGTTTAAATAAATAAATAGCAGTATTAAACTGCTATTGCAGTTCAGAGATTAAGAGTGCACTGTGCAACTGCATATTCTCCTTTCTCTCATGCGTGATCAAACTGAAATCAATTAAAAAAAAAATGTTTAGCTAAAGTTAGTGTTAGGATTTGAAATTTTTCCCGATCTCACAAACATTTGTGGTCCTTTATGCGTCGTTTCACTTTCGTTGGAAAACTCATGCATGCAGAAGTGTGAGGTAGCACTCTATACAACTGGAACTCCTTGCTCTCTGTTCAGAGAGCAGGAGAGGTGCTCAGCTCAGGTTAATGTCAAAGACATAAAATGCTCATTTCACATTTTCTTCAGTTGTACAAGTTTAAGGTAGAACTTATAAAAAAAAGTAGGTAAAGAATTTGTGATCAAAGAATTACTAGCTTCCTGGTGCTGAGTACAATTTAGGAGCTATTGGGAGAACAGATCTCATAATATAAATACTTCAGTCATTGGGAATATTCCTGTGGTGAAAAGTAAGTAAAAGAACTTCAGAACCAGAACTGAAGATTTGCAGTACTTAAGATGATTCTGTCACTAGGAAAACTCCTGCCTCCTAATATGCCAAGTTAGTCTTTTGAGTGGATTTTCAACAAAGCTGATCTTGGCTAGCAGGGGAAAACACAAGAAGTGTAGTTGAAACGGGTTTTGGGGGCAGGGTTTCTTCTTGAGTAGAAGTCATTTATTTTTCCTCTTTAAAGTGTATAATCATAGAATATCCCAAGTTGGAAGGGATCCACAAGGTTCAAAGTCCAACTTCTAGCACTACACAGGACCACCCAAAATCCAAACGCTGTCTGAGAGTGCTGTCCAAATGTTTCTTGAACTCTGGCAGCCATGACCACTGCCCAGGAGAACCTGTTCTATGGCCCTCCTCTGACTCATTTTCATCATTTCTATGGTCATAATCCTCCCACTCAGTGCTGCAGTGTCCCATGGCCAGTCATTGGTGTTAAAGACAGAGGAAAAGAAGGCATTAAATGACTCAGTTTTATCCAGGTCTCTATTTGTGAACATCATAAAATAAGAGACCAGTGTTATCTCTGGTCCTCCATTTATTGTTAACATCTTTACATATAGAAGCTTTTTGTTGTCCTTTAGAGTAGTGGCCAGCTTAAACCCTAATTGACCTTTGGACACACAAATTTTCTCCATGCTATGGTGAACAGAATCTCTGTAGCTCTAATGTTGCCCAGCCTCACTTCCACTTTATTTTTCTGCAGAATATCAGAGGACCTTACTAACTACCACCCTAAGTATCCTGAAATCTGTTGCTGCTGGCAGATTTTCTTCTGATGGGTCCTCACAAAGATTGCACTAAATGTGATACTTAACATGGGAGGCATCTTGCTTGCTGTAAAACAAACACATCAAAATATTAATACTGAATACCCTACAAGTAATCTGAAATGCAGGTCTTTTAAAATTTGGAATCACTGGAAATTCTCATTCTGTTCTGGAATAGGATGAAATCACAAAATTAGCACCCAAAACAAGACTGTTTCTCATACAGTCCTATATCTGAGTACATGTAGTATTTGTTTTTCATCAAAACATCAAACTATTCACCAATTCAGTGTTATCCTTGAGTTTCAGTTGTAATGATACAGTGGTGGAAATTACAACTTGGACTAATATCTTGGTTATATTTTGATATAATAGAATTAAAAGTGATATTATAAAAGTTTGTTATGATGAATCATGCTGAAAAGCATATATTGTTCTAAGAAGTCGTAGACTTGACTGGAAACTAATCAGAGGGAATAATTGGGATACTACATGCATATACACTTTCCTCTTTTCCTTCTATTGGGAAAAAAAAAAAAAAAGGTTTTCAGAAGAAAATTATGTTCAGTATTCAGGGAAAAACTAGGTTGTTTTGGTTTGTTTGGTTGCTTTTAAATACAGTCTGTAGTATGCACTGCTCATTGGCCACTTGTTAGTGCTGGATTTGGCAGTGTAATGAGCACATGGATAGTCTGAGTTTCACATAAAACTTGCTTGTTAAAATCCATCTTGAATGTTTCTTCACCCATGGCACAAGGTGCTGTGTAACTTGGAGCTGGTTACATTTTTATTTTCTTTCTGTTCTCTTACTGATGTGAGCAACCTTAATTTGCGAGCAAGTCCTGCACTGGAACATTTTTAGAATGTTTAGATACTCATATTTTATTCTGTCTGAAATTCTCTCTAAAACCCTTATTTATTTATTTATTTGTTTGTTTGTTTGTTTTGCTTCATGGTCATTTCTAAGGTATGTTTTATGCAGCTGTACTATTTTGGAAATGACAACTTTTGATTCTTCAAAAATGCTTGAACTAAATTCTGCTTTAGTATGTGATGTTTTCAACTCTGAGTATGTGCTATAGCAGCACACTGAAAAAGTGAAAAAGATACTAAACTGACTGTTTAAAAAAAATTCCCATTCTCTTTCCATCCTTGTTCTCCATAATCATGATCTCTGGTTAGCTGGTTGCTTTTTATCTCCTGACCTTTCAGTGTAGAAAAGATGCCTAACCATGCCATAGTTACAACACTGGCTTCTGTAAGTAATACAAGCCTTATTCACACTATCTTGCAATTTCTGTCCCTTTTGTCCTTCCTCTAATTTCTCATCTTTATCTGGGCAAAGTGCCTGAAAGAGTTTGCAAGCATTCTTCCATTTCTATGAAACACACATTCTTTCCTACTGTTAATATCAGGTGAACCCAGCAGCCCCAAGCATCCTCCTTACCTCTCTACACTATAAGCTACTACTGTGTAAGCTAATCAAGCGCTTTATTTCCTTCTTTGTGAGAGGTACTGGCATGGACTTGGAACAGTAACTTTTTAAGTACATATATTGTGTAGACAATTTCCAGCAGAAGAAAACATCTTTTCTGATTCTTTTATAACATCAGTCCTTCCATTTTTCTTCATTCTGGATTTTCTTTTCATGGGGACAAAAATAATGTTATATATCTTCTGTTTATCAATAGACGATGTTCTACGTGTCAGTAAAAACAAATCTTACATTAATTCCTTTCAATATAAAAACTTTTGGTTATTGTGCTGCCAGATAGACCTCACTGAGATTTAAATGACTATTTGCTGCTTTGTAACCTATTTTTTTTTTTTTTTTTGGTACGTCTGAATTGAAGCTTAAGATAACTGTGAAGAAAGAACACTTAGAGCACAGTCTGTTTTCCTAGCTGGCCTTCAGGAAATCACAAATATCACTTTATAGTCAACTCTAATTCCTTCAGATAAATTTTAAAGTGAAAGTCTTATTTTAAAGTTTCTAACACACTGACATAAAAATAAATAAACAAATAAATAAATAAATAATATAATAATAATAATAAACACGGAAGCATTATAGATATACCTCCAAAACAAAACAAAACTAAACTAAGAATACTTTAGCTTTAGTCTCCATGGTTGATATTTGAGAGCCTGGACAGTATTTTTTGGTCACAAAATAAAACGGATAACTCAAGGACCCTCCTCCATCTCGTTTGTTTCTAATACTGAAATAGATGTTTGATGTGCTTGTGAATCAATTCTTCAACCAACCATAATGTTTGTTCTGTGTTATTAATGTACTTTGTAATTTACTGAGGCAGATATATCTTCTGGTATTTCTAAATTCTAGCTGGTTTAATGTATTGTTTTTGTCTGTCAGAAATCAAAGCTAAATTACTATGACTGGGGATTGTGGTGGCCAAAAAGCATGAACACCAATGGTTCTTATGGTTTTGCTGACGAATGGAAACTCTTTAAGCCTGAGTACATGTTTGAACCTCAGTTTTCATGCCCAGAAGTACAGTTAATGATTTATCACACAATCAATTTATATGCAACTAGTAGACAGTTAAATGGAAAAGAACTCTGAGAGCCAATGTAGCTACTATCATTCTGTTCTTCAGCAAGATAACTAGACTAGTATTTGGAGAAAAACTGAGAATTTTATGTAACTGATCATAGGAAAGTTTATGGTATTTTCCTATGGCATGCAAACTAGAGAAATGTGGGTTTGCTTCAATTAGTACGGACTGAAAATCCAGCTGGTTTAGATTTGTTTGCTGTACATTTAAAACTTTTAAAGTAAAGTAGGGTGACCTAAGTGAGCTTGTGTGATTATCTTGATTTATGTGTTGAAATAGGAAGTACTAACAAAACGTGTCTGACAATAAACTGAAGAGGGCTCCGAAGGCTTAGAAGAGTAGTTGAGATTTAATGCAGGCAAGCATAAATTTCTTAGAAACAATGTAGGCTATGGAAATATAAGTAGGTCAGCTGTTGTACTAGCAGGAGAGAACTTGATGGCTGAGGAGCCTGAACATCTGTAGACCTATGGGTCCCATCAAGATGCATCTCAGAGTCCTGAGGGAATTAGCAGATGTAGTCACCAAACCACTCAAAATGATATTTGAAAAGAAATGGCAATCAGGTAAGGTCCCTAGTAAGTGGAAAAAAGGCAATGTAATACCCATTTTTAAGAATAGTAGAAAGATCAGTCCAGGGAACTACCAATCTATCTAGACTCACCTCAGAGCTGGAGAAGATGGTGGAACAGATCCTCCTGAAAGCTATACTGAGGTCTGTGGAAGAAGAAGGTGATATGACAGTCAGTACAACTTGACAGACCTTCTATGATAGTATGACTGCATCAATGGATAAGTGAAGAGCCACTGATGTTTATCTTTCCGGACATTAGTGAGACCTTGCCATAGTTCCCCTTAAAATCCTTCTTTCCAATTCTTTCAGAAATGTGATGAATATGGTGGGTAGCAAGCTGGACATGAACCATTAGTTTGTCCATCCAGCCCAGAAAGCCACCTGCATTCTGGACTTCATTGAAGGAAGTGTGGCCAGCAGGTCAAGGGTGGTGATCTTGTTCTTGTACTATGCACTGGTGAGAACTCGTCTGAAGTAATGCATCCAGATGTGGAATCTTCATTAGAGAAGAAACATGGACCTGTTGGAGTGTGTCCAGAGTAGGGTCACAAAAATGATCTAAGGGAGGTAGCATATCACCTATGAGGACAAACTGATGGTTGGATATGTTCAGACTGGAGAAAAGGTTCTTTGGAGACCATGAAAGCAGCCTTTCAGTATTTGAAGGGAGGCTATAAGGGAGGGGAAGACTCTTTTTGCAGATATAGGACAAGGGGAAATGGTTACAAACTAGAAGAGTGGGGATTTAGATCAGATATAAGGAAGAAGTATTTTACAGTCAGGATGATGAGGCACTGGAACAGATTGCCCACTGAGGTGGTGGAAGTGCCATCCTTGGAAACACCGAAGGACAGGCTAGACATGACTCTGAGCAACCTAATCTAGTTGTAGGTGTCCCTGTTCATTGGAGGGGAGTTGAACTAGACAACCTTTCAAGGTCCCTTCCAACTCAAATGATTCTATGATTCTAAGTGACAATGAAGAAAATACATATAAACTTGCTAATACTTCAAACAGCAACGTAGTAAATAGTTAATATTCACTCACAGAATGTCAGTGACACTTCTTCTTCACCATTTTTGAAGAATGTCTGAGGCAGAACTTAGCTGGTAAAGACCTCCCTGTACCGTGGACTATATGTAATGTAGTTGACTGTGAAGAGAATGCACAGCCTGTAACAGCAGTCTACTAGACTGAGCTCTGCTTATTGTGATAATATAAATGGGTCATAAGAATGCATGAAGATAAGTTAAAATATCAGATCAATGGGAAATGTTTGGCATGTTGAATGACAGTGGTTATCACTCAATATGAAACTCTCTGCTTTATTTACTATCCTGTGTGAGAGCTACTGTGCAAGCAATGTTAATTCTGGGTGTGTTATAGAATGATTATTTTGAAACCAAAAGCAAAAATATAAAGAAACAAAATGCATTCTGTTGTTTCATATGTTTGGCAAAGCCAGTGACTGACTTTTGCTACAGCTGGCTCTGCTGTTCTTTTTTGGTTAATGTTACAATTTAACTGTTTGAGCTCTATAGTTGGATGTCTAGTCAAAAATTCTTGATTTTCTTACTAACGTCTCTTGATGATAAAAAAGCAAAATATGTTATATAAATTAATGTTAACAATACAAGTAGATGGTTTAATGTAGTGGGCATTTTTCAGAACACCCAAGGCTCATGGCCATTTTAGACTGAATATATATATGTGTGTGTGTGTATATCTGTAATTTATTATATTCATTTATTCATCAGCAATTGCAAACACTAACATTCCCGTAGGCCTGTGAGTCCTTTAAGGGAGTAATGCAGAGGCTCTGAGTTACATAAATCTATCTCCAAACTTTTCCAAAAAAATTGCAACATAATTTAATTTATGCCTCTTTCTGCTAGTTAATTTGACTACTGTTTTTAGGCCAGAGATTTGGCCAAAGCTGATGCCAGTGCTTACAAAATTGGTTAAGACTGGAGTATTAATCTTGATATTCTTCCTTTATGTACTATGCTATTACACAAAAAGCCAGCTAGGATTTTCTGTGTGATACAGTACTCAACGGTATAGCTGTAGCTCCTTTGACAGGTAAAGGCGCATCTATGATATGCTCCCACTTTATTCCTTTCTGCTTTTAGTAATATTTGCCTGTTTTGTAACTCATCTGACATATCCATCACAATGTTGATTTTTTTTTTTTTTTCATGTCAGGCATTTATTATTTTAATTAAATTGCCAATATTAAGTAAAAAAGGAAAGTCTTAACTGAGATTTTTAATTTAAGAGAATCCTAAAAGATTATAGGATGTGTGGTTTGCATAAACATATTTTATATTTTCTTTAATTTCTCATTACCTTTCAATAAAAGCAGAATTGAATAGCTATTAGAAAACGTTCTTGGATCTCAGCTATTAAACACCTTCAAAAAAGTAAACTGTTGGCAAATAGATAAGCATTACAGCTGCATCATTATTACATTATTACATGTTGATTTTATTATTTATTAATGAAAATGTACATTTAAATAGCTTTATGACTGACATAACTCAACAAAAGCCAGGAAATTTGAAGCAGATGTTTACATTTTGGGACACGTTTGTGACTTTGTAAGGGTCAGTATCATTGCAGGAGTTGCATGCATGCAAAAAGGAAGATTGATATATTCCAGTATTTGCTATTTCAGTCCCTTGTTTTCAGGGAATGACACTGATGTCCTTCTCCTGTCATAAAAGCTCTTTTGGACTCACTCATTCTGTCATAATGTGTTTCTTTCTTCATAGAGAATGATATACTGTTGCTTTCTCCTTTTTTTGTTTTTTTTATTTTGTTTTTTTAGGGTTTTTTTGATACAGTCATTCAAAGAAAGAGATTTCTGTGTACTTTGCTGATTCACTAAACATCTGCAACTCAGATTTTGTCCAGGGTTTAGAACTGCATGCAGTGCATAATAAATATTATCCTCAGTTTACAGAAACTTCTTAGATGCATCTGCTGAAGTGCTGTACTGAGTAAGCACTATAATGTTCTCTAAATTGAACATAGGATTAAGATTTAATAGTCATTTCAATATTTGTAATAAAATAATAAACCTCTCTGTTGCTTGTTAACAGTGCTTTCTCAAATGTTCATGATATTAGAATGGATATTAGATATTAATATATCTTCATGGGCTTGTAAATCCATCACTGTATTCTATGCTTCTGGAATATGGCAAAAAATCATACTGAACTATATTCAGTTAAATTGAGAAAGTTCAGAAATCCAAGGATACTTCTGTTTTATTTCTTTGTGTATAGAAAGGTACTTTATAAAAGGCTATGTTACTGAGAGAAAAAAAAAAGGAGTAATGAAGACATAAATGTAAACTTTATTAAAATCAGATATCCATTTTGCTATCAATATTTATTGATTTGACCACTGGAAAATAATAATAATAATAATAATAATAATAATAATAATAATAATAATAATAATAATAATAATAATAATAATAATAATAATAATAATATAAAAGCATGACTGTGATTCAAATCTGTCTGTTTCATAGCAAATAACCTGAAGCCAAAGTTCACTGCTAAGAACCCTAGATAATGCAGTGATTCAAATAATAATTGGTGATAATAACAAAAACAATTGCTGAACTTTGAGAAAAGATATATTAAAAATATGTATAAAGAAGAGGTGTGTATAGTAAGAGAACTAAGAGTATGTTTTGGGATTTTGAACAAATGTGTGGCAAGAGATATGAGTCATTGGATATCCTGCATGACACCATCTGAGAAACTGTATTTCTTTAACTGGGTTTAATCTTGGAAAACAATACTATTATTTTCATCTTATCCTAATTTAATTGTTTTTAATTGTATGTTTTGCAGTGTGGGTCTTCATGGACATTTAAATTGTTCAGTACAAAGTAATAATTACTTAAAGCAATTCTATTAAAAAAAAATAACTGTAGAAATCTTTTGCTTTTACAATTATAATGCAGCAGTTAGAATAGCAGGCTTAAAATCATTTGTAACTACCAATATATGGGAGGTGAATGCCATACAACACTTCCTATTAGGAGTATTTAATTTCCTCTTCACCTCTAAAAATTGTTGTAAAGCATTAGTCTTATCATCAATGTCTATGACTTGTAATCCATATCTATGCAAAAATTTTGAGATCAAATTTCATTGTTGTTTTTTTTTCTTTTTTCATATACTCAGCTGCATATGTTTCTTTCTCTCTCATGCACTCTCTCTCTCTCTCTCCCCTTTTTTTTCACGAAGTCTGGAGATAGATAGTTCAGTTTACTGGGAAGGATGTCAGGTAGACAAGATCATCCAAGACACTTAAATTCTAAATCCAGTTAAAATTCATTACGCTCAAGATTTCCTCCAGAATATGTCTGAATTTTGAAAAGTCTGCTCCATGAATGATAGAAAACATGTATTCTATGAAAATTGCACTTTGTTCATTTATGTGCTTTAGAGCAGATGCATTTCAGAATCACAGAATCACAGAATTGTAGTGGTTGGAAGGGACCTCTAGAGATTATCGAGTCCAGCCCTCCTGACAAAACAGGCTCCCTAGGCCAGGTTGCACAGGTAGGTGTCTGGGTGGGTCTTCAATATCTCCAGAGAAGGAGACTCCACAATTCAGCAGATTGTTAAAGCCATTTCATCAGAAAAGCTTACAGCTGAAAATACGTAACGTATCTAGGCTTCTAATGCAGAGACAAGTTGCCAAAAAAACACTAGAAGAGTACAACCACCTGAACTCAGTATTTTTCTACAAAGTGGATTAAATTATTAAATAATACAAAATAATCTCTGCAAGCTCAAAATCTGATCAGAAGGAGTGAGAATGTCTTGAAGTTTTCCTAACAGCATAAGAAAGATTAAATCAATGCACTCCACAGCTGTGCTTCCTGATTTCAACCCTGATTGACTGATGATTCAGCTTCATCTGTTACTGTCAACTCCCGATTTACAGAAATATCACTGAAGTAATTTCCAAAATATCTTTATTCATTCAACTAAAAATTGTCTCTTCTCTAAAATTGTGAAGCTGATAAAAATGACTTAGTGTTCTGGCAACTAATGCTGCAAATTTGCATAGTACTCAATATTTTTTTCAAATATAACCTTGCAATACAATAGAGAATCACAACTGCTACATAATTTAAGAATGTCAAAAAACAGAATCAATGATTTACGCCTTTCACATAGAACAGAAAGAAAGAAATTCTGTTATGAAACCCACATTTAAGATCACCGTTGGGAACTTTTAGATCTCTATCTTACTTTTACTTGTGTTTTAAATAATGCTAGTAGTTCTGTTCCAAAATCTTATTTTTAATAGGGCAAATTTCTGTACAGTGCTCAAGATTTCTTTTACTACTGAATGCATCTGTGAAAGCACATCACATATTCACAAGGTAATACAGAAAAGGAAAAAAAAAAAATGGACTTGATCTTTATGGGGTTTCTTTGAAGTGGAAGAAAATATTTTACATAAATCCAGAGGAAGAACTCAGATTTTTTTGTACAGATTTTCATCAGGACTGTATTTTTATAAGGAAAGAATAATTTTTGGCTGAAAACTTTGTATGTATAAAACATTGACTCTTCCTGATCCATATATGCCAGTGGTAGTGAAATAGATTTTTTCCATTCATTGAAAATAATAATCATAATAATTAAAAAAAAAAAAAAGATGGTGAATATCTTGCTCTTGTTCCTATTTATGGTAATCAGAAGAACCATGTTGAAAATCTGTTGGGAATACAAAAATTAGCTGAGTGGTATGTTCAATTCTATGAGTGTTTTGAAGGAAGAGAAGTTTTCACTGTCTCAGTTTCAGACCCTCTTTCTGAAACTTTTTATTCACAATTCAGTTGATCAGTTTCAACAAATTTTTTCAGTATCAGACTAGTCACAAGGTTATTATATGTGCAGTTATTTCAGATTACTCGACATCTCTTTTCTGAAATAATTTATGTGTGAGCAAGTCCTTTTTAATCTTTTCTTTTTTACTTTCTTTTCTTTTCTCTTTTCATTTGCCATAGACACCTGGTGATGCTTAGTTGAATAAATTGTCTCAAAGGAAGAAAGGAGGAGTATATTATTGTTATCAAATCTGCATGGATGGTCTGTGAGCTGTTAGAGCACAATAAATGTACTTCAACTAGTTTAACCTTTTAGCCTTCTGTTGTGACGCCTGCCTGCAGGTTCAGAGGAAGTACAAGCATGCCATAGGGTTCAATGACTTCAGGTTTGTAAGGCATTTTTGGTATGAAAAGGGCTATAAACATTTTGTGTAAGAGAACTTATTTCCTTCAAAACCTGAGTGCTTCATTGGTTTTCTTGTACAAATGGAAAGTTTTTCTTGACGTTTTTTGTACTTTGAAAATTTTAGCCTCAGTTCTAAATAGTCTAAACATTCTTGGTAAGAGTAAAGACTTGGAGACATACAGATGCTTTTCTCAAATATATCATGTTTCTGGTTACAATTTCCAAAGAAAGATTGATTTGCTATGAAAGGAATAAAAAAAGGAAGTTTAGAATATGAAAAATTATACTAAATGTTCCTTAAAATCAGAAAGAAAAAAAAAAACAACTGATCTTCCTGCCATTGTATTGTATTTTTTCTGTGTAACACTCACTAGTACTGCAAAATTTCAAACCATTCCATAAGTGCAAACAAAAGCTCTATGAAATACTTCAGCAACTTAACCAGTTTTCAGTTTTTCAGTAACTCTGAGAATTGTCATCTCCATAATTTTTTAGCAAGCTCTGAAGTGAGACTGACAGACCTGTAATTTCCACAGTCTTCTTTCTTGCCCTTCTTGAATCTGGGACATTTCCAGCTTCCCAGTAGGCTGAACAGGATCCAAAGGATCCAGAGGCACAGAACACATTAAACAATTCTTATTTAACCATGACCTTATTCATGAGGGGACAAACCCCATCAAGTAAAAGACCAGTGTCTCTGGTACTTTTTCTGTTAACATAAAGAAAGGCCTTTTTAAGTTGTCCTTATTAGTACTGGCTATCTTGAAATTGAACTGAGCTTTGAACACAGAATTTTTCTCCGTATAATGGCAAACATCATCTTTGTAATCCTTCCATGTCCCCTCACCTCATTTCCAAGTTCTCAAAGAAAATCCCTGCTCAGCCAAGCTGGCCTTCTGTCCCATTTGCTGACATTTTTTGGAGTTGCCTTCTCCAGTGCTTTGCAAGGTTGTACTTAAAGGCTGCCCAACACTAATGGACTCCAGTGCCTTCAAAAGCAGAATACCAGCAGCCCTTACTAACTGGCACTGAACATCCTGAAGGTTGCTCTCCCCATATCCAGTGTTGAAGTCGTGTTGGTAGTTTTTCTCCTATCATCAAGATGTTTGAACTTGAATGTTTTCTGATGACTGTGGCCTCCCTCGGGGGAGGAGCAGCCAGCCAGAGGGACCTGGACAGGCTGGCGAAGTGGGCGCATGTGAACCTAATGAGCTTCTACAAGGCCATGCAAGGTGCTGCGCCTAGGCTGGGGCAATCCCAGTTATTTATACAGGCTGAGGGAAGAATTCCTGGGGAGCAGCCCTGTGGAAAAGGACTTGCGGGTCCTTGTGGATGAGAAGCTGGACTTGAGCTGGTGTCAACGGTTTACTGGGCTGGATCGGCCCGGTTCCATGACGATTGGTGCAGGGGACCCACGGACCCATGCCCCAGGAAAGGGGAAGGGAAAAGGGAAAGAGGGAAAAGGGAGATGGGCCCAGAAAACAAAACAGCGGCAACGATCTGAAGAGGAAAGCTAATTTACTAAATAAGATATCAGAAAGCAAAATAACAGAATATAATACAATATAATTGGAATTGAGGCTAATGAATCAAATAAAATGAGCAAGAGAGAGTGTCCGATAAACAGAAGGCCTTATGCTAACGCTGAAGGCGATACGGCAGCGAGCACCCACTGCTGAGTCGATCCCGAAGGAAAGAGAGTGTCCCATGACCACAGAGAGTTTTTATCTGTTCCCTCTGTTTTCCTCTGAGCGGAAAACACGTAAAAATACAAAGCATCGCAAAGTCCTCTGGGGAATGTAGTGCTTCTTCTCTTCAGAGACAGGTATACCTGGAATTATCAATGATCCATGGGGCTGGAGTGTTAACTCTCCAACTCTTAATGGACTACATGATGTTATGATGTGGAATACCAGTACCAAAAATCATAAAACCATGACAGCTGGCAGTGTGCATTTGCAGCTCGGAAGGACAACTATATTGTGGGCTGCATTAAAAAAGGGGTGGCCAGCAGGGAGACGGAGGTGAATGTCCCACCTCTACTCAGCTCTTGTGAGGCCCCATCTGGAGTACTGTATCCAGGCCTGGGGCTCCCTGCACAAGACTGAGCTCTTGGAACAGGTCCAGAGGTGGGCCACTAAGATGATCAGAGGGCTGGAGCAGACTTCCTGTGAGGAAAGGTTGAGGGAACTGGGCTTGCTTAGCTTGGAGAAGAGAACGCTCCAGGGTAATCTCTTTGTGACCTTCCAGTACTTAAAGGAATTACACAAACAGAAGGGGGAATGACTTGTTTACTCCAGTTGATAGTGATAGGACAATGGGGAATGCTTTTAAACTAAGACAGGAGATTTAGTTTAAATGTTAGGAAGAAGTTTTTCACTCAGAGGGTGGTGATGCACTGGAACAGGTTGCCCAGATTGCTTGTAGATGCCCCATCCCTGGAGACATTCAAGGCAAGGATGGAAGTGGCTCTGGGCATCCCGGTCTAGCGTTTCTGATCGTGCCCACAGTAAGGAGGTTGCAACAAGATGGTCTTTGAGGTCCTTTTCAACCCAGGCCGTTCTATGATTCTGTGATTTTCCAATTCACTTTCAAGATCCAAAAAAACCTGAAGGCTCTTTCCTTGATGTCTTCCCTAGTACCTCTACTAAGAAGTTACTATCAGCATGTATTAGGAATTTGCTGGACGTGTTCAAATCAGCTGTGTGGTGTTCCCAGTTAACACCTGGCAAGTTGAAGTGACCCATAAGTAATAAGGGCAAGACTGTTGTTAGACAATAAGCATGTAGTGCTTAGTCCTACTGAGGTATGCTTACAATGCCTGTGAAGATACTTACACTTTTTCTCCTAACATTTATCAAATAAAATATTTGTGATCTCTTGTTTATATACTTTATCTTCAGTTCATTGTGCACCACCTGAATAAGGATCTTACAGTGTATTCATGTAAAGTTTCTCATGAAAAATACACAAAATTTACTCTATTTACAAAGAGCTATTTCAGTGAAGCTCTGCATTGTGCTTCCAACCATTACATTATAATCATTGAGCCTCATTACATTCTTTTGCCCTATTAAAAGATCAGACAACTTAACAAACAATTCCCTTTCTCCCTCTTTAGATCTGCTGTTTCTTCTGATCCTAGGAAATACAGAGCTGAATGATCTAGTTAAGAATGTGTTACCATTTAGATGTAATAGTGAAAGATGTTTTTTTACGACTTTGAACACTAGAGGGCACAAAAGCATGTTTCCAGAAGAGCAGCACTTTCAAGTAAATCAAAGTACTTCTGAGATGCCATAGATTTCATAAAACTACAAGAAGCAACATTGGTTTACAGCATTAGCAAGGTTGAGAGGGTCCTTTAGAAGTTACCTGGTCCAATCCCATGTTCAGCCAGGGTGACCTGGAACAGATGGTCCAAGACCATGCCACTGGATAGTATTACGAATACAAATAGAAATTTGTCATTTCAATTCATCACAAATGTGATGAATTATAAATATAATTTTCTTTTAATTTCCAGAAGGGGAAAAAAATCAATGGAGATAAATATAGAAGAAAAAAAATCCTGTAAAAACAACTACTGCTTTTACAATATGTAATTCATTTAAAGATGCAATTTGTATTATCACAGTACTTATTAGATTAATGTTAAGTAGTCTGTTTTGTTTGGTTTTAATGAGAAAATACTTTTTACTTCAAGCTGGATAATTTGTTTTTCAACAAGCTGGTGACAAATAACACAAAAACAGTACTGATACAGGTATTTAAAGTGATATTTAATAAGTAGCTTCACAAATGAGCTGGTTTTTTTTGAATGCAAAGCATGCCATTTGAGTAAATTTATTTAGCATTTCATGATAAACTCACGTTTTAAATAACTGTTTATGTATTTTAGACAAAAGTGTTGATGGCCACTTCTTTCTTGCAAGCAAAACTTCTGTCTTTTTTCAGTGTTTTAATCTACCATGTTGACTGTACTCAATTCTAGAATGTATATACCAGGACTGCTCTGAAAGTGCTGCCTTCTATTTTATTATGTTGACCCACAATATCAGAGGTGGATGTTGGTGGTACGGAAGTAGAGGGTGAACCTTCTCTCCAATATTCCATTACATTTTGTTTCTGTGAGACACATGGCAGCAAGGAAGCAAAGGTGTGTCACTAAATTCCTCCATACAAAAATAAAAATGTCACCAATTCATCAACGCTTGTTGAACACAGATGAAGAGCAAACAGTGGATATGAGCACAGTGAGGCAGCAAGTGCTGTGTTTCAGCAGTGATGATAGCAACAGTGGGTCACAGTGAGGCAGCAAGTGCTGTGTTTCAGCAGTGATGATAGCAACAGTGGGTCACCTCTACTTGTGCAGACTTTTACAAATGCTGCATGTAGGCCTCTTGTTCATTGCTGGCAAACATGCATAGCTAAAGGTGGTGATTATGTTGAAAAACAGTGTTTTGCGGCTAATAATTTGCTCTATTAAATAGTGTTATTGTTCTCATTATATTTGTTACATTTTCCATGGAAATAAATGGGAGGCATACATAAATAATACATACATAAATAAATGGGAACCTACATAAATACCTTTGCTGGAGAAGAGAACAAAACCAATTAATTCTTTATCAAATTGGTCCTGGTCTGAACTAGTGCCTTTTCTCCTTTCTTTTGAATTAGACTTCACTACATTACACATTCCCGTAAAAAGTTTTAGAATTTATTTAAAAAAAAATTGTACTATCTTTGCAAAATATACTAACTTGCCAAACAGAGCATCAGAAGAAATAATACATGTTTTTATTAACTCTCCCACAGACAAGCAAAGCTGAGTTTCATAGACTCTAGACTCAGACTTCAGTTAACAGATTTTCCAAGTTGCGTTGGCAATATCAATTTTATCTTCCCGTGATTGGACACTGAAATATGATCTTTATTTCCATCTTTGCCAGAGATCACTTTATTTTGTCCATGATTCAAACAGAATTTCTTACATATATCAATAATATATTCAGTAAATCAAAAAGCAGGCTATACACCTACTTTCTGCCCTTTACACTTTTAGATCCTAGGTAAACCATTTCAGACCTTTACAAAGCTGTCCCATTTTTGCCCTTGTCCTAAGGGAGGATTTCTCAAATTAACTCTGATCTAAGTGGCTGATGCAGCCACTGTTCTTCTGTTGCAGCCAGATAGAAGTGGAGTGAATCCTGCCAAATAGTTTTAGAAATCCCGTTGAAAATATAAATGATTGGAAGTGTACAGGGCAAGGAATTACTCTAACTCATGCATCTCTCGCAGGTCTTTGGTGAGTTAAGGGATTGTTTAAGATCCCTAGGAACAACTGAAAGCTTTCCTAGTTGATATGCTGAATATAGCCTTTGCTTATTTGTGAAATCTCTTTTCAATGAGCCAGCTCCAAACATGAGTCAGTAGTGCCTAGCAATCATTTGCACAAGCTCTTGAATTTCATTTAGACTAAAATTAGGTTCCTCTGTAATTCCTGAGATGTCATTTGTCCTTGAAGTATATCTGCACACCTTGAAAGAATAGATTAAAAGAGTTTCGATTTACGCATTAATTTAAAAAAATATAATGACCACAACCTATATTGCTTCCTGTTCCCTTCCCTTCTCTTCCTGAACCCTTTCTCCTTATGTCACTTCCCTTCTCATTCCTCTTCCCTCACTTCCTTTTCCCTCCCCCACACCACCTCTCCTTTCATTTATGACTTGAACAGCTTCTGAGCTCTGGTCTCTCCTGGCTTCTGTACTGATAATCCATTCCTAATTATATATTACTTATTACAGACAGTGTTGTGCATTTTTAATGAAAGACCATTCCATTTATTCCTGTACATTTTTGATGCATTTCTTTTTCCTGTCTAGTATTACTACTTTCCTAGAAGGAAAGAATTTCACATTTTTTTTATCTTACATTTATCTCTCCATATGATGTACATAGACACAATTTTTTTGCTCTCCAAGAAAGAACTTTCTGCTGCAGTGCATAGCATTACTAGAAACAATCAGAGCACCAAATTTTCTCTTTTTAAAATATAGCTACCATTTTTTAACAGTGATTTCTAGGCACTAGATATTTAAGAGGCCACAAATAATTCATGACCAAATAGAGAAAATATTTGTATATGCATATTACTTCAGATAATTTTATCATCAGTAAGGCTAACAGTGGGAAAAATAACTGGCTCTAAAGTTACTGTAAGATAAAATTCAGATATTTTGTGATACATTTTCTGAAAGAATGAAAGAAGGAAGGGAAGGAAGAAAAGGAAGGGAAGGAAGTGTAGGAAGGGAAGGAAGAGTAGAAAGGAAAGGAAGGGAAGGAAGGAAAGGAAGAGAAGGAAGGGAAGGAAAGGAAGAAAAGGAAGGAAAGGGAAGGAAAGAAGGGAAGGAAGGAAGGAACAGGAAGAACCAAGTCACTTCTCTATTAAAGTTATGATGTGTTACAGAGTTATTTCATTTCCTTGCATTTCCATAAATGCTGTGATTTGTCTTGGTAAAGTGATCTACTGCATGCAAAAACGTAGTGACAATAAGTGTTTTTGATATCAAGGTATAAATTTAGTCTGTAGTAATCTTGTTGTAAGAAGCTTATTTCTGTGACCTTATTGTGGTTGGCTGCGTTAGCAGGTTTGCTGAAATAATGAAGGAAGGGCACATAAGGGGAGGGAGGAAAGATAGCTATTAATAAGCAGACTTGGTAATATTTTCTTAAGAAAAAAAAAAAAAGAAAAAGAGGAAAAGAAAAAAAGAAAGATTGTTTAAAGTCTTTTTTAGAAATAGAATATGAAAAGGAAAAATACGTGGCTCTAAGTACAAAAATGCAGTCCACTTTGGTTTTATTTCCAACAGAGTTATGTTAGATTTTGTCTGGACTCGCATCCATTATTCTTATTTGCTTGTGCTTTAGTTGTCTGTATTAATTATTTGAATCTTAATAAATGCTGTCCTAACTGTGAAGAAGTCTGTAGTTACCCAAAGAGCACCTCATAAACCATTGCTTGAATGCTCAAAGTCCAATTCCTTGTGGATTTTAGACACTATATTATCATATTTAATTGTATAGGAATTCATTAAATTGATTAAGAATTTTGTGACTTTTGGCCAAGAAACTGATTTTACGTATGAATCTTATGTGTTCAAAGCTGATTTAATTCTGTAAACAAATGTATTGTCTATTGGCCCTGTAGTGTATTTGTGTAACATGAGAAAAATAGCTGCTTCAAAGTGTGCTCAGTTATAGCATGTACGTATTTTTTCTGAACAGTGTAATTTCTCACTTTACCCTTTACTGTGAAGATAGCACAGTTCATCAGGTAAATGACTGATAGACTTTTCCCTGAGAATTTATTATTCTGCCTCTCCAATCTTTGCTGGTTGAGCCTTGAATATACCTAAATTATCATTTTTTATGTTGTGTATGAATACTCAATTTCTTCTCCATGACTTTTCTTATGGGGATTGGTAGGAGACCTAAAAGAACATCTGGTCCAACCTTCTCTAGGAGAAGGGAGGCTAGATAATGCTGCTGGCCTTGTTGTCATCACGTAAGTTGATGTTAGAATTGAACTGTAGGTTCTTATTCACATTACGCACTACTACTACTAGGCTGAAATGAGTTTAAGCTTGAATTAAATGAAAACAGTGAAACAAACAAATAGATAACAAATCTGAATGTATGAACTCTGTTTGGAATTCGGAGTGACCCTAGCTAGCAGCAACCTGAGTTCAACCATCACTGGCAGTTACTCAGTAAGGGGAATGGTGTCTTTCAGAAAAGGTGCCAAGAGGCCTGAAAATTGCCAGTCTGAGACTTATTTTCTTAGAGTAGCTGATCTCTTATAGATGATTAAGCCCTTTCAGAAAGCTGCTTAGTGATATAAACTGATTCTCTTTAGAAACTGTGAGGAAGGAGGACACACTTGAAGAGAGTAAAGAATTCAACAAAGAGCAATGTCGGGGTTTGAGGATATTTTCAGTATCAGTTTTATTTCCTGGTTACTGGCTCTTTACAGTTCTGAAGAGAAGGACATTGGAGAACAGAGGAAATTTTAACTATGGATTGTGTTTTGGGATTCTTATTTCATTTATTGTTTTGGGGATTTTTTTTTTTAATGCATACATATTCTTTTTAGCTGTTTGGTGCCAGCCTGTTCAAATATGTTCTGTAAAAACAAAACAAAACAAAACATTTTCAACAGATTGTGAAGAGTTTGAATGCCTTTTTCAGGGCTGCAGTGAATAATCAAGACTACTGTCTGTTTCTTGTTTGCCTTAGTTCTACAGTTCTGTGCTCTTTAGTGCCTGATATAACCAGTCAAGGATTTACCATAAGAGTACCCACTTGAATAATGAGATAAGAGGCCTCAATATAGGAAACGTTTGCGCAAAGGGCAAGTCTCATGCAGCAGGAAATCCCAGTTATCCCTTCTTGTCTGTGCTCTCAGCCAGCCACATCTCTGCCAAAGCATACCATAGGAAAAGGACGTTCCCTTACACAGTTACAAGTGCTTCATGACTAGCTCAGGGCACATCCAGTACAACTGTCTTGCTTTCCCGCTGATTAATAGATTTCTTAGACAATTTTAGAATTTTATCTTTGCTGATGGCCTTTCTGTGGGATCCTTTCGGACCCTATATCCCTCGTCCGTCTCCAAGAAATAAGATGAGATTTCGCTTTTTGAAGTCCTACAGGTATCACTTGTAATGGCTTATGGTGTAATTGACATAGATAATAAGGACAACTGTTTTTGTTAATTATTATTATTATTATTATTTACAGGATTTTAGTATGTAAAAGCTGGAAATATCTTGTGTAATAGTTTTGCTTCCTGCTAATTCCTTGAGTTCAATATTTATAGTACAAAAATAGTGTTTCCAAGTTATTGTGAAACAGTATGAATAAATGACATGGAAGTTTATAGAACTGAAGTATTCAAGCATATAATAATTTTGAATCTATTATTTGGACTCCAAAGCTGAGAAAAGGTGCAGTGTAACATTTATGTCAGTGTTCTTGTGACAGTACTCACTCTAGACTTTGTCAGCACTTACTGTAAGATAATTTATCTGGTTAAGAAAATGAATTCTAACTATGCCAGAATTAGTTTATCTTTAATGCTAAAAGTATTTTTTACTGATTTGTGTAGCCAGAAACCATATTTATTAAATATTTTTGCGTTCAATGTGTAACTAGCATAATCATGATAACAATACATAGATTCTGTTTTTACCTTAGCTAATATTTAAAAGTTAAATAGCAAAGTCTGTTTTTCTGTATTATACTGCTTTCTGCAAATGAATCAATACTTTTTCTCCAGTTTCTTGGCTTTTATCTACAAAAGATGTAAAATACAGTTTAAATTTTAAAATTTTTAAAAGATCATCCCACTTGTGTATGACACATTTTAGAACTTGTTAAGTGTAATCTTCTCTATTCATTTAAACATTTATTTGCACATATGTAGAATACCAAATGCTGAAGAGGCTAATTGCTTTAAGTAAGTTTGTCAGTGGCAAACACTGTCGGTGTAAATACTATCAAAAATTGGCTAGATACAATCCAGCATCTCACACTGTTCTCCTTGATGAAACTAGATAGTTTATACAGAGGCAGGTGTTTTTATCACAAAAATAAAAAAGTAAAAAGTAAAAATAACAAATTTGAATGGAGAATAAATATATGGTATACGTTATAATTTTGATTTAGTTCAAAACTGGATCATATAATTTGACTAAAATTCTCTGAGAACAGTATTTTTATGTTTTTTTTTTTTTTATGTTTTAAAAATCCTAGTAATATCTTTTAGAATTTTATATCAATGTTTCAGAAGAAAGAAAACAACATCAGGTAGCATGCATCAGGTAGCATGTTAACATGGGATATCCTTTTTTATGATTAACTTACATAAATAGAGCACTTAGTCTATTTATGTTTCAAACAAGAGTAGCCTTAAAAGGCTTTAATTAAAAAATAAAAAGAAAGTATTACCTGAACTTCACAAATGTGAATGAATTTTGTTTTACGATAGCAATAGTAATATATGTTTGTTTTCCAGGGGCTCTAAAGAATTAGTGTGAAGTTGATGGTGATTTTTAAAAGCTGAGGCACAGTTTTGTTATTCAGTGCCAACCATTTGTTTTTATTAGTTAATATAAACATAAGTTTTTACAGAGAAGAGGATTTAAAAAAAATTAAGATATATATATTTATGTCCCTGCCATAGCTCCATTCACACTGTAGGCTATATTTAGAAATCTACTACAGAATTTTACAGTACACAGTCCCTATGTAATTTAATAATCTTGTTTATGTCAACTGGCAGTTCTGCTCACGTCACTGAACTATCTGATGTCAAGGAGCTTTGGTTTCTAGAACAGAATACCTGATAGTACTGTCCAAGCTTTCCATTACTAAAATTGTTTAGTAAACCATGCTGTTCTATTTTATAATCTTAGTTTAAATTGTGAAGTTGCCTAAGTTGGTTTTTTTTTGTTATATTTTGGGCAAAAATGTAGTGGTTCTTCTTTGATAGACTCAGAAACTATTGATAGAATGAATAATTGTATTTTCCACTTTGTGTTTCCTTTTTGAAAGATTCTGTGATACATCAATACCTCCTTCTCTTCAAATACTGATTTGAGTTTCATTGCTGAGCAGCAAGTACATGGGTTTGCATATGTGTTTGAAAGGCTGGTGGAACAACTAGATTAATGAAAGTCTCTACAGAGGAGGAAAAAAAGTGTCTTCATATAGAACACTTTTTCTAGGAAGGCTGGAATGCAAAGCAGATAAACTAGTTTGGCTGAAGCCTCAGTAACTGCCCTGTGAAAGCAGACCAAAAAAAAAAAAAAAAACAACCACATTCTAGAGGTGTTTTTGAATCACTATCCAGCAGAAGTACAGTGTTTCCAGCATTATATGTAAAGCCAAGGCCAGGGCTGTGTGCTTCAGAGCTAAGAAACCACAGGAGACTGCCAAACCATAATATGATTTCAGTATATTTTTATAGGTTGGAGAAAAAGAAGACTTGTTTATTTTTGTTGACATATGTGCCCATCTGCCTCTCTGGAAGATGAACATTCTCCTACCCCAATACAAACAAAATATTAGTAAATCTTCATGACATTTCCACACCTCACAGACAAGCTCACATCTTTGTTTGTTTAATCCTTGAAACCCTTTAACTGAAGCTATCTTCATATCCTGAAATTCAGACACAAATTGTGTTTTCTCTAGCATTTAACTTTGCTCAGAATTATACCACTGGAGGTGGCAGTAAAAACTGTGTCCTGATAGTAGAACAGTTACGATTTAGAGCTTACTGAGGCCTCTGAAGAAAGGACGTTGGTAGAGGCTTTTTTCATGGCCTCTAAGTCCTATTGTGCATGAATGACAAGGAACTATGACACCTAACCACAGTTTCCTACAGATATACAAGACAGACAAATAAGAGGATGTTGTATGACGCTCAGTCTTGATGAAAAGACCCCCCCCCTCCCCCCATTGACTTAATGACAAGTCCATAGGATCATTTACAAGATTCAGCATAAGGAGCAGGATTTGCCCTATGTATCTGGATGGACATTAAATCTTCTATCACCATAAAGGATTTGCAAATAACTGAGTGGAAATCTGAGTAAAATCTGCTTGAGTAGTTACTGGCAAAAGTATGCATTAAATCAATGACCTGATCAGTTCCTTAAATTACTGTATACATAACTATATCTTAATTTGAATAGCTGTGAAGAGGCACTCCCTGAGATACAGTAATTATGAAATTTATTTCTTTATAAAAAAAAAAGGTTCTTTGTTGTTGTATGTGTGTTACTGTTTTTTCGTTCCTTCCTCTGTTCTCTGTTTTTCTTCTTTGGCTGCCATCTGTCATATTTCCCTGGACCAGAGGAATGGTCATGTGGCTGAAGCCACTGCCAACATCATTTCTGCAGCCAGCTGCTCAGGGCATTCATACGTAAGGAGGCAGATTCCCTCCAGCCAGATAATTGTACTCCAAGCCACTAAACTCTCAGGAGCTAAGCTGTAAATGGAATCTCTCTCCCAAACAACTGTTTTTCAAGAATTCCTTCTCTAAGGAGATTTCTTAATGTTGCCAAAGCCTTCGTATTTAGCAGAGTGTAATATTCTAACTTATTATAAACATTGCAATAAATTGGAATAGAAATCAGATTAAAATTTAATATTTTATTTGGTATGGATTAAAGTCCCAATACACTGGAGCTAGTTTGCTTCTTTATGAATAGTCACTCAGCAGTGTCTCAGAAATGAAATTTTTGAGTGCAAAAGTGTGGAGTTTCCTAGCTAACATGATGACTCAGGCGATTGTTTCAATTTCACCTCAGAAGTTATGTAATTCATAAGATGTAACATCACTTAAAATGATATTTTGAGTCTAATTCAGATTTATTTTCAATAAGACTATACACTAAAATGTCATCATGAGCAATTCAAGCATTTTATTATGTTAACTTGGAATCACTGCAAAAAGTGAAAAATAGTAAGGCTTATTTCTAGTCACGTTAAGTAAGAATAGGAAGATAGGTGTAAGTGAATCATATTTGACTCTTGGTGTTGCTGTAAACTTATGTCCTTGGCAAAACTGCACTACCATCTATTATATTGACTTAATATAAAATGTATCAGTACCAGTTCCTAAAAGCTCAACAAGTCAAGTTCTAGTCCATGGGTTCTCAACAGCAGGAAATTGAAGCAGTATCTTCTAAAGCTTCAGCTTGTGCTTATATTTCTCAGACTTGATTCATCCTCACAAAGATAAGCAGAGTGACAAGTTTACTCTGTCAGTATTTAAGTTTACTCTGTCATTATTTCCCATTTCTTCTTTGGACTAGCAATACTAGATGCTTATTTTGTGGGTCGTTTTGTTGTTTCTACTGTCGTGGAACATAGTAGAAGATTAGCTAATGTTGAATGAACAGAGAACAGAAGTATACATACATAGAATTTTCATCATTAAGCTTTTTTTTTATTTTTTTTTTTTTTTAGTGTAAATTCTAGTAGCCAAGACTAATGGTAAGCTAGAACCCATATGAAGAACCATCAGGAAATACAGAGTGAAGAAAATTATGCTAACCTAGGTTGCTATGGTTTACAGTAAATAACTGTCTTGACTTTGCTATTCATTACTGAAACAATCACCGTGTGAAGTTGATGTTCCAGATTAAACTGGGAACATACACTTGATTTCCTTGGGATGAAGAAAAAGATTTCACTTGCCAGTAACACCAGGAAACAGTCCATTCAATTTACAAATTTTAGATGTCCACAGATATTTATGTTAATGTCAAGACTGTCTGACTTGCAATTCCCTTATGTATAACAAATTCTAGAAGCACTATAATTAGATCATCCAATCTGATACCCAACACATCAGGAAAAAGCTGACGCTAGTTCAGCATGTACCATGTCAAAATGTTGTAATTAATTTCTAGAAACTGCATTATAGAAGAAGAAAACTATTAAACAGGTAACCTATAAATGTGAATGTTATGTCACCATAGAGTATGTTTACATCCATTGTGGATCTGAATACGTTATTTTTTATTGTTTTTTATTAAATATATATATACATATATAGTTTATTTTATTAAAAGATTGATGTATTTAATTTAAATTTTAAAAATATATATTTTAAATTTAAATTTATTTAATTTAAAAAAAATTAAAATCTGGTATTTCTTGTTGGAATTAGTAAAAACAATTTCTTAGCCCCAGAAACCACTAATCACTGCATATCACTTAGTGTTTTGGTCATCCATATGAAAACAGTATGTGAGCATTAATAGGGAACTTCTGCAATATGGCATAAGGCAATTTAACGTGCCTTTCTTAATGTGACTTTAATTCTATGAGTTAAAAAAAATAAATAAATGGTATATAAAAATTATTTTCAAAAAAGACAACAAAATAACACCAGAAGATAATCATTACTCTTGCCCATGTAGAAGATTCTGGCACTCACACCAGTCCAGTGTCCTTATCTGTGAGGGCAGATATATTTCATCGCAGAGGTGGTCCATGACAGCTAATCCAGTCTCCTGGTCTGTGTCAGCAGCCAGCAGCAAATGTTTGAGAAAGAACAGCAAGAAACTTGCTGGTTACAGTATCTTATTCCTTGAGAGAAAATTTTCAAGTCTCCAGTAGATCCCCAACAATTAGTGTTTTCTGAAATGATAAGTTTTTGGTGCCAGTGTTATCTTTGGTCATTGGCTTTCGCAGGTGAACTCTCTGTGGTGTGTAAACATTTCTGCATTCTGTCTTCATCTTTTGCCTTCTAATATATATATAAAAATAAAGGTTTTGTGACCTTCTGTTGTTAAAAGGGTTAGTTACTGTTTTGTGTCTTTGTATGCCCTTCTTTTTCATCAGCCAAGTTATCTATCCTTTCACTGCCTCTTTTTACGTGGAAATATTGTCATTTCCATATCATTATGGTGCATGTTTCTTAGTCTTTTCCTCTTAGCACAATTTTCCTTCTGATTCTTGGTGACTAGAAGAAAACCCAAAGTTTCTAATGAGGACATCTTGATAAATAAAGCTTTTCCTCATGCAACTGAACCATGATCTTAAAGATGTTCCTATATTTCCAATATTACCACCTATTTTAGTTTTGATGTTTAAAATATTTGCTGAGTGACAAATATTGAGCCTTGAGCAATTATCTCCTATTCTTTGAAATACCTGATAGTCTCTGTATTGGCATGTTTTGATACTCTGTGTTTTGAAAAGTGTAGAATAGTCTAAATTCTATTGCTTTGTATTTTTTCTCCTGTTCCATGTCTTCCCATTCTCTTTTTTTTTTTCTGAGAACTTTGCAAGGGCACAATATTGAATGAAGGCAAAAGGAATCTGCAGGAGGTAGAATTTCAGTCTGCATCAGAAATCCTACATTTCTGAAAGAGAAAGAAATACTTCCTGGTGAATGGCCAGTTTTACACAACTTTCCATGGAAAGAACATCTCTGTTTTAAGATGAAGAAATCTAAAATGTGATTGAGATTTTTAGCCTCTTTTCTCCAGAGTTCCTGGCTTGCTGGGAGGTCAGAGAGTCCTTCAGGCAAGCTGCCAGAAACTGAGCAACCATAAACAGGAGACATATGCTTCCCATCAACTGTCCTATACACTTGGTCATTAATGCATGTGTATGTCTTTGTGCGTATATATATACCCATGTATGTGTATACTATATTTGCCTAAAGCATAACATGTATAGCTATATACATATATACTATGTTAGAGTGAGTGAATCATCAGAACTTGGTCAGGAAAAAATTGTGCTTACTTTATGGTTTGTCCACATGAACTCTACTTCGCTATTTATTTATTCATTTAATTTGCTGCATTTCCAGTCAGTACTCAGCTTTTTAGTGGCTTAGCTTTCACATACTTGGTACAAATTTCTGTTGAAACTGCAAAAGCAGTGACACAGCAGAACAAACAACAGCATAGCCGAAGAATATCTGTCGTCACTCCCAAGCAGGATAAGATAAGTTCTTGTTAACACTAGCTGAAGTTCTTTAGCTAGTGAAGAAACCTAAAATGGAAGAAAGTAACACTACTTAAGTGGGATATAATTGTCTTCAGATGGAGAATGGGAGGCCCTGTACTGATTTGGTTATAACAAATGCAGATGAAGCAAAAATAAATAAATACATACATGCATACATACATAAAAAAAAAAACAAAGTAACTCCAGCTTGAGCTACTTATGTATTGCTGGAATATACCCTCTAAGTCAGACTATGAATACAACTTAAACTGCAGTTGTTGGATGGTAAGCCAAACCAGAATTTTCTGCTTCATCTGAAGGCACTTTTTCCTTCCTCCTCCTCTTTCCAGACTCCATCATGCACCTAAGCCCTTGTTATAAACTGCTACAGAAATACTAGCAGCCACCAAAATCACTTGTCTACCTTGGCACACTTCCACGGCTTCTGCTTGGTCAGGAATTATGTTTGGCCAACATCAGATCTATTGCAAAAAGCTTAGCACTCACAGAAAATGAGAGAGTTCACACTCCAAAGAAAACCTTGCCAGTTTCTTAACTGGTGAATTATCTACTTTTGAATGTGATCATTTCAGGTGTGCTTGGAAGCAAGCACAGCTGTCTGGCTGAAGCTTCCATTATGACCAAAGGGTAATGCATTCCTAGGGAATCAGATATCTTCTTCAAAACAGAAATACTCCAGTCTCCTCCATTAAATGCAGACTTTTTTTTTCCTTATGATAAACTGAATGTGGCAGTACACAGAACTTAAAATTCCCAATTATAATATGGAAAATGCAGCAGGATCTGCTAGTCAGACAGCTCTGGTGTAAGGCAGAAGCATCACAATGAACTGAGAAATACGTAAATGATGTAGTTTCTGACCTTAATTCATCTGACACTTAAAAGTCTTTGATATTTTCTTATGTTTATGTGGTTTTCCTAAAAGTGCAAAACATGTTTCAACTTCTAATGGAGTTCCTAGGTAACCATCTAATTACATCATTTTTTCTTGCTTTTTGCTCTTCTTAAGTCATAAACAAACAAAACAAAACAAAACAAAAAGAAAAAAAAAAAGGAAAAGAATGTCGTTTTGGAAAAGCTCAATTGGAAAAGCAGAGAAGTCAGCCGTTCTAAGCAATGAAGCTCATCCGTTTTATGTCATGTACTGGAAGCCAAGCCAAATGTTTCAACATCACTTGAAGAAGGACTGAACAGTAAAAAAATTGATAAATTGAAAACTTGGGTCAGTCTGTAAGGCAACAGAAGACAAAAGCAGAGAGTAGGGCTTACTGGTAGGAAAAAAGCTAAGTTGACTAAAAGGAAAGCACTCCTATGAAGTGCTGTGAGATGTTCAGAAATGATGGGTTCCTAAACTAATTATCTATTCAGAATAATTTCCTTTCAGCTGAGAATCAGGAAGAAATTTAACGTTCTACTGCCATGTGTGGTTAAACATGTCAGCATACATACTGAAAATACAAATTTTTACAACTATTTTTCTTTTTTCAGTAGGGAAAACAATGGCAGTCATACCTTCTCTTAACATTAATCTCAGCATCCAGGTGAAAATCTTAATGAGAAAACCACAGTCTTAATGAAGCTACTAAGTTGAAAACAATATTCTTTCCGTATTTCCTCTGGTCTACTGTCCCTTTTTAAGCTTCTTCCATGTACAGCATCTATTGAAAAATGGCTTATTTTGACGCTCTTTGCATTTTGTTATAAAAACGCATTTTTTTCTTATTTGTGATAAACTCTGCTTGGGATCATAGACAGAGAAGGAATTCTAATTGGAATGGTTTTACAATTCAAACCCAAGTATATATTAATAGATATATATGTATAAATATATATATTGCTTGTAGTCTAGAGTATAACTGATATAACACAACCGGTGTACTGATACTTGGAGCTAATAGCAAAACTTAGTGTGATCTCATTAATTTTTTTTTCCAAAATACAGACAAAATTTTGGATATGTTACAGAAACATATACCCTTGTGATCCACCCAATTTAAGCTTTACTCTCAATTTTTTCTTTCTTGGCTGTCCTTGATAAAATATTATTAACAGTAAAATAATAATTGAAAAAAGATACACAATTTTGTTTATGCTTTGCATATTTTTCTATCCAGAATCTTAAATACATCAAATACTAAGCTGCAGAAGCATATAAAATAAAAATAGAAATATGTAGTAATCTAGGTAATGTCTGTTAAACAGAATATCATACCAAGATAAAAATCTTCTGTATGCCAAATTTAATAAGATGTGTATTTCTGTTAAATTGGATAGAAAGCTCTCTTTTTTGAGGTATCTTTGTAGTATTAGAAAGTGCTAGCCTAACTGGTTTCAGAGAGAGCTTTTTGGTGGCTCTGATTTTTCCATGTGTATACACAGTGAATAACTCAGTCCAGAAGTCCTTCCAGCTAATGAATTAGGAGCAGCTGGCAGGACAATGTTGTTAGGAGCAGCTGGCAGGACAATGCTGATAATACTAATGTGTGCTACTCCACACTCATTTGGAGTGGTCCTTGGTCCAGATCTCAAGTGGTCCATGGTAATTCATGAGCCATTCTCTAAAGTGGTCCCGGATAACACTGTTCCATGGATCTTTCTAACAATGAGTAATGCTAGCAAAGAACAATAGAAGCCTTCAGAAACTGTGACAAAAAGAGATGATAGTGGAAATGTGGGTTAGTGGAAACCAGAGTAATACAGAGATGCTGAAGTAAAAAGTCACAAAGCAGGGACATAAATATTTAATACTTAAATTACACGTATCCACTGTATATGAATAAACCTTCATTAAGAATATTTTAGTGTCTTTCAACTCCATTGAAGTAAACTGATCATAGCTTTCTATTTGGATTAAATTCTGACAGTTAATGTCACAGTATGTCAACCTCAAGTTCTTAACAATACAAAAAAAAGAAAACCAAAAACCACGAAGTCTCAAGATCTCAAGTGTTTAAATCTGTAAGGGTTTCCCAAAATCAGAAAAGATAGGAGCTTGCTTTACATATAGTTTGAGATTTTTGTACAGCTGCTGAACTTCAGGAGTTTTAAGGAAAATATGGTCTGTGAGACTAGAAATAATGTTTTAGAAGTTGGTTTGGCTGGGTAATGCCACTCTGATAGTCATACCTTTAAGTTAATCATTCAAAAATCTACTTTATTTCAGTAAGGGTTTGCAATGGCATATGAACAGTGAAAGTAAGCTCCAGACTGGCTGTCATGATCTTGGAAAACTTTGAAGTATTTGTTTCTCTCAAAGTAGAGTACGGAGATATTCAAGTGAGTAACCCAGGCTGCTAGCAACGTGCAGCATTCCCCAGCCTCTTCCTCTTTGATACCCTTTCAATGTGCAGATTTCCCAGCTATGTAACAAGATTGCTTTAAGATGTAAAGAGAGGAGTAGACTATTCTAGAAAATCTGTACTTTCCATAGAGAAAGAAGCCTGCTAATTTTGCATTATCTGCATCACTTCAAAGCAACAGTTGGTCTCTGACCAAAAAAATGTTTTAGAACTTGGACTGTTCATTTGAATTACTCTGTCATTTTGATATTAGTTTATAGTAGCTAATGTAAGATTAAACTAAGGAGGAATAAAGGCAGTCAGAGAATGTCAGTGGAAATTATTTATTACAGTGAAGAGCAGTCTGATGTGATCACAGTTTGCCAGCTCCTGACCTTTACTAAAGAGAAGCATATGGATGCCTTTTGTTGTAAATAATTTTTCCAAGTTGACACTTTCAGTAAGACACAAACTTGATCATGTCAGCTCTCTGGGTGTACAAAGTCACCCCCCTCAAAATAGTTTTTTGTTGTAATAACATAAGCCGTTTGTGGCTTATGTTGTGGCATTCTTGGGCATCTGCCTCTGAAGTCTTACAGATCTTACCCTGAATTTCATGCAATTTTTTCATTTTTGACTTTATATCTGACAGCTTAAGGAAGTGAAGTTGTAATATACTGTCAGGGACTTTATGTCTCCTTATATACTTAAGAAGAGGGATTTTTTGAAATTTTTTCTTTAAATTTTTTACATCTGTCATTTATGAGCATTTTCATATTCAATATTTTTAGAAACAACCTAAATACTGTCTTTCATTACGTTTATTATCTGTTCCTGTTTTTTAACTGAACTAATTTCAGAATTTTTGCTTTGTTTTTAAATTATATTTCTGGCTACAAAATTGCTTGATTTAGTTACTTACTTTCTGTTTTTTTTCTGTCTCTATGTATACATAATATCACTGCAATGTGAATTCCAGTTAATGGAGTAACATATTGTAGACACCATATTTATGGAGAAATGGATTTCCTTACTTTGCAAGTAGAATAAGAAAATGCTGAGATAATTCCGTGTGAAAAAAGTAATTTTGTGATTCACTTCAGCTATATACCTTTAATTTAAAATTCTAAGTTTTCTGATGCAGTTGCACTGTAGTATCTGCAGTATCTGTAGTATCTGCAGACTCAGAACTGCAAATTAAGAAATGGATAACTACGGAAAGTTAAGAGGAGTATAAGAATTAACTTTTACAACTTTAATCTCCATATTTGCTTTGGCTATATTATAGCAAAATATAGGGTGTGGGGAGGAAAAAACTGTTACAGAGGGGAAAAAAAGCATTCAAATGAAAGAAATGATAGACAGTAGTGATAAACAACCGTTGTCTAATTGGTGATGAGAAAAACTTACATTATACTGCTACAGCTCAATTATTTTATTTCTCCCATTTGTAGGGATGAAACAGTTTCCCAGCTACCTACAACCTTATCAATCCATTATTACTCTTTTCAGCAAACAAGATTTGCAACTCTTCTGTAACAGAGTTAGGGTCCCTGGAGCTGATAGTCTGCCCTACTGAGTTATTCTCACGGATGCAACTTACAAAGTTCAGATATACATTCACCTTCTCTGAATATAAATTATCTTAGGATGTCAACGGTTTACCAGGCTGATCGGCCCGGTTCCGTGACGACTGGTGCGGGGGACCCAGGGACCCACACCCCAGGAAAGGGGAAGGAAAAAAAAGGAAGAGGGAAAAGGGAGATGGGCCCAGAAACAAAACAGCGGCAACGATCTGAGGAGGAAAGCTAATTTACTAAATAAGATATTAGAAAGTAAAATAACACAATATAATACAGTATAATTGGAATTGAGGCTAATAAATCAAATAAAATGAGCAAGAGAGAGTGTCCGATAAACCGAAGGCCTTACGCTAACGCTGAAGGTGATACGGCAGCGAGCACCCACTGCTGAGTCGATCCCGAAGGAAAGAGAGTGTCCCATGACTGCTGAGGGTTTTTATCTGTTCCCTCTGAGCGGAAAACACGTAAAAATACAAAGCATCGCAAAGTCCTCTGGGGAGTGTAGTTCTTCTCTTCTGAGACAGGTATACCTGGAATTATCAATGATCTATGGAGCTGGAGTATTAGCTATTTAACTCTTAATGCAATACATGATGTTATGATGTGGAATACCAGTACCAAAAAATCATAAAACCATGACATAGGATTATTTGTATAGTAAATAACTGTAATTTGTTTAATAGGCAGGCACAGTCATCCCATGTTGCCAGTAGCAATGAGCACCTTGATGCAGATTTAGATTAAAATCAACCAATAGCTTTTCTACATAAAACTTAATGGAAAATACCTATCTGTTTTGTACACAAACACAGGAGGCCAGGAGAAAGTTCTCTTGTGAGCCTTTGTATTCATAAAATTTTAAAACTTTTGTGCTACCTCTGTATCACTCACAGACACTTTAATTGCAGAAGAATTTATTTCATTCCTTTTTCTAAACAACACTTACATTGTGAATTTCATATCAAGATGGAAGATTTTGTTCATGGCTTTTGTTGACATGTAACTGTAAAAATATGTTCTAGTAACTCCTTCAATTAAATTTAATCAAAACTACAGCAATACATAAACAAACAAACAAACAAATAAATGGTGTTATATTGAGGAACTTTTTAAATTAAAGAAATACAAATTCAGTAATGTTTCTGGGAACTTAATTTACATACTTAAACGTTTTATTGTCCAGGTCACCAAAATGACCTGTAACTGTTAACATTCTCTGGAATATTGACTCATATGACGAAAGCAGCCATCATTCTCTTCATATGTCCTTTGAGTCTGTACATTTTAAAGCAGTAGGTGCTTAAAAGCAGCACTGTTGGAGCTCCTTTCCTCTTTGAACCCGAGTGAAGTGATCTAATCACTGTTGTAAAAATTCATGTCATGTAAACATATCATCATCAAACCCTGCATTTAATCTTCAATCCTTTTGAGGTGGTACAGGAAGTCAAGTTTTAGTGTTGCTGCTTTCCATTTTTATTTCAAATACCAAACTTCTACCTAATTTTTCCTCTTTAAAAAGGAATATTTTGAAGGAAAAGTTAGGCAGGCAGTGCAATTTAACTGTAGGACACTGTCCAGTGTTGAATATTTCTAACCCTACTATACAGAAGCCAAATATGCTATAAATACAAATGCACATTATACTCAGTATTTGGTATGCACTCAAGGCCATCTACAGTATTCTGTAGCAAACTGCTGTTAATTGTGTATTAGCCTGAGGAAATTGACTCTTCAACTTCTATTTGGTTTCGCTGATCTTTGCACATTTAATTAGATCTCTGATGTACAAAGTTGTAAAATGTTATAACAAAGTGATTAAAATAAAATAGATATAGTTCAGCTTCTTCCCAATTATACTGGAAATTTACAGAGAAAAATGTTTTCCAAGGTACAAGTGAAATCATATTGACTGAACTCAGCATGAAGATGAATGGCAGAAAACTGATATAGCATTAAAAAAATGAAATTAATTAAAACTAAAAACTAAAGAAATAGTTTGACTTCATTAGGTTTAGAACATCATTAAGCATGAAATTCAAATGGGTTTCATGGGAGTACAGAGGTCTTCAAATTTTTATCTGTCATATTTTGGGAGTAAAAAGTAACAGCAGAGAACACACGAGTAAAGATATGCTACCGAGATGTGAAGAGAGTTTCCTTCTTTTCTTTTCAAGAAAACATGAAGATAATTAATTAAGATGTCTCATTCTTCATTTTATATTTGTCAATGTTTCTATTCATATTTTAAGATAAAAACTTAGGGCCATATTTATTAAGCGAGTTTCTTACTTGTCCAGCAAATTGACATTTTGAAAAACTTGATAATATGTTATTGATGGAAATAAACACTTTCTTCTTCAATTTTTTTTCTGTTTCTTTTTTTTTTTTTTTTTCTGTTTTATGTTTTCATAAAGGTGCTTCAAGCAAGAAGGTGTTTGCTTATGTTAAAAAAGCCCAAATAGGACAACTTTGAATGTGGTGTTCTCATTTATACGCATACTTATGTCTACAGTACATTAGAACAGAAGGTTAGAATTACTGAATATGTACCTTTTTAGTATATCTGTGGAAAAAGTTCTGGAGGAGAAAAGATAAAAGCTATTTATTATGTTTGAAATACTATATATTGCAAGCAATAAACGTTTCATATTTAAACTAAAACTGAAACAAAATCATGATATATAAAACATAAGTGAACTGTAGGAAGGGTCAAGAAAGTAGTTTAAATGCACTCATTTCTAATGTCTTCTTTTTTTTTTAAGATTTCAGTTGCTGATATGTGTTGATGACAGCCTTGTGCTGGGAATAAAACACAAGTTTTTCTAAATCGACACTACATTTTTTTCTCACTCCTTTTTAACACTCCTATAACCTTTTCTGTATGCTAGTATACAGAGCTGAAAGAGGCCTAGCTTAAAAAGAAATACTTCAGTAATTTTCAGAAAATGCTACAAAACAGAAGATTTAAATGAGCTATGAGGGCAAAATTCTTAAATTCTAAAGCAGTTTTAATATTTTCACATAATGAGAAGGCAAATGCATCTCCAAAACTATTGTAATCAATGTTTCTCCCATCAAAAATACCCATATCAATGTTTCTTATATCTGAAATACATAGATACTACATTTGCTCACCACCAGGGTAACATACTTCACTTTTTTTCTATATGTAAATTTTTGTAAACATGGAATCAGATACTGGAACAGTAATCTCATACACTGCTCTTCAACAATTAAGTTTACAGAGGAGAAGCGTCTCTAGAATTTAAATTATTCTAAAAGTAAAGAAATAGCATATTGATTATTCAAGTAGTCCCTCTAAAATGCTTTACTCTCTTTAAAGTCAGGGAGAGTTTACATTAAAGCCCACTGTATTTCACTGTTGCTAGATTAAGTGAATTAGTGTCCTGAACGTGATAAAGTCTTTGATCTCAAGTAACTTTAAACCAAAAGGATCTAGACTGTCTTCAAAGACACTGAAATTTAATCTCTTTACGGTAGTCTTGGGGGACTGATTTCAAGAAAGGGATCAAAACTGACAATAATATCACAAAGTTATAGAGCAAGAAGACTTTCCAGTTTAGTTCAGTACCCAGAGACTACCCAGTTTTCAGGATTAAATTCCTTCTGGACAACTGTAGTAAGCAACACAGATATCTGGGGGGAGGGGAAGGGGGAGGGGGGAAGAAAAAGAAAGTTTTTTGTAGTCAAATAAAGAAGAGATACAATACTGTTAAACAGTAAAAACTTGCATAAAGGGCATTCTGTCACTCATTTTCCTCTCTTCTGACCTAAGTATCATTTGGAGCACCCAAGAGTGCTATGAATTCATTTCATATAAACCTTTCTGTCTAGTTCATTTTCTATCGTCTGTTAGATAAATTGTTTTGTTGATAACTACTTGTGGCATACTGGTTTATTTTGCACATATCACAGGGATTTTCTATTATCATTTCTCTTAAGGGTACAATCTATATTTGAACAGATAAATCATTAGCAATTGTTTCTCTGTATGATCTTCACAGATTTTTATACTAATTTAGTATGTATTCTTTAATTACAGTGTAAAATACTACATTTAATGAGTGTTCCTGGAAAAGTTATATACTATAGAAGAACCCTTTCCTTCCTTTACTAACTTTGGCATTGTTAACAGGCAAACTGAAGTTCATTGTATAAAGAATTATCATACAAAAAAGCTTTTATCTGCTTCTCTACCCTACGTTTTGAAGTTAAGAGCAGACATTTCTCATCCTTAACAAAGCTGTGAGTGAGTAGACCAGCAGAGAAGGTACTCTGTATGTTTCTGAGAGCACAGCTTCTGAACAGAACCCTTTGAGCTCCTAGCAGTGTCCATCATGGCACACATCTGTGTCTGGTTTTATGTAGGGGTTCTGTATTGTATGTAAATGTGGATAGAAATAGGACACGAAATCTTTTTTAACTACGTCAAGGTCTGCGATCACAATTTTAGTATCTGTTGGCTTTTACTTCACTTGAGTTAAAATAACAATTTTTGGTTTCTAGTTTGTTCTCTTTCTTTAGATAGTTGCAAATTTATTAAAGACTAGGAATATTCTTGTGTTTTTATTTTGCTAATATGTCCTGCAGAGAGAATATTGGCAGAATTCGTGGTTCTAATAATTTCCTTCTGTACAAGTCCTGTTAGAATAAAGATTTCTGCCCAAAGCTTACTGTAATGTTGACTTTTTGAGCCATTTTGCCAGGGGTCATAAAGTAAGAAATCAGTAGAGAGCTTGAGCAGGGAAGCTATTATGCTGAGAAGAAAAGCAGTGCAGATCCAAACTGTGTGTTATAAGAACTTTCAAAGCAGTGTTAGGAGCACTCTGTTTGGACAGGAGAGATCAGGATAACTAAGCTTCAAATGTTCAGAAAACCATTGCATTAATGAAGACAAACAAAAGCAACTTCAACACTGAAGAAGTCATACTTCTACTGAAGTTAGTACAATGTGTATTAGATTGCTAACTGTTTAGGTAAAACATCCTAGTAGATTATCTTTGCAAGAATCCCAACTGAAGAATGTCTTACAGGCTAAAACCCTTGTTTTTGTGGTTTTTGGTTTGTTTTTTTTTTTCAAATATAAAAGGCAAAAGTGAATTATTTATTTTAGTTCTCATCCAGAATAACTGAGAACTGTAGAGATAAAGAAAAAGGAAAAAAAATCTCAACCAGTTTTGTTTTCCCTTTTTAAATGTCACATTATCTGGGTGTCCATCATCTGGATCTTGCAGGACTGAATCCATATACATATACATATAAACAAGTTGCTTAAAATGCAAAAATAAATGTCAGCATTCCAAAATTTCCAGTTCTACAGACATCAATGTGCTTCTTGCTTTGATTTATAAAACCACCTGTGGGTTCTTGTTGCTAGCAGAATTTAGATGGTAGTTCTATGAGCTTCTAAGAATGGAACATTTTAAATTTTATTTTTATAGCCAAAAGTTTATATCAGCTGAAGTTTTTAACAATGTTTGACACATCAAACATTGCATAGTTTTCCAAAAAGCTAAAAATGTATATTAAATTCAAAGGAAAAAAAATTGTTGTTGAAAATTTTAAATTAAATATTTACCAAAAAAAAAATATATAACAATTATTTTCATGTTAGGTATTATATATATTTATAGAGGTTTCTTTTCTAATTAGTTTTGTCTATCTTTTTTAGTGGCAATTAAAAGAAATACAGTTTTAGAATGATTTTTGCAGTCCTCTGTGCTTTATTTATTTATTTATTTTTAATTTTCCTCTGAAAGTCAGAGAACTCTAAAAAAGCAGTTTTGGAGGAGATCTTTTAAATGAGAAGTAAAGAGGGTATGAAATTTCATAGGGAGGGTTTCCCTGCACACACAGTTTGCATGAAAAACACTAAGTGATAAAAAAAAAAACAAAAAACTGAACCTGATCTCATCATAATATTGTCAACTGCTAGGCAAACTAATAGATACAGAAAAATATAAAATACTTGGAAGAAAGAAATCTATATGGAAAAAATACCACTTACATGTGAGAAAGGGAATATGCAAATAGAATTATACTGATGAGCCACCAAGTCAGGAAGAAGTGGCTGTTTTTGCCTTGGAAGTGGTGATTCCAGGCAAGTCTGGAGGAGAGGTGGTGGTGAGAGTTAAAGTTTGAAAATCTGGAAAGACTGATTCTTGGAAATATCTAAATGGAAGTGAGGATGTTTGGATATATCATAGCTAGACCAAAACAAAGGATCAGTGCTGAAATTACTGTATGATGTCATAAAAAACTGAAAGTGGTATCCATACAACAGAAAAAAAATGAATGAAGTAATGCTCATTTAAATTTATGTTCTTGTAAGGAGATATCAAAAATAATAGCAGAGGCCGAGCTGATAAAGTGAGGTAAGAATGATACTTAATGACTTCTTCAATATAAGCCTGCTGTTTAAAACCATTTGAAAAGTTTTAAAATAATGTATAAGAAAGAAAAGGACTAAGGAATTATCTTTGAAGGAGAGGTAGGGTAAAACTGAGAAAAGAAAGCAAGATTTCAGACAGACAGCAAGTTGAAATATGAGAGGAGAGGATGCTGAGTATGAAAGAATTTTTAGAATCAGGGATTAGTTTCTGGCTTCAAAATATGTCGGAGCTCAAGGAGAATGAAAATAAGATTTGGCCAGGAGGAGGTCATTTGGATCACTGCTTAATGTAAGAGCAAATTAAAAAATACAAAAAATACTAAGAGTCTTTGAAGTTTAGTACAAGCAAACTGTAACAATTTGAAGGACAAGACAGACAACTAACAATTTTAAATGGCTGTGGTTTCCAATCGTGACATAATTATTTTATAGTAAGTAACAGTAGGGATCATGTAACTGTTCTTTAGAAGAATCTGAAAATATAAGCTTTCCAAAAAGTCTACCATGACAATAATTATTTTGTTGGAAAGAGCATATACCTCTAGAGAAAAATTAGCTCAAGGAAATACACTTTAAATGATTTTTCTAATTTATAAGGGAGTAGAGAGAAAAATTTCATGAATTTTCAAAGAAATGATAATTTAGTATTTATGTTTTATTTCTTTGTTTTTGAGAAAGTACGAATTAAAAACAAATGAGCTACTCAGTTAAACATACTCTTTTATAGGTGCTCTTTTGCAAGAAAAGAAGTCCAGTGCCCTTAATTGGTTTAGAGCTGCAATTGTTTGTCATTTAACATTATCTTTAGTGGAATAATGCTCTTTCAGACATATTAATCACAAAAGGGAAATGAACAGGTATGATGTCCCTTTGCAGTTGTAAATTATGACTTTTTTTAGGAAATGTGGTGTTCAGAGGTTGACGAGTTGCAAGCCTTACGTAAAAAAAATATTAAATCAAGAAGGAGAAAAACTTGGTACCACTCGTCTTGATAAAATAGTGATTGTTTCTTCTGAATTTAACACAGCAGCAAATGACTTGAAGGAAGTCAGCTGGATCAGATTCAGTGGTTAAAAATAGAGATAGCACTGCTAATCAACAGCTAAAGGAGTGAGTAAAGAAAAGAGAAAATTCATTTGCTGTAGTAGAGGGTTATTATTAAAATATGTGAAAGTAAAACACTAGCTAAGTATCAGGTAAAAGCTTGCTGATTTCAGAATTGCTGTCCCACATATAAATACACATATGAGAAAAAGCTATTTAATATACTGAGCTATTATATATTTTCAATAATTTGATGACACATAAGGCATCTGTAGATAAAAAAAAAAAGGAGCACGTTGTTAAATATGTCCATTGAAGCAGTGCTGAAATACAGTTTGTTCAATGTATACATGCACAACATAAAGTTTTTGGCTAAAGGGATCTTTGCCAGTGCTACTGATAATTTTTAAAATTTATTTTCCAATGTGCTTTTTTTATGCCTCATGAATTGTCAAGTGGGGGAGAAATTAACACAGGAAAGGGAAACAGAGTTCAGACAAGACTAATAAATTTGTTATAAAGTGGAGGTAAAATGAGGATTGGTGAAGGGGTGAAACCTCCATATTTCCCCTTCTAGATGTCAGGGTATTCAGAAGAATTCAATCTTAAGTAAGATTCAGTGCTAGGCATAGGTAACATACCACATATATATTTCTTTTCATCGCTTTATTTCTCCTGCTCTCTGGGAAGCAAGACCCATAGTGGAGGAGGTGGCAATGTCTTGACATTGCTCCTCTCTCACTTTTTCCAGTGACGATAAGATTAGGCCAAAAGCGGAAATACTCTGAAATCTACATTTCTGTAAAAGTAAAAATATTAATTTTACCTGCCTTCAGTTAAACTGCTGCATGTAAGAAAATCATTTCATAGCATCTTACAGTTTAAGGATATTATCAAGCACATTCCAAATCACCCATAATTGAGGTTTACAATGGAATAGGCACATATTCCTTGTAGACCACAGACAGATAGCTGTGAGGGGCAGTTCACTCTGTCTTAAAATAGATGTCTAAATCATGGAAATAGCATGCCACTGAAAGTACCTATCAGAGCTGTCTATAAACAGAGCCTAACTGACCAGCAGAAACCATGAGCCAAACCTTCTGACAACTCAAGGCTAGTGAGAAAATTTCCTTCTTGGTGCTTCTCATTTAGATCTCAGTGAATAATTCAAACAAGAAACACACTCTGAATTTCTGCTCATAGAATGTGGTCCTATGAGTTGCCACATTTTTAAAACACATCACTGTTTCAATCACAATTTTGAGTTTAAGAATTTTGTGTTAAAAATGAAGAAAGTGTTATGTTTATATAAAATGCATGAAGTTAATCTTTTTATTGTTGTTGTTCATTATAACCTCCAGATTAAGGCTGTTTGATCATATAAATTGATTTCTTCACAGCTTTCAGTAAGACAAAAGCATTACTAGAAACATTCATTTTAGAATATGTGTGGTTGGAGAATACAGTTCTGCTGTTAGTGGTAGATTTTTGTTCTGGTTGAGATAAATTACCTTTGGAAGTGTCCTAATATAAAATATCTGCTACCATACTGCAAACTTAATTGCATCTGTAAATTTTTCCAGTTGCGTATCTGTTTTTTCTTCTTGAAATCATAGCATATTTTGTATTCTTGAAATCTAAGTATAATGTCTTCTTGAAATGGTGGTATCCCTGACTGCCTCCCGGATGTATCTCCTTAGGTGCTTGAGTGATAGTACTCCATTCTTTTGGAAATGAATGAAGGTAATCTTCCAGTATATTATTTCATTATTCCCAGTTAGCAGTAACTTTGTTCAAGATCAGCACAAATTATAAAAATTTTGTAGAGGAAATGCAATTTTTACTATAGTCTCTGACCATGACAAGCACTCACTGACATTTACAAAAAAGAAAAGATGTTAGTCTTTACCTTTTCTTTTTATCCAAAAAGATTAATGTATTCCACTTGGAAAACATAGCTACTGGTTAATTCTGCACTGACTTAAGTTTAAGCAACCTATGTTTTTTATGCAACTGTTTGGCTAAGACATTGTAATCCAAGTTTGTGTCTAGCAAATTGTTGCTGATGAGCTATGAACCTTTGAAAAACAGAAGGTATGATGGAAACATCAATAGATTTTCCCTCTAAAAGCATAATTACCTCTGTAATTATTGCAATATGTCCATTTAAAGCTGACATTACTGTATTTTTATAATGCAAACTATGTTTTTATAGTTATATAGAGTTTGAATATCTGTTCATGTGTGTATGTCTTAAAAAAAGCCTAATACATTAGGGAGCCTTAGTTCAGCTCAAGTCCAAAGTCTTCCTGTGATCTAGTATTTAATTTTAGTCTACTGACTGTTTTCCACTATTAGTCCAATGTTTGTAGTTAGCTATTGTTCCAGCCTTCAAATTTGACCTAACCATAGCCCACAGGCATAGCTGATAGCATTGGATCATGAACTCACAATATTTTCCTAGAAAGTAAAGTCAGAAAAAATACTTCTTCTATTCCTAAAAATGGTGCCAAAATTTTTTTTGAATCTCTAGCGAATGAAGCTTTACACAGGTACTTAGATTAACAGTGTTAAGCTAATTTTTTTCCGCACCTGAACCTAACTGATCCATTATCGGTTAGTAATGAATGTATTAATCTCCAAATACATCATGGATTGAATTAAATGAGAATTTAGCTAAGATAAGTGCAGAAAGGTGGAGCCAATATCAGGAACCCTGCTTCTGCTTTGTTGTGAGGGCAGTGAGTAAGCCCTCTCCACAGCACATGCCTCAACTGCTTTTCATGGAACAGCACAGACAAAAACCCCATGCAGTTTCAGGTGGGTACTTCGTCTGAATATCCTTAGGAAACCAGGTGTTGTTTAACAAAATCTTTGATTCAGCAAGAACAAGTGCCAGCTCCCAAGTGGCTGGTAAGCTGCATGGAGAAAAAGGATCTGAGGATGTTGGTTGATGCCCAGCTGAACATGAGCCAGCAGTGTACCCAGGTGGCCAAGAAGGCCAGTGGCATCCTGGCTTGTGTCAGAAATAGTGTAGTCAGCGGGACCATGGAGGTGATTATCCCCCTGTACTCAGCTCTGGTGAGGTCACACCTCAAGCACTGTGTTCAGATTGGGACTCTTCACTACAAGAAAGACATGGAAGCCCTGGAGTGTGTCCAGAGAAGGACAGTTAAGCTAGTGAAGTGTTTGGGGAACAAGCCCTATGAGGAGCGACTGAGAGATCTGAAATTGTTTAATCTATAGAAGGCTCAGGGGAGATCTCATTGTTCTCCACAGCTACCTGAAAGGAGGTTGTGGCTAGGTGGGAGTCAGCCTCTTCTTTCATATAACTAGAAATAGGATTAGAAGGAATGGCCTCAAATTGCACTAAGGGAGGTTCAGGTTGGATTTTGGGAGAAACTTCAATTATCTGAAAGAGCAGACAAGCATTGGAATAGGGTGCCCAGAGAAGTGGTGAAGTCACTGTTCCCACAGGTGCTTAAGAAACATAGATGAGGCACTGAGGGACGTGATTCATGGCTGTGGTGGTGGTGGGTTGACAGGTCGATTAGATGATCATAGTGGACTTTACTAGCCTTAATGATTCTATAAGTCTCTGAAAAGGTATCATGGCAAGATGCCATGAGCCTCATATATGTTCTTCTTTGTAGTCTGTATTTTAACTGCCTGAGTCTGGGTAAAGCCCTGGTAGAACACGTAGTAACTTTATTTATTCTGTAATCACTGAGCAAATAAGCTGTATTTATTCACAAATCAGGTAGTTTGATCTAGGCTGCTAAGTGTAAGAGAAATTGGAGGGAAATGCTACTGACTCTATATTATTTCTGTGCCCTTGGGTTTGTCTTTTTCACAGTCACAGAATGGTTAAGATTGGAAGGGAGTTCTGGAGGTCATATGGTCCAACCCCCTGCTCAAGCAGACACCCAGAACAGGGTCACCAAGAACACATCCACATATTTGGTTTTTTTTTTTCCATTCTTAAGGGTACCAAGTTGTAAATATTACCATATTTTTCAGTTATTTTACTTAGACAGTGATATATAGCTCTTTCCTCTTCAATGTGTTAGTTCCAGCCTGAAAAGAATATGCTGTTCCCTAGAAATGAACGGCAGAGTTTAATTTCCTGGCATTCTGTCAATACAATACAAAAAAGAATTTTTGAAATCATGTGTGACATTGAGCAGTTACACTTCTGAAGTGTTAAAAGTTTCCTTTTCTAATTCTCTCCCTAAATCATAAATTAAAGATGTCTCTTCTGAACCAACATTTGTATTGCTCATTCTCAAACCCACTTGTGCACGGGTGATATAAGAACATCTTGCTCATCTTTTCTGTCCTTCAATCTTGTCCTGCCCTTCAGAGTATAAGAGGATCAACTAGTGTTGTGAAGGAGCTAGGATGAACTGCACAACTCACAGTTTAGCAAAACTAACTGATATGGTCTTATCTTGTGAAATATTGTTTTGCTGTTGTGAACTAAGTGCTCCTGGAAATTAGAAAGGTTACTTTCAAGTCTCAATGCTTCTGTGCATATTGAAAACTATTTCATGTAGATATGAGGAAAAAAAGAAAGGGTAGAAAGCATGCCCAAGACTAGCTGCATGAGCAGCTAATCAAAACATAGTACGGTACTGATGAAAGAGCTCAGAAGTTTTTAGAACGTTTTAGAAGTACAATAACCTATCTGAAGTAGTATCATGAAAAAATTGAGGCTGTACATCAAGATGCAAAAGTATGTCATTAGCCACCTTTACTTGTCTGATGTGCATTCCAAACAGCTTATTTACAGCCCATCATTCTTTCCATGTTAAGACTTGATTTTAGTCTTCCAGGATTCTGTTTTTCCTAATACACTGACAATGTCCCTACGTCTTCTGAGGCAATGCATGCATATTAGATATGCTGGAATTTTTCACAAACAAGAAAATGGTATCAATTGTTGCAGGTTTAACTTAAATGCTAAACTCAAGTCTTAAAAAACCACAGGGGGCATTCACTTTGTCTTAATAAGAACTGTGAATCTGTTTCTTCAAGTTGTATATAAAAATGACAATAATTATAACCTGGGACCAATAGCATTCTTTCAGTCCTTTGATGTCCAAATGCTTTTTGAGCAGCTTGATACTAATTTCCAAACGATAAGTTAATTTTCAATTCCTATCAGACTGGAATGACTATATAACTCTTTCTTTATTTCACTCAATTCCTCAGAATTTGAGAAATTATGTTATTTGACCCCATAGCAAGACCTTGGACCTAAAATAAATGATCCATAATCTTTCATGAAACACAGCAGACTGCTGTGTTCCTCTATTTAAATCCTTTATATAACCTCCATTCATATTAATGGTAACACAGGCTTTTTATATGAATTATAAGTTTTTTTTTTTATTATTCAGCTTTTTTTTGCTGAATTTGTTCTAAAAGTTCCCCTGGAAACCTCTCTAGAAAATTTATCTCTCGATTAAGTGCTGAGTTCCTTGCAAAAATCTTTTTTTACTAATGGAGCTGGAAAAAAACAGACACTCAAGGACTGTGAGTTCTCCCTCCTACCAATATTTTTTTGTTTTTCATGAAATCTGTGCTGAGAACAGGCTTTGATTTGATTGCTTGGAATATATTTGCAGTATGGTAGTTTTCAGTAAATACTTCATAATGACTTCTGGTCTGAGGTTGGCAGGCACTTGGAGGACTGGAGTTTATTTCTACAGAACTAATGAATGGGACCAAAAATGATAGCATATTAGTTGCTTTTTAGTGTTTTATCTCCAGTGATGACTGGATATTGTTTGGAATCTGCATCAAAAAGCATGAGCTTAGATATACTTACATACAGCTACAGGTAGTTTATGTAGTATAGTAATAATTAGTATATAATTAGTATATGCTGCAGTGTATTAATAGTTATATTTTTGTTAACTGTAAGTAGGAGGCAACAGTGAGACACTTCTGACAAAAGAAAAGATCCTGTGATATCTATAGAATGGTGCAACAGAAGTTATCCCTGAATATTCCATTCCTCTATACTACTGTGAAACCATTTAGTCAACAGATCTTTTTATTTATTTTGTGTTCTTTTGATGATATGGGAATCATGTTGATATTTTTCAACAATAAATAATCAGGAAAAAATTAAAACAAACAAACAAAAAACCCTCAAAATGACATCTCCTCCATAATAGCCCAACACCCCAGTTTCATACCAATTTTGTTTGTGATCTATTCCATCTGTTTAAAGATAAAAAAAGTTTCACAGCATAGTGCCAGATTTGAGTACACTACTGCAGGCCTGTGACTTGCACACAGTGACAGACCCAACTGTTATTAAAGGTCCCGTGACTGTATGACCCTTCCAGCTAAATTTATCACAGATGCTTTTTCCACTCTTTGAGGTTAACTTTTATGATTCTGCAGAACTCTCACAAAAGCTCCTGTGTTAACCAGTAGATGGTATTTGAAAGATGGATGCCAAAAAAACATGAAGAACAGACTGCTTAGCATGAAACCTTATTAACATTCCTTCTGCTGCAATGGAGCACTTTATGTGCAGATGACTAGCACAAGCCTCCAGGGCAGTTAGGATCTTTCCTGTTGATATACAGTTTAGTTTGTAAATGCATTTTATTGTACTGCTAGAAAGAGCAAAGGTTCCAGAGAGCTTTACACACTTTACACACATTTTTGTTTGATGAATGGTTTGATATTTTAGTGCAGGACCTGTTCATCATGTTTTCTTATATTTGTCAAGTCTATGTACATTTTAAGAATAAAACTTTTACTGCTTTCTTTCATTATTAATCAAGCTGCAGTACTGTAAAAAGTAATACATTGCAGAACTTCTAAACACTTTACAAAGGAATGGCTATTATGCATGTAACCACTTGTTGAGCAATAACTCCGCTCTTTCAGTTAAAAAAAGTATATGTATAACATGGGATAAAGGAAATTCAAAATATATAATTTGTCTGTTCACTTCTCAGTTCCCTGCATCTTCATTTTATTCTCTTTTAACACTGAAATTGTCAAATTACAATATTATTTCCTCAAAGGAAGCCACTTTCAAACATCTTTGGTAAATTTTTGGCTAGATATTAAAAATGCAAGCTTAGCTGTTTGTAATGTATAGCTATCAATGTACTTACTATAACAGGAAAATATCTCTTTCTGCAGTTCTTCATACAGGGTATTTCATCCTTCACCAGTTAATAACAATAGCTGTCTGTATATGTGTTTGACTTAAACAGTAAAGGAGGAATTTTATTTTCACTGAACTTCCCCAAAGTGTTTTGAATTTCCTTCAGAGAGAGAATGCTTTCTGGTTTGTGAAGTTAAACAACAGTACTTATACACAGTATTTAGTAGAGGCAGGGGTTAGGAGGAAAAGAAAGGGAAGAATTACACATTTAGGTAAGACTTTTAGTTAACACAGAAAGATCCTTATCCTTTCTTTACTCCACAGAGATTAATTTATCTAGCAAGTCTCTAAATGGAAATTCCCTGCAAGCTCATAAGTATTACTGTACCTCACATTCACCTTTTCCTTTCGTTCTTTGTTCATCAGCATTGTTCTTTTTTTTTTTTTTTTTTTTTTTTTTTAATGTGATTGACCTTTAAACCTGTTGTTATCAGCCTGCAAGAAAGAGATAGAGACTCTTTTCAGCTGCCTTGTTTCCCATGTGACCTAGAGGGAGAATAGATTCAAAATAGACTAGTTCCTCCCAGGGCAATACAAGGCAGAAGAGAAAAGCACTGTCATTTCCGAACAGCACAGTGCTAGAGTAAATTCAGTGTGAAAAAGGAAGGAGTTGCAGTGTGTTAGAATTCTTCCTCTGGAGCTTGGATTATTACAGGAAAAGCATGTGAAGGATTTTTAAGGAGAGCATTTTAAAAACACTTTGAAATGGAGTACTTGGAGCTTTATAAGGACAACTGATGTTGGAATGCTAGAAAACCTGGAGGAATTTTTGCAAAATGAGCATTGTTATGAAGCCAAGATCCCGATCTACCAGCTCCTTAAGGACTGTCGAGGCAATGTGGTAACGTGTTTGTCTTTTTTCTTTAAAGTTTTCTTTCCTAATATGGGGATACAGACCTGTCCCAGCAAAGTCACAGGGTTTAATCTTGATCTGACAGATTTTGCACGGTTATTGAAGTTGTTCAGCTATTTCACAATTAAGAGTAAGGAAAAAAAAAAGTGTAGTTTCTTTGTACTATACTGCATGTGTAGTATTTTTTAATGAGAGGCATTATGTGAGTTTTTCTCATTTAGTAATCAGGTTCAGACCCTGTACTTAACAGATACTTTCTAAAAGTCTTCAGTAATCTTCAGCAACAAAGTTATTACAGTTAGCTTGCAGTTCTGGAGGCTGGAAAGCAGAAGCAAGCTATAGTTTGCATGAGCTATTTTGAGAACCTTACATGTCATTTTGCTGCATAAATAGACCGACTGGTAGAGATAAGTGTCCTGGGAGGAGACAGTGGCATGAGTGAGAGACTGTGCTGTGTTGCGGCTCACGCATTTCCCTGCACTCAGAAGCTCGGAGGAATAAAACATGAGACTGTAATAGTGATCTGTGTGTATGATTTTCTTGCTATGAGTTTCACTTAGCAATTGTCTTTAATTAGATTTTCTTGGGGAACTTTATGCTTTGTGAGTTCAATAAAGGCAGACAGGAAATTTTTCTGAGAGGTTTATAAAATAATTTCAGTCTTCTCTTTTTGTATCTCCCACTTTTTTTTTTCTTCCTTGTTTTTAATAAAACCACCATCATTTTTGTAAACAAATAACAGACAACTTTATAACTGCTACAAAACAATGTACTTTAAAAAGCCTTTGTTTAGACGTGTGTTTAATGCGTTGCTGTGGGATAGAATAGTAACTACATTCCTTTCTGAGCAAATATATTAAGTAAACATATTTTAAATTTAGCTATTAAAGCATATGCTTCGAACAGTCCTGGAATTGTATCATCCCAAGTCATGTCAGGACTATTGTTAAAGCGGGTAATTTTTTCCAAGTTGTTTTTTAACTGAGAATGTATTTAAGCAAAAGAAAATGAAACAAATGCAGTACTCCAGCTGAAAAGTGCTCGCAGTTGCTCTCAGAAGCTGATAAGGAAGAGTTTTGCTGAAGCTACTGCAATAAAAAGTGTCTCCTTATCTTTATTAAAATGTAGTAAAGTAATAATAAAATGTCAGTGAACTGGATATGACTAAAGTGTTAGATGTGACACCATATAAAACAGTAATGTCTGGAGGTGTCACAAAGAGCTGTGTGTATCCAAGGTAGTGAGCTAAAATGTACATACTGTAATTATTACATAAAGATAATGCAGATAAATCAGTATCATCCTGATTAATTTATCTTCCTTTCAGTTGTTTTTTGTTGGTTTGTTTTTTGTTTTGTTTTTTTTGACTGCTGACTGCTTCAACTGAGTTGAGCAGGGAAATTAAAAAACCAAAAATTTCTAAAGAAAAAGTCTCTTGTGCTGTATGTGCAGGCTTGTATGACCACCAGATACTGTCTAAAATAGCTGCCCGTGTCCTTTTTGCCGACGTCTTTAGCTGGTGCATTGATCTGCTGGGTGAGAATCCATTTTCTACTAACTGTGAATTGAGTGTCATTTCCTACCCCGCCGTTTGGAAACATTACCTGAGGTCAGGACGTGTCTGACAGGGAGATCCTTGAATCTGTCAGGATGAGGTACATGCTGTTCTCTGGCGGTGTGTGTTTGAGCCAGGAGGGCCCTGCCCGAGTGGAGGACTGGAGGAGGAGCAGGCAGGGAGGGAGCCCACAGTCCCTCCAGGGCCCCCTCGGTAGAAACAGGCTGGTGGGCTGAGCAGGACTGCTCTCCAGCCACCTGCTGGAGTCAGCTTGGGATATCCGGTCGCCAGACCTCAGGGTCTGTAGGTTTGGCTCCGTAGGTAGTGCCATTCCTATAGGGGCAGAATACTAATGCAACAATCTCACCATAATATTAAAACTAAAAATATTAAAAAAATACTGGAATGAACTGCCCAGGGAGGTGGTGGAGTAGCTGACCCTGGGGGTGTTCAAGGAACGACTGGATGTTGTGTTGAGGAGCATGCTTTAGTGGGAGCTATGGGTGATAGGTGAATGGCTGGACTGGTTGATCTTGTAGGTCTTTTCCAACCTTGGTGATTCTATGATTCTAAGAAAACAAAGTGCTTAGGTGCAGATGATGTGATAAAGGCAGTGGCCCTGGGGGATACTGAGGCTGGGAGGCAGGGAGGGCTGTAGCACATAATTCTCCATATCTGTTAACATAGCAGGAGGTGCTGGGATAAGGAGAAATGGGAGACCACAAAATGAAAAGAAATTTTGGTTCCCAGGAGCACAGGAATGAGCCGCAGTGTTATACTATGAATATCCATCTTGGAACAGTTTGAGAGAAATGATCCTGGGATATTCATACATGGCAGTTTCCCATTTTAATAATATTCCCCTGAAGAACAGAATCCATGTTCTCAACATGGCTGTAGACTGGAGAGAGGGATGGATGAGACAGAATTCTCTGTTCTCAGTTCCCTGAAATCATTCTGACCCTCCATCCAGAATAAGAGAAGAACATTGCCGTATATGGTAAAAATATGTACTTTTCAGTATTGATATTAAAAGGCGTATAACCCGCTGTTAGGGGGTGCACCAGCCTGCGCCGAGGAGACTGTGCCAGTGTTACACTGCAGGGGTCTGCAGGCAAAACTGCATCTGAGACACCTGGGAAAACCTCACCTAACACTGTAACAACAGATGTAAATATAGATGGTTGCTTTTATGCAAAATGATAGAAGTGATTTATTAAAGAATGATTATCTAATAATTTCATACTGCTTAGCTCTACCACTCATTCCTGACTTCAAGATGCAATTGTGAAGTGTGGTTGTGAATCAGAACATTTCTGAATAACTACCTAAAACTAATAAGCAGTGGTACAAACTTTTCAGTGGCATAAGGTTGATTTGTCTTGCTGCTCCTGAAAAGAAATAACAATGTAGTATGGAAATTCACTAATGTAAAACTTTAGGAGAGAGTATTTAAATAAGAATTTAACTGTTTTCTTGACTGTTTAAACACTGCAGAGTGCAGGAGCAGTAGAATGAGCATGTGTTCCACCAAATCACGTATTTCTGTTTTCTAAGGTTTTTTTTATTTTTTTTTATTTTTTATTTATGGGATTTCTTTGGTGATATTTTGTTTTTTAATGCACAAATATTGGAGAAACTGAAATACACTTTTGAAAGCCTAAGAAAATGAAGCAAGTCAAGCAAGTAGCCAGGAGATCTGGACCACAGCATATTGACCAGATACTAGAACTTCTCTACTTTTTCATTATGTAGCTCATTAGTCAAAAGATCTAAGAAGTCTCAGTTATATTGTCAGCTTTTACCACAGTTCTTTCTGCAATATACCTGTTGCTTCTGGATTGGTAGCTGTGTGTTTACTTTGTGGGTTGGCCTTTCTCTGTCCTTATTTTTTATAACATATGCAAATTCATGCTTTCCTGGTTTTTGTATCTTACGGTTGGCTGATCTGCAAAGGGCACACACCACCCTCCCTGCTGCCCTCAAAGCAAAGGCCTGCGGTGATTCAGTTTGTGGTAATCTACAGAACATTGTATCTGTTCTTATTTAACCCCTTGGGTGGGTAGTACTGTTTGTCTTTGATATCAGGAAGTTTGGAAGTCTGGGAATTGCTGAAGGTTGTTGGAGGAAGCTGAGAGAAATTTCTGAGGCTATAACATGTTTACAGATAAGTGGAACAAGACATTTTGAATGAGCTTTTCCTGCTTGTACTTTTTATATTAGATCATGTCAGAGATTTCAATAAAGGTTCTATCTAATGAAGAACAGAAAACAGTTGTGGCCTGATATCAGTGGACAGTGTTTTTTTCTGGGGCAGAGGGACTAACACAAAATGATGGGATAAGATCCAGCAGTGATGACCTGAGGTAGCCACAGTGGCTTCCCAGCCTAAACATGGCACAGTTAGACTTTGCCATGGGCATATCCCAGTCTTTTAGTGTCCAAGCCTTGACACAAGGAAGGAGTGATTCTGTCACACTGTTTAGCCTTAAATAGTTCAAATACATGGTTATTGCTTGGTGCTGTCTGGTTATTGCTAGTATGAAGTTGATTAAGATATATGTAACTAATAATAGTGAATGAGTTGTTGGCACTGGGTTTCTGCAATAGCTGACTTTCAGACTGTCAATCCCTGTTTCGTGAAGATCAACCACAAAAAGAGGACATTCCTAAAGGAGTATTTGTCTACAGGGCAGAGAATGGTATATCAATGTTATTGTGAATTATATTAACAATATGTGCACCACTAGAATGTTGAAGGGATTAGGCTTTTGTATTTGTGTACCAGGTGAATGTTTTTTTTCCTCTCCAGAATAATTTTAGTTTACAGGAGGCGGGTGTCTGCTATAACTGGTGATACTGCCTGTTCTTTGTCACCATACCTTATGAAACTTTTCTTGAAGAAAAGGGGATTGAGATCTCACTTAATTTTCACTTGAATTTTAGTTTCTGAAGAGCTTAAATATGGTCAGTTTGGAAAGCTGAAAGCAAGCTACTCATGGGGATGCTGCAGTACATATGCAGAACTGAAGGATTGGTAAATGCTGAACAAGGCCTGTGAGGTAAAGATGACATTTCCTGAAAGAATTTTGACTTTGAATGAATTCATAGATGACTTCATTTATTAAAATGGACCTTCATAAGCAGTATGGGCCCCAAATCATGAAGTCAAGATAAGTTTGTGGTGGTATCTGTGCTTTTATTTATTCTCCCATTCTCTGTTCTAATGAGAAAGCCTGACACAGTCAGGCTACACACTGTTTGTCAGCATCACACTATTTTCTAATCTGTGATATGTTAAAGTCATATTTTTATGAAATAAAATGGGAACAATTACTATTTTCTGCAGTCAGTTAAGGATAACGTTCATGGTGATCAGGTGTCAGTAGCACTGGTCAGTGTTCTACCTAGCCTAATAGTCTGTCTTCGTCAACAAAAGGATCATGAAAGCCTATTCAATTTCTGCTCTTGTATTAGGGGTCTTATAGCATTCATCCTTGCTTATTTCCATGAGAGCCCATCTATAGATTTGTTGCCTGAATATTTGGATAATCCCTTTTATTAAATTGCTGATACAGTTTTTCTCCACAGACTTCTAACTACATTGCAAGCTGAGTGAGAAAGTGCTTTTTAATTGTGCTTCCGACTGGCATCCTGTTAGTTTTAACTGATATCCCTTAGTTCTGACATTATGGTATTTGGTGAAAGATACTGTATTCACTTGATCCACCAATTTCATGATTTGTAAAGCTCAGTCCTAATCTCCTAAGCATTTTCCTGTCAAAACTGAAGAGTTCTAGCTTTCTTAGACTTTACTAATGTGGCTGCTGCTAAATCCAAGTCATTTTAGCTGCCAGTCTTTGTATTTCTTAAAACACAACTATGTTCTTGGAATGTGGAGACCAGACTGCACACATTGCTCAAGGCTTGTGCAAACAAGGTTTTTATACAGTGACAAGACTGCTTTTTATGATTATGATGCCAATTAAACCATTAACTTTTTTGTCTGTCACTGCAAACTGAGTCAGTGATTTTAGGGAACTGTATCTGTTTTTGTTTTCAAGACAGTCTCTTGGCATGATCTCATCCCCGCATTTTTGTATAGTTGAAGTATTAGCCTTGCCAACTTAACATCAAATTACTTTAACATGAATGTGATAAGAGTTGCTGTCTTGAAAAAATAAATGTTTTTTTAGACAAACAAAAGTATTGTAATCCATACCAGACAGAACAAATGGTGGTTTGATCCAGCAAAGAAAGGGCACATACTCACAGATGCACTATTTCAAGCTACATCAATAATTCCAGTAAAACATACGTACTAGTCTTTCCTCATTGCATGCAAGCACATGATGTAGTCCTCTGCCATTCACTTTAGTGTCCAACCATCCATGCTTGATTTTCCTGGAGAGATGATCCTGCCTTTACAGCACAGTTTGTCCTCACATCTCCTTATGCACATATGCAGATTATCAGGTCATGGACAAAGCTCCATTCCAATTTAGCCAGACCATGAGACAGGCAGGGATGAGGCACTTCATTTTCTATCTCTAGCATTACAGAAATACTGTTTCAAGCCGCATGGGCAGCTCACCCTGGATGACCAGCAACTTGTTTACAGATTGTTCAGCTGAAGATAAAAGGTTGCCCAGGTGTTTAGAACTAGATCAATATTGAGGTACCTCAACAGAAGTACTCTCCTGTTTCTTTCCCTTCCATTACACCATGGCTGAACTAGTTGGCTAAATTTTTTTCAAAGGTGAGGGACACATTTCTTCCAACACACTTTCATGAGAAGCACAATTTCAGTGTAAGACATAAAAAGATCAGATTCAGCTCACTAGAAGATAGATGGCTGCTATGTCTACCATGACAGCCATTAGTTTATCAGCCTCACACCCTCAGTGGTCAGAAATACTTGCTCTCAGGGTATGGCTCATCTAATGTATTTTAGATGTCTGTCTCAGGAGATGTGCTCTTGATGCCACTGATTTTGGTGGCGAAACCTCCCCGGAATATAAATAATATGTATACATAGAATCTAACTTGTGTATAGGCAATTTAATATGAACAAAGTGTTACAGAATCTGTACTGTATTTCCATAATTTACACCCATTGTTTTAGTAGTTTGTAATCGTATCTCTATTGTGTTAAGTTATATCTGAATTAAATTGTATGTGTAAATGCTGTTTTCTTCTTCCCATCATAAATTTTGTTTTAGTTAAGCCTTTTTTTAATTCATGAAAATCTATCTACTTCTATTATGTACTGCTTGGCATAATTCCAGGCATTTTTGTACAAATCTAAGTCATACAATGAAATTCTCAGACTTCGCATTTAAAAATACAAGGTTCAGTGACAATGGAAAAGGTTGTAAATTTGAATCCAAGGTTCAAAAATTAAAAGGTGAGAAAGAGATTGGTTGTTTGTTTTTTTACAATCTCATAATTTAAAAGACAGTCCTGTCATTCTCTAATACTTTTTTGATGAATGCACAAAAGATAAGTAAAGAAGCATTAATGTATTTTTATATTCAGATACATAGGCTGCAAACCAAAATGTCTCTGCAAGTGAGAACCATAAGAATTCTAGCCGTGACCAAGCAAGGGATAACAGATGGAGCATACTGTTTAATCCCAGGTACCAGTACCCCCAGCAGGTACAGAAGTCACATTCCCATTGCCTGGCTGCAAACAATTCAAAGTCCATGGGCTTTGGACACCGCTACTGCTAGGTATGAAATACATCTGCAATGGGACAGATACACCTAAACTGCAGAAACACAGATTTTCAATCATGTTTTAACAGCAAATATTCACAAATTCAAAGGCAAGATCTTGGACGTATGTTGATGCAACCCCCATTACTAATAAAGGCTGGGCGATGAAAGGATTGCAGAAAGTCCTCCTGAAAAAGACCTGGGGATACTGGTGGATGGGAAGCTGGACATGAGCCAGCAGTATCACCTTGCAGCCCAGAAAGATGTGGGAATTTCTTTACAGAGAGAGAGTTGATGTGCTGGAACACAATGCCCAGAGAGTTTATGGATGCTTTGTCCCTGGAGATGTTCAAGACCAGGCTAGATGGGGTCCTGGCAACCTGATCTAGAACCAGATCTGGAAGTTGCTTGCCCTGCCTGTAACAGGGGCATTGGAACTTCATAATCCTTGCGGTCCCTTCCAACCCAAGCATTCTATGATTCAGAGAAAGCCAACTGTGACCTGGGCTGCATCAAAAGCATGGCCAACAGGTCAGGGAGGTGATCCTGCCCCTCTGCTCTGTACTGGTGAGGCCTCACGTGGAGTACTGAGTCCAAATGTGTAGTCCTCAATATAGCAGAAACATGCACCTTTTGGAGCACATCCAGATAAGAGCCACAAAATAAGATCCATGGAATGGAACACCTTTCCTGCAAGGACAGGCTGAGAGACGTGGGGCTGTTCAGCCAGGAGAAGTCTGCAAGGTGACCTGATAGCGGCCTTTCAGTATCTAAAAGGGAGCTACAGGAAAGAAGGGGACCAACTCTTTGGCAGGATCTGTGGTGGCTGGACAAGGGGAAATAGTTTCAAACTCGAAGAAGATACATTTAGATTAGATACAAGGAAAAAATCTTTTACAGTGAGAGTGGTGAGGCACTGGAACAGGTTGCCCAGAGATGTGGTTGAAGCCCCATCCCTGAAGACTTTCAAGACAAGGCTGGGTAAGGCCCTGGGTAACCTGATCTAGCTGTGGTGTCCCTGTTCATTGCGGGGCAGTTGGACCTGTAAAGCTCCCTACCAGTTCTAAGGATTTTATGATTCTATAAAAAACTATGTACATCTGGAGGACCATTCAGAGAATCTGGATTTCCATACTAATACAGGTGGGTCCTCTGGGCTGTCCATAAGGTCATATTCCCAGAGGCTCACTAGGGAACCTTACTTCCATACTTGCACATCTGTGAAAATCTATACTGTAAATATTCCCCTCATAATTTATAAACAAAATGCTTTTCAAGTTTCTCCAAGTTGCACTGGCAACTTTTTAGAGAACAAGAAAACATCTTTTTGTTTTGTTTATTTTTTCTTATTCTTAATTCATGTGTGTATTTACTTCTCATGTTTTGTATAAAGATGTTATGATAGGGTATGATAAGGCTTTTATCTGCTTAGGTTTCATGTAGGTAGGAAAAAGGAAATGCAGGGGAAGGATGCCTAATAGACTGAAATGCCATTTCCCTTATTCTAGATCTCATCCAATTCATCATTCTGAGTCTGTTATGTCTGAAGTTACAT